>OX459069.1:10597120-11834333 GCA_949775005.1 Orthosia gothica | reverse complement strand
CTTAGCGGTGGTTCGACGCGTGTTGCTCGGTGCTTCGGACCTTCTTTCCGCGAACTCCCAATACTGCGGAGCTGCTCTGCTCGCAAGTTGTATCTTTACAAGGGGATAAATAAATATTGTAATGTTCTTTGAAAAGATAAATTCATAAAACCTATGTTTACTAACTTTACCAGTTCAGTCAACCAGCAAACTAATATTCAATTCTAGAACCAGTAACAAAACGACTGAAGTCGTCATCGGATCTCAACTCATCAAGTGATGGGAAATGGACTAAGTTCTACGGGAGTGAGTTAATAGTGTATGACAAACATAACCGGTGTCTCCTCGATAACGGGGAGTATGATCTGGTGCTGCACGACGCGACTCCTGGCGGCAGGAGTGGAACTATCGCCAGGTCGCCTCACAAGGCACTTATGGCTCAATGGGAAACTATACCTAATGTAAGTCATAGCATTTTGTACTTCTGAAGACATGATTAGAGTCTTCGGCCTGGAAATCAATTTGCTTGTTCATATACCATAGAAAAAACCATCGAAAAACTATTTTTTAAGTAACTAAAACGTTTTTTGCCCATTGTTTATGATAACAATAGAAACTACCTTTTGGAAGAGCCAATAACACTGAAATTTGAGATTCATATCTCGAGATAAAGTTTATAACTAAAAACTGGGACTTCTTACAGGAAAATGATCTCCAAACTGAAGGGAACCCATTCGACATATTCAAAGTGAGGCCCCTCCTCAAACTGAAACTGAGTTGGAGCCAGGAACCCACCAATGGGCTGGTGAACAGACCCAAGCTCTACCAGCAAACCAGTGAGAACGGCAAGAAGGATTCAAGCTCCAAGGACAGAGGGAGCACATCAAAATCTAGTAATAATGATGTTAAAAATGGTATTGTATTGTCACTTAGTAACTCCTTCATTCTTCATCCTAATTATTAATAACTAGCGGACGCCTCGCGGTTTCACCCGCGTTGTTCCCGTTCCCGTGGGAATACAGGGATAAAAAGTAGCCTATGTCACCCGGGGATAGTGTAGCTTCCCAACGGTGAAAGTTTTTTTGAAATCGCTCCAGTAGTTTTTAAGTATATTCGTTACATACAAAAATACAAATCTTTCCTCTTTATAATTTTTATAAAAAAAAAAAAGAATATAGCTATATGGAAGACTCGGAAAACAATCTTCACATACTTAAGTAAATTAATATTATATTGCAATTTTGATTGAAAATAATGCAGTACATTAACATGATAATGCTTTGTATATTAAACATATTTGCATTTCGCTGTGTTGTGTGTGGCTTTGCAAAGTGGTTTATTTTACCATTCATCTACTTTCCTACTTTGGCTAATTTTTATATTGTTCATAATCATTACACTGTGTGTTAGTAGCAACTAATTCATTAAGACCCTGTAGTTTAGATACATAATTTTGTAAAAGCAGTTACATATCAATATATCAGTCGATTTCTCTAGAGTTACGTTTCAAACCACAGACATAAATCTACCTAGATAACGCAAGTCCCTCCATCTGTATGAAAACCAAGCGTGCCACTTTTTCACAAACAATTTTATAACAAAGGAGAATGCTCATGGATGTATGGAATCCTGTACCATGATGCATCAAAATCATTCTTTGTTTTTTATAGACTCCACGGATCATGTTAACTCCTACAAAAAACTTTTTGAAAACAAAACCCGGGTTTCGGAATTATTTTATAAAATCGTAAATAACCTAAAAACTAGGTCTATATTTTTCGACTCTCCAACGACGTAATTTATATAGACACGTTATACACATACGTTATAGTTATTTATTACACAAAAGAAACGATTACTGGTTAGTCTTTTCATCAAAAATCGATTATGTTTGGATTATAATGCATTCTACATCTTTATGACAGGCTGTGAACGGCTAATTAACCATAGATGAATATAATAATCTTTTAAATAAAGGTTCTATTCTTATACTAGTTTTTTTTAAGTTAATGTAGAATCGGCATTTTTTTTACAGTGGTCACTGACACTGAAAACACTGTCACACTGTGATACTTTCTAAAAATCAAGTTATGTTAATATGTAAAATGGAACGTCATTTATATTGAGTAAAACAATATCCATACTTTTATACTCAAAACTAAATTCCCTATTTAAAAATCAATCTCCGACGCGTAACGTCGTAAAAAAATATGAAACTAATAACCATAAAATTTTGGTTTTGATGCGTGAGACTTTTTGGTACCGCTTTTGATCATTCTCCTTTACTTACCAATGAAAGAAAACCATTTCCAATGCCTCAGCCAATTTTTTCTATACATTCTTTACAGCTCAATATAGCATAAAAGGGTTTTTTTTCTGGATTTCGGTGTATTTCCGGTGCCGATAATGCTATATAAAAAGCTCTGATGGCACACGAAGTACATACAATCGCGTCATCTAGTTAGATTTATATCTGTGTTTCAAACCTTTTACATTTCCACCCCAGCACATGCTTCTCACGTATTTTATTTATATTAATTTAGTTAATAGTTGCTTGCTTAGTGTTCTTTATAACTCACATAATCCTAATTTCAGGAGACAAATCAAAAGCAGACGGACACAATGGCGAATCGAAGCGTCAGCAGATAATATACCAGTTCCTGTACAACAACAATTCCCGGCAACAGACGGAGGCGTGCGACGACCTGCACTGTCCGTGGTGCTCGCTAGACTGTGGGAAGCTGTACTCCTTGCTCAAGCACCTCAAGCTGTGCCACTCGCGGTTCAACTTCACGTACTTCGTAAGTAATATTGTCAAGACTCAAGAATATCAGTTCATGTTGTAGCAATATAGGATGACTGATATAAAATCCGGTTTCTAGGAAACAAAATTTCATCTGTAAAATTTAATTATTTTATTTATTAAATTTTCATTTCTTTATGTATGTGGAAGTTTGTGAGGATGGATGTTTGTTACTCTTTGACGAAATAACTACAGAATGGATTTTGATAAACTTTACAGAAATATAGCATAAACATCAGAATAACACATAGGCTATAGTTGATAAAGATATTGGGCGAATTAATAATAGGTACCACGCGGGTGAAGCCGTGGTCGGCAGCTAGCCTGGTTATAAATTCATAATCTGATGAGATTTTAGAAAAATTATTAATTTTATCCCTTACTTATACCTATTGTATGGAGGAGCTCGTGGCTAAATAATAGCCGCACGGGTTGATCTTAAAGGTTAAGCAACGCTTGCCGAGGTCGGTCCGTGGATGGGTGACCATTTCAACATAGCGAGTTTCCTCCGTGCCTCGGCAAGCACGTTAAGCCGTTGGTCCCGGCTGTCATTTGAAGATCTTTGACAGTCGTTACGGGTAGTCAGAAGCTTGAGATCTGACACCAGTCTTGCCAAGGGGTATCGTGTTACCCAGTTACTGGGTTGTGGAGGTCAGAATTCAGATAGGCAGTCGCTCCATGTAAAACACTGGTACTCAGCTGAATCCGGTAAGACTGGAAGCCGACCTCAACAACAATTGGGAAAAGGCTAGGCAGATGATGACTTATACCTGTTGTATAACATTCAGTATACCAAACATAACAGTAAATCTGCAAAAAAAACTACACAAATATAACTCTCCAATATTTTAATTGCCTTATAAAATATCTCATCACCCGCCCTTTTTCAGCCGATCCCCGGCGGCGCACGCATCGACGTATCAATAAACGAGCTGTACGACGGCTCGTACACGGGGTCCCCGCACGACCTGATCGCGGCGCAGGGCCGCGCGGGCGGGGCCTCGGCCGGGGGCCCGCGCGCGGGGCCCACGCGCCGCACGTCCCTCACGCACGTGCTGGTGTGGCGCGCGAGGCCCCGGCGCCGCCCCACCAGGCACAGTCTCGCTGAGTTCTTGGAACTAGACGATGCTGATATTGTTGATGCTCAGAGGCCGTATCTCACTGGACATAACAGGTTGGTATAGTTTGGTAAATATGTTTTAAAGAGCGTCCTCACTGGGAGCATTCTTTCGTGAGCATTTATAAACAAGCAATCGTAGGCGAGCAACAAATGCTTCCCAGCGAGCCCAGCATTCACTTTCGAGCAAAACTATGAACGTTCGAGTCGAACATTCCCTTGCGAGCTTGGAGCATTCGAATACGATCTCGTTAAATGTCATTCATACGATAATACGATTGACCAAGAAGGTCACAAATACTTAAGATCAAAGAACTGCTCCTTGCTTTACAATTGGCCAGTAATATTCCTACATATATACTCATTGATTTAATTATCTGAGTACTCCTTTTTTTTTTTTTTATTGTCGTGAACATAGAATGCGAGCCAATTTTGCGCCAACGAAAATCATTGCGACGTCCACACCGACCGAAGTTCGCGCTTGCGTGTTAGCTTTGTAACGCTCGGCTCAACGTTCACTCCAATCGAATATTCGACGTCGAATGCTCATTACATGTGAATGCTCTCAGTGAGGACGTTCCTTGAAGTATGACTAGTGGGAGTTACCATTTTCATAATCAAGTTACTGTTTAAATTAAGCCGAGTATCAGTTTTTTGGCACTTTCAAAAGAAGGACATACTGGCACCTGTACATAATTTACCTCTAGTTTAACGGATTGATGACCGTAAAACCTCTCGCATTTCAATTACATGTCACTATCTACTGTAGGGACCAATTAAGGTACAGTAAGCTAATGTCTATACTAAATCAGTAGTATGCCATGCACATCGGCAAACCTGCTGGGCGAGCACGGCCCACAGAGGCCGTGTAGGCTTGAGTCACGCATTTTATCGCAGTTTTTGTTCCCAAACTGTGATAAAAATGTGTGACTCAAGTCTGTCACAGTAGGCCGTGCTCGCCCGCCTTGTTTCGAAATGTAGCTACATGATGATGCTGCATGATTCTTTATTTTCCTACAATCTGTGCCAATTCTCATTCCAGATTATACCACCACACAATCACCTGCTTACCCGTATACCCGAATGAGTTAGACATTGACTCTGAAAGCGAGACGGACCCCCTGTGGCTCCAACAGAAGACCATGATGATGATCGACGAGTTCACAGACGTCAACGAGGGCGAGAAGGAGCTCATGAAGATGTGGAACCTCCACGTTATGAAGTACAACTATGTGGGAGACAACCAGATACCCATAGCCTGCCAAATGTTCCTGCAAATGCGGGGGAAGGAGTTGCTAGAGAAGAATTTGTATAGAAACTTTGTATTGCACATGTGTTCGCTGCACGATTTTGGTTTGCTAAGCCCTGTGGCGCTTTATCAGACGGTGCAAATGCTGAACCAAATGTTAGCGGATAGTACTGAAGCCAAAGAGAAGATGCGGGAGTCATTGCGGGCTGCGCGGGAGCACTGGCATGCTGTGGGCCAGTTCCAGCAGCCGCCGGAGAGCAAGGCGCCGCCGCCGCCCGGCGCCAAGCTCAGTGTGGAGGCCTCGCCCTCCGTGCGCCGCAAGACCTCCAACCTCACTAATGCTAACCGGATGGCCAGCAACAATAACTTCAGCAAGGTAATATATCCCTCGTGGATTCTTTATTCTACATATATAAAAAAAAGAGATTCAGTTACCTGGTAAAAAAACTTGACAAATTAATGAAAACAAAAAATATATATAAAGAAAAAATTTGTTGGTTATGGGATCCACGGTATCCACGCTCGCGTTAAAACTATCTAGTTGTAGTAGTTCTAGTAGTTTCCTAGGCTAGGCTGTCTACTTACTTATGTACTTTTAGCTATATATTTATATATATAAATATACTTACATATATTTTTGAATTATTATGAAATGATTATGCGAGTAATAAACGGTAGGTACCTACCTATTTAGTAAGATTTATAATATAAATTAACTTTTTGAGTAAGATTTTGTAGTCAAATCAAAACCTCGCACACGGGACGAGATTGTTGATATTAAGTAACCTGTATTGTATTTACAATCACAAATCTAGAAAGAAACTCGTAAGTAGGTAGACGAAATTAAAATACTGCGTGTTTACGTACCGCGCGGCTGTAGGTAAATATTGCAAGGACAGGGCCTAGTCACAATACTGTTAATTAACATTACCGTGGTAATCACGACGGATGAGTGTGTTTTTTTTTTGTTTTATCGTATTTAGATACTGATACCCATCACCTCTGTAAAGTTTCACCATTTGATATTGCTGTACCCAGCCTCTTCATTTATGAAATATCAGTTTTTGTTAAAAGTAATATGCATATGTATGAAAAATTCCAAAGTGCTAGATATAAAAATAAAATTCAGTTTGCACCATGCAGAACTTATTTAATGGGCTCCAGTGTTTATTGTATGACATCCAAGATTTTTAATAAATTGCCATGTTGCATTACTGGTATTGACAACTTGCACATATTTAAGCATAAGCTAAAGGAATTTCTAACTGATAAGGCGTATTACAGTGTGAAAGAGTATCTAAACGGGAATCCTTATGGCAGATAGTATTAATGAAAATAATAATGACATACTCTGATCTCAATTATTATTTATCTAGTACTTTATTTTATTTTATTGACATTAATTTAATTATCTACTCTGAAATTTATTTAATTTTTGACTACTGGATACCCCTTGACATTAAAAATAAAATAGTTTAATGATTTTGTAATATTTATTGTTATTCGGCTTGATATTGAATATTTGTTGTATTTTGAAACTGAGTTGTAATTTATGTGTAAGATTTTGCATGCCCATATGACGGCAGAGCATGGAGAACATTATCAAAACATGTATAACATCTTTACCCCTACCTATGTTGGCAAATAAATAATTTTTGAATTTTGAACCATTTGTATCGTGTTACTGGGTTGTGGAGGTCAGATAGGCAGTCGCTCCATATAAAACACTGGTACCCAGCTTAATCTGGTAAAACTGGAAGCCGACGCCAACATAATTGGGAAAAGGCTAGGCAGATGATGATGTATTTATTTAATTCTAAATTAGTCTACCTATGCCTTATAATAACCATAATGTTTCTTTGTTTCCAGGCGGGAAGCCCCGGGCCTTCGCACGGACACTCGGACACCAAGCGCAAGATGTCCTCGGGCAGTATCCAGAGTCGCAAGCGATCCTCGATATCCGAGAGGAAAAGCTCCGTATAGCGAAAACTCAGTCCTTAGAACCTGCTATGCTCGAGGCTCGCCACAAAACCACTGTTCAGTGGGAATCTAGCGCGGCTGTCTCGGTAGAACAAATTGTTTTGTCTTTCCCGTTTTATGTACGGTTAGGGAAATAAATTGCGGTCCCTCCTAAAGCTTAAAGTTCAATATCACTTGACCTCGTAAAACGATAATGTCGATAGGGAATATGCATGGCATTATTTTTTTTATTTTTTATTTGCGTCTCTATTGTACTCAAATTTAGTCACAGAACAGCACTATCGGTGGCCTCGTTAGTAAGCACAACCACCTGCATCTTGCAGGTGATTGTGCATACTGAGCAGGAAGGGAGGTTGTGCATATCTTGTGAAGGGGCATCATACTGGCACTGTGTTTGGTTTATTTGCTAAATAAAATAATTATTAGCCCTAGCGAACAAATATGAAAGAATATCCAAAAGAACTGCATCAGCAAGTTAAAAAGCTTCAAAGTCGACAATTAGAAAGAGAAGTCCGACATATACTCTGACGTCAAAGTCTAGAACGCCCATACATCTGCCATAGAAAATGGTGTTTCCGCGAGAGGGACAGATATATTTGTTCAAACTTGTTATATCTCGTTTATTTTTCGATGTATTTTCATTTTGTTTTTTACTGTTAGTATACTATTTTTGTATGATTATTTATTGATAAACTGGTTAGATAACAAATATGTGTTTTTCATGCATATTCCCTATTTGTTTATGTGACAGGTAGTTTCAACTGTAGTGAAAAAGTTGTGCACAATAAATTTCCCTGACATTATTTTAACGTTGACGTGGACGCCATATCAAGTGAAAACCGTCATTTTCATAACAAAATTATCTCTTGTGATTAAGATTTCGTTACTCCCTTGAGAGTGCTTTTCTACCAAAGATGGAGGTAAGGTGGTGCCCGATGAAAATATCCACCAATAGGACTTCATTTCCTGAGCCTGGCGTAGCTCAACTCGGTTCCTGTCATGAGTTAATCCATGAGGAGCTCGTGGCTAAATAATAACAGCCACACTGATCGATCATCAAGGTTAAGCAACGCTTGACGAGGTCGGTCCGTGGATGGGTGACCATTTTAACATACCGAGTTTCCTCCGTGCCTCGGAAAGCACGTTAAGCCGTTAGTCCCGGCTGTCATTTGAAGATCTTTGACAGTCGTTACGGGTAGTCAGAGGCCTGAGATCTGACACCAGTATAGCTAAGAGGTATCGTGTTACCCAGTTACTGGGTTGTGGAGGTCAGATAGGCAGTCGCTCTATGTAAAACACTGGTACTAAGCTGAATCCGGCTAGACTGGAAGCCGACCCCAATGAAGTTGGGAAAAAGGCTAGGCAGATTTATTGATTGAGTGGAGTCAATCCATGCGTCATGTTCGTAAACGGGCGCCGCTTTTAAGTATTGTTTCTTTTACTCTAGATTCACATCTTTTTAAATTGTTCTCGCATAAATGGTTTAAGAATACAATGTCCGAAGAGTTTCTGGCGCGTTCTTACGTGCTTAACGTGCTTTCCAAGGCACGGAGGAAACTCGGTATGTTGAAATGGTCACCCATCCACGGACCGACCTCGTCAAGCGTTGCTTAACCTTGAATCTTTCCTTTATCGTGTGTGCGTTAACAAACATTTAAACTCACAAACAGCCAGACACTGGACAACTATCTGTAGGGGTAAATAAATGTTCCGTACGGGAACCGAACCCTCGGCACGCAGCGCGGCAGCCAATCGCTCAGTCACTGCGCCAACAGTGCCGTTAGAGATGGAAACAGTCACATACTTTCACAGCTTCGCTACGCATCGTTGCTACCTCGAATATCTTTGGTGGAAAAGCACCCTAATGGTCATGTTTTAGTTGTAAGTTATGTCCATGAAATGGATGACAGTAATTAAGTTATGACGTACGATAATTCCTCTTGTTCCGATGTTTGATCTCACGAGGTCGCCCTGACTGCGCCGGCGCTGATTGCTTGCACGCCACAAGGCGAGATTCACAACCCACATTTTGACTTTACTTAGTAAACTAACATTTATTTATAATTTTTTCCTACTCCTCCATTATTCTTTTCTGATTAATTTCGTTGCGGGATCCAAGACAGTTAAATTCATTCCGGACTTCGTCGAGCTTCGTTGCCTCGGCGCTTTTCTGGTGGTCGCCACTGTTGATTCTGGCTTTCAGGAGATGCAGTGGTTTGGGAATAATGCGGTGGGATTGTCCCAAATCAAACATATCCTAGAATCAAATATTCGGAGACTTATGACATCCAGCAATCCGCACTGGGCTCGTGTTGTGGATCGTTGGCATGCAAGCCACTCCTCACAGAGAGGAGGGAAAGTTGTAGGTTAATAATACAAATATGGAACGTATTCTACTGCCAATAATTTTATAAGCAATTAGATGTCCCACGCGGCTTCGCGCCCGTCTACTGGCTACCTACCTACCCATCTACCCTACATACATAATCGGCAGCTCTCAAAAAGGAATAATTTTGTCCATTTTTGCAACATTTTTCATTTATGCTCCGCTCCTATTGGTCGTAGCGTGATGTTATATAGCCTATAACCTTCCTCGATAAATGGACTATCCAACACAAAAAGAATTTTTCAATTCCAACCAGTAGTTCCTGAGATTAGCGCGTTCAAACAAACAAACTCTTCAGCTTTATAATATTCACATATAGATTTAAACGAATAAGAACCTTATTTTATACAAATAACGTTCATATTACGGTCCGCTAAGTAAAATCAAAGTGTGGTTATAAAATCTCGCCTTTTTATCTTCTCTGTGATGTATCACTGCACACTCACTACGACAGTTACGTTTAGAAACTCTTCCTTAGACTGAAAGCACGCTATGAGAACCTTGCCACAGTATTTTAGATCTTATTATCATAGATAAATTATTGTCAATCGCATTTTGACATAGAATAATGTGTAATGCTACTAATTTCATAAATTGGTAATAATTGATCCCGCAGTTCCTTAATAAAGAAATCCAAAACGAATCATTTTTGGGTAACAGAGTATTACACCATAATTCAGGTACAGGGTTCCAATTAACATACGAAAACTAATGCGGTACAAAAGCAGATTCTAATTTAAAGAAATGCCTTCATCTTCAAAATAGGCTTCGGCCTATATACTTACTTACAATAGGGATGTTTCCTCGGTAGAAAAATGATATTTTATTTAGTCCGTCAGTGAGATTATCAAATAATATTGGAACCGTATGTATTGCTTTACCAAATAAATAACAAGTAAAATTTCAAAAGCCCCCGGCACATTTATTTTGCGAAAACACCCCGATTCAAACAGTAAAACGCCCATAACTGTTGAACGGCTGAACCGATTTTATTCAAACAGCTAAGAACACTCGACAAAATTAAAATCGGTTCATCCGTTTAGGCGCTATGATGCCACAGACAGATACACGTGAAACTTTAACACCCCTCTTTTTCTGGCGGGGGTTAAAAATTGACCAAGATAAAGCGCATCAAAGTTCAGGAGTGGGGGCTTGTGACGTCACTTTGTCAGTATAAAGTGTAGCACACCGTGACGTCACACGATATTTCATCGCACTTTATCGTCGTAATTTCTTGTTTACGCGGCTAATGAAAAAATGTGTCCAATATTTTTAGGTTATCTAACTGACGGACTGAACAGATATTTATTGTCAACTACCCAATGATATTCTAGTAAAAATATACGTTATACACTCACAAAACAACCGAAAAAGGTGTTCCGTACAGCAGCGGCAGCACACATACACACTTTTCATTCAACTGACATTTCACTATAAGTCGAAAAGGATGCCTCGATAAAACCAACAAGAAAAAAGAGACAGCTAGTGTTTGTCACCTGCGTGTGAATGTAAACAAACGTTATTCTGACCATCAATGTTTGTTCTTTTTCTAACCTACAAATATCAGATTATTAGGAAAAAATTGAAATAGTAAATTGAGGTGTATTGCGTACTTACTTATGGTATGAGATCCCTTCTGTTTTATGTACTTTGGTATCATAATTGGTACACTTTCTAAATGCACACGATGTAATTTTTTTTAATTTTGTTTTTGTTTCAACAAAGCGTATCGCTCTTCGCCATGTGTGACATAGACTAAAGACTATACGTCCCAATTAGGACGTATTCGAGTCTTCTCAATGCGCGCGCTCATAACATATCTGTTTACTAGAATATCATTGCAACTACCCTATTAATTAAAGTTCTATGTAAGCCTAACTGGATAATCATTACCAGACTGATTAATCAATACAAAATCACAATAATTTGTTGAAAGTGACTAGCTTAATTATTTAATTAGAATTAAATTGGGTGTTGAATTAATGAAAGTAATAAAAGAAAGAATATTGTGTAAGTGATTGTTTTGACATGAATTTCTACAAGACTGCAGGGTTGCTATGCCTTACTCACATCTCGATCGACATCTGAAGCTGTGTACTCACTTAGCAGTGTAGCATGTAATGTATCAGATACTGTATCAGCCTGCAAGTGGGTACGGCTTAGCAGTGTAGCATGTAATGTAACAGATACGGTATTAATTATAGACCTTATTGTGATTATAATAGTCGAGATTCACTCGCTATTCTTGTGCGCCAGGGTCGGTCATTGGGATCGTACGTAGACAGAGCAAACTAGTACTCTAGTACATCGTTCATCAGTCATCACGCTCGCGCGCACGCTTCTCAAATTTCTCAACTCGTATCGTACTAATTCGTTCTGATTCAGCACTCGACCGATCCGATGTCGCTTGGATCACTGTACTAGATGAACCATTTAAACAACCGAAACAGAATAGTTCGTTCTCGTTCACCTAAAGGAATTGCTTCCTAATAGTACATGTACTACACAAGCCTAGTGGACGGCGACACGACCGCTCATGTAGTGAGTACGCGGGCGCGAGCTTCAAACGAACTTACGTATTCATTATGGAGTGGACCATTTGAGACATGTTGTCGGATAGACGTCGTCGCGAGCACTGCGGATCCGGCAGCTCGTAGCTAGATACTTGGTGGACCGTGGACGAGCCGTACCCATTTGCAGGTTGATACAGTATCTGATACGTTACATGCTACACTGCTCAGTGAGTACCCAGCTTGACGTGGTTCTCACACAAACGATCTTAGTATATCATCAAAGTGTTCACAAGTACCATTAAGTGAAATCAACTTAATGTCTGTGTTTGATCAACTCGTAATTTTAATCATATTTCTGTATTATACTTTTACTACGTATAGTAATAATAATATACAATGAACACTCAATATTTTTACATTTAGTTATGTTATCATAATTCCAATTTGCAATGCTGATTCTAATGACACTATTTTGTTATTTTTATATTGTACCATTTGAGTATATGTTCAGTAAAATGTACTTATGATGAAGTGAAATATAACAATTATTTTTAAATACTTGTGTTTTATTATATTGCACCATGGGATGCAGCAATATGTGGGAACACATTACTTTTATAAGCTTTTATTTAACTTGCAATGTATGTGTGTCCGGCAGCCAAATTCCGCAAGTGAATTCGTCAAGGCGAAGGGTTTGACCGCAATGAAATCGACCAATCATTAGGGACACGGTATCGGATAAAAAGTATCGATACTGTACTCATGAGTAGTATCGAATAAAATATCGTACTCATAAAAGTATCGATACTTCAAGGTATCGAGTACTTTTCTTAGGGCCTCTAATCCGCATAGAGCATAGGTCAATATCGGTCAGTAAATAACGTCAGTTTAACTTAAGTAGGGCAGGACATGGAAAACAAATGGTATTGGTACACAAATTTAATACAATAATAGAAAAATACAATTGTAACTTCAAAAATTATAAAATAATAGGCACAAAATTAAATTATTAAGTACTTTAGGCATATAAATTTAAATTCCCAGAAGGTTCAGGACGAGTGAACTAGATGACATTGCCATAAACATAAGCAGTAAGGTCGCAAGTTTTAAATGGGTAATTTCTAAGATTACCGATTTAAAAATTAATTTCTTATTCGATACAATACCTGCCAAAAAGTACTCATTGAGTAAAAGTGACGAATGCAAAGTATCGAGTACAAAAGTATCGGTATCGAATGGAAATGTACTCGATACCACAAAATATCGATACTTTTTTCGTGTCCATATCAATCATATGCGAATGACGACTTAGACCTTAGATGAATGACGCGATGTGTATTTCCCTCTTTGTGATTGGTCGATTGATAGCGGTCAGACCTTTTGCGTTGCTGCGGGTCAAATCTTGCAACTAAATTTTAAAGCAGTTGTCCTCAACCGATTAAGATGAAATTTTGCATGCATGTTTGGTTTGGATGACAAGGCACGGGCTAAAAAGATTGCATAAAAAAAAAATTGAAAAAATATTATAAAGATAGTTCCCTCTCTAGCACTCTGAAACAAAAAGTTTTCAAAAAAAAGGTTGTAATCTATAAAACTCGAAACTCATTGCTGAAAAAAATATTAAAATTAGAACTGTCAAGGGTAACCAAAAAAGAGAAAATGGAGAGCCATTTGACAAAGTTCACAAACTGAAATTTGTTGTTAAATATGTCACATTCGAGGAATGCACACAAATTATCTGATAAAACTAGAACATACATTCAGGCAACCGACAGACATGAGGACGAAGGTAAGAAAGTGGGATGACTGGTGGAACCTTGCAAGCGTTCAAGTAATGTGTCAAATAACTGTTGGATTTATTTTGTAGGCCATGTTATAAGTGTGAACGCCACAGACAGCTGCACTTACTCTGGTACGTATATATCTTAGATTATCTTTTACCTAATCTTTTTGTAGTGACTTGTCAGATGCGATGCTAAACGGTATGAGAAAAGTGAAAAGGTTTTGTCTGAGCATTTATTTATTTGCACAATGGCCTCGCATTTAACCTGTCTTCGTACGATGACTTCAGTTTAAACTTTATCAAATATCTAAATATTTCTTTTCCCAATTTCCGTGCAGTGACCGTTTCAAAGAAACCATCTCCCTCGAGCGAGGAAGGTGCCTTGTGCACTGGACATAAGTCGTTCATAAGCATACACTCAACCGACCAGTTGTGTCAAGTGGCCGACGTCAACCCCTTGAACCTCGAGGAGTGCAACTTGGAAGTTCTGAGCCTCAACGAAGTATTCCCTTCTACGTCAGAAGACAGCCTCTCGAACGAAGATGATTCACCAATACAGAGGAAAAAAAAAAACAAGAATAAATCGGCCATGCAGAAGAGTCAGTCAGAAAGCGCGGAGAAGTCTGCTTACATGCCGACGAACAGCAAGTCGTCGACGGGTTCGCGGCAGAAGGAACCCGGCGACGGACAGCCTTCAGTGTATTCCGACTTCGATATCCCAAAAAATACATTGCACGTTGTCGGCAGCAACCCAGGAGAACCGAAAATGTCGTATCCCGATCCGCCGAAGAAAATCTCAAAGACGGTACCTGCCTAAGTCATATGAATTTATTTTAGCTGTAAGTGTTGTTCAGTGAGCAAAAGTAGGTAATGTCAACCACCCTGTAGTGGAATGTTTCGCAAGTAGCTAATCACCGACTGAAAACCGACATCCAAAACAAAACATTACAAAGCGAAAAATAACTTTCTTTTCCGAAGTCGATGCCTTTCATACGTATTTTTATTCGTTTTTCGACACCGACTTCGGAAAAGCAAGTTATTTCTTGCTTTGTAGTGAAAGAGGAGGATGGAGGTGATTGGAGGTCGGTTATTTTTTTATTTTTCACTTTTTAGTTTTGGTACCTCAAATTACCATGAAAATAATATAAAGTCAAAATAGGATCCCATGACGATGCCAATCCCAAACACGACTAGGATACATTGTTTTATTTCGGAGTTCCAGTGCCTATCTGCCGGCTTCATCATCAGATCAGTTCGATGGTCCCATTTTCATCAGTACCATTTATTCATAAGTATTTGCTTCATCATAGTCGGTAACTATTCGAGATATTATCTTATACCCGTGACATACTTATCATAAGAAGTCCCAGTGGCCATCTGTGGTCTTCTTCGTCAGTTCTACTTCACCAAATGATTCTTGCTGAGTGCAAATTATTGCATTGTTGATGAAAATAACAAGCGAGAGAGAGCAGTGGCGGCCCAGTGGTATGGGCCGCGACTTACAAGTTGTAGGTCGTGGGTTCGAGCCCAAGCAGGCGCTTTACTTTGTGTAAATTATTTCTTCACCACTGCTCTCAAAACGGTGAAGGAAAACATAGTGAGGAAACCGGCATGTCCTAGAACCAATAATTCGAAGACATGTGACATCCACCAACCCGCACTGGGCTCGCGTGGATCCACCACGCGAGCCCAGTGCGGGTGGAGGAGGCTTGTGTCCCAGCAGTGGGAACATTAATAGGCTGATGATGAGTGTGTGTGTGTGAATGAAAATATCAAATTCGCTAGCTATATGTATGCCTGTATTATTTGAGGAGGGCCCTCGATTTCCATGGGATCTTGGGATGATTATCATATCCTGTCCTGCTGACCATGGGTCCATCTGGGAAGTACCTATAGGTACCCTTTCAAATAAAAGAAGAATTTTCCAAATCAGTCTAGGCGTCGTTGAGGTAACAGGGAAAATATATTTGAAAAAAGCCGACGTATTGAGAACCTCCTCCTGTTTTGAACGGTTAATACTACTCTAAAAATAGGGTCCCCCATATCGGAGTTAACTTCCCAACATTCAATACTGCTTTTTTGTGCACAAAACAATTGCTCGTCAAGATCGGGAAATTTTTCTAAGGTATCTATTTATTAGGCGTTAATTGGTTACCAAAAACTTAACGCAATGCAATTTGCTATCACCTAGAATTCTTTGTGAAATTCCTCCTTAGCCTTCATAATTAAACGTTACTTGCAATCCATCTATATCGCTCAGCTGTTCATGACATAATGGTTCATACCAAATTACCTGTATATCTTATAAAAAACACTAACATATATCTATTTACCTGTATTGAACACAAACACATATCTATTTACCTGTATTGTAACCTCAGAATCAAAACTGATTCACATCCGTGCACTTCAACGTAAGGTTCAGTTGAAAACCAGCGTCAGGCAACTCCCAGTTGTCTGGCATTTTGCTGAACTGGACCTTTTTGGCGCAGCCGCGGGGCACACTATGTATGTAATTGTTTTTATTAAATTCTTTTTCCTTATATTTGTACATTGTGTGTATCTGTGTGTGCCAAATAAACAAGTTTTCTTTCTTTATTGCAGATGAAGAAGTTCCTCCGCAACATAGACAAGCACAAAAACGAACAGAACATCAAGAGCAACGAGAAGGCCATCAGTAAGCTGACGACCATGCGGGGCATCCTCAAGGACGGTCGCTGCGGACCCGAGTGCACCGGTGACTCCTCCGTGCAGGGCGTTGAGGAATACAATGGTAAGGTACAGTCGTTGCCAAGACATAGGCCTCACCAAACCATCGTTTGCGCGTGTTGAAGACGCCTTGGATCCAGTGAGCTTTAGTAGCAGAATTGAGTTGGATAGGCACGAGTGACAGACAACGCTCTAGAAAGTAGTTTTTAGGGTTCCGTACCCAAAGGGTAAAACGGCAGCCTAATTGTGTAAGTAAATTCGGAAAACGAAACAATCTGTTTCTTGCCCAAAAACACACACATACACAAAAAAGTTCAATCTTTATTCAACTTTTTTATGTATGTGTGTGTTTTTGGGAAAGAAACAGATTGTTTCCGTTGCCGAATGTACTTACACAATTAGGCTGCGGGACTCAATTACTAAGACTCCGCGGTGCGTTTGTCACCAGGCTGTATCTCATGAACCGCGATATAGCTATCATTTTAACATATATTATATTTTATATATGTATTTATGTTGTTTTTGATAAAGTTGAAATTTTCACAGATGATATATTTCTGTTACCGCTATAACAACAAATACTAAAAACAGAATAAAATAAATATATAAGTGGGGCTCCCATACAACAAGTTCACTCCCATACACATTTAGGGTGGGTGTTGTAGTTTTCAGTGGATACCTGGGGAACACTAGAAATTAGAAAAAAATTGGGTCTACAACACGTCAACACCTTTCAAATTCCACAATATGCAGCCTTCACAAGACTAACAAGCTAAATTTCAAATTTTTTAATATCCCCGACACATTTATCTTGCGAAAACACCTTGATTCAAACAGTAAAACGCCCATAACTTTTGAACGGCTGAACAGATTTTATTCAAACATAGCTAAGAACACTCTCGACAAAATCACCTTTCAAACAAAAAAAACTAGATCAAAATCGGATCATCCGTTTAGGCGCTATGATGCTACAGACAGACACACAGATATACAGCAACACACGTGAAACTTATAACACCCCTCTTTTTCCGGCGGGGGGTTAAAAAGTATGTTTGTCCACAGATATGACAGTACCGTTCCCAATGGACTTTAATCCTCAAACAAACTACAGTAAGCAGAGCCCGGACAAAAACGTGACCTTCAACACTCAAGTGGTGATCATCCACTTCACGGGCGACCTGTGCGTGGGCCAGAGTGTCGAGACCCTTAGCAAAGAAAAGGACCAACAAGCCAGAAACTCCGAACTTAGAAAAACTTTCCTCACTAAATACAACGAATTTTGGCCCTCACAGAAATAATTTTAAGTCTAGATTATAATTTCAGAATATCGTCTTTAGTGAGATTATTATCTTTAGGAATGTTCGAACAAAAATATGATTTATATAAGATATTGCAAACATTTTATATTTATACACAATATTTGTACGATGTTGAAATTTATGACGTAGCGTTTTGTCCGATGTATTTATTTATTTAAAAAAAAAAAACTGATCGATTCGTTTGCTACCTTTGTAGCTTAAGAATTGTGTGATATTCGGGAAACCAAATTTAAATAAAGGTTATAATTATTTACAGGGTGTTTTAATAAAAAACTTTATTTCATCAAAAATAATCTTTTATTTTCCTAGATTTTCTTTAAGTTTAGTTTGGTGTAGAAGAGATTTTCCATAGAACTAAATCTTTGACGCGATCGTAGATGAAGTACTTAGGAAAGTCCAGAGGTAGTTGTTCTATTTTCCAGGTGGAATGTGCGTTTTCTGTCTTGACTTTGTCGAGCAGAGTGAGGAATGTCTCGTAGCAGGGTGCGACGGAATCCATGTGCTCTATCGTGAACACGTACCGCTTTTCTAACACCATGTACAGCGTTTTTGGTGGCTGTGTGTTTAGAATCTTCTGTATAGTTGAAACGAACGCCGCTGTGAGGTCATCGTCGTAAATTACTGGAAAAATATGAAAGTACTTTGTGTTATTATTGAATGTTTTGCACTTTTTTGGTTGAGGGATCTTTGAACACCAATGCTCGCAATGTGTCAACGCTCACCTTGGAATAAAGTATCTAGGTGCTTTATCTAAGGGGCTCACGTTTAAAACCCATTGACATACATTCTATCGATAGACAAAAACATTCATGAAAACAATTTGTTCAAATGCTGGTGAGTTTAGAACTAAAGTTCGCTGCAGCGCTAAAATATTTGTTTTATAATCAAACTACCCCTTCGCTGCAGCGATCAAAATTAGGCTTATTAGCCAAGAGCGGGACGGTTTTCGTCGCGAACGCAGATGGGCCTGATAAAAATAATATAAAACGCCGATCGGCGTTTTCAGCACTGTTTCTGCAAGTGTCAATTAGCAGAAACAATTCTATTTTTTTTTATTATTATCGAAAGGCTCGCGTTTGATCACTACCTCGCCTGATGGTAAGCGATGATGTGGCCTACGGTGGAGCACGCTTGCCTAGAAGTAACCTATTCACTCTTGACTTAAAGACCCCAAGGTTGTAGCTATCAGGGAACAAAGACTCATTTAATCCGATTCGGCAATATGGACAGTTAAACGGAAGTTTTTTTTTAATTTTTACTCAAAAATCTTAGAAAAACTACAAATGCGCCAAACGTGTGGTACGTTCACGATCGTATTTGGTGTAAAAAAAATTATCATCACGTAGGTTTTTTTTTTGTGAAGTGTTTTGTTATTTAATAAGTTGGATTCCAAAAATTTGGTTAATATGGCGACATATGGTAGTTAAGTAAAATATTTAATTAAATAATTGTACTTCACTTAAAACTACAGTCTCATATATTTTAATTTCAAACGATAAGAATGGCTAAATTATCAGTATAAATTAATATCAGATGTGGCAAACCTTAAACCATGCGCCGCTAGATCGCTTATGGAGTTTAGTTTACTCAAGATAAAAACGTCGTAAGCGTGGTTACGCGTTTCGTTCAACATAGTGTAAACCATGGTGTACGGATTGCAGTACAGTTCAGTCGAACAGAGTGAGTGTTCGGCAAGCCAAATCTATTGCGTAGTACATATTATGTCGACGTTAAAACCGATGTCGGAGTATAAACGTGGTATCGCAGCTTTCGTAAAATTTTGTGTCCTACGGCTGATCTCTCCGATCGTGTCAAATTGCCGTCCCATCAGACTATGAGAATGAGGGAAGAGTCAACAGAGAGTGTGAAGACCACCCTTCGAAATTCGTTCCGTAGGACCACAGATAATAAAATACTAGCATACAGATGCCTCATCCCATACAGAAAAAACCGTGCCGACGTAACTAGCGTTTTTCATCTGATTAATCTTGTTATTTTTGTGAGTACATCAATCGCGTTCGATCCTGTTTCATGGCAATAGATGGTGTTAACAGCGCCTTGCAAGTTAAAAGGGTTTACTAGGTTCGTGAATATTTTTTTCTTTAAATACAGTGAAGGTTCGTTTTATAGTATTTTTTTGCACGTTTTTACAGTTTTTGTGCACCAAAATGTGTTAAAATGCAAATTTTAACTATCGAGTTGAATGCCTCAGAAATTAAAAAAATGCGCCATCTATGGAATCAATTTTAAATGATCCGTTCAAATAATCTTTGAAATGTGAATGAAGAGCCCAATATTCCATAATTTTGTACTTAGGAGAGTAGATTATACAATGTTTATGTTCAATTCCAGATAATGTTAATTTTACACACAATTCAACAGAATGGTGTGTACATGTCGCGCTATCTAGTGAGATATAATTGAACCAAATTTTCTTTCTTAGCAATGAGACCCCGTGGTAGGACTATTATTATTGATAGGTACTCTCCGTCCAGCCTGTAATTTTACATTTGACAGCTCAAAAACTTCAAATCGTTTTCTTAGCTATTTATTTAGACTTCATGCACAAAAAGGTACAAAGGCGGACTTAATGCCTTAGCCATTCTCTACCATTCAACCAAGGGTGGTGAAGAAATAACAAGACAGGTGCATTGTTTAAACAATTTAAAAAGAAAAATGCTATAGACTTATCAATGAAGAAATAATCGATTTAACACATTGTTAAGCACATTTTGCGCACATAGAGAATTAATAAATTAATGTTACTCAGAATTCAAGTGATGATTCCAGTTTATATGAAGAAGAATCCAACGATCTATCATAATAAAATCGTAAGTATTTTAGTTATTTCATTTGATGTTTTTCTAGATTTATATATCTCTAATCTTTACACTGCGATATGAATTGCTACGTAACTTGGACTGAGAAGCGAATAAACACGTCGCGTCGCTTCACTACTGTAAGCGTCCATGAAGTATTGCATTTATTGTCTTTGGTTGCCTGTTACTAAAAGAGTGTGTATGGTCGCATGCACAGATTACCTCCCAATAGATTCCGCATAGAAGACGACTTACGCGCACCACACATCAGTTTATTTAGGCTGATATAACTCGGTGCACGGTATGATCTCTTTAGTGTCGACCAGACATTAGAGCTGTGGGGACGCTAGCGATTTCTAGTTTTAATTCTGTTTAAAAAATAGTTATCAACGGTTTGCCTTAAAAAAAAAACGAATCGTGCAGTAAAATGGTATGGAAAATCAACCAGCCCTTCAAGTTCAAAAAAAGATGGGATAACATTCCACCGGTAGGCAAAGTAATAAATCAAAATCTTTTCTTGATCGATGTTTTTCTTTAATATTATTAAGTAATTATAAAATCGCCGCTTACGAAATTTTACATATAATACCATTCTGTTTGAAAAATATCTATATTTTTATCGACATTTAATGCGTATGTCTCATCACTACGACAGATACCGTGATCTTGAACAGCCAATCACGGCGCACTTGTCACTCCCCGCGCAACCCGTGCCTACCGCCAAATCTGGTGAACTCGGAATCAAACAAAACAATAGGCAAGCGGTATCTATTGGGAGGTAATCTGTGGTCGCATGTTACTTAAAGAATTATGAATAATTACGAATATAAATGTGGATGGATGGAGAGGGCGGGTACGGCCAAAGAAAGGATGGATGGACTGTGTGAGGAGTCATCATATCCGCCACTTTGACCGGTCCCGTGCGTTTCGCAACCAGCGGATCCCGCAACCTTCACCAGGTCATCGGTCCACCTGGTGGGAGGCCTTCCAACGCAACGTCTTCCGGTTCGCAGGCGCCACTCCAGAACCTTTCTGCCCCATCGGCTGCGAGCGATGTGCCCTGCCCACTGCCACTTAAGTTCGGCAATTCTTCGGGCTATGTCGGTAACCCTGGTTCTCTTACAGATCTCTACATTTCTGATTTGATAGCGCAAGGAAACGCCGTATGAAATATATGAGGAGTGATATGAAGGAAAAGGGAGTCAGTGATGGCTTGACGAGGGTCAGGACGGTATGGAAGAAGAAAACGTGTGGCGCCGACCCCAAGTGACAAGGGACAAGGGCAGGAAGATGATGATGTCTATGATTGCTTATTAATAATAATGAAACTTCTTAAGCGTGCATCTGTCAAATGTAAAATAACAGGCTGGACGGAGTAATAGTTGAGTTAATAGGTACTACTTACCATCAGCAGCTATTATAATGCTGGCTTGTTTAATTTCGCTCAACAATGGCGAACTCCAGGCAAGCTTGGTGAAATCCAGAGGCATCACCTTGAACTGCGATTTGACTAACTTCTTATTGTACTTTGCGTTTAACTTTATAAGTTCTAATATACCGCCGATATTAATGTCTGAAAAAGAGAACAATCTTATGAATAAAAGCGAGAATGAAAGGAATTTGAAAGTAAGAAAAAGACTTATAAAAAAAAGTTAATTAAAAAAATCAAAAAGCCCGACTGCTTAAAAAGCGTACCTACTAAAAAGACGTAAACAAGAAGAAAATCATGCTGTGCAGTTGTAGGATACATGTTCTTAAGCTGGCTGACCAAAACCAGATGTTGGTGTCCCCACAATATAAATCCGCCATTTTCTTATTTTCCCATTTTAATGTAGCCAGTGACACTCGCAGGGTTAATACGAATCGATTGACGTAAGAATCATCAAAATCGGTCAACGCGTTTGGTCTCTAGAACGTCACATATTCCTATGTGACGTTCTAGAGACCAAACGCGCAAACATACATAGACTGATAAACACATTACCCTCCTTCGGCAGTCGGGTAAAAAAGGTGGTGACAGTCTCATAGTAGTATAGATAGTTCAAGTCATCTTTGCGCGCGGTTCTATGTGTGGGTGGTTGTTTACTGAAACGATGACTGCCGCGTCTCTGCCACACAAATGCATAATGTATAATTACAAGCGCATGCACACATGGCGCCGCGCGCACAGATGAGTTGAACTATCTATACCACCTTATTATAAGTTTTTTTTACCTTTTACCAGTACAATGGAAACAGAGTATCAGTGCAAGGCAAATCTCGAGGTGCTCACCAATTTCTGGCTTCGAAGCTTTTTTATTTGTTTTCTAAAATTGAAACCTAGCTAGATCTGTGTAACTTTATTGAAAGATCAAAGCACGCGCTGAAGTCTATCATATCATTACTTATTTCACTTTTTTTAAATCCGTCTACATCTAAATCTATGTAGTGCCTATAGCACGAAATGTATTCAATTTAATTTTCAAAATGAAATCATGCGTTCGTGCTTTGAGCTTTCAATAAAGTTACGCAATGTTGAGGTCGGCGATGCACATGTTGAAATATTATTCAGACGTTAAAACCAAAAACTCGCAAGACAAAATACAACTTTTAATTTTACTATTCTACTGGCAACATTATGCTATGCTTAGTTATTATGGTAAGTATTACCTGTACAAACAACCTTCTTAGCATATAGAGCAGCCACAAAGCTGGTGAGTCCAGTGCCAGCGCCGAGTTCTAACACGCTCCTATTGGTCAGCTCTCCCTTCAAGCCGAGGTGTATCAGCCAATCACCGAGGAGGAACGCGCCTCGCCATACTTGCAGACCGACGAGTGCAATTTTAGTTTTAGAACTGTGCTCTGTAAATAAGGAAGTGGATTTAATAAAGTTAACTTCGCCTCGCTATATTTGAAGACCGACGAGCGCAATTTTAAAGGCGAATGGCAGGCTTGTATGGGCATTTCGTACCGCTAATAAAATTCGTGTTTTGGGATATTTTTTGTTTTAATTGGTAGTTTATATGATAGATAATCCCTTTTTAAATTCTTAGATTTTTAGAACTTGGGACGTATAAGTTATAACCAGTTTTATTTTTTAAGGTTATGTACTAGTGTAACAATGTTACCTATAGGTAAATGTTACATATTGTTACATAATGTGTAAAGTAAATGTTCTAAATTGTTTTTTGCTATCTTTTTGTGTTTTATTTACTTACCATTAAGTAGGTAGATTGAGATGAGGATTGTACCTATTCAGAGCATTATAAGATACCTAAGTCCAGCAGCGGATTGCAACAGTTTGATAATGATGAGTTTGATTATATTTAGTGTTATATGTATTTCTGAATAATTAATTATCATTTTAATATTTGAGTTATTTTACAAAAGGCAACTTCTAAAACATTACTGCGTTTAATGTACGATTTGATTACGTTTATTTATTCAAATCTTTTTACTGATATTATTTATTAATCCGAAGTTCTAAAAATAGTTAACTTACATAAAAATAAATGGCTTAGTTGCCTTAATAAGTGGTAAGTGGTAAATTCTATAAACGAACAACGAAAAAAGTATGCGGTACGAAATCTGCCGTTCACCTTTAGAACTGCGCTCTGTAAGTATGGAAGTGGATGTAATAATGTTAACTTCGCCTCGCCATAGTTGAATACCGACGAGCGCAATTTTAAATTTAAAACTGCGCTCACAAATAAGGAAGTGGATTTAATATAGTTAACTTCGCGTCGCCATACTTGAAGACCGACGAGCGCAATTTTAAATTTAGAACTGCGCTCCAAAATATGGAAGTGGATTTAATAAAGTTAACTTCGCCTCGTTATAGTTGAAGACCGACGAGTGAAATTTTAGTTTAAGAACTGCTCTCTGAAAATATGGAAATGGATTTAATAAAGTTAACTTCGCCTTGCCATACTTGAATACCGACGAGCGCAATTTTAAATTTAAAACTGCGCTCTGAAAATATAGAAGTGGATTTAATAAAGTTAACTTCGCCTCTCCATACATGAAGAGCGAAGAGCGCAATTTTAAATTTAGAACTGCGCTCTGAAAATATGGAAGTGGATTTAATAAAGTTAACTTCGCCTCTCCATACATGAAGAGCGACGAGCGCAATTTTAAATTTAGAACTGCGCCCTGAAAATATGGAAGTGGATTTAATAAAGTTAACTTCGCCTCGCCATACTTGAAGACCGACGAGCGCATTTTAAATTTAGAACTGCGCTCCAATATATGGAAGTGGATTTAATAAAGTTAACTTCGCCTCGCCATACTTGAAGACCGACGAGCGCATTTTAAATTTAGAACTGCGCTCTGTAAGTATGGAAGTGGATGTAATAATGTTAACTTCGCCTCGCCATAGTTGAATACCGACGAGCGCAATTTTAGTTTTAGAACTGCGCTGTGTAAGTATGGAAGTGGATCTAATAAAGTTAACCTCGCCTCGCCATATGTATGGCGCCTAAAATGTACAATAAAATACCGCAATCATTTAAAGCTTTGCCAGCAAAACTATTTAAAAAAAAAGATGCGAGATTTATTAACAGACAAAACTTATTACCATATATGTGATTTCTTGAATGATAATATTTTATAATAATTACATTATTTTCTTTTATTATTTGCTTTTCTTTCTTCTTTTAAGTAATCTTATTATTTATTTGATATAACATTCATACTAATTTGCATTTTGTTTTGTTTAGTTTGTACCTGACAGCATTTTTCTTATATTTCATTGATATTTATGACATTTTATGATTTTACTGTAATTTGTTGACATCATTTGATTTTATTAATCTTGATTGTGCAAGACATTTTATGATTTTATTGTATTTTTCTTTGACATTGTTTTATGATTTGATTGTACTTTTTTGACATTTTATTCTTTTGGGTTTTTTTTTATCAACACTGACTTTTATGACATTTTATGATCTTACTGTAATTTTGCGACATTTTTTTATATTACTCTAATCTTGGTTTTGCAAGACATTTTATGATTTATTGTATTTTTCTTTGACATTACTTTATGATTTGATGGTACTTTTTTGTCATTTTATTCTTTTGGGTTTTTTTTTTATTTATCAACCCTGATTTTTATGATCTTATTGTACTTTTGCGACATTTTTTTCACAATTCTCTATGACATTTTATGATTTGATTATACCTCTGACATTTTTGTTTTTTTTTTTATTTGTTCTTGATTATTTATGATATTTTTATGATTTGATAAGGATGACGATCTATTGTTAGTTTTTTATTTTTTTGGTTTTTCTGACATTCCTTCACGATCAATTTATAGTTTTTGTTTAAAATTTATAATCCAAATGTTCTTTATAACGATTTAATTAATTTAAATAATTTTGTAAACTTTATATTTGTACGCCTCGATAAGCAAAACATGTATGTGCTACAAATTAAGTCAACATCTTGCATGCATAAGGTATGTAAACACATGTTATGGCAAATAAATTATCTTTATCTTTATCTTCATACTTGAAGACCGACGAGCGCTATTTTAGCTTTAAAAACGGGCTCTGAAAATATGGAATTGGATTTAATAAAGTTAACTTCGCCTCTCCATACATGAAGAGCAACGAGCGCAATTTTAAATTTAGAACTGCGCTCTGAAAATATGGAAGTGGATTTAATAAAGTTAACTTCGCCTCTCCATACATGAAGAGCGACGAGCGCAATTTTAAATTTAGAACTGCGCTCTGAAAATATGGAAGTGGATTTAATAAAGATAACTTCGCCTCACCATACTTGAAGACCGACGAGCGCAATTTTAAATTTAGAACTGCGCTCTGAAACTATGGAAGTGGATTTAATAAAGTTAACTTCGCCTCTCCATACATGAAGAGCGACGAGCGCAATTTTAAATTTAGAACTGCGCTCTGAAAATATGGAAGTGGATTTAATAAAGATAACTTCGCCTCGCCATACTTGAAGACCGACGAGCGCATTTTAAATTTAGAACTGCGCTCCAAAATATGGAAGTGGATTTAATAAAGTTAACTTCGCCTCGCTATAGTTGAAGACCGACGAGTGAAATTTTAGTTTAAGAACTGCTCTCTGAAAATATAGAAATGGATTTAATAAAGTTAACTTCGCGTCGCCATATTTGAAGACCGACGAGCGCAATTTTAAATTTAGAACTGCGCTCCAAAATATGGAAGTGGATTTAATAAAGTTAACTTCGCCTCTCCATACATGAAGAGCGACGAGCGCAATTTTAAATTTAGAACTGCGCTCTGAAACTATGGAAGTGGATTTAATAAAGTTAACTTCGCCTCTCCATACATGAAGAGCGACGAGCGCAATTTTAAATTTAGAACTGCGCTCTGAAAATATGGAAGTGGATTTAATAAAGATAACTTCGCCTCGCCATACTTGAAGACCGACGAGCGCATTTTAAATTTAGATCTGCGCTCCAAAATAAGGAAGTGGATTTTATAAAGTTAACTTCGCCTCGCTATAGTTGAAGACCGACGAGTGAAAATTTTCGTTTTGATGATGATGATGTCGGCGACTGCAGCAAGATAACATCTTACCTATTTTAATAACTTCTTTCTGTGGCCTCTCAATATCCAAGTCATCGTCCTCGTCAAAAGTGGCACTGCTTCCATTCTTGGGTAGTAAAAATGGGAATTCTGATATCACATCTGAAAGTAAAAAGAGTATGTATTTATAGGGTAATTTTCTCAAGTGGGCGTGGATATCGAAGGCGTGGGGATGGCCAAATCCGAAACTATGAGGAATAGCAGAAAACACTCAACGGATTTAATATTCCTGACCTTTCCAGATTAGAGTTCCTACTAAAAAAGAGTATTTTGTTAAAACCCGGCCAATTGTCGGTGGTTCCGTACCATAACCACAAAAAACGGCAATAAAATCACGTTTGTTGTATGGGAGCCCCACTTAAATATTTATATTATTCTGTTTTTAGTATTTGTTGTTATAGCGGCAACAGAAATACATCATATGTGAAAATTTCAACTGTCCAGCTATAACGGTTCATGAGATACAGCCTGGTGACAGACAGACAGACGGACCGCGGAGTCTTAGTAATAGGGACCCGTTTTTATTCTTTGTTTACGGAACCTTAAAAATGAGCAATGCCCTCAAGTTTGCTGTATGGTATTACTTCACAGAATTTTGTCCTTATTAGCAACACTACCGGATGGTGTAATAATACAGCGTGTGTCTTTTTCCAATATCAATAATATAATATCATATTGACCACCTACGTCCAGTTATACCCAGTTGAATAACTCATCCCCTGTATACTGAGATACAAGCATTTAAAATAATTCTGTAAGGAACCTTCCTGATGGCGCGACGCAATTAAAATTGCGAAGATAGCACATAATTATCGCGTACGTATTACTTAAGAAAATTTCAAGTGCAAATCAATCGAATTGCTTGGCATTGCCTTCATGTGCACATACTTGCAATTTCGCTTATTAAAAATTGTTTAAGGTTGCCCTTGTCGACGGCACGAACTATTTTGTGCGCGGTGTTAAAATGCATGCTATTTCATCCGACAACACGTACGAAAGAGATAGATGCTGTGATGACCAGTAAGAAGCTAGTTCGCGTATGAATAAGAACTTTTGCAAATTTATAGTGAAATGGATGATGATTTAGGACGAAAACGAGCGCGCGAAATTTTATAAACAGACCTTCGGGAAAAAAAACGACCAAAAGAAAAAACGACATATCTTATTTGCATTGTTGAACTACTAATCTATTCCTATATGGTGACTGTTTTGCAATTTTCTTTCTTCTCATGGTATTTATTTGCGCCCAAAGATGCGTTAAAATTAGTGTTGAATTATAGAACTTTCGACGCTCTTAACTTTCCAAATATTATTTTTTTACTTTTTTCCATTCATGGCTAGATAATGATGAGAAAAATTGATACCACTTTTTATTTTGATCGTACACCGTCAAACAGTGGAGTAATCGCCAGACTACGTTTGTATGGAAGAATTATCGACTAGTGCATTGTGTGATATAAATGGAATAGTGTCGATCCATTAGGAAGGTCAACATAAGCAGAACTAAGGACACTAACAATAGGGTAGTTGGAAAAACATATATATTTAGACCGTCAGTTAGATATCCTAAAAATAATGGACACGTATTTTTTTTTGCCACGTAAACAATACGACGATAAAGTGCGTTGAAATATCGTGTGACGTCACGGTGTGCTACACTTTATACTGACAAAGTGACGTCACAAGCCCCCAATCCAGAACTTCAATGCGCTTTATCTTTGTCAATTTTGATTTATTTGATAAAGCAAAAAATATGGGCTCAATATTATTTGATAATCTCACTGACGGACTAAATAGAATTATCATTTTTCTACCCAGGCAACATCCCTATTCAAGATTTCAGCTTTAATTCATCCATCAATCTGCCTAGCCTTTTCCCAATTATGTTGGGCTCGGCTTCCAGTCTTACTAGAATCAGCTGAATACCAGTGTTTAACATGGAGCGACTGCCTATCTGACCTCCACAACCCAGTAACTGGGTAACACGGTACCCCTTGGCTAGACTGGTGTCAGATGTCAAGCTTCTAACTACCCGTAACAATTTCAAATGACAGGCGGGATGTTTTAATTCATAAATGTAATAAAATGCTAAGCTTATTACTTACTTCCTTCAGTGCTTGGTGATATTTTAGTTTTATAATCATACTCCTCATATATTTCTGATGTCACAGTGAGTTCTGGCATCTGTAATCATAACAGGATTCAGTTTAGTAAAACATCTTCATAAATTTTTAATAAAATTTATGTTTGTTTCATTTAAATGTGGCACTTTGCACTCTGTTAATAACATTTTTATTACCCACAGATAAAGTATGAGTTGAAATATGAATGGAACTGTAAATATTTTAGAAATAATTTGTAATGCATGTTGCAGTGTGACGAATCCCTGGATTTATGATAAGCATTTAAAACTGTGTTAATATGTTATAAGTAGTAGGGTTGCTCATATCTTCTTTTAAAATATAAAAAAAGTTAAATAAAAATATTTGTAAAAAAATTACAAAAGAATTGTTAAAACAAAAGCATACTAATATAGCCACATGGTAAAATAGTTTCACAGCACATTTCCAATTTATAATTCATTATTCTGTATTAGAATATTGATAATATAATAATTACATTAAACACAGGCTTCTACTTCAACCACTTCACTTAATTTAAAAGAAAAAAATCACAATCTCACTTCTCCACTCCCTAATAATCTCAAGTGTACCTTCCGCATTTATACAAATATGAATATTACATAATTTACATCACCATTCAATGAAATCTGATAATTTTACATAAATTTAATAGATATTTTCTAATAATTTAAACATACCTTATTGTCTCAGACTCCCTAATAATTACCAAAGACAACAAGAATACTTTTTATCACTGTTAATGAGGAAGGACAGTAGTACAAAAATTGGAAACCGTCCAATATTAAAATGTCTAAAATAAATCTGTAATAGTGTGGTATTGGTATGTGTGCCAGCTTTTGTAATTTACTACACTTTAGGCGTGTTTGAAATTTATGCTGATCACGTGGGACACTGGGCGTCAGAATATTATATTAATGTTTTTTCTGAAAGGAATTTGTATGAGCTTGTGTATGTATTGTAGTTTGTGTATATTAGGGTATATTGACGTAGGAAAAATACAATATTGTGGTGCCATCAATAAGATAATATTAATAAAGAAAGTAAGGCGTATTTTATGTAACAGTTCCTATTTAAATCAATTATTTTTGAAAATTAGGTTTCGATGATTTCAAGGTTATGACTGACTTGTACTACATATTTGATTCGTAGTAGGGATGCAGTTCTTTAATTTATTGCAAATACCAGGGATCCTATCTTTTTTATTGCCAAAATTTTGAACTAAACAATCTTCATGTTTTGCGTAACGGGGCATAAAAATAAGAATAAAAATTACCTGCACTACGATAGTTTAACTATTTTCTGAAACACAACTCGTCAATGGTCTACGTTTTAGCTTTACAATAATTTGTATTTCTGCCTACGTTTACATCGTTATTCATTTTCTTTCGATGAATTTTGTCACAGCGAAAATAAAAGAAATTGTTTTCATTTCACGTTTGTTTACTTTGCCTTCGCCTGTCAGTCAACTTTGACTTTGACATTGATTGTTTTTTTTTCTTTGGCAACTGGGCCAATGAGGTAGGAACTGGGACCACAGATTACTGTTAAGTAGACTGGGCCGAGTGTCATCATGACAAAATGACAAAATCACAGCTCTTGACAGATGTCTTAATCAGATGTTTGGATAAAGAAAAACAAAAAGAAACACTTTTGTCTATATTCTTCTTCTAGAGAAGGAAGGATCTGTAAAAGTCGTAATTTTAAGTATTCATAACAAGAGAGATTTGAAAGGTTAATATAGCGTTGCCTATGAAATGTGTATCTTTCAAAAATACTGAATTAAACTTTATCAATTTCAGGCAAAAATTACAGAAACTACTAGCTTATGTATTGTAAAATATACACATTTTTGTATATATTATTTCCATCGATAAATTATTTTCCCCCAAAAAATACATAGTTTTTCTTTGAATTATTTACTCATTAGGATGCGTAAAAACATTGTCTCTGCCAGCCCCACTAAAAATATCACTTAGCGCCAACCAATCACAGCTCTACACACGATCGACGCTGCCACGTCAAGTGAGACGGGAGTGAATGAAGTGGCACTATTTCGGCATTTTGTAGAGTTTCGTCTTCGGAGAAGGCTTGTGTAGTGCCGTATTTTTCAACATGAGAGTAATCCTATTTACGGCGTTAGCCCTTTTGGGCGCCGCTTTGGCTGATGAAGTACCCACAGAAGAAAATGTACTCGTACTGAGCAAATCCAACTTCGACGGAGTTGTCTCATCAAACAATTTCTTATTAGTGGAATTCTGTAAGTTTTTTATTGTTAACTATTGTTCTTTTGTCCTTTATTCGCAGTAGATTTCAATATTTAGCCCTTTGTTATTCATGATTGCATTAAAATGTGAATGACACGTCAGTCGGCATGGTTGCGATCGTGCCGGCACGTATTGCATGCCTTTGTGAATCATACCTACTATTTGCAGATGCGCCATGGTGCGGTCACTGCAAATCCCTCGCTCCGGAGTACGCTAAGGCCGCAACCAAGCTGGCCGAGGAAGAATCTCCCATCAAGCTGGCCAAGGTTGATGCCACGCAAGAACAAGAACTCGCCGAAAGTTACGGCGTCAGAGGATACCCCACACTCAAATTCTTTAAGAACGGCAGCCCTATCGATTACTCCGGTACGTTTATTAAAACATTACTTAGTAATTGCACTTTTATAACCAATGTTTTCTAAACATTTCATGGTTAATTCATGAAAGTTATAATAAGTATTTTAAGATTCAAATTAGCATCGCCTAATTTGATTCCTATTAGTATTAGTTTAGACTACTTGCAAGATTCTTATTTCATCAGTGACTTATTGAGTTCACAAAATGCAATTAACTGTCTATTAACTAAGCATTATTCCTAACAAGATATTAATTCCCACTAAGATAAACTAATTACATATTTTTCTTTCAGGTGGTCGTCAAGCTGATGACATCATCAGCTGGCTGAAGAAGAAGACTGGTCCCCCAGCCCTTGAGGTCTCCTCTGCTGAGCAAGCCAAGGAACTTATTGCAGAAAACAGGGTCATCGTCTTTGGTTTCTTCTCTGACCAGAGCTCTACTAAGGCTAAGGCATTCCTTGGAGTAGCCAGCGGTATTGATGACCAGGTGTTCGCTGTTGTTTCTGATGAGAAGGTTATCGCTGAGTTGGAAGCTGAAGACGAGGATGTTGTTCTCTTCAAGAACGTAAGTACACATCATTTACTGTCTTATTATTCTTACTTATAAAAAACACGTCATTACTTACTATCATATATACACTTACTTGAATACAGTTTGAATTTATTTCACAAATGAAAGAAATCAATTATGTTTATCTTTAAAACAGAACGAGTATTTTTTTAAAACTAGTTTCACAAGTTTTTTGGATATTACTTCACAGCACAGCTAAAAGATTGTTAAATTGATACTCACTACCTATTGTAACCTTTTTAATAATCTTATCACAGTTTTTGTGAATATCATTAACATAATTTTTAAGAAGAATAATCTGAAACATCTTTTGTTCTACCTTAAGGATGCATATCAAATCCAATTATACATTTAAGGCACATTCGTCTATGTACATGTACATTGATATTGTTGTCCTCCATTTGGGTTACCAGATAATAAGTTTGTTGGCCCCAAAGGAGGTAGATAAATAAATTGAAGCTGCATCCAATTGTCCACTGTTCTATTGTAATGGAACTGTGATAACATTGACACACTTATCTCATCTCTGTTATCAGTCAGCACTTCTTATCATACTTTGATTTTAATTGCCCCTTTTAAATGATGGGAATCTTTATTTTTGGAGGTAGGGCCAATTTAAGAACATGTTTCAATTATGGATTTGTTTTTAACATAGTAACATGTACATTATATTGTTATCTTCTTAGATTAGATTTTAAACTGTTGGCTTGTTCTTAATTATTATCTTTTTTTTTGACACCTATCTACAACTACAGGCAACTATAGGGTATTAAAAAAATATAGGTTTTTCTTTACTGATAAACATGGTGATTAAGAACTTGATTTTGTTCTGGTATATTAAGGGAAGGTCAAAAAAAAAAATACCCGACATTTTTCCTTGTTCATTGAATTTTCAGTTTTTATTCAATGTCTAGACAATTAGACAACGCCTATTGTTCTGAGAGCCATCTCTTTTATTAGGAAAAGTGTACTAGAAATAATATTTTTATTATAATTTTAAGCAAACAATTTTCTTCTACCCCCTTAAAGGTGCTGCAGTGTGTTTAATAGATCAGTTTCTTTGTACCTTATCCTGTAACTTTGTCATCAGTTCGAAGAGCCCCGCGTCAAGTACGACGGCGAGAAATTCGACGAGGACCTGTTCAAGACCTGGGTGTTCGTCCAGAGCATGCCCACCATCGTCGAATTCTCCCACGAGACTGCCTCCAAGATCTTCGGCGGACAGATCAAATACCACCTCCTGTTGTTCCTATCCAAGGTAAGATTGATTAGAACATTTATTTTTCTTGCATTGCGTAATGGAAGTAATATTTTGTTATTTAGTTTCGGCAGATTTTTTATTCATGTAACTTTTATAAATAAATTTATTTGTAAAAAAAATAGTTCGACAAAACGTCATTTTTATTCCTCAGTAAAAAAAATATCTCGCGAATGAAAAGTCGTCCCTTAGTTCGTAATTCAGCAAAATGTTCCAAATAAAATAAATTCAACATTTCACAACATTCATGTTTGTTATTTTGAAGTAATTAGGTAAAATTGTTAACAGGTATTCAGTTCAAAATATAACAGTGTAAAGCCGAATTGATAACATATCATAGACGTAATTTCTCGGCTTATAAGCAAGCAATACAACTACTTATTCAACAGAACCATGTGAATCTCCCGACATTCAAATTCGTAGGAAAACGAGATATCGTAGGTAGACGGCTATTATTAGTCGTCAAAACCTGTTTTTTAACGAGATTCTGAAGTAGACCTCCACACGTAAAAGGCAAACATCGTCGACTCATATCGCTCCAAGAATTAAATTATTATCTCGGTGTCATTTTTTGCGATGCAACTGTATGACTAGATCTCGAAAGTGGTTAGACGAGAATTTCGCGACGTGTACTTTCACGAAGGTGAATGTATAGTGAAGAGAATTGAACCGGGTGACCCATCGGTTTGAACTTTCACCGCTCTTTACTAGACAATCGGTCATGCGCATCGGTTAATGAACCTTTTTACACATTATATACTATTACTACTATTTATTTTTATTTGCTTGTATACGTGCAAGTCTTTACTTTCAACCAAAGCTTTGTTATTTTCGATAAGCCAATTTAAGAGCGGACTCTAGTCAACAGGAATTTGAAAAATAGGTATTTGAAGAAACTATTGCCGTCGCGTCACCTCCAACCTCACCCCGTAACGTGCGAAAGGGACAACTGCAGCTCAGGCTGATTTTACCTACAAAAACTTTGACTAAAAGACGTTTGGTATTCTGCTGTTTTCTTCATGAAAACTGGTCTGATCTAAAAAATTCTTATATCAAAATTTAGAGGAAAAGTATATCTATGCTCCTATCATTTCCTTTTTTCTTAAAACTTATAAATTTTGTCTGAAAGTCTTCTGAACATGGCGGTAAAAACGGGCATTTTTTTCGGATTTTTGGATTGTCATATTTCTTTTTGTGATTATGTTTTGGAAAAAAGGAAATGATACAGGCACGTATTAATTAGACCTAGATTTTATGGAAAAAAATCATTGCTCTAGAGGCATTATCCACGAAGAAAACAGCAGAATGTGTTTGTATGGAGAAAGTCTCACTAGAGTCCCCTCTTAAGGTTACACTAGTCGAAAATTCTTCCATACAAACGTAGTCTAGCGATTACTCCACTGTTTCATGATGACAGTTAAAAAAAAAAATGAATTTGTCTCATCATTATCTAGCCCTGTATGGAAACAAAAACGCAAAAAAAAAAATTTGAAAGTTATGAGCGTCGAAAGTTCCATATTTCAACACTAATTTTAATGCATCTTTGGGCGGAAATAAATACCATAAGAAGAAGGAAAATTGCAAAACGGCCTCCATACAGGGATAGATTAGTAATTCAACAATGCAAATAATTGTATTTTGAAAATATACATTTAGGAGTTTTTTCATGATATCTAGACTCCCAAAGGTCTGTTTATAAAATTTCGCGCGGTCGTTTTCGTCCGAAATCGTCATCCATTTCGATACAAATTTGCAAAAGTGCTAATTCGTACGCGAACTAGCTTCTTAGTGCTCATCACAGCATCTATCTCTTTCGCACGTGTTGTCGGAGGAGATAGCATGCATTCCGTCGATTAGGTGAACCTTAACGGCTAAAAATGGCATGAATTCGAAGTTATTAATAAATTAATATCTCTTTTACGTATCCTGTTAACGGCAATTCCATATATTAATACTAAAATTCTCGAGTAAAACGAAACGGTAGTTAAAGCATGCTAATAACTGAATACATACACACAGACGACACATCGACAAACACTATAAAGTTCACCGACCTCGTGGTCAACGACCTTTACGTGGTGATTGCGTCGGCTTGTTCTACAGATTCTGATGGGAATTTTTGTTTGTAGAAAAATGGCGACTTCGACAAGTACACTGAGGAACTCAAGCCTGTTGCCAAGAACTACCGCGACCGCGTCATGTCCGTTGCCATTGATGCCGATGAAGATGAGCACCAGAGGTACAGTATTTTTGCCCAACTATTTCTTTTTTAGGTCACGGCGGTAAACTTCTTCTCAGGACTGGTCGTTTTCACAAATTTAAGGGTCTGTGCCTAGCAGTAAGTAGTGAAGGTCTTGTGGCTAGTGCAATGATTTTGTATTGTTTTTAAACCGCCCTGAGAAGTGTTCTAGTTTTACATCTTACAACAAATATCCTTAAGGTTACACTAGTCGAAAATTCTTGCATACAAACGTAGTCTATAGATTACTCCACTGTTTGACGATGTACGTTCAAAATAAAAAATAATATCAGGTTGTCTCATCATTATCTAGCCCTGTATGGAAACAGAAAAGTAAAAATAAAAAATATTTGAAAGTTATGAGCGTCGAAAGTTCCATAATTCAACACTAATTTTAACGCATCTTTAGACGCAAATAAATTCCATAAGAAGAAGGAAAATTGAAAAGCAGCCACCATACAGGGATAGATTAGTAGTTCAACAATGCAAATAATTTTATTTTGGCAATATATAATTAGTAGGTTTTCCATGATATATAGACTTGGCATTTATAAAATTTCGCGCGCTTTTGTCCTTAATCATCATTCATTTCGATACAAATGTGCAAATGTGCTAATTTGTACGCGAACTAGCTTCTTACTGTTCATCACAGTATCTATCTCTTTCGCACGTGTTGCTGGATGAGATAGCATGCATTTTAACCTCGCGCACAAAATAGTTCGTGCCGTCGACTAGGGGAGCCTTAAGATTTATATCATGTTATCGCCCACGTGAATAACCAAAGTTGCAGGCGAAGCATTACAAATGTAGAAATTTTATTAAACTTAATAGAAAGTTGCAGTATGAATCACATCTAAAGTGGTTTAAATCAAGTTCAATTACCAGAACCGTTTCACACTTATGTAAAAGTCTCAAGACGAGTTTTATACGTCGTTCCCTTTTCCGCCACTCCAATGGTCTGTGACACTTAAAGTCATCTTTATTTATTTACTAGCTGACCCGGCAAACTTTGTTTTGCCATAAAAACACCAAACATTTATCTACCCTACCTACCCTACCTTACACTACCTACCCTACCCTACCCTACACTACCCTACCCTACCCGACCCTACACTACCCTACCCTACATTACCCTACCCTACACTACCCTACCCTACCCTACACTACAACACACTACACTACACTACAATAAAGCTCAAATTGACTCTACGTTTTAGTTAGAAAACTTTTGTATGGAAAAAAGAAAAGGGCTGTTTTTATTTTTTTTCCGGCAATTATTAGAATTTTTCTCCCCGTAAAAACCATCTTTGAACTTCAACGAACAATTTAAAAAAAGAATTGGCCAAATTAGTCCAGGCGTTGTTGAGTTATGCGCTTACCAACACATTTTGCGATTCATTTTTATATTATAGATTTAAACTTCATGTACAATGGTGATACATAGGCGGACTTAATGCAGCAAGGCATTCTCTACCAGTCAACCTTTGGGTTAAAAGGAACACAACAGTGGTAGGAGTCCTAAATAAAAAATGAACAATAATTAAAATTGGTTATTATGCTTTATATTATGACTAGCTGTCCCACGCGGCTTCGCTCCAGTCAACTGGCCACCTACCTACCCTACATACATGAATGTTGCGTAACTTTAACCGCTTACGCAGCGCACGCAACGGAAGCTCTCAAAAAGGCATAATTTTTCATTTTTGCGCCGCTCCTATTGGTCGTAGCGTGATGTTATATAGCCTATAACCTTCCTCGATTAATGGACTATTCAACACAAAAATATTTTTCAATTCCAACCAGTGGTTCCTGAGATTAGCGCGTTCTAACAAACTCTTCAGCTTTATAATATTAGTATCGATTTCAAACCATATTTGTTGCCATAAACTGAAGTTAGTAGTTATGTATATGGCAACAAATAAAATCCTAGTGGATTTCATATCATAACAATCTTAACTCACACGCAAAGCATACAATTCTCATGCTCTCAATAGTAAACGTAGTGTATGCAAGAACTCTTGTAGTGAATTCTCTGCCATTTTTAGGGTTCCGTACCCAAAGGGTAATAACGGGACCCCATTACTAAGACTTCGCGGTCCGTTTTTCTGTCTGTCACCAGGCTGTATCTCCTAAACCATGATAGCTAGACAGTTGAAATTTTCACAGATGATGTTTTTCTGTTGCCGCTATAACAACAAATACTAAAAACAGAATAAAATAAATATTTAAGTGGGGCTCCCATACAAAAATCGTGTTTTTTTTTTGCTGTTTTTTGCGTTGGAACGGAACCCTTCTTGCGCGAGTCCGACTCGCACTTAGCCGGTTTTTATGATCGATGCTAGAACTACAGTTAATCAATCGCCTTTGGCTAAAATATTGAGAGGTCAAATGTCTTAACTGTAAAGATTAATAGGTCAACGACTTAAAACGCTTAGTGATGTGAAAAAAACCTTGGAAGTACTGGTTTAGCGCCCAAGGTTAAGGTTACTCGCATTGATCACGATTTCTAGGCTTCAATTTTAACAACACCGCTATACGTACACATTGGTTTCTGAGTCGTGATACGGTACTGCTAAATGATGTCGTATCATTCTGTTATATCGGATGTATTTAAATGAGATATTATACAGAGAAATTAGAAAATGTACAAGAGTATGAACGCTAAGGGTCTACATACCCTTTAGTGCCGTAAAACGGTAACTTTCTAAAGCATACTCCTTAGTAACGGCTAGGTTAAAAGGTTTGAAAAAAAATATATAATTGATTTATGTACATAATTTTGAACATAAGTTTTTTCGTGTAACTAATAGTTTTGCTTTCGAGGTCGGTCCGTGGATGGGTGACCATTTTAACATACCGAGTTTCCTCCGTGCCTCGGAAAGCACGTTAAGCAGTTGGTCCCGGCTGTCATTAAAGATCTTTGACAGTCGTTACGGGTAGTCAGAAGCCTGAGTCTGAATCTGAATCTGACACCAGTCTTGCCAAGGGATATAGTGTTACCCAGTTACTGGGTTATGGAGGTCAGATAGGCAGTCGCTCCATGTAAAACACTGGTACTCAGCTGAATCCGGTAAGACTGGAAGCCGACCCCAACATAATTGGGAAAAGGCTAGGCAGATGATAATAGTTTTGCTTTAAAAAAATAATTAACAACACGATATTTTTTCGCAACTTTTGGAAACTCCTCCAAAACGACTTTGATGTTAAAAATATTTTTACACAGAAAAATTGATGGCTGGAATTTCTTCATAACTAACATAGCATATGTAAATCAAATAATATTTTGCAAACAAAACTGTTTAAATGGAGGTTCAATATTGATATTTTGGCATCGAGCGGGCGCAAAAGGATTAAAATTAATTTTAAAATCATAGCAGGTGGTCATATAGTTTCTGCCTTTTCTTTTTGCTTTGATAAATTCTCTTGCATACTGCACTACCACGGGGAGATAGTGCAGTTAATGTGGGACTCCAACCCACTCAAACTCCACGGTGTCCACCTGTGCCGCGCGTTAGGCCGCGGTTCCACTGACGCGGAGCTGGGCGGAGAGGAGCGGAGACGAGCGGAAGCGACCAATTACAATGGTTGAAATCCTCATCGCTCCACTCGTCTCGTCTGTTATTGGACGATTCCTGCACGTCACCGCTCCTCTCCGCCCAGCTCCGCGTCAGTGGAACCGCGGCCTTAGCACTCACCGCGAACCCGCTGCGGCTGTCCGTCACCGGGCCGTCCTCTGGGGAGTACCCCCCATCACCGGCGCATCAGAACACACTGTACGCCGTGACCACACTAGGCCTATAAAGATAATAAGGGATTCCTTTTGTCCGACACTTTAATAATTCTGTTCCCCATAAAAAAATCAATTTAATTAATTCATTTTACACCATTTGCGTCTTCCATAAGCAAATAAATTTGTAACAGTGATTGTATTGAAGTAAATGCTTGGATAGAAAGAAGCCAACCCCACGCTCCACCCACCGGTAAACGTGTTTCTTTCAGAGGGTTTCAAATGTCAAGGACGGACATTTCTTTTTACTTTGTAGTTTTGTTGGAAATGTAATTACGAGCCAATATAGGTACGGATGCTTGCGTTAATTGAGTACCCTACAAGGATGTAAAAACCTAACTAAAAAAAATATTATAAAGCTGTAGAGTTTGTTTGTTTGAACGCACTAATCTCAGGAATTACTGATTAGAATTGAAAAGTTATTTTTAAGTTGGATAGTCCATTTATAGAGGAAGGTTATATGCTATAAAACTTCACGCTACGACCAATAGGAGCGGAGCATAAATGAAAAATGTTGCGAAAACGGGCAAAATTATTCCTTTTTGAGAGCTTCCGTTGCGTGCGTTGCGTAAATGGTTTAAGTTACGCAAATATCATGTATCTAGAATGTTATGTAACTAGAATTGTTCCTGTTTAAAAGTTATAATAAAAGGTCCGCGACAACATATCTATCTTTTAAGATTGACTCACTATAACCTTTTTTTTATGGTAATCAAATCTGTTCATTTGCGAAGGAGTTTTAACAACATCTATACTAATATTATAAAGCTGAAGAGTTAGATTGTTTGTAGGGTAGATAGGGAGCGAAGCCGCGGGCGTCAGCTAGTATAATATATTGATAGTCATACATAAAGAAAGAAAGAAAGAAAACCAGTTTATTTGGCACACACAGATACACACAATGTACAAATAAAAGGAAAAAGAATTAAAAAAAAACAATAACACACATAAGCTAACGCTATTTTCTCAAGAGGTTAGGCACAAACTATAGAACGCCAGTCGCCACCTGTTTCGAACCTTACATAATATTCCATTCAGTCATCTGAAGCTGTACATAATATCCAACAAAGCTTAGAAATGGCATGTAGTATGTGTATGAGATTACGTCATACTGTGAAAACAATATTAGGCAGAAAAGTAGAGGCTATGATGACATGATGGGTATGAGGCTGACCGCCCGGGGTGCCCTAAATGCGATTTTATGTATCGTTATTCTCTTGTAAGTAAAAAATCGGCCAAGTGAGAGTACCACCACCGTACAACTATCGCAAAAACGGCAAAAATATCACGGTTGTTGTATGGGAGGCCCACTTAAAATTAATTTTATTGTGTTCAATTTGTTGTTATAGCGGCAACAGAAATACATCATCTGTGAAAATTTCAACTGTCTAGCTATCACGGTTCATGAGATACAGAGAGACAGACGGACAGTGGAGTCTTAGTAATAGGGTCTCGTTTTTACGCTTTGGGTACGGATCCCTAAAAAGCCCTTCTGCAAGTTCAAATATCTAGAATGAAAGTAGCAACATAATCTTCCCCGCCTTTATCCCAATGTAATCAGCACATGTCTTTTTCAATACATGTAAAATCAAAAAGGTTTTGATCTAGATTATTAAATATATTCTTTCTCCTATAGAATCCTGGAGTTCTTCGGCATGAAGAAGGAAGAGATCCCCGCCGCCCGCCTGATCGCCCTTGAACAGGACATGGCCAAGTACAAGCCCGCCACCAACGAGCTCTCCGCCAACTCCATTGAAGTAAGTCTTTAGCATATTTTTATCAAGTTTTACAGGAGCAGTTTCTTTAAGCGAATTTGATTACGTGTTACATTTTTGTAAAAGGCATATATGTTTATTTACCGTATTTACTTACTGTTAAATTCTGATGCTCTTACAATTATTTTCCTCAACTTGATGGAGAATCCATTTAGGTACACGAAAAAAGTATCGATACTTTGTGGTATCGAGTACATTTCCATTCGATACCGATACTTTTGTACTCGATACTCGATACTTTGGATTCGATACTTTTACTCAATGAGTACTTTTTGGCAGGTATTGTATCGAATAAGAAATTAAGTTTTAAATGGGTAAGCTTAGAAATTACCTATTTAAAACTTGCGACCTTACGGCTTATGTTTATGGCAACGCCATCTAGTTCACCCGTTATATTTTTTAAAGCAGGCAGTACAATCACAAGAATCCGAAACCGCTTATCTTCAAAACAGCTCAATAATCTATTTTTAAGTGATTGTACGGAGGAGGAATGCGAATGGGTACTTTAATTTATATGCCTAAAGTACTAAATAATTTAACTTTGTATCTATGTTTTTTTTTGTTGTTACATTTGCCTTTTTCTATTATTGTATACTATTTGTGTACCAATAACATTTGTTTTTTCATGTCCTGCCCTACTGACGTTATATACTGACTGATATTGACCTATGCTCTATGCGCATTAGGGGACCTCGAAAAGTACTCGATACTTTGAAGTATCGATACTTTTATGAGTACGTTTTTTTTTTTTTCGATACTACTCATGAGTACAGTATCGATACGATATCGTGTCCCTAAATCCAGTGACAAACAGACATTTGATATTCTGGCTCATTATCGTCCGATTTCAAGCGAACTACCGTATAACACCCGATTATAACCGACTGAACATTAAAATTAATCATTGTTGTAAAATTGCGCTTATCGACGCGTATAATGGTTACCATAATAGCATTAAACCGGCGTTGATTTGTCGGCCAGTGTGTTAACGATGCGGTAATTAAGTGCTTTGATTAGTCGTTATTAGGGAACGACAAACTAAATTATGAAATTAATCCTAGGAAAAAAATATTCATACACTATTGTAACACTTAGGTGTTTGTGCTTGTAATCTATTGCCTTTTTTAACCCCCACCGGAAAAAGTGGGGTGTTATAAGTTTCACGTGTGTTGCTGTGTGTCTGTCTCTGGCATCATAGCGCCTAAACGGACGAACCGATTTTGATATAGTTTTTTTTTTGTTTGAAAGGTGCTTTTGCTGAGAGTGTTCTTAGCTATGTTTGAATAAAATCGGTTCAGCTGTTCAAAAGTTATGGGCGTTTTACTGTTTGAATCGCGGTGTTTTCGCAAGATAAATGTGTCGGGGTTTTTTTTTAATTTAGAAATTTTACTTGTAGAAGAATCTATCCAATAACAAAATCCATAAACAAAAGCCTACTATTATTACCAATACTCCATTATTTGGCAACGACACTACCAGCCGCACTACCAGTAGTGTCGTTGCCAATTAACGACACTACCAAGCCTTTTTTGGATTAAATTGTACAGTGAACACAAAAGTTTTGGATTCATATTCCACTAAGGTCAACTCAAATTTCAACAAGTTGAACTAATTCATGATCAATCTCTTTTACGGAAATTATTTTTTACTTATGGAGTTTAAAAATGTGACAAAGATTAAATGACACTGGCGATAATTTGTTCTGACGTTAGACTGATATTTGATGAACGCGTGAGGTGGAATGCGTGAGGGAGACGCAAAGGAGAAGCCTCTAGGCACCGCAGGCGATGCCCCGGGCGTCTGTAGTCGCAGGCCGATTCCCGGCCACCATAGGTGCGGGCTTGCGGAAGGCAAGTAATGGGTAGCTCGCCCTGCGATAAGGATCAGGCCCAAGTTTACGGCGCATAGTGATCCGCGCGCGCGCCTCAAAGATAGTCAGCAAATGTAACGCGGCCCGCTAGGGCCGATGCCCGTCTGGGTCGCGGAAAAATTTTTTAAGAGAGTTACCGCGGTCCCGGCACAAGCAACTGAAGGACCACGGGTGGGTTTAGTCTGTAAAAGTATGACACGCCCTCCCGCTTCACAGAGCGGGAGAAGTCATTGGATGATTTCAAACCCAAAAACAAAAATGCTGATATTTGCTGGATAAATTATTATTGTGAGACTATTTCTGACATAAGGTTTTTTCGTGGCACCAGTGCATAGGTCTTGCTTTGAACAAAATTTAATAAAACCTATAAGATGATGGAAGCTGATAATATCGAATCAGTTTTACATTTTTTGCCGAGGAATGGGGGAACTGCGCTGCCTTTGGCCAAACACAAATATCATATAGGTACTGAAGAAATATAAAAATGGTGCATCTATTTGGAGGCGTTTGAATTATAAAAATGCAAAATGTTTAGGAACAGTAACAGTTAAGACATGTACAGCAATGTTTTCTTATCAGGGTTGAAGCTACCATGCAAGCCAACCTTCGTACTCAAAATATTATATTCTCAAAATATTACGGTAACATTTTATAGAAGTTGACAACGATACTGGCAGCTCTATCAATTCAAACAACGTGAGATCTTTATTTTTGCTTTGATGATGGTTAAGAAGACCTCTAGTTATTTTGTTAAGCTTAATTAAGTAACAGCTACCGGACTTCACGGCCACAAAAGTTCATTTCGATTATGAAATAGCACCAATAAAAGCTTTGACGGAAGTTTACCCAGAGATTCATTTAATTCAGTTTAATTCTGTTGTTATCACTGGTCAAAAAGAGTCTGGAAAAAGTCAAAACTCTTGGGACACACAAAATGTAGGGCCGAAAAAAATATGCGTTAATTTTTGTATTGCCACATGATTGAGTTTTTTTTCAAATAAGTTCGCTTTTCTTTGGTAATAAATAAAGAGTTACATTTCAGAAGTTTGCTGTTACTGATATCTCATGATTTAGTTATTAAATAAAGAATTATATTTCTGAACTTTGCTGTGTTGACTGTACAATTCAATACAAAAAAGGCTTGGTAGTGTCGTTAATTGGCAACGACACTACTGGTAGTGCGGCTGGTAGTGTCGTTGCCAAATAATGCAATACTCCAGACAAGTTTCTCTAAACTGCGAATTTTGATAAAAATCTTCATGTGAGCAGGATTTGAAAACATGTCGTATTTTCATAATTATTTTTCACTTCTTCTTATTTCGTGTCGATAAACTCAAACTATAGTCTCAACCATTCAGATTTTATCCGATCAGTATGTAACTGAGCCTGAAATCTGACACCAGTCTTGCCAAGAGGTATCGTGTTACCCAGTTACTGGGTTGTGGAGGTCAGATAGGCATTCGCTCCATGTAAAACACTGGTACTCAGCTGAATCTGGTAAGACTGGAAGCCGACCCCAACAATAATTGGGAAAAAGGCTAGGCAGGATGGATGTAACTACTCGGACAGACCTGTCATTTGCTAAGTTCAAATCACGTAAGGTGCAGGTGGTCGGGCATGAAGGGCAGAAAAGGAAGTGGACCATATCTTGAGAAGAGGCCCCCACACTGGCACTGTGTTTTGAATGGGTCTATGTCCTATGATACTCCATTTTTCATTTATGGGGTCTTCGATAGTGTGTTGTTCCTTTATTTTGCACACTTCCTAAGTCTGAATGAATGAATTCCACGTCAGTCACGGTAATCATGTCCACCACGCTGCGCCATTTACGTCTTTGAAAATTGTACACAATCATACATTATTATAGCATATACATAGAGACGTGGCAAGGTAAGGCGTAATATAATAATTAATATGCGATTGTATTACAACACAATAAGCATTTCTGTTACTAGCTACGCTAACGTAGGTAGAACTTAGGTTTCTCTTAAGTATGTAGGTTTTATTATTAGTCAGTTAGGCTTCATACCTACCAACATCGATATATTATATGTATTATGCATTAGATTCTGCGTTCCGAACACTCACTCTGTTCGACTGAACTGTGTGCTCATGCCGAGTTTTTGAACGTACTCACTAGTGACAATGTAAACGATCTCTAGTGTCAAAATGTAAAAAAAAAAACTGTACTTCCGTACCATTATAGCAAAAAACGGCAAAAAAATCGCGTTTGTTGTATGGGTGCCCCACTTAAATATGTATTTTATTCTGTTTTTATTTGTTGTTATAGCGGCAACAGAAATACATCATCTGTGAAAATTTCAACTGTCTAGCTATCACGGTTCAGGAGATACAGCCTGGTGACAGACGCATAGACAGACTGCTCGTGGAGTCTTAGTAATAGGGCCCCGTTTTTACCCTTTGGGTACGGAACCCTAAAAAGAGGTTTCTCCTTACCGTCACCAGACGGCGCTTATCCAATTTCAATACAAATTGACGTTTACGTTAACGTGATCGAGCGTGAAGCGCGAGTATAACTTGCACTAAGGCCTTTGTACTGCAATCCGTACACCTAACTTTACACTATGTTGAACGAAACGCGTAAGCGCCATGAATTTCATAGCGCTTACGACGTTTTGATCGCGGCTAAACTAAAGTCTTTAAGCGATCTAGCGCTGCATGTTTTGATAGTTTGATTAGACAACATAAATAATATTAAGAGCTGCAGCGAACTTTAGTTCTAACTCACCAGCATTTGAAGAAATGGTTTTCATGTATGTTCTTGTCTATCAGTAGAATGTATGTCAATGTCTACCAGGTTATGCTTCTGAGAAATCAGTGGGTGCGAATCTCTCGCTGCTGCTTACGGGATTCTAGATGCTAAATAATCTTTGTCATTGATTTAAATACAAGACAAAATTTCAAAAATTAAAAAAACCCCGTCACATTTCTCTTGCGAAAACACTCCGATTCAAACAGTAAAACGCCCATAACTTTTAAACGGCTGAACCGATTTTATTCAAACATAGCTAAGAACACTCTCGACAAAATTACATTTCAAACAAAAAGAAACTAAATCAAAATCGGTTAATCCATTTACACAGCAACACACGTCAAACTTATAACACCCCTCTTTTTCCGGCGGGGGTTAAAAAAGAATAACAGTGTATATAAAAAATTATAAATTCAATCTTATTCATAGAAATCTCTGAATCTTTTTTTAGCAACTAATTAATAAAATTCCCTATAGAGGAATTGAATATGTTTAGTAGGCAAGTAGGGTAGGTAGTTAAACGTTGGCCCGCCCACACTAGCAATTTCTTTCTTGTTTCGTGGGTACTTTCACAAACCGATGCCTATGATTAATAAAACATGTTTCACTACAAACCAAAAACGTGATCTTCAATTATCTATAACAGTCTCGATATTATTAGAACTATGAAACAGTTATTTTATACCGTTATCCGGCTCATGAAGTGAGCGTGAACTCACACTTATCAACATATCAATAAAAAAGTAATAGATATTTTAGATCCCTATTTGTTAGCTTTAATACATCCATTGGAACCCCAGTGGGGCTAGGTGAAATGAGGGGATACAAAATTGGTTAGGAAAATGTCCAGTAGTTTTATTTTTATTTAATGATATTTTAATACAGAGATGTTACTTAATTCTAAACTCGTCACTTTTTTACTTTTTTTGGAGACTGCTAAAGGCTACACTCTTCACATATGTTCGCTCATTCTTTGTCTTCAAACATGATTTTAACCTTACTCTCGTTTGCCGCAGGAATTCGTTCAGTCATTCTTCGCCGGCACCCTGAAGCAGCACCTGTTGAGCGAGGAGCTGCCCGCCGACTGGGCCGCCAAGCCCGTCAAGACTCTGGTCGCCACCAACTTCGACGAGGTCGTGTTTGATACCGACAAGAAGGTGCTCGTCGAGTTCTACGCCCCATGGTATGTGTCCATCTGAATGCATTATTTAGAAATATATTATGTATAGAAAAGAAAGAAAAAATGTATATATATAGCACGTACTACAGGCACATAACAAATTACCGGACAAATAAAAATTAAAAAAAGCATGTTCAATTGTAAATCATTGTCTTGTGGCGTACAAATAGAACTTACTAGCGGATGCCTCGCGGTTTCACCCGCGTAGTTACCGTTCCCATGGGAATACAGGGATAAAAAGTAGCCTATGTCACCCGGGGATAGTGTAGCTTCCCTACGGTGAAAGAATTTTTTAATACTGTCCAGTAATTTTTAAGTTTATTAGTTACATACAAAAATACAAATCTTTCCTCTTTATAATATTATAGTACTAGCTGACCCGGCAAACTTTGTTTTGCCATAAAAATACCAAACATTTATCTACCTTACCTTACACTACCTACCCTACACTACCCTACACTACCCTACCCTACTCTATACTACCCTACCCTACCATACACTACCCTACCCTACACTACCTTCCCTACCCTACGCTACACTACCCTACCCAACACTACCCTACCCTATCCTACACTACCCTACCCTACACTATCCTACACTACCCTTAACTACCCTACACTACCCTACACTACCCTACACTACCCTACACTACCCTACACTACCCTACACTACCCTACACTACCCTACACTACCCTACACTACCCTACACTACCCTACACTACCCTACACTACCCTACACTACCCTACACTACCCTACACTACCCTACACTACCCTACACTACCCTACACTACCCTACACTACCCGACACTACCCTACACTACCCTACACTACCCTACACTACAATACCCTACCCTACACTACCCTACCCTACGCTACACTACCCTACCCTACACTACACTACCCTACCCTACCCTACCCTACCCTACCCTACACTACACTACCCTACCCTACCCTACCCTACCCGACACTACCCTACCCCACACAAAGCAAAAATAGCTTATACAATAGCAATAAAGCTCAAATTGACTCTACGTTTTAGTTAGAAAACTTTTGTATGGGAAAAAGAAAAGGGCTTTTTTTTCCCCTGCAATTATTATAATTTTTCGCCCCGTAAAAACCATCTTTGAACTTCAACGACCATTTAAAAAAAAGAATTGGCCAAATTGGTCCATGCGTTGTTGAGTTATGCGCTTACCAACACATTTTGCGATTCATTTTTATATTATAGATAGATTTTCCAATCAGGTTGGGATACATTCATTTAGTTAGTAAATGCAATTTGTCGCGTTTTCCTTATGGATGTCCCTAGTGGAAGGAAAGATTCATAAAATGGTGTTGATGTAGGCTAAATTCTCGGTTTCCTCTCTAGGTACGTATTTTTTTTTGTCATTCACTTTATAGTCCTACTGGAAAGAGTTTTAAACAGCACGGCAATATAAAAAAACTGCTATATTTAATCGTCTAAATATATACCTATTTGGAAATTGATGTGTATAACTAACACATCAGTTACCAGCAGTGGCGTAGCGTGCCTTGGCGGGGCCCCGTATAAAAATTAGTTTGGGGGCCCTTATGCAGGATAAAGATTTCTCACAAAATACAAATAAATGTTTGCATAAAATTAAAAGAAATATTTATTCATCATAATTATCTTTTTGCCATTTTTCCAAAATTTTTACAAACAATTTAAATTGAATATGCACTCTCCTTGCCTTTTTTCGGCAAACTGATTTATTAGATCATTTATAGCTGATGATGACTTTAGTTTTTCTAAAGTTTCTGCCTCTATGGACAAAAGTGACAGGTCTGACAGGCGTTCATGTCCCATCGAAGTTCTTAGGTAATTTTTTATCAGTTTTAATTTTTGATTAGGCACCTCGGGGGCCCCGTATAATTGATACGGCGGTAGCTACGCCCCTGGTACTAGCTACACTTTCAATAAGTATTTTTTATACTGTCGTTGCAGATAAGATTTGCACGTAGATAGATATCTAGGTAATCTCGACAATCGCAATTGATTACGATTTGTATAGCTTTATAACTTTTCCTAATGATTGTGACCCATTTCTTGCTGAAGTTATTCGATATATTACAACATGTTCAGGTTACCAACAGAACGGCGTATGACTCATCAGTTCACATATGTTGCATCTGTGTAAATAAAAAAAAGATTGTTTGTTCAAGTGTCCACAAAAAGTTATTGCATCACCTTGGATAATTATGTAATATATTGTTAGAATAACAAAAAAAAAATGTATCACCCCCTTTTTTTGAGGGCGGGGGGCGCCATTTAAAAACCACTCCCACAATAGAGACAAATCCAATGACACCTCATATATCATAATCCGTCAAGCCGTTTGGGCTATAGAGCCTGCTATAGAAATGGACATACATACATACATACGCTCGAAAAACATTACTCTCCGCAGTCGGGTAAAAACACATTAGGGCCACATGTCTCCTTCTAAAGTGTATTTCTTTGTTTTATCAAAAATGTTACCCGCTAACCATAACCGGCGTGTATGTATGACTAGATGTATGAATGTGAGTCAAGCAAAATAAGTATGTAAGGATCGTAGCAGGTGGCGTTCTGTAGTTTCTGCCTACCCCCATGGGAAAAAGGCGTGAGTGTATGTATGTATGTTACCCGCTGTGACATACAAACATAACAGCTTCATTGAACCAACCTTTGCGGAGACAAAAAAAAAAAAAATTAACACCATTATGTTACTTGTTCAGCCTGTTTCTAGGTCGAGTTCAAGTCCAGACAGTGTAAGACTTGTCGCGGCGACATTGCGTCATATTTGTCGCAGTGTCGTGTAATTTGCGCAAGTGTTACTCGTTAGTTCGTATTCAATGGGTCGCAATTAATTCGCTTGTGTCAAACGTCATTGTTCGCTGCCCAACGACTTGGAAATTCATCATTTGCTCCATTATGCAAAATTTTCTCAGGGGTTCCGATGTTGCTAACATGAATAATGATTGTTAATTGTGTTTATCGAGATTTATTAAAGCGAAAAGTAACAATTCAATGCTTTTAGGTTTTATTCGTGTGAACATCAAAGTCTTGATCTAACGTTGTTTAAATGGGCGGCGATTTAAAAGTAAGATCAGCCAAAGTAAAAGGATTTCTGCTTTCCTTTGATAACCCATTTTTACAGTTCGTTCAACCGATTTTGAGTTCTATCCCGTAAATATAAGGATGGCATAAAAAGCATAAACCTGTTACCAAAACTAACTGTTTGATACAGCTGCCGTTTGTCATATCACCAACGCAATAGAAGTCAAAATCGGTTGACCGGGCTGTAAAATAGGATTATTTAAATGTGTAATGTTATCTCGAATGGAGTATAGATAGAAAAGAAAAAAATACTCAAAAATACTTTCTTTATACTCAAATTCTGGTAACTCCCAAACGCACAAAAAGTTTTGGGGACACTTTCATTATGCGTACAGCTAAGGAGTGGAATTCCCTGCCGGAGTCTGTGTTTCCCGATAGCTACAGTCTTGGGGTCTTTAAGTCATGAGTGAATAGGTTTTTTCTAGGCAAGCGTGCTACACCGTCGACCACATCATCGCTTACCATCAGGAGAGACAGTGGTCAAGCGCAAGCCTTTAGAGCATAACAAAAAAAACAATAAAGCTGTTAGTTAAAGAGGCATAACATTTTTGAGGGAGTTTTTGGCGGGATTTTTTTCTGCCAAATACTCCAAAAAACATTAGAATCTGTTACATCCGCATTCTAATGAATAATAAAGAATGTTAAAACCCATTTATGTATCCGACTGAAAGACTTGTATCTATGGCCATGAATAATAATATTTAAAAAAAAATTGTTAAAGAGACATATTTTTTTTAACTATTTAACAATCTCAGTTCTTAAAGTCTTTAGTTTAGGCAGACAGTTATTCAAAAACATCTAATGAAAACTCAACGCTTTATTAACCTTTTTTATCGTTATCATGTAAGTGATTCTACATCAGAAATCTTACCAACATCTTCCCCCTACAGGTGCGGACACTGCAAACAGCTGGTGCCCATCTACGACAAGCTGGGAGAGCACTTCGAGAAGGACGATGATGTCGTCATTGCCAAGATTGACGCCACCGCCAACGAGCTCGAACACACCAAGATTACCTCCTTCCCCACCATCAAACTGTACACTAAGGACAACCAGGTCAGTACAAGATAGCCATTTTTTTTTCCATCATCCCAGTTAGACAGTGATATTCTAGTAAACAGATACGTTATACACTCACAAAACAACCGAAAAAAGTGTTTCGCACAGCAGCGGCAGCACACATACACACTTTTCATTCATCTGACATTTCACTACAAGTCGAAAGGAATGGCTTGTTAAAACTAACAAGAAAAAAAGAGACAGCTAGTGTTTGTCACTTGCGTTTGAATGTAAACAAACATTATTCTGATCACCAATTTATTTTTTCTTTTTCTGACCTCCAAATATCAGAATATTAGGTAAAATATTGAAATAAATTAGTAAATTGCGGTGTATTGCGTACTTACATATGGTATGAGATCCCTTCTGTTTTATGTACTTTGGTACACTCTCTAAATACACACGATGGCATTTTTTAATTTTGTTTGTTTCAACAAGGCGTATCGCTCTTCGCCATGCGTGACATAGACTAAAGGCTATACGTCACAATTAGGACGTATTCGAGTCTTCACAATACGCGCGCTCATAACATATCTGTTTACTAGAATATTATTGGGCTTAGGCATGATAATAATAGACCTTATTTATAAAAATCTCTGGCATATTTAGCAACTGATTTGGAGATCTAAATTCAAATTCTTTCAAGAAATTTTGAATATAGAATGTCCCTTAGAGATTGCTTACAATCGCAATTGGATACTCTTCTAAAACGACTTGGATGTTTAAATTACACAGAAAAATATCTATTTGGCTAGAATTTCTTCATAACTGAAATAGCTTATGTAAATCAAAGAATATTTTGCAAAAAAAACTTTTCAAAAAAATTTTCAATATTGATATTCTGGCTCCAATCGGGCGTACAGCTAGTACTAGCATTGACATTGGGGAATATATAAGACTAGCTGTCCCACGCGGCTTCGCTCCCGTCAACTGGCTACCTATCTTACCCTACCTACCCTACATACATGATTTTTGCGTTTCTCGTTTTTGCAACATTTTTAATTTTTGCTCCGCTCCTATTGGTCGTACCTTTCTCGGTAAATGGACTATCCAACACAAAAATATTTTTTCAATTTCCACCAATAGTTCCTGAGATTAGCGCGTTCAAACAAACAAACTCTTTAGCTTTATAATATATAAGTATAGATTAAGTAAAGTAAAACAAGAAAGATCAAAGCCATCGGATGCATATTTACTACATAATATGGAAAGTGAACCGAAATATTAACTTTCAATAGTATATCCTGTAGATTTTTTAGTACTATTGCATGTAAACTATTAGTTCCATAGTGAATTCAACCGTGATTAATACGCATTAGAACAGCTTCGTATTATTAGGTACTAGGAGTTCACACCTCTCGGTGTTACTAACCAATGTTTATAATACAATAACTTGCTCCTACAATGTGTTTCTAGCGTGACCAGGTCATTAATACGCTACAGTTACTTATTCTTTATTAGACCTTTGTTGTTGTACTCATTATTCTTAGCAAAAGGTGTTTTTTTTTTTGTCGCGAACAATAGAGTGAAATGGTCTGTCACATCTCATTTGTATACTAAAGTACTACTAAAGAACTACTAAATGAGTGTAGAAGATACCGCTATGCGTATCAAACATGATATACCGGTTTCAGACAAATGAAATTTATATATATAATTATTAGTCCTAACTATAGTAGATGTATTCGATCTAAGAAACCAGTGGTTGTCTTGAGAATAATTTGCTTTTCTTGCCTTAAGGTTACACTAGTCGATCATTCTTACATACAAACGTAGTCTTGCGATTACTGTTTGACGATATACGTTAAAATAAAAAAAATTATATCAATTTTTCTTATTATTATCTAGCCCTGTATGGAAACAAAAAAGGAAAAAAAAAAGTTATGAGGGGTCGAAAGTTCCATGTTTCAAAACTAATTTTAACGCAACTTTGGGCGGAAATAAATACCATAAAAGAAGGAAAATTGCAAAACGGCCTCCATAAAGGGATAGATTAGTAATTCAACAATGCAAATAATTTTATTTTGATAATATACATTTAGTCGTTTTTTCATGATATCTAGACACACAAAGGTCTGTTTATAAAATTTCGCGCGCTCGTTTTTGTCCTAAATCATCATTTATTTCGATACAAATTTGCAAAAGTGCTAATTCGTACGCGAACTAGCTTCTTATTGCTCATCACAGCATCTATCTCTTTCGCACGTGTTGTCGGATGAGATAGCATGCATTTTAACCTCGCGCACAAAATAGTTCGTGCCCTCGACTAGGGGAACCTTAAATAGCAATTCGTTCAGAGTGAATCAATTTTGATTGATTCCTTTCGGGTAAATTAGAAATTTTGCTTACATACGTGGTTTAATAGATGGATATATGCATAAACCTCTCATATTCATTGATATCTTCATAATTATCTTGTGTCACTATAATTTTTAACAATTTATTTCTATTGTGCAGGTGAAAGACTACAACGGTGAAAGGACGCTGGCCGCCATGACCAAGTTCGTTGAGAGCGACGGTGAGGGCGCTGAGCCTACACCAAGCGTGGTAAGTTATCACTTTTTGATTTTATATCTTCTCGACCCTATGGGATGGGGAACATGAAGAACACTTGTATCAACGTCACAGTTGTGACGTCACTATATAAATAGCGTAATAGTGACTAATTACACTAACAGGTAGTTATATACATAGGTGTGTGGGAATCAGCTGCCACTCGGTATTAACTATCATGTTATACAATTCGACAAAATATGTAAAGAGCACAGTAAAAATATACAAACAGTATGGAAACTACCTACAAACTCTTGAAACGGCACACTCACACAAACATACGCACCGACGAGACCATTAGGGCACTTCTGCAGTGCTGCGGCATGTTTTTGTGAGTGTGCCGTTTCGAGCGTTTAAAGGTAGTTCCCATACTGTTTGTATATTTATTCTGTGCATAGAGGAAGCCAACTTTAGGATTAAATGTAGGATACATTTACGAAAAACAAAATTTTCATAGCCTAGGCACAGATAATATAATACTAGCATACAGATGCCTCATTCCAAACAAAGAAACCGTGCCACGTAACCATTGAGGTAATAATGTACTACGCACTAGAGAACCCACCACCCATCACTACTGTGTTCTGTTCAGTTGCGCTCTTCTAGCCGCAATTCACTTATTTGATTGCTAGATCTTGAACGCTTAAGTCATTTTATGTTTTTAAACGAAAAAACGTTCAAACGCATTCAATATGCCGGTCGTGTGTTATAACATTTTGCACTAATAATTCAACCAATACGGCGAAGATCAAAGGAATAACTTTTCATAGTTGGCTAACTAGATAATTATTTTAAAATTTAATTTTAACAAAATATTTGCTGGACGCCATGTTATGTCAATTTTCATATAGACTAAAAATTCAGATGTGACAATTTGTATAACAAGTGTAGGTAAAATAAGCTGATGTTTCTTTTTAAAGCGGAAAATAATAAGAACATATCTTTAGAAAAGAACTGACTGTGGTTATTCAATGAAAAAAGATAAAAGATGAAAAATAATTATTACATAATGTAAGACATAATTTGTTACATTTTGTTTATTTAAGGTTTCTACGTTTGGACCGTAAAGATAGGGTAAAATGGATAAAATTTATCGAAATTACCCGCAGTGAAGATACCAGCAGCCTAATTGTGTAAGTGAATTCAGCAAAGGAAACAATCTGTTTCTTTCCCAAAAACGACTTTTCGTATTTCAAAAAGTAGTTTTTAGGAAAGAAACAGATTGTTTCCTTTGCCGAATATACTTACACAATTAGGCTGCTGGTTACCATCCAATCATACTTATGTATGTTCGTTGCATTTCGCGAAGAGGATAAATATACCACAAAAGCGGGCAGGCGTTTTCTGAATCAGTCTCTCTACTTAATATCATTTCAGTTATATTACTGTTAATACTTTGGAATATTTTATTCACAAGGAAAAATTTACATATTTGCTACAATATTCTGTTGATCAACCAAGCACTTTAAATCACTTAACACATTTGATACGGGCCATCATAAACAAATACACAAGAATTCGCTTGAAGTACGAAGCTAAAATTATTCAGACTAATAATTATTTATCGAAGCGTCAAAAGTTAACTAAACTTATATTGTTTGGGGGTAACTAAATTAACATAATTAATATTAAAAATATACAAAAGATTCGTGTTTCAAGCGAATTGTAAAATTCCCTATTCCAATTTGATATGTTTTTAACTTATTGTAAGCGCATTTGATTATATATTAAATAAAGAAATACAAAAGCATCATAAACTTTAACAGTCGGTTATTTCAACTAATAATAAATTTTGAAAAAGTGTGAATTCTAATGAAGCTTGTTAGGTATAATGCTATGTCACTTCTGTAGTCAGTCAGCAATTTAGTCTATATGAATGACAAGGTTGAACGAAACGCGTAAGCGCCATGAAAATCACGGCGCTTCCGTCTTTTTGGTCGCGAGAAAACTACACCTTAGAAGCGCTCTAGCGCTACATGTTTATATTGTTTTGTTAGACGACTAATTATTGTTTCAGCGCTGCAGCGAATTTTTAGTTTAAACTCTTGTCAAAATTGACAAAATGGAGCATGCATTTTGCTTAGGATAGCTTCTCTAGTACGTAGTACATATTATCTCAATGCACGTAACTAGCGTTTTTCATCTGATTATACCGATTATTTTTTGTTAATCGATCGTTTTCGGTTCCGTTCCACGGCGATAGATAGATCACCATCTATATCCCTGGAACGGAACCGAACGCGATCGATTTACAAAAAAAAATAATCAGTACAGTACGTCGGCACGGTTTCTTTGTATGGGATGAGACACCACTGGCCTAGGCAAAGGCCTAGTTTAATTTAGGCACAGAGTTCTATATAAGTGATCGAAGTCTTATATCATGTACTAGATACACTTAAAACTCATACCTTGATTCTAATACACCTGGCTGGCAGCTGCTGATGGTAGATAACTCGGCGTATGTTTTTGAAAAGGATAGGGTTGTTGTCAAAACATATCGATTTAGTCCGTCAGTTAGATCACCTAAAAATATTGGACACGTATTTCTTCTTTTGCAACTTAAAAAAAAAATTACGACAATACAGTGCGTTGAAATATCGTGTGACGTCACGGTGTGCTAGACTACTACTGTCAACTTGACGTCACAAGTGGACTCCTGAACTTTGAAGCGCTTTATCTTTGTCAATTTTGATTTATTTGATAAAGCAAAAATACGGGTCCAATATTATTTGATAATCTCACTGACGGACTAAATAGAGTTGTCATTTTTCTACCCAGGAAACATTTATTTATTTTAATTTTTTCACATCAAACACATTAAACATCCCTATTGGCCTATGTTAAAAATGTGAATGGATGTCTTTTTCCATCAGCGAAATAGTGTAAGAGCAAAATAAACTAATGCTCAATACCACCAACAATAATATCAGACTAATATTTACTTTTGTTTTACAAGATGTATAATATTCACAACGGATCTTTGTGTCTCTGAATTGGCTGCAAGAGCCTGCGCAGTAGCTAATTTTGTGTCAATATTGAAAGTGAAGATAGCATTGTATAACCGTCTCTTTCACTCGTTTACGTTTGTCTCATCACCCTATCTCGCTTACTCTATGCAGTTAAACTGTTTCTTCCGCAATAGTTGACACAGCCAAGTTCAGAGACACAAAGATCCGCTGTGAATATTACATGTTTTTTTTACTTTGCCCATCACTAGGAATTTCTTCCTGTATCGTGGGTGCGTTTAGAAACATATAAACTCACATACACAACACCCACAGCCGGAACCACTATCTGTAGATCATACAAATATTTGTTCCGTGCGGGAATAGAACCCGCGACACGCAGCACAGCAGTCAATCGCTTAACCACTGCGCCAACCGTGCGCCCAATTTTTTTTCTTCTTGCTTACTGATTAGCTATATTGACTACGTGTAAACCAAGGCTACCTCCAGAAATGGAACCTTCTCAATACCGTCCGTTAGCAACATACAATAATGTTTCATTTTTCGAAGAAATCTTAATCAATATACTGATTATGTGTTATCGCCAAAGTAAATCGTCCTTGAACGATTTTTTTAAGTACTAAGACTAAAAAACGTTTTCAATTAAGTAATTTTTGCCGATTCGATACAGTTTCCAATTATTTTTGTCATCAACTTTGTTCATACAAAAATTGTGTAAAACCACGTGGTTTTAGGCCACGTCTTTATACATATCTTAAAGCTTACGTGGGGTTCTATGATAACCTGTATCGTTTATCTCTTGAAGTCATCTCAAATGAAACAAGCAACTTAAAACAAGGTTGCTTTTATTCTATGAATTTATACACTTTATTTTTATAATAAAATCTTTAGGTATCAACTCGGTTGCTACTAACCGTGATACTGAAAATAACTTGGTGCTGCCAAACTGAATAAAAACAGAAGTTCAGTACCAAAGTCTAATAAATAACGCGGATACTACCTTGATGAGTTTAGGTTGGGGCTAACGCATGGTATCAAAGAATATGTTTACTACTTACCAAACACAAAGCCATCAATTAAATCAACCATACATGTAAATTTACAGCTAAACCAATAATATTTGGTCTTTTATAGTCCTTCGGTCTCAATCTGCCTAGCCTTTTCCCAACTATATTGGGGTCCGCTTCCAGTCTTACCAGATTCAAATGAGTACAGTGTTTTACATGGAGTGACTGCCTATCTGACCTCCACAACCCAGTAACTGGGTAACACGATACCTCTTTGCTAGACTGGTGTCAGATATCAGACTTCTGACTACCCGTAACGACTGTCAAAGATCTTCAAATGACAGCCGGGACCAACGGCTTAACGCGCTTTCCGAGGCACGGAGGAAACTCGGTATGTTGAAATGGTCACCCATCCACGGACCGACCTCGTCAAGCGTTGCTTAACCTTGATTATCGACCAGTGCGGCTGTTATTATTTAGCCACGAGCTCCTCCTTTTATAGTCCGTCGGTATTTAACTGTAATTAATGTATTCATTTTCCATCTTTGCAGAGCGATGACGACGAAGAGGACGAGCTGCCATCCAGGGACGAGTTATAAGCACTCGGGTTCAGTACACTCTCATGAGACTTCCATAGCATAGTACTGTATAGATTATAATTATTTACTTTTATACTTAAACTAACACGTTCGCATTTCTCTTGCTCGACTGTTGAATTGTTCTCTAAATTGTGTTAGGGTTGTACTTGAACGAATTATGTTACGTATGTAGTAAGCATTGTTTGATATTTTATAATGGAATACTCTGTCTGTTCGTCAGAGACAGGATCTCTCGTACAAGCGCCCAGTAAAATTTAATTTATTAAAAAAAAAAACGCATAATTTATTTTGCATAAACAGCAGCAAAACTTAGTTTATGTATAATAACTAATGTATTTATAATTTCTGTATCATAATGGTATAATATTTTTACATTCCTTAGTACAAGCTTAAGTTACGAACAAGTGTTTTGTTAAGAAGCATTGGCGATATTTTTATAATTTACTTGTACAATTATTCATCACAACAAATAGAATTATTTAAGCTGGAATTTTAACCGTTAAGTTGTATTTTTGTAGCGTTTTTATTAAAATTTGTGACGTTCAATGATAAGTACTTACTTGCATTCAGTGCTATTTTCATAATTATAATTAGTGAAGATCTTGAAAATGTAATTTTCTACGGATATTTGGTAATTCTGCCTATACATGTAAATAATCATAATTGTATTTGCCAAATCTGCAATTGTGTATCTATTGTGGATACAGAAATTGATAAATAAATAAAATTAAAACTTATTCTCGATTTTCATTTAAACCCTTTGCAAACTGGCAATAAATGGGACTCGTCGATATAAATGCCACATCAGCTCATGTATAATATGAAGGAAGGAAGGGTCTATATACTTTAATGTATGTATGTGTGGATGCTCAATCGTAGCTCAAAAACTTTGTCTTTATGTTTTGTCTTTACTTTGTGGAGTTAAAGTGGTTTACATATTCTCAATTTTTTTACAAAATTTTCTTGGTTTAGGTTCTAAACAGTATTATTTAATCCAACAATCATTAGGTGAAGATCAAACCGTGCAGTGACAACGTTTTAAAAAAAAACTTTTAACAATAAGATAAAGCAAAACGCTACAATGCGAAAAATAACTTATTTTCCGAAGTCGGGTGTCTTTGGTATCTATTACCAGTAACCTAACCGACCGTTAACCTCATACTACCATGAAAATCATTACACCACCACCGTACATCTCATTTCAATTCCAATAAGCCCAAACACGACTAGGATACATTGTTTTATTACGGAGTTCCAGTGCCTATCTTGCGGCTTCATCATCAGATCAGTTCGATGGTACCATTTTCATCAGTACCGTTTATTTATAGTTATTTGCTTCAGCATAGTCGGTTAACTATTCGAGATATTATCTGAAACCCGTGACAAACTTATTAAGGAATTCCAGTGGTCATCTGTGAAGTTGTTCATCAGTTCCGCTTCACCAAATGATGCTTTCTGACTGCAAATGCTTGCCAAGTACCAAAATCGGTATGTCTGCCTAAATTACTTGAGGCATTCCCGCGATTTCCATAGGATCGCATCATCAAATTCTGATTTGGTGACAATGGGACCACCTCGAGAGTATACCCTTTTGAACTAAAAGAATTTTGAAAATCTATATACGACGGCGTTATTCCCGAAAATACATTTAAAAAAATAGAAACATCCGAATTAAGAATCTCGTCGTTTTTGGGAAGTCGGTAAAACAAAGGTGTCCGTTTTCTTTTACTTTAAATTGAGTTACTGTTAGCGTTTCTTGATCTTAACAGATTTACCTGAAGAAGAAAGGTAGGTAACTGGCATGTCTCCAATAGTAACGCGGAAGATGTAAAAAATACTATGAAGCGTCACAACTCACTCGCACGTACATCGTCTCCGATTTTGTTGAAACTTCGTGACGTACTATTTCTCGCGTCACGATTTAGGTTTTTTTTCATCCGATGTAGGTACTAATTAGTACAATTTGACGACTATATCCTCACGAAATTTCAACAAAATCGAAGACTAGTGACGTGTGACGCGCTATGAATAACGCAGACCGGATGGTAATAAGGTAGATTATTCGTGAGCAGCTGGAGACAGCTGGCCGTGACCACCAGTCCTTCCTCCTAAGTTTAGAGCGAAATTAAAGTATTTTAGCTAACTATACTCTTTTCGCTGTAGCATGGTGCAGGTGACAGTTTGTGGTTTAACGTCATACAGGCAACTATGGTATAACCACGTTAAACTACAAAAAATGCGTATAGGTATATGAGTAAAAAATATTATTTAAACTGTCACCCGCACCATGAGCGCAAAGAGTGTAGTTCACAATTACTTTTGATATTTTAATTTAACACTATTGATCACAGAACATATATACCCTAAGCCGGGCTATTGATATTCCAACTTAGCACAACTAAATACTGCAGTTTCTTCTAGCTCGAAGATTTATTTCTACTTATTATACTCAGATATTATGTGAGCATACTCACAATATCGTAGTTAGTATATCTTCTAAGTTGCTCAAATACGATGATGCCCACCATTCGCTAATAAACTATCCATCAATTAATTAATAGATTACCGATCTTTTCAAGCTCAAATTGAACAGTTTTGGGCCTGTGATATACAGTTCTTTATAACGTGGTAAATTCACTCTTAACTCAACCATATGCTCTAACTATATACTCAATGCTCAACCATATACTCTAACTCAACTATGTGTGATTGTTGTGCCTGCTGCTAGTGATCCCTAAGATCTCTTTTAAATTGTTATATCTCTAGCCGTGAGAACCTGTAATTGGCTTAATGTAACTATACTCAACTTGTGTATTCATTTTATGTATAGCTGTTGGTTTTTCATCTAATAAATAAATATCTAAAAAACAAACACCGAAAAGGGTAAAAGGGCATTGCCTTAAATAAAATGAAACAGGATCTGTATGGTAATTATTTTATTATCTTAAATACAACGATTACAACATAAAATAACTCTTTAAATAATTAACGATAAGCTTGTTCTTTTTAAATTATCACATTAACACCAAAAGAACATTTAATTGAGACAAATGTGGAATGGCTTTAGATTTAAAATGTAAGTGAATGGGTAGCACTTTGGTTCATTAAGGGTTACAATTTAGGGGTAACTTTCTTCATTACTACAATGAAACACTCTACACTTTTAGAACCATTACGAATAAAAAAAAACAAAAAAAGGAGATAAAAAATATAAAATCTGACTGAACTCGAGACTACAGCTTTGGTACACAATGCTGTAATATCATCTTTAACTTCATATAGATATTTATAACTTCACAAAAAAAAACAGCTAAATTCAAGTTCATACATGATTACAGACATAAATAAGACTTATAAAACACATCACCTTTATTTTATATGTGCGGAATCCATTCTCGTCAATCTCAATACATAATAGAACCGTTATACATAAAATACTTGATTTCATTAAATCCACTTCATCTTTACTCCTTATAATTCAATGATATTCTAGTAAACAGATACGTTATACACTCACAAAACAACCGAAAAAAGTGTTCCGCGCAGCAGCGGCAGCACACATACACACTTTTCATTCATCTGACATTTCACTACAAGTCGAAAAGGATGGCTTGATAAAAACCACCCAATGTATTTACCATCTCTTTCTTTTTCTAACCTCCAAATATCAGAATATTAGGAAAAAAATAAATTAGTAAATTGAGGTGTACTGCGTACTTAGATAATGGTATGAGATCCCTTCTGTTTTATGTACTTTGGTATCATAATTGGTACACTTTCTAAATACACACGATGGCATTTTTAAATTTTGTTTTGTTTCAACAAAGCGTATCGCTCTTCGCCATGCGTGACATAGACTAAAGACTATACGTTCCAATTAGGACGTATTCGAGTCTTCACAATGCGCGAGCTCATAACATATCTGTTTACCAGAATATCATTGTTATAATTTCAATAATCAACAAAAACAAATCAAAATGCCGTACGACAGGTACTAAATTAATATACAAATAAGCACTCTTGATTTACTCACTAAGTCTAGTAAATAAAAAGTACCACGATATACTATATAAAACAATATTATATATCACAATCTCGACCCTTCGACGATGTCTCTCCATTACTTCTAATACTATAAAATCGTAATAAATAATTTCAAACGCCAGTGGTCTTGTATTAAATGCTCCCGTGGTCTAGTGAAGTCTACATCTTATATATATATCTATATATATAAAAGAAAGTCGTGTTAGTTACACCACTTATAACTCAAGAACGGCTGGACAAATTTTTATGATTTTTGTGTTTATGGATTAATCTTCGTCCGGAATAAGTAATAAAACATCAAAAAAATAACGATAAATAAAACTTTTCCCCATACATTTTGCGAACACAGCGCCATCTCTGATACATGATAGAAACAAAGCACACACGAAAATTAACACGGCGTTGTATGCTGGTTCCGGTATTGCCACTAGATGGCGTTGTCGATTTTTCTGAAATTCATCCTAGAGCGTTAATTTTTTTTGGGAATCTGTGATAAAATTTATATAGCAAAATAACGTTTGCCGGGTCAGCTAGTAAGTTATATATTAAATAAATCTACCTAATGTAACCTTAGTCTACAGTAATACACACTCAATGATGCGCCATAGTTACGTACTTATCATTATGTATATATATACCACGCTGTTTTAAAATAATTCCACATTGAAGTATTTTAAGTTGAAGAAAACTGTTATTTCTACGATCCCTTGGAGTTAGTAATCTCGAATAACGAATATATTAAGATTTTCTTACGCTTAGAATTAGTAACCCTCAGTTTCCCAGCTTAAAATTATCGGAGAATTAATGTGACAAATTGTCAAACACGCGTTATCTGCTGTGATTGGTTGAATGAATTTTCAACAGCCAATCACAGCAGATAACGTGTGCTTGACAATTTGTCACATTAATTCTCCGATAATTTTGAGCTGGGAAACTGAGGGTAAGTCGATTAGTCAGCTTAAAATATTTCAACTACAACTATAAAAGCCAGGCACCAAACGGCATATCGAATACATGTGAGCTATTGGCGATATTACGAGAAATCATAAATACGATTCGATGCAAAAACAATAGCACTGAAGGTCTAAGGGCTACGTGTACAATGGTAGCCAGGCGCGAGTATACACTTAACAATTAATCGTCACATATATATTTTTCACATATCATCGTTGATAGTCCAATACCGCGTAACTAACATTGTTAAATACAGCGTATGTACACTCTCTCTGATTTTACAGGAGGACCAAAAAAATATTTTCTTTAAAACTAAACGGTTGAACTTTGAACGAACTTGATTATAGGACCGTTTCGTTCTCCTTAATCTAATGTACTATACTCGAAATCACAAAATTTCAGAATAAAAAAACATCACAAATTTATTTATAATAAAGTGTAGAATACGTGTGTCATACTTAAATTAAAAATAATCCAGTAATTACATACAATAATCAATTTTTGCCCGGAGCGTCACATAGACACTGCACACACTAATACAAATTGGCGCGAATACGCGTCTTTCGTGCCGTTACTTGTTCGTCGAAAGATCCGCGGTATTGTTATTTTTGATATACCTACTCTTCTTCCTATTGGTCGATTCTAAAAATTGTCATACGGTTCGACACCAATCACAATCTCATTTTTGCTTTTTTTTTGTACTTACGCAGTATTTAACAATGCTAGTTACGCGGAATTGGACTATCAACGACGATATCATCAATATTGTGTAAAAAGAATAACGCTTGAAGTGTTCATACAAGTGATGTGTCGAGAATATTTTTAAAATATTTCAGCCTGAGTTATCGCATTGCAGGGCAATGGCCTTCCTTTTTTCCCGGTATTGGACAAGTATGAACATTTTTATAATAGCACAGCACTTATTTAATAAATATTTTTAGTGTCTATTTTAATTAAGAATATGCTCTGTGAGAATATTGATCTGTCTGGTTATATAAAAGTTGCGCTAACTTAGTATGATTGTGCAAATGGTATCATACAAAACAATCATCATTAAAAACATTCATTCAGCACCATCTTGATGATGTTGCAGACCGTACTTTTTCAAGTATTTAGTAATAAGAATTGCCTGAAAGCTTCAATTCGAATGTTAGATTTCATTGCCACATTCAATACTAAATATCAGAGTTCTATCCTTGGACCGCAACTGACAATATGAACTTGAATTCGGAATCATATACACTTGGGAGCAAATAAATCGAGCCACTTCCTTTTTCACGCATTATGGTAATTATTTTTGGTATTAAGGAACGCATCGATTCGAAACATATATCGCCTAAAAGGGTATTTAATAACCTTTACAATGAGGGTAGTTAGTTGTCAAAATTTCATTTTTATTAAAGTTTAAAGGGTAGAATAAAATTATCGCATTTAATTTGCTTATGACATTTTTATTGTACTCTGTTAAGAAAAGATTAAATTTGAGGTTTTTGTTAATTATACCCATATTACTTGTTATTGTTGTCTTTATCTGTGTCTGTGTAATCAAAATAACCTGATAAAATGGATACTACACCGACGGAAGCTGCCCAAGTTGTAGCTTTACTTGAGGTTGGACACGGACAACGTGAAGTGGCACGCAGACTTCATTTGAGTCGTTCAAAGGTACAGCGGGTATACCGCAGGTATCTGGAGACTGGTGCTTTTGTTCGGCGACCTGGAACTGGCCGACCACGGGCAACAACAGAACGTGACGACCGGTTTATTGCAACCAATTCGTTGCGCGACCGTGGACTTAATGCTGTTCAGCTACAGCAAGCGTTACGTGACGTTCGAGGAGTCGCAATCAGTAGGTGGACAGTGAGACGAAGACTAAAAGAACGAAATTTAACATCACACAAACCAGCAACTGGCCCAAAATTGACTGTAGCTCATCGCCGATCTCGCTTGGAGTTTGCTCGAGAACACATTAATTGGACGTTAGAAGACTGGAGGTCAGTTTTGTTTTCTGACGAGTCAAGAATCTGTCTTTTTAGCAATGACGGGAGAAACCGAGTGTATAGACGTCCTGGTGAAAGATTTGCCCAATGTTGCATTCGAGAAACGGTGAGTTTTGGTGGTGGTTCTTGTATGGTGTGGGGAGGAATTTCTCTAGACGGAAAAACGGAACTTGTCTTCGTCGACCCCGCCAACGATGGCAATGGTAGACGTGGATTAACAGCTGACCGATACATAACTGACATTCTTGAAAACCACGTAATGCCGTATGCTGGTTTTGTCGGAGAAAATTTCTTGTTTATGCATGACAATGCGAGACCTCATACCGCGCAGATCGTTACGGATTACTTGTCTGCGATCGGGATTCAACAAATGGTATGGCCAGCACGAAGTCCTGATTTGAACCCGATCGAACACCTATGGGACGAGCTAAAACGGAGAGTCCGAGCCAGGGTTCCCGCTGTTTCATCCATTCCCGAGCTTAAAGTCGCTGTGCTTGAAGAGTGGGAGAACATACCACAATATGTCATCGTAACGCTGATCAGATCAATGACTAATAGGCTACAAGAATGTATCAGGGCCCGGGGGGGTAATACCAGTTATTAAGAATATTTTTTTTGCAATAATTTTGTTTTTTATTGTTTTTATGGACTGTTTTAGCCCTACTAAATTTTCTATCAAAATTACCATTTTTCTTGCAGAGCCAATAATTTATCATTCAATAAGGTTATTATTCAATAATTTACCCTCATTGTAAAGGTTATTAACTAAACTTTTAGGCGATATATAGTTCGAATTGATACGTTCCATATTACCAAAAATATTTACCATTTTACGTGAAAAAAGGTAGTGGCTCGATTTATTTGCTCCCAAGTGTAGATAATTTACGTCAATTGGTACTTCCCAACTGAAATGTTAGTGTTATCAGAACGTGATTTTTGAGAGAAATTGCAATAAAAATGTCCACAGACCAAAAATAATAAGATAAAGAAGAAAAGAGAAGGTGGTGAGGCAGGTGTAGGACTCCATTTTGATTGAACTTATTGTGAAGAAAGTAAAGAAAGATTTTATTGAAATATTTTTGTTGTGTGTGCTATCGAGGGAGCAGTGGTGGCCTAGTGGTATCGGCCGCGAATTACAAGTTGTAGGTCGTGGGTTCGAGCCCAGGCAGGCGCTTTACTTTGTGTAAATTATTTCTTCACTACTGCTCTTAAAACGGTGAAGGAAAAACATCGTGAGGAAACCGGCATGTCCTAGAACCAAAAATTCGAAGACATGTGACATCCACCAACCCGCACTGGGCCTGCTTGGTGGATTACGGTCCATTCCCTCTCACAGAGAGGAGGCCTGTGTCCCAGCAGTGGGAACATTAATAGGCTGATGATGATGATGATGATGTGTGCTATCGATTTGTTTTTTTAATTATCTAAGATTCTGAATTCAAGTTTGACCGAAGCAACATCTATTATAAGCTTACCGTTCAACAGATATTAGTCTGAAGTAGCTATGCGAAGGATGGGTGTTGACGTCCGTTCGTGTGTAAAACACATCACCTCACCTACGCTTGCAACTATCTGAGGCTGCTTACAAGTTAACCGGCAAGATAGTAAATAGGAAAGTTTCTGAATTGAAAATTTGGTGTTCAGTACGTATCAAACCCTAATTGCCAAAGTGTGACAGGCTAAAGTAGACTTTGACAAAAATACTCAACTTCAAATTCTTGTATGAACCGTAATAGTTATGAATCTATGAGGAGTTCGTGGCTAAATAATAACAGCCGCACGGGTCGATCTTCAAGGTTAAGCAACGCTTGCCGAGGTCGGTCCGTGGATGGGTGACCATTTCAACATACCGAGTTTCCTCCGTGCCTTGGAAAGCACGTTAAGCCGTTGGTCCCGGCTGTCATTTGTAGATATTTGACAGTCGTTACGGGTAGTCAGAAGCTTGAGATCTGACACCAGTATTGCCAAGGGGTACCGTGTTACCCAGTTAGTGGGTTGTGGAGATCAGATAGGCAGCCGCTACATGTAAAACACTGGTACTCAGCTGAATCCGGTAAGACTGGAAGCCGACCCCAACAACAATTGGGAAAAGGCCAGGCAGATGATGTTTGACAGGCCAGACCAGGTTTGTTTGGTAGACTTTGACAAATACTCAATTCAAATTCTTAATTCATAAATGGGGGTATGAGCTGTAATAGCTATGAATCTAAAGTGACGATAAATAAGTCAGGCGTGTTCATAGTTGAGTGAATCAGAGCGCGAACATGGAGTCGTGGTCGTTGTCCTTGTTGATCTGACGGTGGCGGGGGGTGAGGGCGGCGGGCAGGGGGGGCGCGGGGGAGGGGGAGGGGGCGGGGGGCAGGCTGTCGGCGGCGGCGGCTCGTGACGCGAGGAACTTGTCGAAGTCACTGCTGGTCACGCTGTCTTGGATGCCGGCTGCGTCTGAGTTGGCCTGCGAAAACACGAATAGAAGATTAAAAGCGTAGCCCTTTCAATCATCGGACTAAAAGACGTACGGCAATGCGCCGTCGGTACATGGTGGATATTCCACCCATACGCACAAAGCGTTTTGAAAATACTTTCATTGTGCGTACAGCTAAGGAGTGGAATTCCCTGTCTTTGTTTCCTGATAGCTACAATCTAAGGGTCTTCAAGTCAAGAGTGAATAGGTTACTTCTAGGCAAGCGTGCTTCACCGTCGACCACATCATCACTTAACATCAGGAGAGATAGTGGTCAAACACGAGCATATAACAAAAAAAAAGGAATTTTTGATAGGAATGAGGATGGAGTTTCTTGTGCGTTCTTCTCCATAACAATCTACTTTCCGAATGCACGGTAGAATCTTTTTTTTTTTTTTTATTACTTTTAAATATATATTTTTTTTATTACTTTTAAATTTTAATTTTAATTTATGTGACGTTCAAAAGTGCCGTTTATTGGCCTAATTGAATAAATATATTTGACTTTGACTTTGAATTCTTTTTGTTTATTGATAATACACGGTTTAGTTAATATAGTTACCTGAAAAGGGATCACTGAGCTCATTATTCCGAAGTTGTTTTATGTAAGTCTGAAATTGCAAAATAAAAGCTTCTCCATGCATTTATATTTACTCAACTCCACAAAATGTTTAGAGCAGCTAGTTCTTTTTACCTACTTCAAAAAAAAGGAGGTAATCAATTCGACACGTATGTTTGTAATATTGTTAAAATTACCCGATATTCATAATATGCTTCTCTAATTGGGCTTCTAAACATAAGCGTATGTTTGTTTGAAACTGCTTATCGGATCGTGACCATTCGTTTCGCAAGTCGATGTCGTAAATCGATAAAAAAAAGAAGCACCAAAGACACCGGCTTCGAAAAGTAATTTTGCACTTTATAGTGTTTTTAAGTTTGAAGTCGGTTTATTTTTTTAGAAAAAGTTTTTATTTCGCGATAATTAACTCATATCGATTATAATCAGTTCAATGACCCCTTTTCTAGTTTTCAACAGCCTGTATAATATGTAATGCAACTTGACCGTGGAGCTAGTGTTAGAAGTTCATTATTCAGCCATACTATAGTTGCCGGCACGTAACTTGGCAAGAGTCGTTTTTTAGGTCTCTTTGGTTACCAAGCGGGACGCTGGGAATGTTTAAGTTAAACGTTAGGGATGGGCAAAAAATATCGATATATCAAAATATCGATATGTTTCCATACTATTATCAATATATATCGTCGATATTTTTAATCACGATATATCGATATTTATTTTAGAGTATCGAATTCGTATCAATTTCGATTTTTTTTTCACGCAACTTTGCTTTCGTGTTTAATGTATAATGATACTCCTTGCATGCTACTCGCGCATCGTTAACTCTATCGCTCGAGCATTATTAAAACAATACTGTTTTCTTCGTGTCTATTCTTTTTTACGAATTTTGAATGCTTTGGGATTATGTATGAAATCTGTTGAGCAAAAAATATCGATTTATCGAATTTATCGATATTTTTTGAAAATATATATCGATACTTTTTAAATTTATGTATTTTATATCGTATATCGATATAAATACTTAAATTTAAAAATATCGATAATAAGTATAATATAATAGTATACTTAAATTAATAAGTATCGATACGATTTATATCATATCGATACTTATTAATTTAAGTATCTATACGATATATATCGATATATTTTATCCATTTGCCCATCCCTACGTTTAACACCGTTCCGAGTACGCGATTGGTTGGTCAGTTGACACAAAGATCGACTGACCAATCGCGTCGCGTTCACGTTCCGCTCGCTCTATACTGTGGTTGGTCAGTTCACGCACTATGCGCGAACTTACTCCCACTACGCCAAAACCTTGCCAAGTTACGTGCCGACAACTATACCGAATGATGCAGTGCTTAGCATATTGTCAGTATACTATATTCCTAAATTAGAAAAAAAAAACTTGTTTTATACCCATGATAAAGGCGTGCGAGTGCACCATTGTAGTTGCTTACGGAAGGATTATATAAAAATCCCGTTCAAATGAAAATGATTCTTATTTACACCATTCTTACGTGTGAAATACATAAAACACGTAAAAAAATAAAAAAAGGAAAATGATAAATAAACATAAAACACACCTTCTCCTGCGCTAACCAAGCGGCTATCTCATCGATCTCCCTCTGATCCATGTCCGACGGCTGTCGAATGTTCCAGAAACGTTAACATAAAATAATTGTTATATACAAAAGACAAAACAAACGATAAAATTATAATATGGAAAGTAAAATTTATAAAAAGAAAAGTTAGGTAATAATACTAAATCAACAATTAAAATAAATAAGGGAAACGGGCGAATACTGCATCGTATTATGTCGAGGAAACATTGTTTTATTTTAATAATTATGTCCCATGCATAGGATGTTTTTTCTATTATTTGTTACGATATACGCCGCTAAACACTATATAATGTGTCAAAGGAAATTGAGTCTACCACAAAGTAGTTAAATATCATATTTGCTTGGTAGCCGACTGGCTGTCGCGGCGTGCATGCAGGTCTGAATGGGTTCATCTGTTGTTTAAATCCCATGCAAATATGACATTTAACCACTTCTTAATCGGTTCAATTTGCCTTATGACATTCCAAAATGAGCTCTAATACTACTACATACATACTAAGTCATACTTTCTAATTTGAATCGCTTTTGCTAGTATCATCATTTGCCTAGCTTTTCCTAAATAAGTTGGGATCGGGTTCGAGTCCTAATTTGAAAGTTTGTAGGTAAAAATAAAATAAAGTCCCCATCACAAACTATACATTTTGAAAACAAAGAACTTCTACTAAGTTACGTAGCGTAATCAACAATAAATAATCCCAATTTGAATCAACTCAAAGTAACATACTGACATGTTATACGAAACCTTAGATAAAGTACCTATAGATGGAGCCATGGCGTGGCCGCACATGAAAAAATAAACAATAACAATAACACTTTGGCTTTTACAGCCTAGAACACTTCAACCCACCATCGCACTGACACTTATTGACTATAAATAACCCAATTCCTTGTCTCAATAAACACATAATCCCGTGAAATCACAAAAAAAATCAAACACGACCGAGTTAGTTTGTCAAACCTGCCATGATATTAGCGTTTGACAAACAACAAAAGCCGGCCATGGTGACAAAGACAAAAAATAATCTTTTGTCCTAATTATTTACATGGGGCTGCCAATTAGCGATCTCGCTCTATCAATCAAGCTCATTTTAAGGCTAAATCTATAGGTACTTTATCTAAGTACGAAACTAACGAACAATTTCATTTGACGGGTTATATTTTTAGCGATATCAAGCCGTGTCGTCCAATGTTTTGTGGTACTGGAACATTCGAGGATTTGTACACGTGTTTTAATTTGGGATTATTTGTTGTCGATTGAATTGGCGCTACGTAATTTAGTAGAAGTTCTTTATTTACAAAGAACAATGACGAAATCTTAGCTAACTTAAATTTGAGCGTCTGAAAGTGAGTTATATTCGAAATAAATTCTATTAATTGTCAACGTTTTTTAAAGTATAATTGGGCTGGTGCAAAACGGATAAATAAAAAGTTATTTGACTTTTTAGTTAATTTCTTTAGCTTAGTGTTGCCATTATATATTTTATCTGCTAAGTGACAAGTAGTCTAATCTGCAATAAATACAATAATATCATTATTGTATTTATTGCAGTAAATGAGTTAACGATCCAGTTTATGTCTAAGTGTAGATGTTCCTTGTAGATGGGTAAGAATATTGTAGTGTAGTAGAAACAAATAAATTACTTTCAATTAATGATTGGCTAAAAGACTAATATCCAAGTCTAAAAAAAAAATAGCTTGATTGTTGACGACGACCTTTTGATACACGTCAAAGTCGCTTAGTTTAAATAAATATACTCCAAAGAGTATATATACATTTCATGCTGAAATAACTAGGTAAGGGAAATACTAATCCGATATTCCCCTTTTACTTCCACGAAATTGAATAATATTACCTATTAAACACATTATTAAAAGTTACCCAGACATAACCTACAAAAGTTTATGACTGAATATCTATTATTCTCGACATTCTCGAACAAAAATTATTGCACAAACTAATTCAGAACATCACCCTGAGTTAAACCAGATATTTTTCATTTAAAGACGTAGGAATTTAATCTCAGCTAAAAAAATGTATGGGCACCTGCCATTGTTCTTTCACCGTTCGTCAGGTTTACAGCGATATTGGAAAATATCTCAATTTAATATTATAAATATCGCTCCTAGAAAGGCCGATTTCAAAGATCACTATATTGTAGTAGCAAATACAAGCGTCATAACTCGCCAGTGAGGAAGCTGAAGTATTTGGGTAATCTCTCTCACTTCACCATACACCAAAACAATCCAATATGTTAGTAAACCAAAAAATCATTTTAAATCAAACATCACATCGACATAACACGACACAGCAAAATAACTCAAAGCTGAAAATGACACACGAGTTGTAGGACCAGCTTACACCTGGCGAGACGGTTATCTCTGCCAAACAAATATCAACATTGCATCACTTGGAATAAAGTCGAAAGTATATAACCTTATTTCCGAGTTGGTGAGACACCCGAAGTTAATAAACTTAACTTCAAGTATATAAGGTTGAAATTTGTTTGCCAGTGAAAACTACGCTGCGCTGCGTCAGACGTGCCCACCCTTAATAAAAATCGGCTTAGGCCCACCTGCACCTAAAACTTTACTCAGAGTTAGTTGCTAACAAGAATTTATATCAGGGGCGTAGCTACAGCCGTATCTGCCGTATAATAAAAACTTCCGAAAAAAAAATTTCGCCGTGTTCCCTATTGTCCATAGAGGTAGAAACTTTAGAAAAACTAAAGTCATCATCAGCTATAAACGATTTAATACATCAGTTTGCCGAATAAAGGCAAGGAGAGTGTATATTTAATTTGAATTGTTTGTAAAAAAAAAAATCTTTTGTGAGAAATCTATACCCTTCATAAGGGCCCTCAAACAAATTGTTATACAGGGCCCCGCCAAGGCACGCTACGCCACTGGTTTAAATTAACAGTTTATCATATAATATTGTCAATATAACTTAGTGTTAGCAACTAACTCTGAGTTAAGTAACTGTGAGTCGTCTAGAAATAGTCTCTAATGCTCAATGTGCCAGATATAAAGCAGAGGTAATGTGAATGCTGTACTGTACCAGAGGCTGTCCTTGTGTGGCTCGCTGGCTGGCGATCGACGCGAGTCCTGTTGAGGACTGCTCTTCCAAGTTGTCTGCATAACTGCTACCGCTGTAATTGAAGATAGATTTTCTTTGGTAAACCGGTTTTATGGGAGACAAACTTGTTTTTACCCGACTGCCGAAGGAGGGTAATGTGTTGTTCCTATGTAGCGTTCCAGAGACCAAACGCGTTGGCCGATTTTAATGATTCATACGTCAATCGATTCGTCTTAACCCTGCGAGTGTCATAGGCTACGTTAAAATTGGACAATAGAAAAATGGCGGCTTTCGGGCGCCATATTGTGGGGTCCCAAATTTTTTTTTTCTTCCCAACCCAGTGTGTGGGGTATCAAAATAAAGGGTTTTAAGAGGTGATTTCAAAAATATATAACACTTATATGTTTAAATGTATGTAATTCGAAAAAAACTTAACTAAAAACTTATAAATAAAAAAAGTTAAATCAAAAAACCCGACTGCTTCAAAAGCGAACTAAAAAGACGTAAACAAGGAAACAATCATGCTGTGCAGGCGGAGGATACACCAGATTTTGGTCAGCCAGCCCGCGAATATGTATCCTCCGACTGCACAGCATGATTTTTTCCTTGTTTACGTCTTTTTATTAAGAAGTTTGTGCTGTTACGCTTGCGAATTTGCAACTAGTCATCTTTTTTTTGTTTGTTTGACAATTCAAAAGTTCCACAAAGGTTTATTTGAAAAAAAAAACCATTGATTTTTGAGAAAAGGGAGGATATATCGACCAGACGGGTGAATCGTCTCGTCAGGTCAACAGCCCGACGGTTGTTGTACATATGTGCTAGAGTTTTTGCATGACGTCAGGACATTATAGTTCATAAGGTGGCGGCAAAGATCGGTATTTGCCATCGATTAACGGCACAAATATGTGGATGTCTCTAACTATTCTCAATCTAATTTTTCTTCATTTAATAATGCTTTTTACAATTTTCAATCATCTTTATAGCCCTTTGCTAAGAAAAGTTAAAGCACTGATAACAACATTTGTGTCACATGTTAAATTTAATCTTGGTGTTCTAGATTTCTAGATGGTTGTAACATTTTATCTCGTTTTCCTTTTTTTTTAATATTTTTTTTATATATTATATATTCTTTTTTTTTTAGTTTCTTACGACTTATTTTCGGGCCCCCCTTCTAAGTACTTCTGTAACATGGAAATATTGTAAAACCAAAGATTTTTTTTAAAGAGTAACCATGGAGTTTCTTGTCGGTTCTTCTCCATAGGAAATGACCAACCCGAACCGTGAACCTTTTGTCGACGTTTTATAAGTGCCCATATAGGCCTATGTGAAATAAAAATTATTGATTTTGATCAGCCGTCGCAACAATATCAACTTAACATCAACCACAGCGTGTCGATCGTCAGTCGGAGCTCCTCTCCTAAGTACTACATACGTGGGACACTCAGAAAGTTTTGCGAAACTAAAAAAATTGTTCTATACGTACATATATTTTTATTAAATCTTTTCAAAGTACTTTCCACCAGCCTCTATACAAAGATTCATGCGCCTAAACCAGTTTTCAAAACACTTTTTCCAGTCCGCCGCAGACACCTCGTTTACAGCCTGCTCGAACGCAGCCAGCGCATCTTCCGGCGACGAAAATTGTATCCCTTTGAGCTGATTTTTTATTTTTGGGAATAAAAAGAAGTCACACGGTGCTAGATCAGGGCTGTAAGGAGGGTGACCCAGGAGTTTGACTGGCGTGCTGTCCAGGAAGTCCCTCGTTTTGAGTGCGGTGTGCGCAGGTGCATTGTCGTGGTGGAGCAGTAGCCCGCGGAGCCCTGTGTTTGGTCGCTTGTTGCTTATAACAGAGAAAACTTCTGGCAAACATTTGGTAGTATACCATTCGGCATTAATGCTTCTTTGATCCCGTAAGGGAATTGATACCAAGTGGCCAGTCAAATTAAAAAAGCTAGCGATCAAAATCTTACCCCCGCTTCTAGATCGCTTCACTTTGGTAGGCGTTGGCTCATTTTGAAACACCCAAACAGTCGACTGGCGCTTGGTTTCTGGGTCGTATTGATAAATCCAGGACTCATCACCTGTAACGATGTCGTAAACACGCCGAGACGAGCCTGCTTCAAATTTGTTAAGCATATCACGGCACCATTCCACCCGGGCCTGCTTCTGAGCATCGGTGAGGTTGTGCGGCACCCAGCGTGATACTATCCTCCTCACGCGAAGATGGCTGTGTAGAATCTCGTGAACGCTTCCCGATCCAATCTTCAATATGTGTTGAATCTCCTGATATGTAATTCGCCTATTGTCTTGGATTAAATTTTTCACTGCTAGCACGTTTTCTTCGGTAACAGCCGTCAAAGGGCGACCGCTTCTTTCGTCATCCCCCAAAGTTGGTCGACCGCGCTTGAATTCGTTATACCAACGATACACGGTTGCCTTGGAAGGGCCTTCATCCATGAATGCCATTTGAAGTCTATCGTACGATTCATCCGGTTTCAGGCGACACTTGAAATCGTATAAAATCATAGCTCTAAAATGTTCCCGGCGCAGATCCATATTTCAGTGAGACACAATACTTTGAATTAACTCGCAAAAAATGTGGAGGGAAATTTTGAAATTGGAACTTACTTATTTTTACTTATAAATAATCATATTTTCGAAAAACATTATAACTGGCCAGTCTCCCATATATAAAAACTTTTTTTCGCAATACTTTCTGAGGGGCCTGGTAGAATGAAGAACAGGTTATAGAATCACTCACCCAGTCTTGGAGTTCTCATAGGTAAGGTTGCGCGACTGCGCGAACATGTCGAACTCGTCCTTAGAGCTGCCCGGAGACTTGTCCAGCTGAGCATCCTTAACGGCTGGAATTATTAGTTTATATTCACATTAATATGAGAAGCTCGCGGCTAAATAATAACAGCCGCACGCCGCAACGCTTGCCGAGGTCTGTCCGTGGATGGGTGACCATTCCAACATACCGAGATTCCTCCGTGCCTCGGCAAGCACGTTAAGCCATTGGTACTTTATCTGTCGTTACGGGTAGTCAGATGCTTGAGATCTGACACTAGTCTTGCCAAGGGGTACCGAGTTACCCAGTTACTGGGTTGTGGAGGTCAGATAGGCAGTAGCTACATGTAAAACACTGGTACTCAGCTGAATCCGGTAAGACTGGAAGCCGACCCCAACAATAATTGGGCAAAAGTCTAATCTCGCACATTAATATAGCTACATTAGAACTTATTATAGCGGGTACCACGGCTATACAGAATGTAACTTTAAGTTGTCGTCAGCTGGCCAGAATTTGTATGAGAGATTTTTTTTTTTTTGAGAATTTACTACAGACTGGCATTGACATTGGCAGTTTTAAAATATGACTCCACCTTTCGTTACATCCTGTATATGCGTTATATATATATACGTTCCGTTCCTTTATTGTTATTTTGTTGTATATAATTGCTAAATAATCAACCAATCGTTATTGGAAATTACGTTAGTCATCCGCGAGTGGCATGGTACTTCGCCCGAGCAGTTGTATTTGTGTATATCTCGCGCGCAGCGAGGTTTTCGTGTCGGGAACTTACCTAGCAGTCTGGCGGAAATACCACCAGAACAAGTTTGTTGTCCCTTCCTTATTATATATATTTTTCCCTATAACCCTCGACCTGACCACCCTAAGTTCTTTAAGTGTAACTATGACAACGAAATATATAATGTTTACTTACTCAATTTAGCAATATCAGGTACATCATCGCTGAGATCAATCAAGGCATCGTCTTCAGGCTTTGCTGAAATGGTTTAATGTATAATGAATGAAGACTGTTTGAACTGAGGGCTAATTAGAAATTGACGTGTGCTGCTAAATAATGGTTAAAAACAAGAAGTTAACACTTTCTCTAATTTCAATTAAATATGCTTTAGCTCGTGGCTAAATAATAACATCCGCACGGGTCGATCTTCAAGGTTAAGCACCGCTTGCCGAGGTCGGTCCGTCAATAGGTGACCATTTCAACATACCGAGTTTCCTCCGTGCCTCGGAAAGCACGTTAAGCCGTTGGTCCCGGCTGTCATTTGAAGGTCTTGACAGTCGTTACGGGTAGTCAGAAGCTTGAGATCTGGCACCAGTCTTGCCAAGTAGTATCGTGAACACAGTTACTGGGTTGTGGAGGTCAGATAGGCATTCGCTCCATGTAAAAAACTGGTACTCAGCTGAATTCGGTAAGACTGGAAGCCGAGCCCAACAACAATTGGGAAAAGGCTAGGCAGATGATGTTGCTTTAGATATGATATCAGACACTGTCACATACTTTCTGTTCAATGCAGACTAGTGGTCTGTTGGAGTAATTTATTAAGTAAATATTAATATACTTACGCGAGACGGGAGCAGTAGCTCCAGGAATTCCCATGGCAGCTCCCAGGATGGCGGAAGGAGTGGCACCACCAGTAGCGGCATTCCTGAACAAATAATATGTATTGTTTACATTATTTTACTGAGAAAAATAAAAATATATTTGACTAGCGGACGCCTAGCGGTTTCACCCGCGTAGTTCCCGTTCCTGTGGGAATACAGCGATAAAAAGTAGCCTATGTTACCCGGGGATAATGTAGCTTCAAAACGGTGAAATAGTTTTTGTAATTGGTCCAGTAGTTTTTAAGTTTATTCGTTACATACAAAAATACAAATCTTTCCTCTTTATAATACTAGTATAGATGAGCTTAGGCCTCATTGGCGCGTGGCTTTAGGTGGGTATAATCCCCGGCACGTAAGTTGGCAAGAGTCCGTTCCGAGCCCGCGATTGGTTGGTCAGTTGACACAATGATCGACTGACCAATCGTGCCGCGTCGTTCTTTATGGTGGTTGGTCAGATCGTGGAATATGCGCGAACTTACCCCCACTACACGAATACCTTGCCAACTTACGTACCGGGCACTATATTTTATCCACTTAACAGTAAGACAGTGTTCCGTGTCTGCTGTGAACAATCCAAACGATTGAGGTTGTTTAGTACTCGTCACAGATAATATAATACTAGCATACAGATGTCTCATCCCATACAAAGAAACCGTGCCGAGGTAACTAGCGTTTTTCATCGGATTAATCTTGTTATTTTGTAAGTACATCAATCGCGTTCGATCCCGTTTTACGGCAATAGATGGTGTTAGGCAGCGACTTGCAAGTAAAAGGGTTTACTACGTTCGTGAATATTTTTTTTCTTTAAATACAGTGAAGGTTCGTTTTATAGTATTTTTCTGCACGTATTTACAGTTTTTTTGCACCAAAATGTGTTACAATGCAAATTTTAACAATCGAGTGGAATGCCTCAGAAATTAAAAAATGCGCCATCTATTGGGATCAATTTTAAATGATCCGTCCTAATAATCTTTGAAATGTGAATTAAGAGCCCAAAATTCCATAATTTTGTACTTAGGATTAAACAAGACTAAGACAAACTTTTGTGATTAAACAAGAATTTGCATGTTAAATTCCAGAAAATATTAAATTACATGTCGCGTCATCTAGTGAGATTTATTTGAACCAAATTTTCTTTCTTAGTAATGAGACCCCGTGGTACTCGTGTAGATAACGGTCTCCCTGTGAACCATTCCGCATGCAGCTGTCCTTAGAAGCTCAAGGCAGCACTTTTTCCAGCTATATCTTACAAGAGCTTGTCTGTATTCCAGGCAGTTTATCCTCCAGCAGGGCCAGTCGGTGTGTGTCTGTAGTGTATGTGTCGCTATACTATATACTACACACCTACCTGTTGTTTACAAAGCGGCCGTGTCTCAGCAGCAGGTTGTTGAGTCGGTCATTAGCGTGCAGCAGCTCCGCGGTCAGGGGCGACTCGCCGGCCAGTCTCCCGATCAGTTCGGCAACGCGGCTCTGCATGGCGCGGAGGGTGTCGGCTAGCTCCTGTAAGTACGAAGAAAAGGGTGAAAACATTTCAGGTCAGTGCTTCAAGTCAGTCAATTGCTAGATATAGGTGTCTGCGCGTCGACTGACCACTGTCCTGACAAAAGCCGAAGACAGAGTGGCGTGGCAGCTCGTCAGTGACTCTGTCAAAACGTTCCAAGACGGACACGATCTTCAGAAATGAAGACAATGCTCCTTAAATTCTGTGTTGTGCTGCTCGGTTATTGACAAATGCGTGCACTGACTGGACATGTCCACTCAATCTGGCTGGTTCTTTTCCATTTCAGACATCAGTCTACATGGTCTTTACATGATCTAACCAAGATTACTTTAAGAGGACTTTAAAAGAGACTGTGACCTCTGAGTTTGTTTCGGCCTTTCTTCTCAGAGTAGTCAGATAGGAAACGCCGACCTCATCTAGTTTAAAAAAAGTTAATTTTAAAATAAAAAACCCGACTGATTAAGAAGCGAACTAAAAAGCTGTAAACAAGAAAAATCATGCTGTGCAGTCGGAGGAAACATATTCGTGAACTGGCTGACCACTGATCCTTGGGTTTTTGATATACCTTTTTAGTTATATTTTTTTTCGTATTACTTTTAAACATTTAAGTTATATATATTTTAGTAATCACCTCTTAAAACCCTTCATTTTGATACCCCACTCGATGGGTTTGGAAGATAAAAAAATTGGGACCCGCACAATATGGCGCCCAAAATCCGCCATGTTTGTTTTTTTAGAACTTCACCTATCTAAGAACACTTGGGCGGTCAAGACTTATCAATCGATGTCTTTACTAGATAAATCGGTGAAGCGGTTTAAAAGATATGAGGTAATAAAGAATATTACATACATACAAGATACGCGCGAAACACATAACCCAGTCGGGTAAAAATATGATCGACATGTAAAAGTGTTTGTACAAATCAACTTACAGAAATAAAATCATTTATAATGCATAAAATCAAGAGTCCACCTAGCCGATCCGCAGTCTCCACTGTAGGACTCATCTGCTCCATGGGCTTTGCATGCCTAATACGAAGCCTGGACACAAGCACAAATAAATAGGACTTCATTTCTATGAAATCATCTACCTGATAAGTGACTTATCAAGGGCACTAGGGTAGATGTAAAAAATTTACCATAGACTAAAATTTCAAGAGCGAAAATAACAGATACCTAAACTAACATCTACTTATCATGTAAAATTCACAAAGGATCTTGTTTGTCGGGTCTGATAAAAAAACAATAAAATACAACAACTCAATAAGCACAGTCTTTGAACTCAATACACTACTGTTACAAACTCCTTTTTTTAGACCTTGACATAAATAAACGGTTGATAACTTTTATCTGTCATTGGCATGTTATTTACATAAAAAAAAAAAACAACAAAAGGTTTCCTTGTACGGCATTTTAACTGTAAAACCAGTTGATACGTTTCTTAAAATATACCGGCGTAAATATAATGGCGAAAACTACCTTCACAAGGTGTTTTCGTACTAAAGCGGATCTTGATACCTACCAGTTTCAATATAACTGATGCGAGAGAACTGGAGATATGATCTCTCCGCTACCGTATCTCAATTGAAAAAAATGCTGTTACTTCTAATGACATATCTTCAAAAATAGTCCATTGAGTTTGTTCATTCATCATCATCATCTGCTTAGCCTTTTACCAATTGTTGTTGGGGTCGGTTTCCAGTCTTACCGGATTCAGATGAGTACCAGTGTTTTACATGGAGCGACTGCCTATCTGACCTCCACAACCCAGTAACTGGGTAACACGGTACCTCTTGGCAAGACTGGTGTCAGATCTCAGGCTTCTGACTACCCGTAACGACTGTCAAACATCTTCAAATGACAGCCGGGACCAACGGCTTAACGTACTTTCCGAGGCACGGAGGAAACTAGCTATGTTGAAATGGTCACCCATCCACGGACCGACCTCGTCAAGCGTTGCTTAACCTTGAAGATCGACCCGTGCGGCTGTTATTATTTAACCACGAGCTCCTCCATCGAATAGCTTTCATTCTTATTAAAAAAATACAAATGCCACACCCCTGCTAGGAATCTTTCCTTCGTCGTGTGTGCGTTTACAAACATTTAAACTCACATACACAAGCAGCCAGACACGGGACAACTATCTGTAGGGGTAAATATTTGTTCCATACGGGAACCGAACCCTCGGCACGCAGCGCGGCAGCCAATCGCTCAGTCACTACGCCAACAGTGCCGTCAGAGATGGAAACAGTGTTATTATTTAGCCACGAGCTCCTCGAGATTGCTCATTATCAAGTTTAACTAATACTTGTTTTAAGCACTTCGTAAATATGAGCCTTCATTTACGTGGGATGATCATTCTAGCAGTGCATTTGCTGCATCAATTTGATGTTCTCTAGTTCTGACCTAAATAAGGCGTTTATGTCCATTAATTCTATCTTAACTACCCTGACTGGTCTCTTCTTATTGTCGAGCCGATGGTAAACTCTTTAAATATACATGAATACACCTATGGGGTCATAGGTGACCACGTTAATTACAGCGTTTATGGCGTCCATTAGGTTAAAGTGGTGGAGTATTGGCACTCTAGAATGTCTGTCATATCTATACTAATATTATAAAGTTGAAGAGTTTGTTTGTTTGACCGCGCTAATCTCAGGAACTACGGATCGGAATTTAAAAAAAAAAATGTGTTGGATAGTCCATTTATCGAGGAAGGTTATAGGCTATATAACTTCACGCTACGACCAATAGGAGCGGAGCATAAATTAAAAATGTTGCAAACAAAACCTTTTTGAGAGCTTCCGTTGCGTGCGCTGGGTAAACGGTTTAAGTTACGCACAATCTTGTATATAGGGTAGGTAGGGTAGAGTAGGTAGGATAGATGGGTAGGTAGGTAGCCAGGTTGACGGGCGCGAAGCCGCGTGGGACAGCTAGTTCGTATATATATTTTTTACCGATTGTTTTATAAATGTGTGAACATTGTAGGCCTTCTAGATGCTTGTTAACATTTTATTTTCTTTTGTTTATATAATATATAATCCTTTTTATTTTTATCTTACGACTTATTGTCGGGCCTACGTTGTCCCCCCATAACTAAGTACTAATGCTGTATAACATGGAAATATTGTAAAACCAAACATTTTTTGTAAAAGAGTAACCATGGACTAGATGTATGAATGTGTGTGAAGCAAAAGAAGTATGTAAGGATCGTAGCAGGTGGCGTTCTGTAGTTTCTGCCTACCCCCATGGGAAAAAGGCGTGAGTTTATGTATGTATGTATGTAGTAACCATGGAGTTTCTTGCCGGTTCTTCTCCATAGGAAACGACCAACCCGAACCGTGCATCTTTTGTCGACGTTTTATAAGTGCCCATGTAGGCCTAGATGTAAAATTAAAAAAAAATATTTTGATTTTTTCTTCTTTTAGAGTCGATGGTAAACTCCTTAAATATGCATGACTCCGTAGGTGACCACGTTAATTACAGCGTTTATAGCGTACATTAGGTCCTCTAAAGTTCTGAAGTATTGGCACTCTAGAATGTCTGTCATATTCTGCACAGGGGCACCGCATTCACGTTCGGTATCAACCAGCAGGCTTATTACGTATCTTTTGCAAGAGCAAAACGATAGCGATTATCGCGCAATAATTGCTCTACAATACAAAGTTATAGACTTGTTGGCGGTTTTTTTTTTTTAATAAATGCATTTGACAAACAACGAGCGATTAGCAAACGATTGTGCAGGACATACCATACCAACACTGCAGGTAATTGCAACTTTTATGACATAAAGCGTTTGATCGCTATCGTTTTGCTCTTGCAAAAGATACGTAATAAGTCTACAGCAGCCTAATTGCGTAAGTAAATTCGGCAACGGAAACAATCTGGTTCTTTCCCAAAAACACACACATACACAAAAAAGTTGAATAAAGATTGAACTTTTTTGTGTATGTGTGTGTTTTTGGGAAAGAACCAGATTGTTTCGTTTGCCGAATTCACTTACACAATTAGGCTGCAGGTCTATAAAACTTATTTTTTCCAAATGTTGTTTACAACAGCCTCCTGTAGACTAAACAGTACCTGGGTAAGCAATTGATGAAGTACTTTCCATATAGGCCAATGTAGTTCACGTCCAGGAGACAGGTGTTCCTGGAGTTTCAAGAAGTCGGGTGGTGTTAATATTACTTACATTGAGCAGTTCAATGTCACTATCGTGGTGTGCAGTATGAGGCTGGGTAGTGAGCTCGTTGAGCATGTCATTCATCACGTTCATGTTGCCATCCACCAGCGCCAGGTCGGTGCGTAACTTGTTAGTCTGACTTTCTGACAACGTCACCTGTAAACAAAAACATGTAAGGTTGATTATATTCAAGATAAGAATGCTTGGAAACATGTTGGTCCTGCTCCACAGGGCAATCTTTAGTGTAGACAAAATCAAATTTGTTCATTTATATTATATTCCTACTAGCTGACCCGGCAAACTTTGTTTTGACATAAAAACACCAAACATTCATCTACCCTACTTACCCTACCTACCCTACCCTACCTACCCTACTATCCTATGTCTGTCTCCTGGTTCTAAGCTACCTCCCACCAATTTTCAGCCAAATCAATTCAGCCGTTCTTGAGTTATAAATAGTGTAACTAACACGTGTAAGCTATCCTATCTTTCAAGTTGGATCAAACAGCACACGGTGTGCAAATTTAATTTAAAATCGGTTAAGTAGTTTAGGAGTCCATCGCGGACAAACAACGTGACACGTGATTTATATATATTAAAAATATTTATAGTTATTGTATTCATTGTTTTTTTTTTAGATTTTGACTCACACGCTATTCCGTTGTTGTTGAATTAGGTATTTTACCTATGTTTGCAATATTTGTAAGTATGTGAGAACCATGTTCCTACTTATCAAATTAATAAATTTTCCTGTTAATGCTTTTTAATACTTTATACCTGTACGTAGTATAGTGTGTAGAGCTATTCTGGGTGCATCGTCCTCACATATATGAATTTATTAATGTATGTACTTATGTAAATATTGTAAAAAAACTTTTTTTTTTAAAAGAGTAGGTATGGAGTTTCTTGTGCGTTCTTCTCCATAACAATCAAATTTCCGAATGCACGGTAGACTCAATTTTTATAACTTGCAAAATTTTAATTTATTTGACGTTCAAAAGTGCCGTTTATTGGCCTAGTTCAATAAATATATTTGACTTTGACAACAAAGAAGACAGTTTTGATCAACAGACGGGTATTGTCAATGAAATCAGTATTGTTCTGACACTACGATTTTATTTTTAACCACCGACGGAAAAAGAGAGGTGTTATAAGTTTGACGTGTGTTGCTTGGGTATGTGTATCTGTGTGTCTGTCTGTGGCATCATAAGATTCTAAACGGATGAACCGATTTTGATTTACTTTTTTTTTTGTTTGAAAGGTGAGTAGCGATGTTTGATTAACGTCCGTGTGTCACAAGCGGGGTGCCAACTGAAAATCAGCGCTGGGTGTCTGACACCCAGCAAATGCTGAGTTGGTAACCCTTTCGGTATGGGCACGCTCGGCGCAATCACTCCTAAACCTTGTTTGTACTTTTACTATTCTTCGCTGTTACTTTGTGATTGTTGTTGTTGTGTTGTGTCTATGTCGAATAAATGTTTTCTATTCTATTCTTTTAAAATGTGTTCAGCCGTTCCTCTTCGCAAGATATCGTGTCATATTTACGTGTTTCGACCGATTGTCGATTGCAGCGTGTCTATTATTAGCTTTATTATATGTAGTTTAAAAACCGGCCAAGTGCGAGTCGAACACGCGCTCGAAGGGTTCCGTATCGCAAAAAAATCATATTTGTTGTTTGGGATGGGAGCCCCACTTATATATTAATTTTAAATAAATCATCTGTGAAAATGACAACTGTCTAGCTATCACGGTTCTTGAGATACAGCCTAGTGACAGACGGACAGACAGACAGCCGAAGCGCGGAGTCTTAGTAATAGGGTCTCGTTTTTACCCTTTGGGTACGGAACCCTAAAAAGAACCTAAAATATAAATTTTATCAGCTTTAAAAGTCCTACGACATTGTAGCTAACGTAATTGTTCAAAAGCTCTGATCATTATATCAGACTAAAGGCGGTTCCGCACTACATCCGATCCGTGTCCGTGAAAATTCGGTTCCGAAGTTGCTGTAGTAATTCTTGTAGGGAAGCTTACGCACTACATCCGAACCACAGATATAAATCTAACTAGATGACGCGATTGTATGTACTTCGCGTGTCAAAAAACGGCGTAAAATTACGATCAATGATCGTACTTTAAGCTTTTTATTTAACACTAGCTGACCCGGCAAACTTTGTTTTGCCATAAAAACACCAATCATTTATCTACCCTACCCGACCCCACACTACCCTACCCTACACTACCTTGCCTACCCAACGCTACACTACCCTACCCTACCCTACGCTACACTACCCTACCCTTCACTATCCTACCCTACCCTACCCTACACTACCCTTTCCTACCCTACACTACCCTAACATACAAAAAAAAAAAACTTCTTTGAACTTCAACGAACATTAAAAAAAAAGAATTGTCCAAATTGGTCCAGGCGTTGTTGAGTTATGCGCTTACCAACACATTTTGCGATTCATTTTTATAATATAGACTAGCTGACCCGGCTAACTTTGTTTCGCCATAAAAACACCAAACATTCATCTACCCTACCCTACATACCCCACCCTACCATACATATACATACTACCATACCGTATCCTGTGTCCGTCTCAAGGTTCTAAGCTACCTCCCCACAAATTTTCAGCCAAATCGATTCAGCCGTTCTTGAGTTATAAATAGTGTAACTAACACGACTTTCTTTTAAATATATAGATTATCGGCACCGGAAATCCATCGAAATCTAGAAAAATGCCTAACTATGCCATATTGAGCTGTAAAGACTATAGAAAAAGTTGGCCAAGGCATTGGAAATGTTTCCTTCTATTGCTAAGTAAATTTGTTTTTAAATTGTATGTGAAAAAGTGGCAAGCTTGGTTTTCATACAGATGGAGGAACTTGCGTTATCTAGTTAGATTTATGTCTGTGATCCGAACTCGTCATAAACTGTCATAATTCAGAAAATTTTGAACTCAGAACACAAATTACGGGCACGAATCACGGATATGGACGTGTAGTGCGTAACCTAACATTGAAGAGAAAAGACTTGACTGATTATGCAAACGGGTGTCAATAGCCGACACTTATATATATTGTAAGCAGTTTCTAATCTACACTTAGCTACTTTCATAGATTATCTTGATAATAATGATAATTATAAACAAAGATAGCAGCTAGCCAGACAAATAGGACTATCTAGAGCGATTATTATTAAAATTAATTATGCATTCAAGAGCTTCCACGACTGAGTGAGTATGTCTAGCGCATCTTAGCAATCAACCTTGTTACAAATCTTGCTCACGGGTTAAATCAATACTTAATTATCATCATGACAATACTAGAAAATAGATGAAATAATCTTACTTATATTCTAAATGCGAAAGTTTGCATGGATGTATGTTTTTTACTCAATAACACCAGAACGGCTGAACCACAGTAAACATATACAAACAGTATGGAAACTACCTATAAACGATCGAAACGGCACACTCACACAAACGTACGCACCGACGAGACCGTTCGTGCACTTTCTAGGTAATGTCAGTACTAAGTGCCGCGTCGCGACGAGTGGTCACGTATTTTTGTATGAGTGTGCCGTTTCGAGCGTTTGTAGGTAGTTTCCATACTGTTTGTATATTTTTACTGTGGCTGAACGGATTTGGATGAAATTTGACACTGGAATTTTATCCGGGAAAATGTGGGACAACTGCCGACTTTCAAGTAGGCGAAGCCGCTGGCAGAAGCTACTAAGTAATAAATGTTTCTTCTATCACTTTTAGGGTTCCGTACCCGAAGGGTCCAAACAGAGTCCTATTGCTGTCACTCACATTTCTGTCTGTCCGTCGTCTGTCACAAAATTTTGTTCCTAAGTTTTTTTTTAATTCCCATTGAGCTATGAACTTGAAATTTGGTTATACCTGATGTTTATTATTACGTACGATAGGGCATGGGAAGCTGTCACCTTCTTCTGCGAAGGAGTAATGCTCGCGAAGGAAGAGACGGGACGCGTGAGGGAGACGCAACGGAGACGCCCTCACGCTCCTAGCCACCGCAGGAGACGCCCTGGGCGTCGGGAGTCGCAAGCCGATTTCCGGCCACCGCAGGCGCGGGCTTGCGGACGGCGAGTAATAGTTAGCTCGCCGTCCGATAAGGACCAGGCCCGAGTCGACGGCGCGTCGTGTTCCACGCGCGCCTCAGAGAGATGTCAGCAAAAACTGACGGGGGCCGCTAGGGCCGATGCCTGTCTGGGTCGCGGATAAATTTTAAAAAGGGTTACCGCGGTCCTGGCACAAGCAACTGAAGGAACACGGGTGGGTTTTAGTCAGTAAACGTCTGACACGCCCTTCCGCTTCACCCAGAGCGGGAGAAGTCATTGGATGAATTCCCTACCAAAAAAAAAACCTGTTCCCCATGGGGGGTAGGCAGAAACGTACGATTCATACCCTCGGCGTCATTTACGTTCATACATCTGGGTAAACACGCCGCGCGCCGTTTGTAAGTTCTACCAACCGACCGTCTTCACAAAATCTCTAGGGAGAATCAAAGTTACTTACAGTTGCAAGGATTTGTTCCTGAGCAGGACGGCTGGGCGAAGTCTGCGGCATAGCTGATCTTTGAGGCGAACCAATCATCGGTTCACCACCGTCCGGAACACTCTGCACAAAACAACTCATTATCACTCTCTGAACCAAACTATAGTGTTACGAACTCTTATAAACTGAACCACCAACTGGTTTGAGCACTCCTAGTTTGGTTAGATCCTTATCATGTTTTATAGATACTTATCAAGCCTTTTTTGATAATAATTTTGAATGTCGCACCAATGTTTGGTAATATACTTAATAGGATTTTGATTTGGATAGCTCAACTCGTGATACTAAACGACTAGCTCCATAGAACGAAAATACGCGTAAAAATCGATGATTGTGCGAACATAAAAGCATTCTGCAGCTGTTTGGAACAATTGTGTAGAGACGAACGATTTTTTACCCGACTGGCGAAGAAGGGTAATGTGTTTATCAGTCTTATGTATGTATGTTTGTTCCTATGTGGCGTTCTAGAGACCAAACCAAACGCGTTGGCCGATATCGAGTGTCACTGGCTACATTAAAATAGTAAAATGGTGGATTTTGGACACCATAATTTTTTTCTTCCAATCCCATCGTGTGTGTTATCTTTTTAAAGGGTTTTAAGAGTTGATTACAAAATATATAACACGTATATGTTTAACTGTATATTATTCGAAAAATATGTTATAAATAAAAAAGGTAAATTAAAAAAAGCCGGCCAAGTGCGAGTCGGACACGCGCACGAAGGGTTCCGTACCATTATCGCAAAAAAAAAAACAAGTTTGTTGTATGGGAGCCCCACTTAAATATTTATTTTAATCTGTTTTTAGTATTTGTTGTTATAGCGCCAACAGAAATACATCATCTGTGGAGATTTCAACTGTCTAGCTATCACGGTTCATGAAATACAGCCTGGTGACAGACAGACACTGGAGTCTTAGTAATAGGGTCCCGTTTTTACCCTTTGGACACGGAACCCTAAAAAAACCTGTATTCCAGATGCCTGTAAAGACAATATTATCTAGAATTTCTATTTCAGTAGTTGGTAAACAAATGCATCGAGTGATAAGCTTCACATATTAAATATTAATACAGATATAGTACATAGGTAATACAATACCATACACCATACCAATAAACGCGGTGAACGGTGTGCTAAATGATTACGTTCACACATATGTATATATGTAATATAGTAGGATAAACAGTCATAGATAGTATGTCATATTATCTATACCAATATTATAAAGAGGAAAGATTTTTTTGTTTGTTTGTTTGTACCGAATAGGCTCCGAAACTACTGGACCGAATTTAAAAATTCTTTCACCAATAGAAAGCTACATCATTCCTGAGTGACAAAGGCTATTTTTTAATCCCGAAAACGGGTCCTGTGGGGTGGCCCACGGGAGCGAAGCCGCGCGGAACAGCTAGTCTTCTATAATATAAAAATTAATCGCTGAATTAGTTGCTAAGCGCAAATCTTGAGAACAGCTAGACCGATTTCGCTTATTCGTTTTTTTTGTTGTTTGATATTGTTGGAGGTTTTTATGAAAAAAAAAAATTGTACCTTACCTCTACATAGGTAGGGTATGTATGTAGGCAGAGTAGGGTAGGGTAAGGTAGGATAGGGTACGTAGGGTTATGTAGGGTAGATAGGGTAGGGCATTTAGGGTAAGGTAGGAAGGGTAGGGTAGGGTAGGTAGGGTGGGTAGCGTAGGGTAGGTAGGGTAGATGAATGTTTGGTGTTTTTATGGAAACACAAAGTTACGAGAGACGAGTTAAGAACGATATTCTTTATCAAAAAAATCCTATGCACTTACAATCACAAACTACTGATTATCTCTTAAAATAATTCTCAGACCAAGACCGATTACGGGTTTACACGATTTTCGCTTATATATAGTTTCAGACCATTTTCAGACTGACTCATTCCGATTAAGTTATCGGTCGGAACATGAATTTAACGTGTCACAATGGATAAGCCTGATAAACCAAAAGATATTAGATAATATGCCCGTTGTTATCATGAATTTCATCGAGTGATACATACCCTTTGCGGTGTGAATATGGGCGCCATTGCATCTAGGTCTGTCATGGGGAACTCCACACCTTTGGTCCTCAACTCGGTGTAGATTTGGCAGACACCCTGAAACAAATATTAGCTTTAGCTGCTGAAGCATGGACTGTGGATGCTTTATTTCGTAAGTCGACGGCAAATTTGTATCGAAATTTTATAAACAGACCTTTGGGAGTCTAGATATCATGAAAAAACAACTAAATGTATATTTATAAAATAACATTATTTGCATTGTTGAATTACTAAACTATCCCTGTATGGAGGCCGTTTTGCAATTTTCCTTCTTCATATGGTATTTATTTCCGCCCAAAGATGCGTTACAATTAGTGTTGAAATTATGGAACTTTCGACGCTCATAACTTTCAAATATATTATTTTTTTACATTTTCGTTTCCATATAGGACTAGATAATGATGAGACAAATTGACATAATTTTTTATTTAGAAAGTACATCGTCAAACAGTGGAGTAATCTCTAGACAACGTTTGTATGGAAGAATTTTCGACTGATGTAGCCTTATTTGGAAGTATTACTGTAATCCTCTAGGCTCAATGATGGGTAAGAGTTGTAAGTCTATGAATAGTTTTTTTATTTGCTATGTCATGTAATCGTGTTATACCTAACGCCGGGAACGCCGGGAAGGGACGCCCTAGAAAGACATACATAGACCTTATAGGTGATGTTCTTCAGAAAGGCCAGGTGCGCAGTACCCATAACCGGCGTGTGTGTATGACTGGATGTATTATTGTGAGTGAAGTAAAAGAAGTATGTAAGGTTCGTAGCAGGTGGCGTTCTGTAGTTTCTGCCTACCACCATGGGAAAAAGGCGTGAGTTTATGTATGTATGTGTTATACCTATATTTTCAGGAGGTTTATTCCCCTGATCCTGAACAAAGAACTATATCTGATGCAACTCCTCGCATTCATTGCCAGACAAAATCATTGCTAAGGTTTTTTTTATACAATCGCCGAGAGTGCCTTTGCCTAGGGAACAATATAGCTAAATATTTATTCATTTTACACAGAACAACCACCTTAGCTACAGACATAAAATGCACATATATATTATGAGACAGCTAATACAAATAACGCAATGTTTCATGACAGTTATTATTATTATTACCAATAGTATCGTATCCAGTAATCGGATTATTTCACGCGATGTAATAAAATATATCTGATACAAAAAAAAAGTAACTTATTTTAAAATTGCGGCATTTTTATTGGTTTTAAATAATTCGCTTTTCAAATAAATACAATCTATGGACAGTCTGGGATATTGATGGTTTATAACCTAAACACAGCAGTAGAAACAACCTCAAAATAATTATAGGGACAAATAACGGGCCACACCCTTCTTAATAAACATTTATTCAACATAGGCGCCACGTACAGCCCACTTTGCAGGGGCCGTTTTAACGCCGAAGAATCAGCCGCCCACGTAATCCTGGAATGCGAGGCCGTGGCATCTAAACGCGAAAACATCCTCGGAACAGTGGGGTCGCTCCGTGAAGCCTGTGAAGCTCCCAGGAAGCTTCTGTGCTTTTCGACGGAACTAGGCTGGCTATATTAGTCAGTACCCCCGCGCACAACGGACCAAATGGGAGGAAAAGGGAGTCCCTACACTACCTACCTAAACACAAGGTTGAATATTCACAAATACAGAAAGTTTCAACCTTAGTGACCACCTACAGGGAGATACAAGCTGTGGGAAGAATATCACCTACCACTACCTGACTTCTTGAAACCCCGGGCACAACTGCCACCTAGATGTGAACAGCCTTTATGGAAAGCATTCAATCGATTGCATACCCAAGTTGGCAGCTGCAAACACAATTTGGCAAATGGGGTTTTATATACCCGTCTGATACCCAATTTGAGTGGGGTGCTTTTGTGCGGAATATGACACACAAAACTCTTAAGAGGACCTAATGAACGCCACTGACGCGTGACCCTGCAATTAACGTAGCTACCTATTAGAACCTAAATATTTAAAGAGTTTTCCAACGACGACGCGAAAAGAAGAACATGCTCTTGGTGATAAACAAAAAACTTGTTTACTAACTTAACTGCAAATACACGAGTTGAGTCAGAACCATTAATTGGATAACGACTTAAGCGGTTTTAGTAAGTAGTTGTGTAATAATAAGATTAGTTGTTAGGGACGTTGCACTGAGGAAGCGTTTAAAGGTTCTCCTAGTCGACGGCAAGAACTATTTTGTGTTTCATCCGACAACACGTGCGAAAGAGATAGATGCTGTGATAAGCAGTAAGAAGCTAGTTCGTGTACGAATTAGCACTTTTGCAAATTTGTATCGAGATCGATGATAATTTAGGACGAAAACGAGCGCGCGACATTTTATAAACAGACCTTTGGGAGTCTAGATATCATGAACAAACGACTAAATGTATATTATCAAAATAAAATTATTTGCATTGTTGAATTACTAATCTATCCCTGTATGGAGGCCGTTTTGCAATTTGCCTACTTCTTATGGTATTTATTTCCGCCCAAAGATGCGTTACAATTAGTGTTGAAATTATGGAACTTTCGACGCTCATAACTTTCAAAAATATACGTAATTTTTACTTTTTTGTTTCCATACAGGGCTAGATAATGATGAGACAAATTGATATCATTTTTAGGGTTCCGTAGCCAAATGGCAAAAAACGGAACCCTTATAGATTCGTCATGTCTGTCTGTCTGTCTGTCTGTCCGTCCGTATGTCACAGCCACTTTTTTCCGAAACTATAAGAACTATGCTTTTGAAACTTTGTAAGTAGATGTATTCTGTGAACCGCATTAAGATTTTCACACAAAAATAGAAAAAAAACATACAATTTTGGGGGTCCCCATACTTGAAACTGAAACTAAAAATATTTTTTTTCATCAAACCCATACGTGTGGGGTATCTATGGATAGGTCTTCAAAAATGATATTGAGGTTTCTAATATCATTTTTTTCTAAACTGAATAGTTTGCGCGAGAGACAGTTCCAAAGTGGTAAAATGTGTGTCCCCCCCCCCTGTAACTTCTAAAATAAGAGAATGATAAAACTAAACAAAATATATGATGTACATTACCATATAAACTACCACCGAAAATTGGTTTGAACGAGATCTAGTAAGTAGTTTTTTTTTTAATACGTCATAAATCCTAAACCGCAATTTACCAAGCACGGAACCCTTCGTGCGCGAGTCCGACTCGCACTTGGCCGGTTTTTTTTTATTTTGAACGTACATCGTTAAACAGTGGCGTAATCGCTAGACTACGTTTGTATGGAAGAATTTTCGACTAGTGTAACCTTAAAGGAGGATATAAGCCTTGATTCACTAGCCGACAGTTACGGCTAACGGATCTCAGGTAGGTCGCTTGATGTCAGACCTTCAACAGGTCTGGCGACTAGAAAGTTTAGTGAGTCGTGCATGTCCACTATGTTGCAACGATCCGACGCGACGGCTTGTTAAGACGGTACCCTGACCAAAAAATCGGCATGAGATATGAGCATTCCTATTGGTCTAGCGGCACTGTTGGCGCATGAAATACAGTAGTGAATACGCCCAGATTTTAGAATAAAATCTTTATAAAATCGAATTTTGGTCTTTTGAAAAAAATAATCTACAAAAATGTTCGTTATTAAATTGTCTATCCAGTAGTGTTAGTACAAAAAATAATTAACGAACGCTTTACGAGAAGATGCATAATATCAATAATTATTTCTCATTTTTATGTTTTTTTGGAAAGCGATTTGTGAATTATATACAACATTTAAAAAAAAAACGAATTCTACCATTTTAGAATCAATATTATGTAGAAATTTAATGTATTTTTATTAGTTGATATTTCTTTTTAAATAACGAGTAGATAGCTCCTAAAAACATCACAAAAAACGGCTTGCGCAGCATTTTGCTCGGGGTACCGCCTTAAAATGTCGCATAGTCTAGTAAACATCTTCTCCTCACCTCACTGGCATATCATTAATATGTTAATATACCTTTAGCTATAATTATACTTCCACGCTACATTATACAAAATGTTCATTAGTAGAGAAAAGGATTGTGCCTATTCCGCAGGCTTATTATGTATCTTTTGCAACAGCAAAACGATGCGATCAAACGCTTTTTAGGGTTCCGTACCCAAAGGGTAAAAACGGGACCCTATTACTAAGACTCCGCGGTCCGTCTGTCTGTCACCAGGCTGTATCTTATGAACCGTGATAGCTAGACGGTTGAAATTTTCACAGATGATGCATTTCTGTTGCCGCTATAACAACAAATACTAAAAACAGAATAAAAATAATATTTAAGGGGGGCTACGACAAACGTGTTTTTTTGCCGTTATTTGCGATAATGGTACGGAACCCTTCCTGCGCGAGTCCGACTCGCACTTGGCCGTTTTTTTATTTTATTTATGATGGGTTTGCTCTTGACTCTAGTCTAGGTCAGAGGTGACAGAGACAGAGTCGACGATGGAGTGAGCTTACCTAGAAGAAGCCTGTTCACTTTTGAAGGATGTTTAATGATGTTTTCCACACGTTATGAAGGATGTTTAATTTTTTTAAAGTCGGCATTACCTGCAGTGTAGGTATGATAAGTCCTACACAATCGTTTGCTAATCGCTCGCTGTTTGTCAAAGTAACTTATTTAAAAAAAACCGCCAACAATAAAACTTTTGTATTGAAGAGCAATTATTGCGCAAAAATCGCTATCGTTTTAATCTTGCAAAACATACGTAATAAGCCTGCCGGCCAAGTTTCCAAAACAACGAGATGTTCATGACTAACATTGATAAGAATAGCATTATCTTATAGATAAAGAATCTTCTTTGGAGTGTTCCTTTCAATACATCACATTCCGTACAACAGTCAGCAGACAATGGAAAACTCCATTGGGAATCAGCTTCGTGCATTGGCCACTCTCCGATTTATAGTTGATGCGAGAGGGTAAGGAAACATTGTATAAAAACAAAGCAATAATAATATAAAGGGAAAATTCAAATCGCTATGACGTGATGAAACATCTAGATGAAGGCCTACATTACATTTGCCCGAGTATTAAACTGATCAAATCATGTTATGGAAGCTCTATTTGTTTATAGAATCTTCAAATTAACCGTTATTGGAATGAGCATGTTTTCGATTGGCGCCGAACATAAACTTAAATAACCAAAAAACTTTTTAACAAAAATCAAACCGACTTCCAGAACAAAAAACTACAAAGCAAAAAATTTTTTTTTTTTCCGAAGTCGGTGTCGAAAAACGGAAAACAATGGGTACAATAGACAGCGACTTCGGCAAAGAAATTTATTTTTTGCTTTGTAGTTTTTTGTTCTGGAAGACGGTTTGATTTTTTGTTAAAAAGTTTTTTATTTTTATCTTTTTATTTTTTATACCCGTGACATATGTACTTAGCATTTATGAGTTCCAGTGGCCATCTGTCTTCTTCATCAGTTCCACTTCACTAAATGATACTTTCTGAGTGCAAATGATTGCATTGTTGATGAAAATACCAAAATCGCTATATGTATGCCTATACAATTTGAGGAGTTCCCTCGATTTCTCTAGGATCCCATCATCAGATCCTGACCTGATGAGTATGGGACCAACTAGAAAGTATACCCTTTAAAACAAAAGAAGAATTTTTGAAATCGGTCCACGCGTCTTTGAGTAATCGGGGAACATACATAAAAAAAAAGATTCCGACGAATTGAGAACCTCCTCCTTTTTTTGAAGTCGGATAAAAATACATGTACAGTCACCGGCATTAACAAGTAAAACATGCTCACTCAAATACCTAGAAAGGTAGGTAGCCAATTAATGCAGTCGTCTGTACGTCCTCTACTACTACCTCTACCTCTGCTTGGAAACATGCTGGTCCTGCTCCATAAGCTTATCTTTAGTGTAGACAAAATCAAACTGGTTAATTTGTATTATACTCATAATTATAGTAACACTTTATTTTTATTTATTCTTTCTTTGTTTAAAAAATTACTCGCACACTGTTCCGTTGTTGTTGAATTAGGTAATTTACCTATGTTTGCAATATTTGTAAGTATGTGAGAACCATGTTCCTATTTATCAAGTGAAGGAATTTACCTGTTAGTGCTTGTAATTCTTTATAACTATATGTAGTTTAGTAGTGCTGGGTGCATTGTCCTCACTTAAATGAGTTTATTAATTGTACGTAAATATTGTAAAAACTATTTTTTTTAAAGACTAGGTATGGAGTTTATTGTGCGTTATTCTCCATAACAAGCTACTTTTCCGAATGCACGGTAGAATCAATTTTTATTACTTGTAAATTTTAATTTTAACGTTCAAATGTGCCGCTTACTGGCCTACTTGAAATAAACACATTTGACTTTGACCACTTTCAGAAAAATCGTCATAACTATCTCCTACATGAGGTTGCTATTCGATTCTAATGTTCATACACAACTGATGACCTATACAATTGAAGTTGAATTGGCGAAGCAATTGAAAGTTATGACCTTTTCAATATACAGAACTATGAATATATCTACATTTATGTATAGAACGTCGAGAGTTCGAGACGTCTCAAAGCAAAGATGACTCTTCTACGACGCAGCAATTGACACCGTTAAGGTTACACTAGTCGAAAATTCTTCCATACAAACGTAGTCTAGAGATTACTCCACTGTTTGACTATGTACGTTCAAAATAAAAAAATATATCAATTTGTCTCATTATTATCTAGTCCTGTATGGAAACAAAAATGTAAAAAAAAATATTTTTGACAGTTTGAACGTCGAAAAATCCATATTTCAACACTAATTTTAACGCATCTTTGGGCGGAAATAAATACCGTAAGAAGAAAGAAAATTGCAAAACGGCCTCCATACAGGGATAGATTAAATTAGTAATTTAACAATGCAAATAATTTTATTTTGAAAATATACATTTAGTAGTTTTTTCATAATATCCAGACTCCCAAAGGTCTGTTTATAAAAAATCGCGCGCTCGTTTTTGTCCTAAATCATCATCCATTTCGCTAAAAACTAGCAAAAGAGCTAATTCGTACGCGAACTAGCTCCTTACTGCTCATCACAGCATCTATTTCTTTCGCACGTGTTGTCGGATAAGATAGCATGCATTTTAAGCCCGCGCCCAAAATATTTCGTGCCGTCGACTAGTTCAACCTTAATGGGTTACCATTTCCAAAGAAAACTATGTAATCTCACCTAAAACATTTTGCTGCACTTAATATAATTTACCTGTAAATCTGGCTGATTCTGGAAGGCATCAGCCCAACATTGGATGAGGCTGAGAACTTTTTCTTGGACCACTGTTGGCGGGTCATTCTTGGGACCAATGAGTTTTACCTGCACGAAAAAAAAAGTATAAATAAATCAAATGACGTCATTGTTTACATAGACAATGATGTTCAATATGCTACAATCCTTTGTTATTTTATAGGCAAAAATACAACTTGCTTGTCAGGCCATGATTGGCCAAAAATAAGGATAAGAATTTAAACATTCCTATGTGCAAGTGTATTTTCCGTCGTTATTTGTTACCTTTCCTAAAGATATGGGAAGGTATGTATGCGCATAAACAGATATCATCTGCCTAGCCTTTATCCAGTCTTACCGGATTCAGCTGAGTACCAGTGTTTTACACGGAGCGACTGCCTATCTGACCTCCACAACCCAGTAACTGGGTAACTCGGTACCGCTTGGCTAGACTGGTGTCAGATCCCAAGTTTCAGTCTAACCGTAACGACTGTCAAAGATCTTCAAATGACAGCCGTGACCAACGGCTTAACGTGCTTTCCGAGGCACGGGGGAAACTCGGTATGTTGAAATGGTCACCCATCCACGGACCGACCTCGTCAAGCGTTGCTTAACCTTGAAGATCGACCAGTGCGGCTGTTATAATTTAGCCACGAGCTCCTCGATATACATTAATTAAACTACATACATACATAAACTCACGCCTCTTCCCATGGGGGTAGGCAGAAACTACAAAACGCCACCTGCTACGATCCTAACATTAATAAATTAAACTAGTTTTGATAATATATGCACATTCATTAGGTGACACATGCGCCTCTAAGGCAAAACAAAAAAACAAGTTATTTGTATAAGAAAATGTACCGTTTGTAGTCACAAAGTTCCATGAAGTATAACATTCCATTGTACATAAAATTAATACCACACCTATATTTCCCGACGTTTCAGGCGGAGGATAGTAAAATTTCAAGGCACACGTAATTGGCGACAAACCACGTTGCTTGAGAAAACTAGGTCAATCAAAGACCCTTTAAAATTCCATGTTCTAAGAAATATGATTCAATCCAGAAACAAACAAACGGCGCAAATATACAACAACCTTATTGGAAGTTATATGTTTGAGCCGTTTGGGGTTGAAACATTAGGTCCATGGGGTCCGAGTAAGCATCGAGTTTTTCGAGAAATTAGCACAAAGCTTGTCAACTCTTCACGTGACCAGAGGGCTGGCCTTTTCTTCGGCCAGAGAATCAGCATTGCCATCCAACGTGGCAATGCTGCCAGCGAGCTGGGCACGTTTCCCATTGACATCGATGAGGACGAATTTGTTGATGCACAATGAGCTCTTTTCCGTCTCCCTTTTGTATTTGTATATAGGTTTGTTTTTGTTTTTAGAATATTCAATTGTATATATGTCAATAAAATTCATACTTAAGATCAAGAAATATCTATTGAATACATAAATATTACGAAAAAATTTGTTAAGAAAAACAAGGTTCTTAAATAAACATTAAAAAGAACAAGAATTTAGAAACAGGTTTTAGAATCTAAAATAGAACAAGAATATTATTGATATTTCTAGGAACTAGAATATAAAACGGTTTTAATAGTTATGATAATACTAGTGACTTGCAGGTGGTGTTCTTAGTTTCTGTCTACACCCATGGGAAAAAGGCGTGAGTTTATTTAAGTAGTGACTTGATCTTTCTTAGCATGTCTTTTTACGATTAGGCAAATCACAGAGATTTCTATATTTAAATTTAATATAAGTACTAAACATGGGCGTACCCACTGAACCACCCACTGTACCGTTTGCTGAAGGGTGGGCCAAAAGTGCCCTTTATCCCCTCTCACAAAGAGTGGCTGGCCTGTGTCCCAGCAACAGTGGCAGCAACAGCAGTGGGAACATTAATAGGCTGATGATGATGAGCCAAAAGTAAGTTAACTCAAAAAAATAGTTGATACGTCAGACAGAGACTAAGCCTGTCGGGAATTCAGGGCAGTAAATCCAACCAGGGCTTCTCGCACCAGTATGCAGACAAGCAAGAGATTTTTTTCAAACTCATTTGATAGTTTGTTCTCTTGAACAGTATTTTTTTTAGTTTCGAGTCAGAATGCCTACCCTACCTACTCTACCACACCTAACCTACCCTACCCACTCTACCTAATATTTTTTATTTTTCTATATGTAGCCTATGTCCTTTCTCAGGATACCATTAATCTCCTTGAAAATTTCATTGAATTCCGTTCTGTGGTTTATGCGTGAAATATCTGTTATCCAAATTAATGCTAACTAGCCATTAACACAATATTGTGAACCTATTAAGATATCAGTCTCATCTCATATTCTAACAGACTAGCTGTTCCCCGCGGCTTCGCTCCCGTGGGCCACCCCACAGGACTCGTTTTCGGGATTAAAAAATAGCCTATGTCACTCAGGAATAATGTAGCATTCTTTCTGTAACACATACATTTATCTAATCTACCTATTTAATACCTTTAAACGAGCAATTCTTGTATATATATAATCTGAATCTCGGAAACGTCTCCAACGATTTTCATGAAATTTAGTATGCAGGGGGTTTCAGGGGCGATAAATCGATCTAGCTACATTTTTAGAAAACGTTGTTTCCTCTATTTTCACTCGTGCAGAGCTGGTCGCCCAGGTACTAATTATAATACATGAACCATCATTAGTACTAATGAACGCAGTCATATATTGCATAACATTGAATCCATAACATATGCATATTATGAGGTAGGTTAGGGCGTATGAATCATAATAAGCTAATGAGTAATGAGAAGGAAACAGATGAGTATATAATATGCATACTATAGTCTATATTTAAAGCTGTAGTTTACATAGCAAATCAGATTGTTGACCATTGTAATGAATATCTAAAAGCATTATTTCCATGTAGTATTCTCAGATCAAATAAAAAGTCAAGATGGAATGTCGCAAACAAAAAGGTGAAGCTGGTTAAAACTACGCCTTGCCGTATAAATACACAGTTACACGCGCACACGTACAATAAAACTACCCCTTAGCTTGTTAGTGAGCTTTATTATTTGATCTGTATGCTCGAATGACAAGCTAAGGCTAAATTTCGTTGTATGTGTGTGTGTTTAATTGTGTATTTGTACAGCAAAGTGTAGTTTGAGCCGGCGTCACTTTGTTGTTTGCAACATTCCATCTTGACTTTTTTTTATCTGAGGTAGTATTCAGTAGATATTTTCAGAATAATAAGCCTGTAAAATGCCCATTGCTGGGACACAGGTATGCTTTCTGAGACGCAGAGAGTGGGCCATACTACAATACACCATGTAAGCCCAGTGCAGATTGGTGGATTGGTGAATTTTACTGACAGATACAAAATCTAATTTACAAACAGATTTATAATTAATATTTTTTATTTATATTTATATCTAGAACAGGAAAAGTGGCAGTCATGCAAAAAAATATGTTTTCCTCTGTAGGAAGGTAAATATTAATTTTCATAAGTTTTCCCACTGATTTTAGTTAGTAACTTTACCTACATGATTGACATCCACCAACCCGCACTGAAAGAGCATGGTGGATTAAGGCCTCTCACAGAGATAAATCCTGTGTCCCAGCAGTGGGAAAATTAAAAGGCTAATGATGATGATGATGATGACATGATTGACAAAATGATTTAGGATGAAGATTTACTGGCCAAAATCTACTCAATTCTTGTTATCTAGTGTGTTTGCACTATTATTTTCTAAAAAGTCTTGGATTAAAATCATATCAAAGCAAGGTATTACTGAAGATTAACCTTCAAGAGATAAATTAATTTTATTAGGAACTAACTGAGTGAGTGACTCATACAAACAGACACATTAATTACTAGTTTAACAGTTATCAATGTTTATCTATTAAGCTAAGGTGCTACATTTCTATACCAATATTATAAAGAGGAAAGATTTTGTTTGTTTGTTTGTACCGAATAGGCTGTGAAACTACTGGACCGATTTAAAAAATTCTTTCACCAATAGAAAGCTACATTATTCCTGAATGACATAGGCTATTTTTTTATCCCGAAAACAGGTCCTGTGGGGATGTCCACAGGAGCGAAACCGCAGGGAACAGCTAGTCTGTTATAAGATGAAATGAGACTGATATCTTGATAGGTTCACAATATTGTGCTAATGGCTAGTAAGCATTAATTTGGATAAGAGACATTTCACGCCTAAACCACTGAACAGAATTCAATGAAATTTGGCAAGAAGGTTGATGGCATCCTTAGAAAAGACAAAGGCTACTTATGGAAAAATAAAAAATATTAAAATGTGGGGTGGAGTAGGTAGGGTAGGTAGGTAGAGTAGGAAGGGTAGATAGATAGGTAGGTAGGTAGGTATATTTGGTATAAGGAGATTAGATGGTATCCTGAGAAAGGACATAGGCTAACTATAGAAAAATAAAAAATGTTGGGTAGAGTAGGTAGGGTAGGGTAGGTATGATAGAGTAGGTAGGGTAGGTAGGCATGATAGATAGGTAGGTAGGGAGGGGAGGGTAAGGTAGGTAGGTAGGTAGGGTAGGGTAGGTAGCCAGTAGATGGGAACGTAGCCACGTAAGGACAGCTAGTAGGCATTATTCAGAAAAAAATCCAATCTGAATCTAATAAGAAAATGATATTTTACTGGTGAAAAGTGAATGCACTGCATACTCCTCTGCCTATACCTCTTCAGAGGGCAAAAGCTTATTGGTTTAAAAATGTAGACAGCTACTTTCTATCACCTTGTAATAATTTTATTGGCCTTTAAGATATAAATATTAGTCACACTTATCAGGTGCATACTTTGTAACTAACAGATTTTATGATAAAGCACTATATTTTGTATTTGCCTTGTTTTGATGTGGCTACTACTGATTGTGATAATGATAAAAAATTCAGCTACTTTTATTATGACCATTAAAGCAAAGAGATAATCAAAGTGCTTACCAATTCAGAAATGAACTCCTTGTTGCAAGCCAGAACATGAAAGGATTTTCCACAGTTCTTCACACAGGTTTCAAGAACGGTAAGAGTGTACATGACCACTGTGTAGTTCTTTCCAGCACTCTGTGTCAATCTTTTTCTAATAGCCTTTATGGCATCTTTGGGCCCGTCTGTGCTGCTGTTCACAATATCACATATTTCCATATTAAGACCCCAGTTTTCCGACGGTAAGGATCCATCTGTAGCTTGTTCTGGAATAACATTTCACTTATCGCATATTGAAAGGGTCAAAGTAATTAACACCTACCTCGTAATAAACGGCGCACAAAAATTAAATGACTACGGCAATATACACAAAGTACTATCAATAAAATTGCCTAACATTTAGTTACCGTGACACCACAACAAAGAGAAATTGAGATCTTCTAGTGCGCAACAAAAAGAAATGGAACATAGGGTACCGTATCTTATTATTTGGAAAGTCATGATGAACAAAAAATATATACACAGCATTCTCACCAATTTTTTGACCGACCGGCGTAGAAAAGGGATTTCCTACACCAAAGAAAGACATCTTTGGAAATTAATCAAGTATTTATCAAAATGATTTCACCGATTTCACTTGTCACCAAAACGCAATTTCACAGATAAAAAATACGCGCAGCTGTCAACCTTAACAAACATTCGTTCGGAAATAAAAAAAACTGATACCTCAGAACACGCACATATTTAATTTTCTCAATTCTTTAAATATCCGTGTATTCTATAAACATGGTTTGTATTATATAAAACAATTATTTTATTTTCTCAAAACAGAACGGACCAATAATATATAATAGCATCATCGTTATCATCAGCCTATTAATGTTCCCAATGCTGGGACACAGGCCTTCCCCCTGTGATAGAGGGAATGGGCCTTAATCTAACACGTGGGCCCAGTGCGAGTTGGTATTATATACACATGTAATAGTTTACTCAAAACAAATTCATGATTGTTTCTGAACTTGGTTTGGCTGTGGGTGTGTGGATTGGCGGCAAAATTGAAAATAAGTGCACAAGTTGTTTTAATATTAAAAATTATCTTTTTTTGGTCTTTGCTGCAGTAAGGTAGAAAGGGCAATGCCAGATTTAATCTAGTACTATAATAATCTGGATATAATTTAGTGAAAATCCATTAAGTAAGTAAATAGAATAAACGCGGCGTTGTTCTTTTTAAGGAATTTCTATAGTTACCAAAAAAGTAATACTTCGTAGACAGAGAAACCAACTGGTTTCTCTGTCTACGTAATACTTACTCTGTATAGTTACCATAGCAACGTTATGGACAGAAATATTTTTTTCTTATCCCCTTGCTGATTAAAGCACAGAGAACATTAAAATATATTGGAATAAAGTAACATTATAAATATTTACCAAATCAATTTTTCACAATGTCACAAACACAGGTCGCACAGAAGAGAAATCTAAATAGCCTTATCATTCACCCCAATATAGAACCGGGTGTAATAGATAATGCTATGCTCATACGATGTATTTTGGAAAACGGTAAGTAAAGAAAGCTAACTTAGCTTACTTTTCTGTTCAATATATTCACCAGAAGCTTGTAATTGCTATCATAGCCCGTTTTGAATAACACAAGAAAACACCTAAAAAAACGCCTACAATTATTGAACTGTAGGATTGTCAACGCCACCCGCGAGTCGGGGCCTCAGTAGCCGTGGCTTGGTCACCTTGGGTGAAGCGAAGAGGTACCCGAGGAGGGGCCACTCTTCAGGGCCGACGACGTAGAAGCCAACAAGTAGGTTGCGGTGCCGCTTCGGCGACATCGCTTCTGAGTCGGGCCGCGATGTCGTGTGGGAGATATCGGGGCCACTGACCTGACTCGTTACAGGAGGACCAAGGGTGCCATACACGGGTTCGTCTGGCACCCATGTGCTGGTTTCGTCAATGGGGTGGTCACGGCGTGCAACGTGTTCTGGTGCGCCGGTTGAGGGTCCGGTGACGAACAGCCGTGGCGGGTTCATGGACGAGTGCTAACGCGTGCCCCTGTCCCCGCCATAAGTGGCACAGGAGGACACTGTCACAGAATAATAATAGTTTTAGTGGGTTGGGGTCCCACATAACTGCGCTATCTTCCGTGGTAGCGCAGTAAGCATAACCATTTCTCCATGAAAAAAAAGAACGATTGTCAACTCCTCCAATAGTGCGCTTTTGTTTAAAAGTGCTGTAGTGAAAATGGGTAATAGAGTGGTATGATATGTAGGTAAATACCTTAGACCTGTGCTTAGAAGTCCAAATCTTGAATCCAGGTCCAACTGAAGAGGCTGGCAGACTTTTCGCCGAAGAAGGAGTACATCTAGACGAAGCGGTAGAAGTAAGACTAGAGTTCCAGAAAATTCTGCGCATAGACCATCTTTGGATGCTAAAATCTTTAACTAAGCTAACTTTAGCCCACAATTTGATCGAGAAGATTGAAAACTTGGAACTGCTGACAGGGCTCAATGAACTAGACTTGTCATTTAATAAAATCGAGAAGATAGAAAATTTAGAAGCGCTAGTTAATATAGAGATTTTGACTTTATTTCATAATAAAATATGGAAATTGGAAAACCTGGACATGCAGGAGAAACTTCTTGTATTCAGCATTGGAGATAATAAGATAGAAGATTACAAGGAGGTTGGTAAATTTAATTTAACACTATAGCTTATGTCAGCAGCTTAACCCGCGTGATTGTCGAAAATTATCGCGAGGGAACAAATTCCCGAGATAAAAAGTATCCTGTGCTATTCCTGACTATAACCTATCTCTGTGCCAAAGGTGAATGGCAGATTTTGTACCGCATACTTTTTCTGTTGTTCGGTTATAGAATTTGTACCACTTATTATGTCAACTAAGCCATTTATTTGCATGTAAGTTTACTATTTTTAAAACTTCGGATTAATTAATAACATCAATCTAAAGATTTTAATAAAACGTTATAAAATCGTACGCTAAACGCAGTTATGTTATTAGAAATTGCCTTACCTATGTAAAATAACACAAATATTGAATTGATAATTAATTACTTAGAAATAGAAATAACATTAAATATAATCAAACTCATCATTATCAAACTGTTGCAGTCGGCTGCTGGATATAGGTATCTCCTAATGCCCTGAGTAGGTACGATCCGCACCTCAATTTACCTACTTAATGGTAAGTAAAACACTACAAAGATAGCAACAAATAATTTACATAACACATAATGCAACATTTACCTATATGTAACAATCTACATTGGTACACTCGCACATAACCTTAAAAAATGAAACTGGTTATAACATTTACGTCCCAAGTTTAAAAAATCTAAGAATTCAAAAAGGGATTATCTATCATATTGACTACCAAATAAAACAAAAAATATCCCAAAACACGAAATTTCTATTAGCGGTACAAAACTCCCATACAAGCCTGCCGTTCTTCTTTCAAACAGATCCGTCCAGCCGTTTGAGCGTGAAGAAGTAACAAACAAACAATCACAAACTTTCGCCTTTATAATATTGTGTGTGATGGGTTTAACTACCTTATACTCCTTTTACCTATCACAGTAAAAACAGTGAGCTTAACCCAATATACCTACTACAGGTCTAGCGCCTAACTGTGTCAGTTCCTGAGGTATGGGAGCGGTACGGGAGGGGTGTCAAGTGACGTGACATGACGTATCCTAACTGTATCGCTATACACGTGATACATTATAATGCAGGTATCTCACGAAATTCTTATGATATTTACGAGAGTGTACCTAAGTCAAATTAATTAATATTTCGGCGTGTGACAATAAAAAAAAAACCGGACAAGTGCGAGTCGGACTCGCCTACCAAGGGTACAAATTTGTAGGTTAATATTATAAATAGGTAGTTTAGGAATCGATAGATGTCATCTTTAAACTCAGCAGAATTGGGATTTTTTTTTTTGTTTTAAAATATTCGTACACTTTATAAACAACTTGTTTAGTTTGAGACCTTATTGGAGGACTCATCTTTGGTTGCGAATACCGTGTGCGTTTTACTTGAAGCGACCTGTCCAATTAGCACCTGTTGACGACAGCAAGCCTGACGCCCAACTGAAGTTTCCGTATATACCAGGCCCCTCAGAAAGTATTGCGAAAAAAAGTTTTTATATATGGGAGACTGGCCAGTTATAATGTTTTTCGAAAATATGATTATTTATAAGTAAAAATAAGTAAGTTCCAATTTCAAAATTTCCCTCCACATTTTTTGCGAGTTAATTCAAAGTATTGTGTCTCACTGAAATATGGATCTGCGCCGGGAACATTTTAGAGCTATGATTTTATACGATTTCAAGTGTCGCCTGAAACCGGATGAATCGTACGATAGACTTCAAATGGCATTCATGGATGAAGGCCCTTCCAAGGCAACCGTGTATCGTTGGTATAACGAATTCAAGCGCGGTCGACCAACTTTGGGGGATGACGAAAGAAGCGGTCGCCCTTTGACGGCTGTTACCGAAGAAAACGTGCTAGCAGTGAAAAATTTAATCCAAGACAATAGGCGAATTACATATCAGGAGATTCAACACATATTGAAGATTGGATCGGGAAGCGTTCACGAGATTCTACACAGCCATCTTCGCGTGAGGAGGATAGTATCACGCTGGGTGCCGCACAACCTCACCGATGCTCAGAAGCAGGCCCGGGTGGAATGGTGCCGTGATATGCTTAACAAATTTGAAGCAGGCTCGTCTCGGCGTGTTTACGACATCGTTACAGGTGATGAGTCCTGGATTTATCAATACGACCCAGAAACCAAGCGCCAGTCGACTGTTTGGGTGTTTCAAAATGAGCCAACGCCTACCAAAGTGAAGCGATCTAGAAGCGGGGGTAAGATTTTGATCGCTAGCTTTTTTAATTTGACTGGCCACTTGGTATCAATTCCCTTACGGGATCAAAGAAGCATTAATGCCGAATGGTATACTACCAAATGTTTGCCAGAAGTTTTCTCTGTTATAAGCAACAAGCGACCAAACACAGGGCTCCGCGGGCTACTGCTCCACCACGACAATGCACCTGCGCACACCGCACTCAAAACGAGGGACTTCCTGGACAGCACGCCAGTCAAACTCCTGGGTCACCCTCCTTACAGCCCTGATCTAGCACCGTGTGACTTCTTTTTATTCCCAAAAATAAAAAATCAGCTCAAAGGGATACAATTTTCGTCGCCGGAAGATGCGCTGGCTGCGTTCGAGCAGGCTGTAAACGAGGTGTCTGCGGCGGACTGGAAAAAGTGTTTTGAAAACTGGTTTAGGCGCATGAATCTTTGTATAGAGGCTGGTGGAAAGTACTTTGAAAAGATTTAATAAAAATATATGTACGTATAGAACAATTTTTTTTAGTTTCGCAAAACTTTCTGAGTGTCCCACGTAATAGTACTCTGTGAACTGAAGTTACGTGTCGTTTGACGTTTCGTAAACACACCCCTCCCGTACCGCTCCCATACCTCAGGAACTGACACAGTTAGGCGCTAGACCTGTAATACAAATTTTCCTCTAGTTACGAACTTTCATACCGCGTACTTTTAAATATCCCCTAGTAGCTAAATTACCTAGTTCTATTTCAATTTTCACTACTATATGTCTAACAGAATTAGGTACTACTGGCCCGTAATGGCAAAGCACAGACATGGTGTGGATAATGGAGAGGAATGCCTTTGTATAGTATTGGGACAGAATGAGGTAACTATTATACAGGCTGGAATTTTGTAATGCCACCTGAAGAGAAAGTACTCTTAATACTGTAGATAGAAAATTTTACTCTAAGAAAACATTCCTTCAGTTTTGAAAAGAAATAAAACGGCATTCGAAGATTTCCGAAAATTTGCTAGCCACACCCGGGAATCGAACCGACTAAAATGTTAAAAAATTACACCCTGTACTTTTATTGCATCGATCGTTAGGGTCAATTATATGGATAAAATCTCTCTAAGAAACTTGATAAAATAAATTAAAGAAAACTATGAACAGGGGTGTCTGTTCATAGTTTTCTTTAATTTTAAAGATTTTAGTCGGTTCGATGCCCGGCAGCCTAATTGTGTAAGTAAATTCGGCAAAGGAAACAATCTGTTTCTTTCCCAAAAACACACACATACACAAAGAAGTTGAATCTTTATTCAACTTCTTTCGTTTTCAGAGTGTATGTGTGTGTTTTTGGGAAAGAAACAGATTGTTTATTTTGCCAAATTTACTTACACAATTAGGCTGCGGGTGTGGCAAGCGAATTTTCAAAAATATTTGAATGCACTTTTCTTTCTTTTCAAAAATAAAGGAATGTTTTCTTTGAGTACTTTCCCTTCAGGTGGCATTATATAATTCCACCCTGTATAGTTAGGTCAGTGGTGTCTCATCCCATACAAAGAAACCATGCCGACGTTCTATACTGATTATTCTGACTATTTTATGTACATCGATCGCGTTCGGTTTCGTTCCACTGATTTAGATGGTAGATCACCATCTATCGCCTTGGAATGGAACCGAACGCGATCGATTTACAACAAAATAATCGGTATAATCAGATGCAAAACCTAGTTACGTCGGCACGGTTTCTTTGTGTGGGATGAGGCATCTGTATGCTAGTATTATATTATCTGTGGTTAGGTTAATTTAAATAGATTATTTTAGGTGTAGGTAGGTATACATTAAATTTGATTTTACCAAGTCACAGGGTAAGGAGCAGTGGTGGCCCAGTGGTATCGGCCGCGACTTACAAGTTGTAGGTCGTGGGTTCGAGCCCAGGCAGGCGCTTTACTTTGTGTAAATTATTTCATCACCACTGCTCTCAAAACGATGAAGGAAACATCGTGAGGAAACCGGCATGTCCTAGAACCAAAAAATCGTAGACGTCCACCACTGGGCAATGGGCCCGCATGGTGGATTAACGGCCATACCCTCTCTTACAGAGTGGAGGATTGAGTCCCAGCAATGGGAAAATTAAAAGGCTGATCTGAGGCCAAGTCACAGTTAGTATGATACTAAGGACCTAGTTATGATCCATTCTATCACCAGTTAACCTTTTCCCAGATGGCGTACCTTCGCAGATTTCGGAAGTTGCGCTCAGTAAGCTTCAAAGGGAACCCCTGCTGCGATGATGCCATGTCCTACCAATTCCTCAGGGCAGCCCTAACCAGGGTGACCTACCTCGACTATAAGATCGTTACTAACGACGAGAGGGAGAATGGGATTGCTGTGTTCAGGTGGGTAGTACAAGCAACTTAAGATAAAGAGAAAAGTAAATTTCTCATTTTTATAGGTTTACTATGGCAGCCGTATTGCGTAAGGGCGGAAAGAGATTGAACGCTATCCAACCGACCAAATCGGCCAATCACACAAGACGGAAATCCACATCGCGTCATTCATCTCGCATGTAAGGTGATTTGGTCGGTTGGATAGCGTTCAAACTCTGCGCAATATGGCTCCATAGCAATATGGCTCCATAACAAGCATAGGTGTATGCTTGTTTGCATGCTGAATGCAGCATTCAAACAAGCATACAGCATGCAGCAAGCATGCAAGCAAGCATGCAAGTGAGCATGCAGCAAGCATGCAAGCAAGAATGCAAGTAAGCCTGCAGCATGCAACAGGCATGGTTTCTGTCACGGCTCCGGCGCTGCGGGGCTCCGGCGGTCTTACGCGAGCTTAAATTACACTCTAGGGGTAAGGCAGACAAGACTACGTGGAGTCGGTTTTTGACTTTATATATGACAGTATTTCAATTTTAATTTAAGGTTAAAAATGCTATTCTATAGAAATGCCTAATAAAATTATTCCAAATGAATTTCTGCCAACTTCATAATATGCCAAGTGAAATTATACCAAATAAAATTCTGCCATCTTAAAAGAAAGCCATTGTAAATTCGGACATAGAAACATTCGGCCAAACAATAATCATATTACATAATTTTTATGCCTTAAGAATATTCTTTTAACGAAGATTATGCCAAGTGTCTTATGCCAAATAAATTTCGGAGTATCAAGATTCTGCCAGATAGAGGGAACCCCTTAGACTTAGAGCATTCTAAGGGTAAACACATAAAAAAAAGTCAAATTGATAACCACCACCTTTTTGGAAAGTACGTAAAAAAAAATGGTTCCAGTTTTCCATTATAAATATTTAAAAGGGGCAACTGGGCCCTGCAGCCTTATTGCGTAATGAATTCGGCAAGGCCTAGGCCAAAGAGTATGAAAAATCGACTAATCACATGCGAGATGAAAGAGGCGATTTGGATATCCGTCTATGTGATTGGTCGATTTTTACCCGACTGCCGAAGGAGGGTAATGTGTTTATCAGTCTATGTATGTATGTATGTTTGTTCCAGACTTTTTATGTTTGTATATGGCGTTCCAGAGACCAAACGCGTTGGCCGATTGTAATGATTCATACGTCAATCGACGCGTCTTAACCCTGCGAGTGTCATAGGCTACATTAAAATTGGATAATAGAAAAATGGCGGATTTTGGGTGCCATATTGTGGGGGCCCAAATTTTTTTTTTCTTCCAAACCCATCGTGTGGGGTATCAAAATAAAGGGTTTTAAGAGGTGATTTCAAAAATATATAACACTTATATGTTTAAATGTATCTTATTCGAAAAAAACTAACTTGTGGGGTATCAAAATAAAGGGTTTTAAGAGGTGATTTCAAAAATATATAACACTTATATGTTTAAATGTATCTTATTCGAAAAAAACTAACTAAAAAGTTATAAATAAAAAACTTAATTCAAAAAATCAAAAACCCGACTGCTTCAAAAGCGAACTAAAAAGTCGCAAACAAGGAAAAAATCATGCTGTGCAGGCGGAGGATACACCAGATTTTGGTCAGCCAGTCCTTGTTTACGACTTTTTAGTTCGCTTTTGAAGCAGTCGGGTTTTTTGATTTTTTGAATTAAGTTTTTCATTCTCTGGCTGGGCTGCTGTTCCCAGTTCGATAGGCGGCCGAATGACACCTAAAACCCATCAATCATTCGCCCGCTGACGCGAGAAAATACCAATCAATTCCAGAGGTCTCGTCCGAAAACTGGATGAAGCAGATGAAAAAACGGAAAGTGAAAGAGCAGCCAAAGAGGAGTATGAGGCGAGGGTGAAGTTCTTCGCGATGTCCTTTGTGGAATACCTCAGTGGACCTGAACTTTTAGAATCCATGTTTGAAAAAGACGGTGATGGTTTGACCCTGCTCAGCTTCGGAGGAGAGCTTGTAGCGTTTTTTGACCAGTAAGTATTCCTGCTATACACGTCGACCTTTCTGAGCCGTTTGTCTGTAAGGCGATTATTACACTGCCACGCATCACGCTGCATGTTGCTTGAAAACGCATCTACGCGCCTACTGTGTGCGTTTCTTCTATACAAACGGAGACGTTAAGGCGTGTATATTCCCCAATGTTAGCGTAGTACTGGCCGTGCGCCAGCTCGGAGCCAGAATATCAATATTGAACCTCCTTTTGGACAGATTTGTTTGCAAAATATTCTTTGATTTACATATGCTATTTCAGTTTTGAAGAAATTCTAGCCATCAAATTTTCTGTGTACAAATATTTTTAAACATATATGTCGTTTTGGAGGAGTTTGCAAAAGTAGCAGAAAAATATCGTGTTGTTAATTATTTTTTTAAAGCAAAACTATTAGTTACACGAAAAAACCATGTTTCACAAATAATGTACATGAATCAATACTAGATATATTTTTTTTCAAACCTTTTAACCAAGCTGTTATAAGGAGTATGCTTTAGAAAGTAACCGTTTTACGGCACTAAAGCGGTGGAAGGCCCTTAAAACACGCATTCACGCGCTACGCTGCGTTGTGCGTGGCAGTGTGTTAACCGCCTAATTCATGCAAAAACTCCTCCACAAATAACACAGGTTTTCTTGACATCTAGTTCCCGGTTCTTCTTGCTTACCTACCTACATTCTGCTTAAAAGCAGTACCATGTATAATTGATAAATATAAATTGATTTGCAGACTAGAGGTTGACAATAGGCTCAATTGAAATAACATTAGAATTTATTACAACCCTTTTTTACAGTCCGTTCAACCGATTTTGAATTCTATCCCGTAAGTATAAGGATAGCATAAAAAACATAAACCTGTTACCAAAACTAACTGTTCACTACAGCTGCCATTTGTCATATCACCAACGCAATAGAAGTCAAAGTCGGTTGAACGGGCTGTAAAATGGGATTATTTGAATGTCTAATGTTATCTAAGTGGAGTATAATCATAACTGGCAAAATGTAGATTTGCTTTAATAAGGTGAACCTCTACCTAACCAATCGTGATGGTATTGTAAAAGACGCTGAGCATTGCGTGGTAATTTCTAGCAAGGGACATTTTCCACGCTAAATTTGTAACGGTTGTATACGGCGTACATATGTTTGGGAACAAGACCATAACAAACACAAATACAGTCCACTACAGGTATGTTATATGTTGAATTATTACAGGTACAAAGAAAACTACGTGGAAACGATGGTTCATCTAGTCGAGTTCGCACAAGAAGCATACACCGACAGAGAGAATGAAATTTCGCTGTTCAAAAAATTAGTGGACAACGCTTTGGCGGATAGTGTCGACGAAAGCAAAGCGTATGTATTTAAGTACCTTTTATATATGAACTTCCTCACGATCATACACTATCCTGCAAAGGTCAAGCTGTACCTTCACAATCGCTAACCGGCAGGCTTTTTACGTATCTTTTGCAAGAGCAAAACTCTTCAATTAGAGTTGCTGGCGGTTTTTTTTTAATACGTACATTTGACAAACATCGAGCGATTAGCAAACGATCGTGTAGGACTTACCATATGATACCTACACTGCAGATATTGCCGACTTTTATAACATAAAACATTTGATCGCTATCGTTTTGCTCTTGCAAAAGATACGTAATAAGCCTGCCGAACCCATAACCAGTAAGTAAACTGACTTCAAAAGCAACACACTAAAAAGTGCAAATTAACTTCAGTTTCGGAAGTCGGTGTCTAAAAACGAAATCAACAAGAGTTACTAGCAAAAGACACCGACTTCCGAAACGAAAGTTGTTTTGCACTTTTTAGTGTTTTGCTTTTGAAGTCGGTATTAAGAGGAAATACGGGCGGAGAGACTTTTGAAAAATAGGTATTTGAAAAAACTATCGCTGTCGCTCTGCGAACTGCGAGCGCGTGGCGCCCGGCCGCCCTATCCATGTGTGTGTAAGTTGACGGTGTGTGCGTGCCTCCGAAACGCTCCCGGCCGCGGCTCGCGCATTTCTTGTAATCGCCCCAGTCACTCGTAACTTTTGTTGTTGTGGATTGTGGACTGATATCCAAGAATATCTGTTATTCTTAACAGCAAATGCAGAAAATCTTTTTTTTTGGACGTGACTAATAATACTGTGGAGCAATTTAATTATGTAATTGCCAAATTTATTGGCGAAAAAGAGTTAACTTTGCAGGCTCATATCATATCAGACAAGTGGAGCAGTAACTTCATGAAATATCGAAGGCCTATTCATTCACGCATCCAAAAAATAATACAGGGCTACAGTCCGGGCAAATAAAAAAAAATAGATCAAAAGCAGCGTTTGAAAAAAATCACAGAGATTTTCCGAAAAAGAAAACTGACATATCCCAAAGACGGAACGAGCAAAATAAAAAAAACTACAGAACCTGTTAAAAACTACGGTCGCTTAGAGTTGGAAGAAGATAGAAGAAGATATGCCTTTGGATTTATATAAATTAAAAGAAAAAATATTTCTTGTTCGAAAAAAATCACAGAGATTTTCCGAAAAAGAAAACTGACATATCCTAAAGACGGCACGAGCAAAATAAAAAGAACTACAGAACCTGTTAAAAACTACGGTCGCTTAGAGTTGGAAGATGATAGAAGAAGATATGCCTTTGGATTTATATAAATTAAAAGAAAAAATATTTCTTGAAAGATTGCTCTCAACTAAGGATGTTCAAAGGAAAATAGTGGGGGCCAAAGCGATAATAGCTTATGGGAAATTGAAAGACTAAAGAGGCTTACGGCATCGAATGTTGGGCGAATATGTAAGATGCGACCGAAAACCATTGGTTCGCAAAATTTGAGAAACGTTATTATATAACAAATTTAAAGGAACTGTGGCTACCAATTATGGCAAGGAAACTGAATCTAAAGCGATCGATCAATTTATCAAGCACACGGGCCTACAGGTATTAGAGTGTGGAATGTTTATCGATGAAAAGAAACCCTTTTTCGCGGCAAGCCTGGATGGTCTGATAGGTCAAGACTCGATAATAGAGGTAAACTGTCCTTACGAAATTGCAAGAATGTCACTTGAAGACGGAATTGAACAAAAATAAATAGATTTAGAACTGTTTTCAAGGATCATCACTAATCGTCTCCGTAGACCACATAGGTACATACGCTGCGGCAGGTTATACAGAAGACCGAAAAGTACAACCTGCCTCTCTGTTTAGCGTTTGTGGAATACCAGAAAGTCTTCGATTTGATCGACACTTGGGCTGTACTGCAGTCTCTCCAACGGTACCAAATTGACTACCAGTACATCGAAGTGTTGAAAAGTGTGTATAAAAAGGCCACCATGTCAGTTCGACTTCAGGATCAGACCTCGGAACCCGTCCTTCTGCAGCGAGGTGTGAGACAGGGAGACGTCATATCTCCGAAACTGTTCACCGCTGCACTGGAGGATGTCTTCAGATTTCTGAACTGGAAAGGGCTAGGCATAAATGTCAATGGCGAATACATCAATCACCTTCAGTTTGCCGACGATATAGTGGTCATGGCGGAGACCATGGAGGACCTCAGTACAATGCTCGATGACCTCAGTAGAGCTACCTAAAGAGTGGGTCTTAGGATGAACATGGACAAAACCAAGGTGATGTTGAATGCCCATTTTACACTCACTCCAATCAAAGTCGGATACTCTTCACTCGAAGTTGTGGGCGACTATGTCTACCTGGGACAAACGATCCAGTTGGGTAGGGCCAACTTCGAGAAAGAGGTCAACCGTCGAATTCGACTTGGCTGGGCAGTGTTCGAGAAGTTGCGGTATATTCTCGTCCAACTTACCACAGTGTCACAAGTATAGACTTGAGACACAGTGACCAGACCAGTGTGTGTTGCCAGACATATGGTTCTGAGACATGGTCGCTTACAATGGGCCTCATCAGAAAGCTTACAGTCACCCAAAGGGCAATGGAGAGGGATATGCATGGAGTTTCCTTGCGTGGTCGAATCAGAAATGTAGAGATCCGCAAGAGAACCAGGGTTACCGACATAGCCCGAAGAATTACCAAACTTAAGTAGCAGTGGGCAAGGCACATTGCTCGCAGAACGTATGACCAATAGGGCAGAAAGGTTCTGGAGTGGCGACCGCGAATCGGAAGACGTTGCGTTGGAAGGCCTCCCACCAGGTGGACCGATGACTTGGTGAAGGTTCCGGGGATCCACTGGATGCGAGACTCACGGGACCGATCAATGTGGTGACGTTTGGGGGAGGCCTGTGACCAGCAGTGGACGTCTTTCGGCTGATATGATGACGATGATGATGATGTTATAGATTTATGTACGTTTAAAGGCAAAATGTTACAATTAAAACAGAATCAAAATTACTTCTACTAAGTACAAGGCCAACTACACATAACTCGTCGAAATTTCTGTTATTTTATTTTATGGAGTCCCAAAAGCTTTTATTTTTCAAAATATTAAGAGGGACAATGCATTATGGCAAAAAATGGAACCATTATTAGAAAAGTTCTACCACACTAGTGGCAAGCCTAAGGCATTAGCCTTTCACCAGAAATCATTGACGATCGGATACCAAAGAATAAACCAGTGAGAGAAAGCACGTCTGCCTAGCCTTTTCCCATCTACGTTGGAGTCAGATGCAGCTGAATACCAGTATTTTGATAGATCGACTGCCTATCTGACCTCCACAACCAGTTACTGGGTAATATGAAACCCCTTGGTAAAACGAGTCAGACTTTCAGGATGTCAAAGCCGAAAATAACAGCCGGGACCAACGGCTTAACGTGCTTGGCGAGACACGGACGGGTCTTGGTATGTAAAGATGGTCACCCATCCACGGAACAACCACGGCAAGCATACCCACAGAACAGATAAAACCTCTTTTATCTGTTATGTGGATTGACCCGTGCGGCTGACGTTGAAATAAGTTTAATTTCGCTGATGTAACTAGTAGGCGATCTAGAGACTGCGGATACCTATCCGATATATAATTTACTGTTTTGTATTGAAAACTTTTTGTAATAAACATTTCGCGGTATGCGATAAGGCCGCCCATTGTATATTTTTAGTATTAAGTTTCTTTTTCTTGTTTGTTATGGTGTACAATAAAGTGTATATATATAAATAAATAAATAAAGACATGCACTTAATTTTATTTTGTATCCATTACTTTTTAATACTTCTATTTGTAATTCCCACTAAACAGCACATGCAAACAATATAAATGTGTTTATCGATAACTGTTTACAACACTAGTATATCGATATTATTTTCAACTACTACGCATCACCTTTTCGTCTGTGTACGTATTATGCAGACCCCTTGCGTCAAACCCCGCCCACAAATTCGTGCGATAAGGACAACCGCAGATTCGACAAATTTTCTTAAGTAAAAAGTCATAATTCGAGGTTTGGCTCTCGTCTGTTTTCTCCTCCAATATTGGACCGATTTAGAAGATATTTCATAAACTGAATAAGAAGGATATTTACTATGTCCCTATGTTTTCCTTTTTTCATTAATAGTTATCAAATTTGTACACTAAGGCTCTGAAGACAGCGACTCAATACAGACAATTTTGAGCATTTTGAGAGGGTTCTAGTTCTTATACGGATAATATATCACCAAAAAGGAAAACATAGGGACATAGAAGAAGTTGATATTTATTTTACTGTAAAAAATCATTGCTTTAAGTTCATAAACCAGAGAGAAAACAGACGAGAGTTTTTGTATGGAGAAAAGACCACCCCCGTTTCCTCTTAAATAACAGTCAAACTAAAAAGAGATAAATAAAAACTACAAAAATATAAACAGACTCCAATAGCAAAACACTTCAAAAGTGCAAAATAACTTTCGTTTCGGAAAAAATAAAACGAATACAAGCGGTACTAACTAAAGACTTCAGAAACGCAAGTCATTTAGCAATTTTTTGTGTTTTGCTTTTGCAAGGGCAAAACGATAGCGATCAAACGCGTTATGTCATAAAAGTCGGCATTACCTGCAGTGTAGGTATGCTAAGTCCTACACAATCTTTTGCTAATCGCTCGCTGTTTGTCAAATGCACTTATTAAAAAAAAAATCGTCAACAACCTAAAACTTCTGTATTGAAGAGTAATTATTTCGCAAAAATCGCTATCGTTTTGCTCTTGCAAAATATACGTAAATAAGCCTGCGGGTTACTTATTGTGAAGGACAGTTTAATTTTCTTTTAGTTATCCTATAGATCCTAGATTTGCATAGAAAAAATAAATGTAGGGAAGACGGGGTAAATTAAAAACCAGCTATAATGTGTTTATAATAGAGTGCTAGATGAATTCGAAATCAAGAAGAAAAGGATAATGGATCAGGTGAACGAGGTAAGCAAAGAGTACACAGCAAAGCAGATAACCCTTGAAGATATGGAACAGATACTGGTGGAAATGGGGGAAACTTTCCATGAGATGCTGTACGAATTATGGAAGAGTCTCATGACACTGGAAATGCATCTGTTTGAACAGTGCGAGGTATGTAAATCGCTGGTATCTTGTATTTACTTAGTGATGTTTATTAAAAGACCCTTCTAAAAGAAAGACCGCGTGCAAGGTCATATGCCGTAGTCGATTTTAGTGCTAACGCGTGCCCGTGTTACCGCCATAAGTGGCACAGGAGGACACCGTGGAGTTTTAGTGGGAAGGAGTCCCAAATAACTGAGCTATCTCCCCGTGGTGGTGCAATAAGCATATTATGCTTTATAATAAGCAAAAGAAAACAAAATTACCTATGGTCCCTCCTTCATCGTAACTCAGAAAGGTAAACAAAAAAAAAAATTGACAGTTTAATAAACTATCAATTTGGGTAATGTGTTTATCAGTCTATGTATGTATGTTTGTTCCTATGTGGCGTTCTAGAGACCAAACGCGTTGGCCGATTTTGATGATTCTTACGTCAGTCGATTCGTCTTAACCCTGCGAGTGTCACTGGCTAGTTGGCTACATTAAAATTGGAAAATTAAAAAAAAGGCGGATTTTGGGCGCCATTTTGTGAAGGGAAATTTTACTTTCTTCCAAACGCATCGTGTGGGGTATCAAAATAAAAGGTTTTAAGAAGTGATTTCAAAAATATATCACAATTATATGTTTAAAAGTAAATAATTCTAGAAAAAAAAATACTGAAAAGTTGTAAATTAAAAAAGGTAATCAAAAAAATGAAAATACCCGACTGCTTAAAACGCGAACTAAAAAGACGTAAACAAGAAGAAAATCATGCTGTGCAGTCAGAGGATACATCTAGTTTTGGTCAGCCAGCTCGCGATTATTTATCCTCCGACTGCACAGCATGATTTTCTTCTTGTTTACGTCTTTAAGTTCGCTTTTTATTTTTCGTTTTTCGACAGCCGACTGCCAGAAGCTACTTATTTATAATGGTTATTACTAATTATCTAGAGTCATCGGCATGTAGCCGAAAGACGTCCTCTTTCGGACATAGGTGACCGCCATGTTTGTGGCTACTCACAAGTAGCCACAGTTAAATTCCGTATATTAGTTTACTCTTTGAGTTAAATCTACTAACTTCTATCGATTTCTGAACGCAGGACTCCCGCGTCCAATTCGCAGTAAACATGACAGAGAAGGTAACCAAGCTGCTGGAAGTGTCCCGCAATGCGTTCGGTGCGTGGCGCGAACACGAAGGCGTGTGGTCGATGCGCCAGTTCGAAGTGCTATCCAAGCATCTTGGCAACAAAATCATGTTAGGGGACGCATCACCCGAGCTCTATAATGTGAGTAAAACGGTAGAACCATTAAAATTATGAACGTTTTATCCTTCAGGTTAATTGATACCCTGGAACTAAATACGAATTTATGTCCCCACCAACCCGAACTGTGCCTGCGTGTTTGATTACGGCCCATTCCTTTCCACAGAGAGGAGACCTATGTCTCAGTAGTAGAACATTATAGTTCTCACTACTGTAGTACCTATTATATTATCTGTGGTTCTCACCAAATTTCTTGGCAGCCCTGTAGTCGGCTACCACAGATATAAATCTAACTAGATGACGCGATTGTATGTACTTCGCGTGCTAAAAAACGGACTAAAGTTACGACAAATGATCGTAATCTGAGCTTTTCATTTAGCATTATCGGCACCGAAAATCCACCGATATCTAGAAAAATGCCTTTTTATGCCATATTGAGCTGTAATGACTGTATAGAAAAGGTCGGTTGTTGGTTAGCATGCATCTCCACGTAAAGTGTTCATTAATATTTTTTCGTACTAACACTAATGGATAGAAGTACTGCTGTAACATGGAAATATTGTAAAACCAAACAATTTTTTAAAAGAGTAACCATGGAGTTTCTTGCCGGTTCTTCTCCATAGGAATCGACCAACCCGAACCGTGCACCTTTTGTGGACGTTTTATAAGTGCCCATGTAGGCCTATGTGAAATAAAAATTATTGATTTTGATAGATAGTTTGATAACATTTTGTAATTTTTTTTTTTAAATGAACTGTTCGCGACGAGGCGTCACCAACCATATTAAATGGTTTCATGTAAATAGAAAATAGTATCAACAGACACACGTCTGCTTGCCCCAGCGCGCCATCTCATACTGTAACTAAATAAATGATTTCGCGAAAAAGTATTTTATAGTATTGCGCACAAGAAATTTCGTTTGTGTTTTTAAGACACTAAAATTATATTTTATGTGTCTATCAGTATGTAATAGGGTTATATAGTCTATGAGTAGTAAATTAGAAGCATTATTATACATATTGATTGTGTTATTACGGAAAGAAACAAGAATTCATATTCCGTAAACACGGCCGGCGGTCATGGCGGTTTAGTTCGCAATGACCATAGAGTATAGTAATAGATGGCGTCGCTTGTTTATATAGTAAAACGCATAAGAATTTGTTGTTGTAAAATTCTAGTAATATTAAAATCGTGTTTTAGGGGCTTTTATATAGCTTATAGTGCGCATATTGCGCTTATGTATTAGTATTATGCATAAGGTACCTTAGATATATGATGAATGTATTGTTTTAAGGAAATAAAAATATTTTGTTTACTTAATTTGGACCCCCCCAAAATGGCAGGGTCGCAAGTAGTGGTACGAGTGTTATTCTCACGTACCAATCGTATTATTTTCCTTAAACACATTGGTTTGTTAGGAAACACCGTCTAGGTGTTCTAGATAGTATACCTGGATGCTATGACTGAAAAACTGTACATAACAACAGTGCATAGCCAGACTTAATACAGTTTCACTCTGAAAAGGTAAATATACATACATTTTCCTCAAGTAAGTGTTTAGAAAGTTCGTTACAAGCCATTTAGCACTTCTAGGTGACCTAGAATTCTATCTAGGCCCTATAAATAGATAGCACCTATGTAATTCTATTACATAGACATCACTTGCTTGAAATAATGTGTCTGTATGTGCCAGCATAGACGTTTCTATGCGTCTGTCAGCGGGTTCACTACCTTCAAACACACTTGGTGCCTGAAGGGCTATCGATATGCTTTCTGAAGCATTACCTTTGTGGACCCTCAGGCAGGCGCCTGGACTCAGTCATAATACAAAGCTAAAATATAGCTACACACACACATACAGAAGCGTTAAAGCTGTGGAACAACGCAATATTTTCGTATTCGGCCGCTTCCCGGCACCTTAAGTACTAGAAGGGCTGGTGGTACACCCATCAAGGTACCACCATTCGACAGCCCAATTCACCAGCTTCCCAACCACACTTCCGGAAGGAGCCTAGCTCTGGTGGTTGGGGAGCTAACAGACTTGACATGGGGCGAGGTTCCATAGTTTTTCATGTCAACAACCATATCAGAGTGAATGCTACTTCGAGGGTTGGAGATGTATCCACCAGATTTCCATCATGAGATAGCCCATCGCGAGGGCTATCCGATGGTGGCTGGTGGGTGTGGATCCACCCACCAGTTTAAGTAAAAATTCGGTTTATGTGCTAAAATTAGGCACTTACTCTAATTTTTCACACCTTTTCGCGGCTGTGCGCCTGAAGGTTATAAATGTAGCTGTGACGCTTCTACATGTCGATGGCCCAGTAGGAGGGCTTCAAGTCCCTAGCTGGTACCCTAGTGCTAAGGTGTATAGTTTTAGTAGAAAACAGCTTGTAAACCCTTAAACTGACGGAAATTCCCTTTCTTTGGTGTTCTTCCTGCAACAACTCCCTGAAGGTAGGGGCTAGGGACCTGGAAGAGGGACCGGAGGGAAGGTCTTCTCGAGACCTATCCAGACGTACAGGTTCCATCGAAATCGGTCCAGTGGAAGGGGAATTTCCGTCGGTTTCCAGCTATTATATGTAAGCTAAAAACTTTGTAAAAGGTCCAAGGTCCTCGTTACGGTCAAGTTAATAGGAAGGATAGTGTGCAGGCGCATCGTCCAATTTGTAGCCATTATTTCACCTAAGTCAATTCCACGCATCATTATGTAACGAGGACCATGAAGAAACGTCGCTTCTGGTCATGAACATATAAGTATTTTATTTATCTGGACATCACGCCTTCACCTCAACATACTTGGCAGCCTTCAAGCGACTCCAGTGTTGATATTGCCCGATGACATCTGAACAATAGGTGCAGGGGCGTCAACGCGTTCGAGCAGGAGCCTTACAACCTCCTGAGTGCCTATCTACCTCGAACGATCACGTCCGTCCCGTACAAGAAACCATATTCAATTTTATAAAGATTTTATTCTAAAATCTGGGCGTATCCACCAGTGTGCCGCTAGGGCACTAGGAATGCTCAAAATTTTTTGGACATGGGGACGGCCTTAAGGTAGGTCGTTCGTGTTCGAATCTCATGTGAATAAAATGGTAAATTATGTGCCCCGCTTTAGGTAAATCTTCACTCCTCATGTCCTAGCACCAGAACACCTATCAAATTGTTTCTTTTACCACAGGTAATGATGGACCGTGACGCGTTAATGAACCTAGTGGCCGCATCAGCAGACAACCACATGCGGTTCATAGACGCGCGCGAAGACCTGCTCACGACGAGAGCTAACACCTGGCGCGATGATCTGGTGAAGGGAACAAATGAGTAAGTAATATTCACCCTTCTTTTCTGTTGTTATACCACTGTTATCCTAACAATATTAGCGCTTGACAGGCTGATAATACCGTAACCAATGAGGTAGGAAAAACTAAGTAGAGCAAAAATCGTGAATCAAACGAAACAGGGCGATATTTGGAGCTTTTTCTAGCAGGTCAAAAAAAAAAAAAAACCTTTGGGAAACTGACGCGTGGGGGTAAAGTCACACAAACGACGCGGTTCACTCCAGTTAATGCTTTTATATTTATTTGAACATGAAATATCAACACATATTAACGGAATAACACTAGCAACTTATCGTTAGGCTCCAGCATGGAGTAGCGAGCTGCGATCTCGAATCTTTTTGACTCTTGGAACCAGAAAATTATCTTCTGGTTCTTAGCAAAGTTTATTTCTCCTGAGTGAAAAATCTCTCTGTCCAAAATATTTGTGGCGGTTCTTTTCTCGAACCTTATTGGTCCGTCCTATTGACAGCGCGCGGCTCTGTTCGGAAACGCCACAAACCATCTCCCACAATCGCTGTTTCGTTTGATCCACGATAAAATTTTTTCCCAACCTGTATATTGCCAGTCGCGTCATACGTCTCCTGTTAATTATCATACAATACTCTATACCCATAGCTATGGGATCATATTATATTGTTATTACATTATTATATCGTAGAACAACAACGTAATAATACAATTCTTCACTCATACAGTTGAAATATAACAAAAGTGGAAACGGAAAAAAATGTGCAGTATGGCGGCCAATTTAGATTCGCATTGCACCATGCAATGAGGTAGGAATAAGTCAGTGGCACCATGAATGTCAATGTCAATGAGCCCTTAAGCGCCAATAAACTAAAAAGTAAAAGTGTGCTATAAAAATTAAAAAGTTATTTTATGATGCAGTTGTTTGAAAATCGAAGGAAAATGTTGCACTGAAATGGTATTGTTTTTTAATTTTACCTATCCACGAATATAAAGAACGTGTTTAAACAATATATTTTGAATTCATATTTAGAACACTACTTTGTGAGTGTAGATAAACAATTTCATTAAAGGTCGCTATTTACATCGATATCAGCTGCGCATGTTTCTCGCAGTTACAACCCTACGAAAGGCAGCCATCTTTTATGCCCGATTTTTGTAGGTATGCACGCTAATTTAGGCCATAGGTTTCTAAGTCAGTGACCGTAACAATAACGTATACGTCAGTTTGACATATTATGTCACAGAGATCAAGCTGTCTTTTATGAAGTATAGTCTACTTCCGTTGCTTTGCTGTCCGTACTGAAACCAAATTTTCATCCGCAGCAATGAAGTGAAACGCAACAGAGATAGAATCCTGGAGATCAATTATTTCATGGACAACCAGAGGGAAGAATGGGCAGACATGCACATGGAACTCACTGATACCGTCGATCCTGATGCTGTAGCGTTGTTAGACGAGTTTCAATGTTAATAAACAACCAATCTACTAAGCCTTTGCGCCACTTTTTGGATTCGGCTTCCAGTTTTACCAGATGCAACTAATTACCAGTATTTTACATGAAAGGACTGCGTATCTGACCTCCACAATCCATGTACTGGATATCACGCTAAGAAAGATAATTAGGTTCAAATAAAATTCACTAGATAGCGCGATATTATGCATCGATTTATTATTGAATTTTGTGTAAAATTAACGTTTTCTAGAATTGATCATAAAAATTGTATGTTCTAGTTTAATCAACTCACCTAAGCACAAAATTATGGAATATTGGGCTCTTAATTCACATTTCAAAGATTATTTAAACGGATCATTTAAAATTGACATCGACATAGCCCGAAGAATTGCCAAACTTAAGTGGCAGTGGAACGTATGGCCGATGGCGCAGAAAGGTTCTGGAATGGCGACCGCGAACCGGAAGACGTTGCTTTGGAAGGCCTCCCACCAGGTGGACCGATGACCTGGTGAAGGTTGCGGGGATCCGCTGGTTACGAGATGCACGGGACCAGTCAATGTGGCGACGCTTGGGGGAGGCCTATGTCCAGCAGTGGACGTCTTTCGGCTGATATGATGATGATGATGATTTAAAATTGATTCCAATAGATGGCGCGGTTTTAAATTTCTGAGCCATTCCACTCGATTTTGTATAGTAACACATTTTGATACAATGAAACTGTAACAAGTAAAATTTCACAATTTAAAACCCCCGACGCATTTATTTTGCGAAAACACTCCAATTCAAACAGTAAAATGCCCGTAACTTTTGAACGGCTGAACCGATTTTATTCAAACATAGCTAAGAACACTCTCGACAAAATTACCTTTCAAACAAAAAAAACTAAATCAAAATCGGTTCATCCGTTTAGGCGCTATGATGCCACAGACAGACACACAGATACACAGATACACAGCAACACACGTGAAACTTATAACACCCCTTCTTTTTCCGGCGGGGGCGGGGGTTAAAAATGTGTTAAAATACTATTAAACAAATCGTCACTATACATAAAGAAAAAAATATTCACGAACCGAGTAAACCCTTTTATAGTTCTTTGCATTATTCCGATGCGCAAGGCACGGATCGGTGCTGTTTTTGTATGAGATTTACTACTGCGCAGCCATTGCAGCCAACTTCAGGGCGGCCAAGGAGTTTGGCGAGAACTATACTTGGATGTCACTGTTAACGCCATCTATCGCTTGGGATGAAACCGACTGCCTGCGTTCGATGTACTTTTAGTAAAGTAATCAGTAAAGTAGTCAAAATCGGCACGATTTCTGTGTATGCGCGTCCCGCTTAACCAAAGACAAGGGGGACTCACTCCGCAGTTTAGGTACGATCGGCCGGCGCTCCGTCTGGGACGGAGTATCGCAGTTGGTTGCCACTTACCGCTCGGCTCGCACTCTAGCTTTTATTTGTACTGTGATTTTTGCAAAGAACGATGACTTCTAAACGATCTTATAATGAGTCCTATATAAGATTCAGTTGTGTTTACGGGTCTCTAAATAAAGGAGAAAACAAAGAATCGATATTATCTTTTTTTTACAATTCTAAAAGATGTTGTAAGTTAAGCTATTTTGTTGTATTTAAAACATAACATAAATACTCTTTAACTGTCGGTAGTGCATAGTAAGAAAGAGATTTTAAGCATTTTTGGGGTGTCTAAAAGAATTAATAGATATGCAAAATACTAATAATTAGGTACCTAACTAAGTAGGTAGGTACAACAAGGTAGATAGACGATGAATAAAGTAGCAGCAAGCCGACAACCCTAGCGCGTCAGTCCGTGCCAGACAGCATTAGAGTTTAGGTGAATATCGCGTTAGGCACTGAGCGCTTATGCGAGCTGAACTGCACTTTGTTGCTTACGGGCAAGAGTCTCTATTTCTATGAATTGTTGCGCGAAGTGACTCTTCTGTACTTGTACTATTATTTATTATTTGCCAAAGAAACCTAAAAAACGACTTGTGCGCATCTAAGACTCTTGCCAACTTACGTGCCGGCAACTTTATATTGTTCCACTGCAGGGCAAAGCTTCCTGCCTCTCCCTTTTCCACTAAGTTTTGTTTTCTGCAGCCATGTAGTTTCGGTAGTAATTAAGACGGTACCCTGACCAAAAAATCGGCATGAGATATGAGCGTTCCTATTGGTCTAGCGGCACTGGTGGCGCATGAATTACAGTAGTGAATACGCCCAGAATTTAGAATAAAATCTTTATAAAATCGAATTTTGGTCTTTTGAAAAAAATAATTCTACAAAAATGTTCGTTATTAAATTGTCTATCCATTAGTGTTAGTACAAAAAATAATCAATGAACACTTTACGAGGAGATGCATAATATCAATAATTATTTCTCATTTTTATGTTTTTTTGGAAGTAGATTAGTGAAATTTATACAACATTTAAAAAAAACTAAATCTACCATTAAGAATATTATGAAGAAATTTAATGTATTGTTATTAATTGATATGTCTTTTTAAATAACGAGTAGATAGCTCCTAAAAACAGCACAAAAAACGGCTTGCGCGGCGTTTTGCTCGGGGTACCGCCTTAAGTAAGTCTCGCCATCAACGCCTGTCCGCCGCGATGTCGTCTAGAGTTTAAAAGGAACCATTTGGTGGTAAAATAGTAGATTTTTATAAAATAAAAGAAGTTCCTTTAATCATCACCTATTTATTTAACACTTTGGCGGCCTTTCTTTGTTTTATACTCTGAATATATCGTTCAATCGTAGCTTGAAATTCAGGACTCATTACTAGGGCTAGGGAGTTTTCTAAATATTGTTTTCGGCTATTTTCAAATGTTGTCAGGAATTCTCGTCTTATTCCTCGTTTGGTAGAAGCTCGGGTAACCGGGGATATGTGGTTGTAACTTCTGATGAATCCCTTGCATTGTTCTATTGCATCCGTTTTGTCTGAAGCCAAGTCATCAATAAGGCCCATCTGAAAAAATCAAACACAAAAATTTGATGTTCAAAATCAAAATCAATTTTTTATTTCACCTAGGCCTAGGCACTTATAAAACGTCGAAAAAAGGGTTGGTCGTTTCCTATGAAGAAGAACCCGGCAAGAAACTCCACGGTTACTCTTTTAAAAAATGGTTTGGTTTTACAATATTTACATGTTACAGCATTAGTACTTAGATATGGAGGGACAAGCAACGTAGGCCCGACAATAAGTCGTTAGAAACTAAAAAAAAGATTATATACCTATTATTTCATATTCAAAGAAAATAAAAAGTTGGATTAACAAGCATGTAGAAGGCCTACAAGGTTCACACATTTACAAAACAATCGGTAAAAGAATCTATAGGTACCTACACAGGTAAAAAAAAAGTATATCAATACTAAATTTAACATGTGGACATGTTATCAGTGCTGTAACTATTCTTAGCAAAGGGCTTTAACTTTAAACATGATTGAAAACCATTGTAAAAAGTCTAATTAAAAGAAGGAAAAAAAAAATATTTTGTTTGAGAATAGAGACATCCACATATTATACTTAATGTATCTGTATATTAATATTTTTTTGTTTACGTGAAAAAAGAAAAAATACGTGTCCAAAAAAATCATGGTCATGTTAGTTGGACTAAGAAAAAACAGAATTTCGTCCCAAGATGAGACTGTCAACAAAATATTGAACATTTTTAGGGTTCCGTACCAAAAGAGTAAAAACGGGACCCTATTACTAAGACGCCGCGGTCCGTCTGTCTGTCACCAGGCTGTATCTCATGAACCGTGATAGCTAGACAGTTGACATTTTCACAGATGATGTATTTCTGTTGCCGCTATAACAACAAATACAAAAAACAGAGTAAAATAAATATTTGAGTGGGTCTCCCATACAATAAACGTGATATGTTTGCCGTTTTTTTGTGATAACGGTACGGAATCCTTCGTGCGCGAGTCCTACTCGCACTTGGACGGTTTTTAATGTAATTATTAGATATCATCAGTTTATTTTTTTAAAGTTGGGGAAGTATAGAAAGGAGAATGCCCATTTTGTAATGGAACTTGGGCCCCTTTTAAAAAATGGTTGTATCTTGATGAATTTGGTTGTATATTATAGAAAAACACGTTATATTCATAATTAGAAAACATTTATCATTTATTTTGTGGGGTTCATAAGAATATAACGATGTTTCTGTTCCTGAAATTAACACTTATTACAATGCAATAAGGTGCATACAAATGTCCAAGTGAAGGAACCTGATTGTCTGTACATATAAATTAAAGGACACAGATGGAAATAAAACACAAAATATAAATCCTATTTCGGATAATATTGAAATCGCAGACACGATACCTCATAAGGGGCCTGTGTTTGGGCAATCTCCTTTTATATCTTTATAAATATAACTTTGCTTTATCAGAACCCAGTATAAAATATTGATTTTGAACTCATCTGTAAAATGTTACTAGAGAAGACCATACTTTAACTTATAATAAAATAGCAGACCCGGCAGACGTTGTTTTGCCATAAAAACACCAAAAATTCATCTACCCTACCTAGGGTAGGTAGGGTAGATTAATTTTTACCCTACCTACACTGCCCTTCACTACCCTACCTATCCTACCTACCCTACCTACCTTAGGTAATCTACCATACCTAGCCTACCAATACCGGAACCAGCATACAACGCCATGTTCATTTTTGTGTGTGCTTTGTTTCTATCATGAGATGGCGCTGTATTCGCAAAATGTATGAGAAAATGTTTTTTTTATCATTATTTTTGTTGATGTTTTATTACATATTATCCTATTCCGGACAAAGATGAATCCAAAAACGCAAGAATCATAAAAATTGGTCCAGCCGTTCTTGAGTTATAAGTGGTGTAACTAACACGATTTTGTTTCTCTTATTTGGTTTTTGGATTCTCACCAGCACCGCATGATCGATCGGATATCCGTTTTATATTCAGTATCTGTCTATTTTATAGAGTATCCCGGCAAACTAATATCCTTTTCATCAATATTGAATAACAAACAATACAATTCATACCTGCAAAGCTCGTTCTGCTGCGAACATGACGGAACTAGTGAGGGCGTATTCTGCATGCTTCGGAATCATTAATCTGGTCAGGAGATGGTAAATCCAAACCGCTGGCGGGATTCCGACGACTGTGTCATTGATTCCGATGGTCGCCGGGCCAGTGGTCATCGAGCGGTAGTCGCATGCTATTCCCAGGATACAAGCCCCAGCTCCTGTGTAACCCTGAAAATTGAACAAATATTAAGGATATATATATCAATCAATCTGCCTAGCCTTTTCCCAACTATATTGGGGTCAGCTTCCAGTTTTACCGGATTCAGCTGAGTACCAGAGTTATACATGAAGCGACTGCCTATCTGACCTCCACAACCCAGTAACTGGGTAACACGTTACCCCTTGGCAAGACTGGTGTCAGATCTCAAGCTTCTGACTACCCGTAAGGACTGTCAAAGATCTTCAAATGACAGCCGGGACCAACGGCTTAACGTGCTTTCCGAGGCACGGAGGAAACTCAGTATGTTGAAATGGTCACCCATCCACGGACCGAGATCGTCAAGCGTTGCTTAACCTTGATGATCGACCAGTGCGGCTGTTATTATTTAGCCACGAGCTCTTCATTAAGGATGGTTAGGTATACTTTATATACTATAAAAAGTTATTTGAGTAATTCAACTCATCTTTAAGTACATTTTTTTTATTTGATTCATAAGTGGGCTCGCATTTTAACCCCATGTACCTTCATGGCAATGGTGTCTCATCCCATAAAAAAACACTTAATTCAAAAAATCAAAAAAACCCTACTGCTTCAAAAGCGAACTAAAAAGTCGTAAACAAGGAAAAAATTATGCTGTGCAGTCTGAGGATACATATTCGCGGGCTGGCTGACCAAAATCTGGTGTATCCTCCGCCTGCACAGCATGATTTTTTCCTTGTTTACAACTTTTTAGTTAGTTTTTTTTTCGAATTATATACATTTAAACATATAGGTGTTATATATTTTTGAAATAACCTCTTAAAACCCTTTATTTTGATATCCCACACGATGGGTTTGGAAGAAAAAAAAAATTTGGGCCCCCACAATATGGCACCCAAAATCCGCCATTTTTCTATTGTCGAATTTTAATGTAGCCTATGACACTCGCAGGGTTAAGACGCAACGATTGACGTTTGAATCATCAAAATCGGCCAACGCGTTTGGTCTCTGGAACGCCATATAGGAACAAACATACATACATACTTACATACATACATAGACTGATAAACACATTACCCTCCTTCGGCAGTCGGGTAAAAAGAAACCGTACCGACGTTCTATACCGATTATTTTTTTCATCGATCGCGTTCGGTTCCGTTCCACGGATATAGATGATGATCTATCTATCGCCGTGCAACGGAACCGAAGGCGATCGATTTACAAAAAATAATCGGTATAATCAAATAAAAAACCCTAGTTACGTCGGCACGGTTTCTTTGTATGGGATGAGGCATCTGTATGCTAGTATTATATTATCTGTACTTCATGGTTAGCGATGATGTGGTCGACGATATAGCATGCTTGCCAAGAATAAGGTAATAACTTTTACCTTGGAATCAGCTATTCGCGCAAGTAATTAGGGTTCCGTAGCCAAATGGCAAAAAACGGAACCCTTATTTTTATTTATTTATTTATAGATTCGTCATGTCTGTCTGTCTGTCTGTCCGTCAGTCAGTATGTCACAGCCACTTTTTTCCGAAACTATAATAACTATGCTTTTGTAACTTGGTAAGTAGATGTATTCTGTGAACCGCATTAAGATTTCCACACAAAAACAGAAAAAAAACAATAAATTTTGGGGGTTCCCATACTTGAAACTGAAACTAGTTTTTTTTTTCCCATCAAACCCATACGTGTGGGATATCTATGGATAGGTCTTCAAAAATGATATTGAGGTTTCTAATATCTTTTTTTTCTAAACTGAATAGTTTGCGCGAGAGACTCTTCCAAAGTGGTAAAATGTGTGTTGTAACTTCTTAAATAAGAGAATGATAAAACTAAAAAAAATATATGATGTACATTACCATGTAAACTTCCACCGAAAATTGGTTTGAACGAGATCAAGTAGTTTTTTTTTTAATACGTCATAAATCGTAAACCGCAATTTACCAAGTACGGAACTCTTCGTGCGCGAGTCTGACTCGCACTTGGCCGGTTTTTTTAGGGATCCGTACCCAAAGGGTAAAAATGGGACCCTATTACTAAGACTCCGCGGTCCGTCTGTCTGTCTGTCTGTCTGTCTGTCACCAGGCTGTATCTCATGAACCGTGATAGCTAGACAGTTGAAATTTTCACAGATGATGTATTTCTGTTGCCGCTATAACAACAAATACTAAAAACAGAATAAAATTAATATTTAAGGGGGGCTCCCATATAAAAAACGTGATTTTTTTGCCATATTTTGCGATAATGGTACGGAACCCTCCGTGCGCGAGTCCGACTCGCACTTAGCCGGTTTTTATACTTACATTGATAGCCATAGTCGTAATTATATCTGTTCCAAATATCTTCTTAACGGCATTAATAATACTTTCACAGTATAGCGTAAACCTTTCATTATCTGGTTTGTAAAATTCATTCAAATCCAAGCCCGCAGAGAAAATTTTAGGTAATGCCTGGAAATATACAAAAAAAATATACTTGACAATATTCATAAATTTTAATATAAAACACTAGCGGACGCCTCGCGGTTTCACCCGCGTAGTTCCCGTTCCCGTGGGAATACAGGGATAAAAAGTAGCCTATGTCACCCGGGGATAGTGTAGCTTCCCAACGGTGAAAAATTTTTTTAAATTGGTCCAGTAGTTTTTAAGTTTATTCGTTACATACAAAAATACAAATCTTTCCTCTTTTTATATTAGTATAGATAAATTGTATTGCCATGAAGTAACTGTCTATAATATATGTATTAAATAAACTAGACTCACCGAAGTCAAAACCATGCCCTTGCATTTGTTTTTCTCCACCTCACATACCGATGTATGAAGCTCCTGCAATAATTCTAGGTTGAAACTGTTCACTGGCGCCCTCTGCAGCTGCAGTGTCGCTATTCCTTCATTATCCACTGATACACCAACTAAAGGCTTTACTGCCGAAGAAGACAGTAGTCGACAACTTACTCCAAAACTTTTTGATATGTTTTTCATATGAAACATTTTCAAACACTGCCTCAACTTGTACCTCGTAAACGCTGATACCGTTCAAATACACAGATATGGGAAATTTTATGATAGCAGATAATGCTTTATATTTAGTTAAAATATAAGATAAGTGTATGTACGTATCAGAAGCAGCGTTTTTGCTAAATTACACCAGACAATCAACCAGGTTCAGAGTCGGGTTTCAAATGTCTTAATATACGGGTAGTTGACGCTTTTAAAGCATCGTGTTATCCTTATTCACACTTGTTTTACGTAAGCATTTGATTTCCTTTTGTAAATTCAGGGAAATAATTGTTTGAGTACCAGTTTTGACAACAATTCCGAGTAAATTAAAATTTCAGTCGTTCGGTTAGGTTAAAGGTTGAAACTACGAAGTTATATGTGTCACCATAGATCTTGTCGTTTAATGACGTACAAGTGAATTAACCTGGTGACGAACAATTATTTCCCGTGACTTAGAATTAGTAGTAGTAGTAGTACATATAATTTTAATCGATGAATCATTAATTTTATTTATCATATAATGTTCTTCGGCAAACGCAACTGTTGTGTTATTAAGAATAGGGAAGAATACTGGACCAGGAAAAGGGCTCGGTTATTTGCAGCCAACATATAATACATTATTTAGGGCCGGCCATCTATCGACCAAATGAGAATACCAACAAAAATGAGCCTGAGAAGATTTATTATCATTATTTCGAAGAGCGCAAGATTGTGAATCTATACTAATATTATAAATCTGAAGAGTTTGTTTGAACGCGCTAATCTCAGGAACTACTGGTTGGTATTGAAAAATTATTTTTGTGTTGGATAGTCCATTTATCGAGGAAGGTTATAGTCTATATAACATCACGCTACGACCAATATGAGCGGAGCATAAATGGAAAATGTTGCAAAAACGGGCAAAAATATTCCTTTTTGAGAGCTTCCGTTGCGTGCGCTGCGTGAATCATGTATGTAGGGTAGGGTAGATGGGTAGGTACCTAGGTGGCCAGTTGACGGGAGTGAAGCCGCGTGGGACAGCTAGTTACAAATATAACAATTGCTCTTTACCTTAGCCGTACCTTATTTATTTAAACCTTTGTCGACTTTTTTTCTTTGATAATTCGAATGTATCGTTCAATCGTCTCTTGGAATTCAGCACTTGTTACAAGATTTATGTAATCCGTTATAATTTTTTGTCGGTTCTTTTCGAATTTTGTTAGGTATTCTTGTCTTATTGCCCGTTTAGTGGTAGCTCGGACGGCTGGAGATATGTCGTCGTACGTTCTTATGAAGGTCTTGCATTTTTCTATTGCGTCCGCTTTGTCTGAGGCTACTTCGTCAATGAGACCAATCTGAAAAAGTTAGTTAAAGTTAGAAGAGTATATGCCTAAAGCAGTTAAAATATTGACAGTGAATTCGATATCATTAACAACAAGACCAAAAAGAGAAATGGACCGAGAAAGCAGCCCTGCGGCACACCACTAGATGACCGCTATCAAATCCATACTGAGAGTCTCAGCTAATAATTTTAACGCAGCATTCGACTACCTTGGCCAAAAATAGATGCGTTTTATAAAGATCATCAATTTGTTGTATTTGATTCATAGCCCCCGAATGAGAGTTTGAGGTCAGAGTTTTGTGTTGACGAAACAAACAGTGTAAAAAGCTCTTGCGTAATCAAAAGACGTCAATGTTATGTTACTAATAATAATTAGAAATCTAATAAAATACAATTAGATTTTAGACATATTGGTTTAATTTTATTATTGTCGGACAGATATAAGAAGTTGAACGTTGCTGGTTTGATCTGCTGATTGTTATTTACTAAGTGCGCCATAAAACTACTATAATTGTTAATAAAAGAAATATCGTTACCCATATTTCTTATCTTCATTTTGTTGCATCAAGACCCGACTGATAATTCATTTTTGTATTTATAATTAAAAGTATAATTAAACTATTGAGTTTTATTCACTTAAAATTTAAACACAAAGATAAAATGGCGGGCTTGCAGACAATACCTTAGGCATTATCTATCAGTCAACCAAGGGTGGTGAAGAGTTAACATGGCAGGTGCATAGTTTTAAATATGGAAAGCAAAAATAATATATATCTGTCTTTAATGAATTTGTTATTATCTACCGTGTACACCGTGGCATAAACTAATCTACTCGTAAGCACAGATAACTTAATAGCAGCGTATTGTATTCAGAGAATATTTTAGATCGATATGTTGACGAATATCAAGCATACAATCCTGCAAAGCTCGTTCTGCTGAGTACATAGCAGAACTGGTGAGAGCGTATTCTGCGTGCTTAGGGCCCGTGACTCGGGACATAAGGTCTGTTATCCACATCGCAGGCGGAATACCAACAGCTGTGTCGTTTACCCCCATGGTCGCTGGTCCAGCAGACATTGTGCGGTAGTCGAAGGGGAGGGAAAAGATACAGGCTCCGGCAGCTGTGTAACCCTGATGCATGATATTTTTCATCAACTCTAACGTGGTTTTATGTGAGGTGGAGAAACAACCTTAAGACGGTACCCTGACCAAAAACTCGGCATGAGATATGAGCATTCCTATTGGTCTAGCGGCACTGGTGGCGCATGAATTACAGTAGTGAATACACCCAGATTTTAGAATAAAATCTTTATGAATCGAATTTTTGTCTTTTGAAAAATAAAAATACTACAAAAATGTTCGTTATTAAATTGTCTATCCATTAGTGTTAGTACAAAAAAATAATTAATGAATTCTTTACGAGGAGATGCATGCTATCAATAATTATTTCTCATTTTTATGTTTTTTTTGGAAGGAGGTTAGTGAAATATACGCAACATTGAAAAAAACCTACGATTTTAGAATCAATATTATGTAGAAATTTAATGTATTTTGATTAATTGATATTTCTTTTTAAATAACGAGTAGATAACTCCTAAAAACAACACGAAAAACGGCAGGTACAGGTATTTGATATTAGTATAAAGTGGCAATAACAGTATCTAACTAGCTGATCAGGCAAATGTTGTTTTGCCATAAAAGTAACAAAACACCAAACATTCATTTTTTGAATTCATTGTACCTTTCTCCTACCTACCCTACCTTACCCTACCTTCTCTAACTACCCTACCTACTCTGCCTACCCTACCAACCTACCTAGCCTACCCTACCCTACCTACCTAACCTAACTACCCTATCCAACCTATCATTTATTTTTTTGTTTTTAAACCTTCCCTGTATTCAGGCGAACATAAAAAAAAAGAATTATTCAAATCGGTCCAGCCGTTTTTGAGTTTTAGCGAGACGAACGAACAGCAATTGATTTTTATATATATCAATAGAAAGATTGGAAAGAACGATTCGAATATACGAGGTTCAGAGATAGGTAAGCAGACTCATTATAAAATTATGGGTTGCTTCAGTTTAACAGAGCTATAGTTACTCTGAAAATTTATTCTGGATCAGGGGCCGCGCGTAATATAAATTGTTAACACCATTGTGATTCCGTGTGAAAAGGGATAGTGCTCTTCATCCTCTGTAGCTTCGTCTCTCTCTCACAGAGGCACCTTAATAGTTTTTACACGGCAGAGTAGTACCCAGTTATCAGTTATGTTGGTCTGCAATCTGACTTCTACCTTTAAGGCGCAGATACCCCTGAGTAGCTGATTTTAAAACGTGTAGTCACGTGTAAACGGCTAGTAGTATTTAAAAAAAAAAAAAATATGTTACAAGAGACCATTTTCTTAGTAATTTTATCTAAGAAAATTTTGAATTTTATTCGTATAACATAAATAGTGTAAGTAATTTGTAAAGTTATGTCTAAAACGGACAAAACACGTCAATCACACACATCGACACCATCTCAAAGACAATTTAAGACGACGACTAAAGCCAACGACCTTGAGGGAACAAAACGCGCACTCGTTTCACACCCGCGCAATCCAAAATTTAGTAGTTTTTTGTACTTTCCTTATGACTTTAAAAAAAAAAGTTTCAGATCAAAATGTAGACAATTAAATTGTCTTTGATTTGGTGTCGATTTCATTAAAATACGCCCAGCGGTTTTGGTGCGATTGTCGTGTTTTTGTCCGTTTTAGACTTTACAAATTAATTACATTATGTTATACGAATAAAACTCAAATTCTGCTTAGATGAAATTATTAAGAAAATGGTATAATAAAACATACCTTTTTCCAAAAAATTACGACTAGCCGTTTAGATGTGATTCTCATTTTAAAATCAGCTATTCAAGGGAATCGGCGCCATTTTGATCTGAGGCTTTATTTTAAAGTCGTAGAATAATAAGGAAAGTACAAAAAACTACAAAATTTTAGGGTCGCGCGGGTGTGAAACGTGTGCGCGTTTTGTTCCCTCAAGGTCGTTGGCGTTAGTCTTAAAGAATCATGCTGTTTGACTTCGACTTCGTCACTCAAGTAGGTAATAAAGACTTGCAATATCTACTTACATTGATAGCAACTGTGGAGATTATATCAGTTCCAAATATTTTTGCAACAACATCGAGCATAGTTTCTTTGTATAGCCTTAACCTGTTGATATCAGGTTTGTGAAATTCATTTAAATCCATACCTGCTGAGAAGATTTTTGGAGATACCTGGAAATGTTGAAATCATTAGCAATAGCCTGTGCACCTATGTGGTAAGTAGCGAAATACTTAGGTAAATGTATAAACAACATATCTATTTACTTTTTTTTTTTTTGCGTGGAGAAATGCTCATGCATACTGCACTACCACGGGGAGATAGTGCAGTTATGTGGGACTCTAACCCACTGAAACTCCACGGTGTCCTCCTGTGCCGCTTGTGGCGGGAACACGGGCACGCGTTAGCACTCACCGCGAACCCGCCGCGGCTGTCCGTCTTACGACCCTCCTCGGGGGAGTAACCCCCATCACCGGCGCACCAGAACACACTGTACGCCGTGACCACCCCAGGGACCAAATCAGCACATGGATGCCAGACGACCCCGTTTATGGCACTCTTGGTCCCCCTGTGACGGGTCAAGGTCAATGGCCCCGCCACCTAACATTTTGCGGCCGCAGAGGATAGGGAGAGCGGCTTACGCCATACCGACACTCCTCTTCCCCTGCGGCCCCACCGCGTCCACCATCAGACGGTAGCGACCCCGTCTAGGCCGCGGAAGGTGGGGAGAGCGGCGCACCGCAATACCGGCACTGCTCTCCCGCCGCGGCCTCCAACCCTCAGCCGCGATATCGTATGGGACCTGGGACGCTCCATAAGACATCGCGGCCGGACTCAGTTGCGATTACCCCTGTTACCTAGCGGCACCGCAACCTACTAGTTGGCCGCTACGTAGTCGGCTTAATCGGCAAAAGCCCTGACGAGCGGCCCCTCCTCGGGTTCCTCTTCGCTTCACCGTGAGTGACCAAGCCACGGTTACTGAGCCCCCCGCCTCGACAATGCGGGAACCCACCGGGGGGAATAAACAACATATCTATACTTCATAAAAGATAGTTTGATCTCTGCGACAGCTGTCAGTATCAATACAGTAACAATAGCGCTTGACAGGCTAACAATAACGTTGGTTAAAAATTCGATTATGGGCCGTTGATTTTTGGCGCGGGGAGAGGGGAGTGGGGGAGGTTTGGCTACCCACCAGTACCATACTCACCAATCTGAGCCCTATGGTTAAGGAGATATCCATGCAATGATTAAGGACGCTGTTACATTTTCGACGAACTCAAATTTAGGTATCTAGTCGCACACAGCAACATTACGCGTACGCACACATTGAAACTACTGAGCGCTCGATTTTATACATCACGGAAACAATCTTGGTCCTTGATATTATTTTTGAATTTTATTGTTTTTATTAAGTTGATTCAGGAAGGTTAGTTGGCACTTTGAAAATGCATTTGATAACTGTTACAAACCGTCGTCGTAAAAAGTAGGTTATTATTTTCAACCGACTTCAAAAAAAGGAGCTGCTCTATCTATTCGGCCAAACTACCCGATACTTATCGGGTTTTCATCGATAAATGTATGTGGTGGTATTTTCAGGGAAGGTTTTATTGTATAATATATTAGGATCTGTTAAAGTTCTTCGGAGATAGACAGTGGAACTCTTTAATAACAAACAGCAAATGACCTGCGATTACTGTGATCGTATGTTTATGTTTTGTTTTAACCATAGTATAATAAATCATCACGCTTGTACGGTTTTAGGGCGTAAACAGATGTATTTAGTATACCCAATATGGGGTACCTACAAAAATTTAAAAGAGAAACATAATAGCTTTCCTGTGACGAAAAACAATAGGTACCGACACCGACTTCCGAATTAAGAATTTTATTTTTCACTTTGTTGTAGCAAGTAGGTATTTTAAAAAACCGGCCAAGTGCGAGTCGGACTCGCGCACGAAGGGTTCCGTACTTGGTAAATTGCTGTTAGCGATTTATGACGTATTAAAAAAAAACTACTTACTAGATCTCGTTCAAACCAATTTTCGTTAGAAGTTTACATGGTAATGTACATAATATTTTTTTTTAGTTTTATCATTCTCTTATTTTAGAAGTTACAGGGGGGGGGGGGGACACACATTTTACCACTTTGGAAGTGTCTCTCGCGCAAACTATTCCGTTTAGAAAAAAATGATATTAGAAACCTCAATATCAAAAAAAAAAACAAATTTTGTTTCAGTTTCAAGTATGGGCACCCCCATAATTTATTGTTTTTTTTCTATTTTTGTGTAAAAATCTTATTGCGGTTCACAGAATACATCTACTTACTAAGTTTCAACAGCATAGTTCTTACGGTTTCGGAAAAAAGTGGCTGTGACATACGGACGGACAGACAGACAGACAGACAGACATGATGAATCTATAAGGGTTTCGTATTTTGCCATTTGGCTACGAAACCCTAAAAACAACGCTACGTGAAATAAGTAGATACCTAAAACGAATTAATTGCCGGTCACAAGGATTAAAAAATGACTTGAACATTTTTAATTATATGGAATATATTAAATATTACTATCACATCATCAGTCACTATTAATGTTCTCACTGCTGAGACACAGACCTCCTCTCTGTGAGAGGGAATGGGCTGTAACCAACAACGCGGGCCCAGTGCGGGTTGGTGGATGCACATATCTTCGAATATTTGGTTCTAGGTGTGTCTAAGGTGTTTGAAAAATACATTTATGGTGAAATAAGTACCTATTTAGAAAAATATAAAATATTAAGTGACGAACAAAAGGGATTTCGAAAAAATAAAAGTATAAATCTGGCTATCTATGAGTTTTTACATAATGTCATGCTAAATGTAGATAAGAGAATACCAGTCTGTGCCATTTTCTGCGACATGACACAGGCCTTTGACTGCGTCCATTATAATTCCCTGGCAGAGAAACTTGAAGCTTATGGTGTTAGAGGCAACGTTTTAGAATTAATTAAATCATATCTTCATAACCGTTAACAAGTTACAGAAATCTGTAAAATAAATAAAAAAAGTAAACGTGAAGAAACTTCAAGATCAGAGGAACGTGAAGTTATATACGGAGTACCTCAAGGCAGTGTATTAGGGCCTCCGTTGTTCACTTTGTATATAAATGACCTGCCAAAAATAACTAAACATCCGATGACACTTTTTGCTGACGATTGCACTTTTACAATAGCTTGTAATGACATAAACACATATGAACATGACATTAATAATTCACTAATATCTATTATAAATTGGCTAAATGATAATAATTTAATAATTAATTTAAAGAAGACTAGCGTAATGCACTTTAGACAACGTACACCAATTATTGAAAATCTTAATATTCAATTTAATAATATAAATATCAATGAATCTGACACAACAAAATTTCTGGGACTAGTAATAGATTCTAAATTGAATTGGAAACCTCAAATTGAGGCGCTTACTAAAAAATTGAGTAGTGCAGCCTACGCTCTGAAACAGCTTGCTGTGGTTCTCAATACAGATGCGCTAATTACAGCTTACCATGGATTAGCCGAATCAGTTCTTAGATATGAAGTCATCTTTTGGGGGAATAGCACGGACAGTGAAATAGCGTTTAGGGCACAGAAAAGGTGCATTAGATCGATGTTTAGACTGCTAACAACGGACAGCTGTAAATGTTATTTTATAGAACGTAAAATGTTGACATTGCCTTCATTATATATCCTGGAAACAGTAATGTTTATTAAATCAAATTCCCATTTATTTCAGCATTTGTCTGATGCTTTCCCTAGGAATAGACGTGATAATTTCAAACTCTGTGTTCACGGCGCTAAAACAACTCTTGTGAGTAAAAGCATCTTTTGCATGGCTCCAACCATTTTTAATAAATTGCCCAAATCATGGAAAACATTAAATATATCTGCTCTAAAAACTAAATTGAAAAGTTTACTAACTGAAAGAGCATATTACAGTATAGCTGAATTTATGAAAGAGGACAATTTTCATCGTTTTTGATATGTTCTTGTTGACAATGTTGTATATTTTTATTTTATTTTTGACATGTTATTGTAATCTATTGTATTTTTTTGACATTTTATTATAATCTATTGTATTTTTGGAATAATTGTAATTTAGAATTGTATTTTTTTATTTTTTTTATAATTATTTTCATTGACCATTTCTTTAAACACTACTTCGACAATGAATTGTATAAAGAAGGATACGCTTCTTGAATTGTAATTGTGCTTAATGAAAATTGTAATTTTGTTTGATGGATAGTGATGAAATGTAACTTTTATGAATAATATCGCGGTTAATGCACCATCTCTTCTTACCAATTTGTACGCCACGATATGCGGCTGAACATGTTAGAACTTTTATGTATCCCATTATTATCCTGCATGCAATGTTTCATGTACACCATGTTTCAACAAATAAAATTTTACTTTACTTTACTTTACTTTACTTAGGACATGCCGGTTTCCTCACGATGTTTTCCTTCTCCGTTTTGAGAGCAGTGGTGAAGAAATAATTTAGACAAAGTAAAGCACCTGCCTGGGCTCGAACCCACGACCTACAACTTGTAAGTCAAGCTAATGACATACTACCCAAAAACCATGAAAATGACACCCATGACGAAAAGATGTCAAATTTTCGTCGGCGCCAACTTGTATTTTGGTTATGACCCCGTATTCGTTAAAAGCGTCCCCAAAATCCATAAAAATGACATCCATGACGAAAATTTGTCTAATTTATGTCGGCACCATCTTGTATTTTGGTTTTGACCCCATATTCGATATAAGCGACCCCAAAAACCATGAAAATGACACCCATGTCGAAAAGCAGGCAAAATTTACGTCGGCGCCATCTTGTATTTTGGTTTTGACTCCATATTCGATATAAGCGACCCCAAAAACCATGAAAATGACACCCATGTCGAAAAGCAGGCAAAATTTACGTCGGCGCCATCTTGTATTTTGGTTTTGACTCCATATTCGATATAAGCGACCCCAAAAACTATGACAATGACACCCATGACGAAATATGACAAATTTTAGTCGGCGCCATCTTGTATTTTAGTTTTGATCCCATATTCGATATAAGCGACCCCAAAAACATGAAAATGACACCCATGTCGAAAAGCAGGCACAATTTACGTCGGCGCCATCTTGTATTTTGGTTTTAACTCCATATTCGATATAAATATTTGGGTTCGCCCCAAAAACCATGACAATGTCACCTATGACGAAAAGATGTCAAATTTTAGTCGGCGCCATCTTGTATTTTGGTCTTGACCCCGTAATCGATAAAAGTGACCCCAATAACCATGAAAATGACACCCATGTCGAAAAGCGGCCAAATTTTCGCCGGCGCCATTTTGTATTTTGGTTTTGTCCCCGTGTTTGTCATACATACATATATACAAACCGGTTAAAATCATAAATCTCCTCCCACCCATCCACTTCTAAACTTCCCCGTCGGCAGCTTAACCTTACCCATCCAAATCCTAACCTTAGTCAGAGCTGTTTAAACCCACCCATCCATTTCTCAACCTTGTCAACAACTGCTTAACACCCAACTATTCAAAACCCGATCTAACCTAAAATAATTTCTAAATCACATTCTAATAATAATAGGAAACTCAAAAATACGGCATACGTCCGATAAAATATCAACTCCTTTCGATCACGACGAGGACGGTACTCACACGCATGCACACTACAATCTTTCTATTACTTTTATCGTATTTATTTCCTGCGAGAAAGCGATACGCCCGTCCTTCCACGAGCGCTTCTGAGCGCGGAATGATGAGCGGAGCGGCGGGTACAAAATGTATGAAGACGTCGGCAAGTGATTTTATTTTAGCTAATAATTAAAAAATATAATTATTTAGGTGAAAAATAATTAGCTGCACCTGTAAAGGACTATATATACCGCAATTTTTTATAATTTCGAAGATAAAATGGACCCAGTTAAGCAGAAAAGATCCAGCCAACGTTTCATTACTTTTGAGTAAATGCAGTTTAAAGTTAGGCAAAGAATAAAAAAATCTTATGATACTGTACCTATTTGAAAGTTAGTAGTGTAGTAGGCCATAACATACACATTATTTTGAAAGTAGCATATTGTACATTTTCATATGAAGAATATCTGTAATTCCTGAAAAACTATGCGTGGATCTTTTATGCAAAATACAGTATTACAATAATAAACATTAGTTTAATGTGTGGTTCATTTTAGAAGGAAGGAAATAAAAATCGGAACTTACATAAAAACAGTTTAATGAGAAAAAATAATTCAAATTGTTACTTTGAGATAAAAAATATATTAAAAAAATGAATCGGCAATCACTGGTTGGTTTTCCAATTTATTTAAGCAATAACGCTTTCCTCAGCTTCAAACTCTACCTCAAAATCAGGTTCGACACCAAATCCATCAATGTCGTCTTCTACATTATTGTCGCCCGTTAGATTTTTGTAGAAGGTGTGAGCATCTCGTGGAATTAAATGCATTAGGCTTTTGATATCGCTCAATTTCGCAGCTGCTATAGGTTTACCATTTGGCCAAAGCATATTCATCATATCTCTGGAAATTAAGCGTTGTCTTCCACGTTGACGTTTTTTCAGATCCACCTCTTCATAATCATTCTCTAAACTTTGTCGCATAAACAAGGAAAACATTGCTTCCTTTTTCAATAAAATTTCTTTAGTTTTAAGCCAGGATATTTTTTCACCAGTAATAGATTTTTTTCTATTAGTGATTGTATTCTCAAGATTTGCTGATCCATGAAAATCTTTGGCTTCCATTCTGTGCACTTGAAGAGGTTTATTTTTTTTGCAGGTTCTCATTATGTTCATATAATCTTCAGGTAGATAAACTCTTTGTTGGTGTTTCAAAGCACATTCTATTTTTCCGAAATCGGTGTCGTTAGGCAAGAAGCTGTGTCCAGACTCTAAAAATCTAATACAAATTTGTTGTAATGTTGGGTGATCATTTAAAAAAGCTTTAAGCATAAGGGTGAGCTTAATGTTCCTATTTTGGCCGCCGCAGGAATCGCTCCACAAAATAAGATTGGTCACTCCTTCTTTCAATCTTTCAGATACACCTACTTGACAAGAACCTACTTCTTGGGAGCCTCTCCCAGCTTCACCTTCTACCCAGATGTTACAGTGCCCTTGATCATCTGATCCCGTATGTATCCCCATATTGTACACCCATACCTGCCTCTTATAAAATACAATATTCGTGGGAATGCGTGGAAGTGGCAACGTTTTCTCTAAATCATATGTCATCGTTTCTGTGTAAGGATCAGTTTTTGCGAGAGCCATGTCATTTTTCAGTCGTTTTTTAAGATCTTCTGCGGTTTTAAGATGGGCATTATGTTCCTCTATAATCTTTCTCTTAGCTTCTTCATCCGTAATCAAATTCTTTTTATTTTTGTAAAAGTCGCATTTGTTACAAGTGTCTTTATTTAGGGGTTTGGTGCGAAGATTAAATTTGGTTAAGAAAATCTGTTTTACTTTTGGATATGACAAGATATTAATGCCTGCGGAATGTGCTTCTTCAGTGTAGATCTGGTAAAGTTTAGGAAATGTCATATCTGATCTTAAAAATTTCGCAGCTCCTACTTTCTCACGACAGTAATGCGAAATGTACGTAGGGAGCTTTTTAACAATACTTATGACTTTTTTTCGTTTTGATCGTCGTCATCGGAACTATATCCCAAGTAGGCACCTCTTAAAACTTTGTTCGCACGTTCCATATTCGAATATTAAAGCTACCTATGAGCGCCAAACGAACACTACACAGCTACACTACACAGACGTCACGTAGTTAATGGCCGTAGAGCAGTGAATTCTATGAGTGTTACCAAGTAAAAAAAGATTATCAATATCAAGTAAACGGATAATATAAAGTTATATTTGTTTTATACTGAACAAAACACCATAACATAATAATATCGATTTTTTAAATATTTAAGATTCATCAAAAGTTTACTTTGAATCTTTTATTTAAAATTACAATAAAAAAATACTATTAGCAGAATACATCCAAACATCCTAGATGTGTCAAACAAAGGCAAACGTTACATTTGACATTATGCAAATTAGATCCAAAGCATTTGGCTCCATAAGTTTTTGAAATAAAGTGAAGTATCTATTATGCAAAAAGATCCAAACTGCGTGGTATGAAAAGTATACAACAACTATTGAGACTTTTAAAAGTTTTAAATAGATCCATGCAACATGAATCTTTAAAAAAAATTAAATCTTATTAATTTCTGTGTCCAAGCAACATGGTACTTTTTGCATTTTTCAAAATTGGTGATTAGGGGATGGTATCTTTGACACAGTATAACTTTTGTTAGGTTAATATGATCAAACTGCCTGGATCTTTTGTGCATATATGAAACTTGATGAGTACATTATGGATACGTAGATAACTCGATTTTACAAAAAATGTGGTTGGATCTTTTCTGCTTAACTGGGTCCAAATATGCTGTAAATTTACCTAAACTGGAACCTATTCGGACCCTACTTTTTTCAATTTTTTGCGATTATTGTGATGGGCAAAACGTATTTGTGCGAAAATTTTGTATGATGTCATACAATTTTTCTGATGCTTATCTGGAGCTGAATATATTATCTTTAAATTAAGACCATGATATCTTCACATCGGTGATTGCTTATACATTAAAATGGTACCTCAAAAGTACTGTTATTTGTAGAAAAATGTAATAGCGTCCTTAAAGTTTTCAGGTTAGAATAAAAAAATCCAAAAATGTCCATCGATTTAAGGGGCACGGAGGGGGAAAGGGAAAGGAGGGTAGAGGGGCTACCTCACTGTACCATCCCCATCCCACGGAACTCCATGGTTATGGACATATCCATGGTTAAAGTTTAAGATTACTATTTAAGCAACTAAGTCGACGGAGCCTATTTATGTCTGCAGGGTCTAAAGTAACCTAACATGAAGGAGATGACGGGAGCTGCGTTCGCTCGCTTACTTCAGCTCCCGTCATCTCCTTCGAACCTAACCTATCCATGTTGGGGTGCCCTAAGTTCCCGAGCTCGCTTCGCTCGCTCTTGGACTAATTCTCATTTTTAGGGTTCCGTACCCAAAGGGTAAAAACGGGACCCTATTACTAAGACTCCGCGGTTCGTCTGTCTGTCTGTCTGTCACCAGGCTGTATCTCATGAACCGTGATAGCTAGACAGTTAAAATTTTCACAGATGATGTATTTCTGTTGCCGCTATAACAAAAAATACTAAAAACAGAATAAAACAAATATTTAAGTGGGACTCCCCTACAACAAACGTGTTTTTTTTGCCGTTTTTGCGATAATGGTACGGAACTCTTCGTGCGCGAGTCCGACTCGCACTTGGCCGGTTTTTTTACCTCACGAAAAACATAAGATTTCCGGCAGCCTAATTGTGTAAGTGAATTCGGCAAAGGAAACAATCTGGTTCTTTCCCAAAAACACACACATACAAAAAAGTCGAATAAAGATTCAACTGTTTTGTGTTTGGGCTGTCGGTCTTGAAAATTGGTAAAAAGCTTTCTATTTATGAGTACTACTTACAAAAAAAAAAACTTCTAAATCAACGGCCCATAATGGAAATTTTAGCCGCCTTTTTAATGTTCGCACTGCTGGGGCACAGGCCTCCTCTCAGTGAGAGAGGGAATATGAGCCCTAATCCACCACGTGAGCCCAATACGGGTTGGTGGATGTCACCATGTCTTCGAATTTTTGATTCAAGGACATGCGGGTTTCCAGACGGTGTTTTCCTTCACCGTTTCTAGAGCAATGGTTATGAAATAATTTACACAAAGTAATCGGCCTGCCTAGGTTCGAACCAACGACACATAAGTCGGAACCGTTACGTGGCCCTAGGCCCCACTGCTCATAGATAAGTAGATAATTTTATATATTAAAAGGTTTGTATAAGACTTACCGAAGTCAAAACCATGCCTTTGCATTTGTTTTTCTCTACCTCACATACCGATGTATAAAGCTCCTGCAATAATTCTAGGTTGAAACTGTTCACTGGCGCCCTCTGCAGCTGCAGTGTCGCTATTCCTTCAATATCCACTGATACACCAACTAAAGGCTTTACTGGCGAAGAAGACAGCAGTCTACAATTTACTGCAAAACTTTTGGGTATTTTTCGCAATAAGAACATTTTTAAACTGCAGTCGCACTAATTCCTTGTTGAACTGAGATACTGTTAGATTATATTTTATTATCTAGATATGGGTAAAATTGTGATAACAAATGTAGGTAGACAAACTCAAAATATAAAGCGCCCTGTAAACGATCAAATTTGCTTGACTTTGTTGGTCAAACTTCACGTTTGTCAACATTCGGTTTGACAACCATCTGGATCTGGAAATCTTGTTTGAAAAACACTGCCGTTCACGTGAACATGGCTGTGTTTGTGAAACAAGATCTCCAGATCCATGTTTGTCAAACCGAATGTACGGTCAAGTTACAGTGACATTTCAGTCTTCAAATAAGTCTGAATAAGTGATTAAATGATTTGCAATAACTCGCAACAATGCCAACTATGGAATACATTCACCTATTTCAGATAGGTACATATGTAATTCAACTTTTTATGATAAGTAAGCAATTTTTCTTTGATCGGAGTTCTTCATAACGATATTCTTAAACAAAACCGTTCCTTTTCACCGAATAAGTTCATGATTCATGTTATTCGGGTAATCTATTCTCTCCGAACTTGGCTATTATGTACCATTTAGGGATGCTCGATGAACATCGATGTTCGATGATCATCGATGTTGAAAGAAAAACATCGCTGTTTTAACATCGATATTGCTATACGAAAAATATCGTAACATCGATGTTAACGGCAGCTATCATCGATGTTAACTTACGGCCCACTTTTTGAAAAATACAGTATCTGATCTTAAACAAGATCCTTTCCAAGTTTGGAATAATGTCATCGGTTCCACTTACCCGAAATTAAAAATAATAGCGCTGAAATATTTGAGTACTATCGCGACATCAACGCCATCCGAAAGACTGTTTTCAAAAGCTGGCTCTACTCTTTATCAACAAAGAAATAGATTAAAAGGTTCTTCTTTATCAAAATTACTCTTCCTGCAGTCAATTGATAAAAAATATTGGCATATGTAATCATTTGATCTCTTTCATAATAAATTCCGAATTTTTACAATGTGTTTTATTTTTTTGTCAGTTAATATTGCATAAATCATCGATGGTATCCAACATCGATGTTCGGTTTTCGATAAATATCGAATATCGATGTCGGGCTTTCAATTATGACATCGATGTCAACATCGATGTTTTTCGAATATCGATCATCCCTAGTACCATTATAGCACAGACTAGGCAGAAGTAATTAAGGCGGAACCACATTTACGTGGCGTGGCGTGGCGTGGCGCATACTGGCGTGGCGCTGAGTGTGCACCATAGATATAATAAACAAGGAGATATGCCCGGTACACGAAAATATATCGGAAACCTGTGTCTCCAGTTTGCCCCTACCACACGGCAACTACTACATATGCAGTTCAGTAAAGGCAATAGATACGCAGTCGCGCAAACACTCGCATTTCTTAAATCAGAACGTACTACACAATCAATTATAAACCTTATCTCATCAAACACAGCGTGTATTTACCATGCACCGTACAACTTACCCACACAAAAACATCGGTTGTTATCGTTGTGCTGTGCAAAAGCAATTTATTTTACATATACGCTAGTGATTGACAAAATCGGAAAATTATCGAGTCTCCCATTTATTTTCAGGTCCTGAAAATAAAATCCATAAAAAACCGGCCAAATACGAGTCAGACTCGCGCACGAAGGGTTCCGTATTTGGTAAATTGCGGTTTACGATTTATGACGTATTAAAAAGAAACTACTTACTAGATCTCGTTCAAACCAATTTTCGGTGGTAGTTTACATGGTAATGTACATCATATATTTTTTTTAGTTTTATCATTCTCTTATTTTAGAAGTTACGGGGGGGGGGGACACATATTTTACAACTTTGGAAGTGTCTCTCGCGCAAACTATTCAGTTTAGAAAAAAATTATATTGGAAACCTCGATATCATTTTTGAAGACTTATCTATAGATAACCCACACGTATGGGTTTGATGGAAAAAAAAAATTAGTTTCAGTTTCAAGTATGGGGACCCCCAAAATTTATTGTTTTTTTTCTATTTTAGAGTGAAAATCTTAATGCGGTTCACAGAATACATCTACTTACCAAGTTTCAACAGCATAGTTCTTATAGTTTCGGAAAAAAGTGGCTGTGACATACGGACGGACAGACAGACAGACATGACGAATCTATAAGGGTTCCGTTTTTTGCCATTTGGCTACGGAACCTTAAAAACAGCATGTCAAGAAAATATAATAATAAAAATAAACAATATGTTCATAAAAATATATACTTATTAAGTAAATCAAAAATTTCAAACAATCAAAAATCCGGTTACTATTTAGGCTGTCATAGCGTATTGAAACAGGAGATATTGTTGAACCCTGCTATGGTGTTTACTCAAGGACCTGTAAAGTGGAGGTATTTGTGCAGCACTTGACACTTTGGTATTACTGGGCATTTTTGTCCAAATTTTGGTTACGCATTTCTCTACTACGCTGTAAAGTAATCAAAATAAGTAATAAACATTATTTTACATCGACCATCCAACCGGGTTAAAACTGTCGACAAATTGAAAAATAAAGAATAATAGCAATATTACATTCGTCAATCGACGTTGCTGTCGATAGCCTACGTTAGTGGATCTGCTCAAGCACACCACTAACTCGTCGCAAGAAGCAGCGGCCGTACTAGGCGATGCATCCGCTTAATAAAGTATCGTTTTGCGATATTTACATTGCTTGTTCAGTCACTCAGCGAAAAACTTAGTTTGTGGTTAAGAAGCAATGTATTTCATGCAAAAATAGTACAGTCGCAGTGCACTTTGAAAAAAAAAATAACATAATAGAAGCAAGAAATATTTTACGATTTGTTATTTTTCATGATTTTAAAGACAAATATCGTTAAATACTTGTAATTACATATGGTAAGTGATGCCATGATTTACAAAGTTTTGGTTTAGTCTTCGGTTTATACAAGAAACCACTGAACAACACGGTATTCTTGTAACTTATCACGATGACGGTCGAAAGCGCAATGTTTCGCGGAGACGGCCATTTGCCTGTGACATGCTCACGTTGTGCACGTCGCGCGGACACCGACACGCCCCCTTGCCACTTCTCCTGTATTTTATATTTCTATGGTGTGCACACTAAGCTGGCGTGTCGTGGCGCGCCCTGGCGCTATTTCTGAATTAGTATACAACGAACCTTTGCAACGTGTAGACGTACATAATATTAACTTCGGATTCGGATGATGATTTCGAAGAAGACCTTCAATTTATTTCTATGCACCTGCCATGTTATATCTCCACCACCCTTCCACCATCTTGGTTGACTGGTAGAGAATACCTTAAGCTTTAAGTCTGCCTATGTACCTTTAAGTTGCATGAAATGTTAATAAATAAATAAATTTCTCCTAGCAATTAAACTACTTTAGAGCAAAATTAAAAAAAAACCAGCCTAGTGCGAGTCGGACTCGCGCACGAAGGGTTCCGTACCATTATCGCAAAAAACTGCAAAAAAAATCACGTTTGTTGTATGGAAGCCCCCCTTAAATATTAATGTTATTCTGTTTTCAGTATTTGTTGTTATAGCGGCAACAGAAATACATCATCTGTGAAAATTTCAACTGTCTAGCTATTACGGTTCATGAGATACAGCCTGGTGACAGACAGACAGACAGACGGACCGCGGCGTCTTAGTAATAGGGTCCCGTTTTTACCCTTTGGGTACGGAACCCTAAAAAAGAAGGCAAGGCAATTTCAAATTTTAAAGTTTTTAGAACAAAAACATAAAAAAATCGGTTTGCTTACATTTTGATTATAATGATATGCGATTATCTCGGAAACGTGTGGACCAATTTACATGATTCAAAAGGATAAAACGGTTTTAGACCAAAACCTTTCATTTGACACTAACTGCATCATGAAATCTCCACAAACAAAAATTTACGTTTTCAAGTTCCTCGCGTAATTATTAATGTATGATATCTCTTATCAATTCTTTAAAATCAATATATATATCAACTTTTAATGTTCAAATTAGGAATCTATATGATTTTACATGCTAGTTGGACATAAAACAAAACAAATACAACACTAATTAGTATCTAACAAGAAAACTGTACGTTGACGTACAAGTTCAATAAGCTCGTCGGTCATTTTGAACACGCAGCATACAAGCGTCCGCTACGAGTTCACGTCATTGAATGGCGCGCGTCGAGCCACGCTGCCACGCGGTGTAGAAACACATTTGCCTGGCGTGTCGTGTCGCGCCAGAGCGGTGGTGGGGACTATGGCGCAATCGGTCGCGGGCAGTCCGCGCCACGCCAGGTCGCGCCACGCTGGGCCACGACACTCAAATGTGCCTCTAACCATACTAAATGTATGAAACCGATAGGCATCTGGCCGCCTTAAGGCGGAAACACATTACTGTGGCGTGGCGTGGCGTGTCGCGCCAGATGCCTATCGGTTTCATACATTTAGTATGGTTAGAGGCACATTTGAGTGTCGTGGCCCAGCGTGGCGCGACCTGGCGTGGCGCGGACTGCCCGCGACCGATTGCGCCATAGCCCCCACCACCGCTCTGGCGCGACACGACACGCCAGGCAAATGTGTTTCTACACCGCGTGGCTCGTGGCGCGCCATTCAATGACGTGAACTCGTAGCGGACGCTTGTATTGCTGCGTGTTGAAAATGACCGACGAGCTTATTGAACTTGTACGTCAACGTACAGTTTTCGTGTTACATACTAATTAGTGTTGTATTTGTTTTGTTTTATGTCCAACTAACATGTACAATCATATAGAATCCTAATTTGAACATTAAAAGTTGATATTTATATAGATTTTAAAGAATTGATAAGAGATATCATACATTAATAATTACGCGAGGAACTTGAAAACGTAAAGTTTTGTTTGTGGAGATTTCATGATGCAGTTAGTGTCAAATGAAAGATTTTGGTCTAAACCGTTTAATCCGTTTGAATCATGTAAATCGGTCCACACGTTTCCGAGATAATCGCATATCATTATAATAAAAATGTAAACAAACCGATTTTTTTATGTTTTTGTTCTAAAAACTTTAAAATTTGAAATTGCCTTGCCTTCTTTTTTAGGGTTCCGTAAAAAACGGGACCCTATTACTAAGACTCCGCGGTCCGTCAGTCTGTCTGTCTGTCACCAGGCTGTATCTCATGAACCGTAATAGCTAGACAGTTGAAATTTTCACAGATGATGTATGTCTGTTGCCGCTATAACAACAAATACTGAAAACAGAATAACATTAATATTTAAGAGGGGCTCCCATACAACAAACGTGTTTTTTTTTGCCGTTTTTTGTGATAATGGTACGGAACCCTTCGTGCGCGAGTTCGACTCGCACTAGGCCGGTTTTTTTTTAATTTTGCTCTAAAGTAGTTTAATTGCTAGGAGAAATTTATTTATTTATTAACATTTCATGCAACTTAAAGGTACATAGGCAGACTTAAAGCTTAAGGTATTCTCTACCAGTCAACCAAGATGGTGGAAGGGTGGTGGAGATATAACATGGCAGGTGCATAGAAATAAATTGAAGGTCTTCTTCGAAATCATCATCCGAATCCGAAGTTAATATTATGTACGTCTACACGTTGCAAAGGTTCGTTGTATACTAATTCAGAAATAGCGCCAGGGCGCGCCACGACACGCCAGCTTAGTGTGCACACTCAGCGCCACGCCAGTATGCGCCACGCCACGCCACGCCACAATAATGTGTTTCCGCCTTTAAGGAAGGCGGGAGGGGTGGAAACTGTAAAATGAGATAGGTTCACCATAGACGATACCATAGACATAAGGTTAGGATATTTTGCTTGAAGATTACCTGACCAGCAATATAGCATCGTGTTATCATTACGAACACTAACTTAATATTATTACGCGATATGTAGGTAGATATATTGGAAAAAGAAATTGTAGGTATCTACCGTAATTGTTTCACCATCATGATTTCAGCTGAAAGACGTCCACTGCTGGACATAGGCCTCTCCCAAGCGTCGCCACTTTGTAATTGTTTACCAGACAAAAAATTTGCAGGTAGATACATACATACAATCAATCTGCCTAGCCTTTTACCAATTATATTGGGGTCGGCTTCCAGTCTTACCGGATTCAGCTGAGTACCAGTGTTTTACATTGAGCGACTGGGTAACACGGTACATCTTGGCAACACTGGTGTCAGATCTCAAGCTTCTTATACCCGTAACGACTTTCAAAGATCTTCAAATGAAAGCCGGGACCAACGGCTTAACGTGCTGTCCGAGGCACGGAGGAAACTAGGTATGTTGAAATGGTCACCCATCCACGGACCGACCTCGGCAAGCGTTGCTTAACCTTGAAGATCGACCCTGCGGCTGTTATTATTAGCCACGAGCTCTTCCAGTAGATACATACATACATAAACTCACGCCTTTTTCCCATGGGGATAGGCTGAAACTACAGAACGCCACCTGCTACGATCCTTACATACTTCTTTTGCTTCTTCCCAGGTAGATATCTATTGATATTTCACTCAGTTTAAAACTATGTAGGTACATAATTATATCTAACTTGCGCATAGAACTTTTGGGAATCCTCATGGATGTAAGTAGGTACTATGCTTTGGGGCTAGCCACTCACGGTGTTCGACCTTTGACCGGCAGCCTAATTGTGTAAGTAAAGAAACAGATTGTTTCCGTTGCCGAATTTACTTACACAATTAGGCTGCGGGATGCTGGAGTGCCTGCGCACACCGTCACGCTCCTCCGGCCGGGCCTGCATGAATTTATGCGACGGTAAGGTTCGTGCTGCTAGCTATTTCGGGTGCTAAATGATAAGTCTGAGCTAAGATTCAGAGTACGTTTATTCCGAAACTTCACGCTAATTAATGCTAATGATGGTAATGAGTGCTACAAGTATGCCGGTCGATCGCGCACTGGCTCGCGTAGCTCACGCTTTCCGCTGGTGCGGCCGCGCGACCTACTTGAGTCAAAACTGCTGATAATGATGTGTTCGATGAGTATCGAACATGCTCCCGAGTGGAGGAAATGGGAAAGATGAGATGAGATGATTACACAATTAAGAGGGTTAGTAACACATAGGTGAACCAGTATTTGTTTATGCTAAATGAAGGTTAATACAATGCTGAATGTTCTTATCCTAAGTGATAGCTAATCTCTATCTAGATCTACCGTAAAGACCGATTGTCTTTTACTGATAGGTGACGTTGATTTGTCTCTTTTGTACCGTAAACTGGACCACCGTTTGGTCCCACAAACACTGGGCCCTTGCTCGGGCACGGGTGATTTACGCGCACTAGCACTAACACTCACACTGCTGGTAGGCGCCGCCCGCGGCGCGGCAGGTTCGCTTGGAGCCTGCGGGTCACGCGCGGGCGCGGGTGAGGCTTGCTTGCCTCGCCACCACAGGAACACCAGGAACGCTACGACGGCGACGACTGCTGCTAGCAATACGTATGATATGGCATAGTGATGTATATCATGCGTAGTTAATGTTCCTTCTTCTAAAGCTGCTTTCTTCATAGCGGCTATCTGATTGCCGAGACTTGTTAGTGTGTTGTTGATCTGTGCATCTTCTGTTGTTGTTTCGAGAAGCGGTAGCGTAATATTGACCAAATGATAGTGCTGTATTGGAGCTATGTTCGCTAATAATAGGTCAGGTTTCAAAGTCAGCTTGTTTTCCTGCTGATATGAATAAAGTGTTATGTCACGGCCCTTAGCTATGCATTCTTTATCGAGTTGAATGAGCCCGGCCTTGCTGACACGGCGCGTTCGGGTTTCATTGTCACATATGATTGTAAATGAATAGGTATCGCATGCGAAATACAAATAAGACGATAGGTCGTGTAATTGTAACCACATATTCTTGCAGGTTTCTTTCTTAGACTGGCAGATACCTATTTGTTCGGTTTGACAGAACTTTTCTTCTAGACCCAGTCGCTTGACTGGACCTCGTAGCTGACAGATATAACTTTCCTCCTGATAGGTGCAGGTTTGAAGATCGTCGTTCTTGACTTCGATATAGGAGTCCCTCATCAGATTAGTTGCTATGTAATCTGTGAGGGGAATAATGCTGATCATGTCCTTTCCCACCTGGAGAGGAACAGGTATTAAGCGGTACAGTTGGAAACTGTCTCTGCTAATGAGTGGCACGGAGATCTCAAACATGAAGTACTCTTTACTCATTCTCGCCTTGATCTTTAGGTGTTTGTAGATTTCATATAAATCGGCCTGGATGTTGTTGATAGGCAAAGTAAGTTCTTTTGATATTTGACCGGAAATGATTTGAAGTTCGTTGCTGAGCTGCTCTGGAGTAAGTAGATGCATGTTAATTTTACTATGATAAATATCCGCTAAGGTGTCGATTAATGTATCTTGGACACGCTTTAAGTTGTGTATCATGTTTGTCGTAGCCATGGCTGCGAGGGTGAATTCTTGTAACATTGATGTACTTTTACCTTGCAATTGTATCTGCTTAGTCGCTTGATCTAAGAGGTTTAGATGTCTATTTATGAGCTTATACTGAGTATCAATAGTCTTCTCAGTTCGTTTCAGAATATTATACTCAGCTTCTACCACTGATGTTTGGTTTTTCCAAAGCTGTAATAGGTGCTTTTCGTTGCTATTTATAATTTCAATATCACGTTGGTATTTATCAGCGAAACTTTGGTCGAGTACTCCAAATAATGTATTGGCTATGGAGCCGACCGCGTTGACAAGGCCGCGTCGGGTTCTTGACCGAGTGCCGAAATGCTGATTTAGCAGCAGCTGATTGTGATATTGGAGCTCGTTGTAATCGTGCTGCACTTGTAATAAAATCATGTTACAATGGCTAGGCTCCTTGATTTGTTCACATGTCTGCTCTAGATATTTAATGAAGGTGTCCCCGGCTTTATCACCTTGCCAATAAGGTTGCATGTTGTAGTAGGACACAATTTTCCATTGATCCCGTATTAGATTTAATTTACCTATTGGGTCGTAGTATAAGGATTGATTACCGCTAAATTGGGTAATGTGGTTCGATGCTTCGCTGCTGCTCCAAATGCTGATAAAAAATAATAGTGATAAAACGATGTTGACGAAATTACGATGCTTTCTCGTACTTGCTTTTGTTTCATCCTTTGTGATCTTGGGTTTGGCTTTTTTACTCTGCTCTTCAGCTTCCTTTTCTGCGTCCTCTTGCCCGATTGGTAAGACGGACAATTTGATAATAGGTCGCTTTATTATTTATTTATTTATTTATTTAAACTTCATGTACAATGGTGATACATAGGCGGACTTAATGCAGCAAGCGTTCTTCGTTTGCGTTGCGTTCTTCGTCTTTAATGTCACAACCCTTACAAACCCGTCCTTCCCTTGGTGTACCTCGACAACTCTCCCCACTGGCCATTTTCCAGAAGGATAATTATCATCGTGGATGGTCACCATATTTCCGATCTTAATGTTGCTTTTTGGCTTTAGCCACTTGCTACGAACAGATAATTGGCTAAGATATTCAGTTTTCCACCTCCTCCAAAGGTCTTGGAAAATCTTGTTTATTAAGTGCCATCTAGTCCTAGCGTCACTGGCTGTTTCAATAACGGTTAGACCTGCTCTACCGGTTAGGAAGTGCGCGGGTGTTAAGAAATCTAAATCGTCTATGTCTTCAGATATCGGACATAGTGGTCTAGAGTTGAGACCCGCTTCTATTTGCGCTAAAATGGTGCTATATTCTTCATACGTCAATGCTTGGTCCGCTACAGCTCGTTTGAGGTGTTGCTTTAGACTTCGTATTGATCGTTCCCATAATCCTCCCGCACTAGGCCAGGAAGGGCAATTCCAGTGCCATTCTATATCCATTTCCGTTATCTCACTATAAAATGAGTCACCGAAAACTTGTTTTAGCTGCTCGTACTCCTCCTGCATTACTTTGTTAGCTCCCACAAAGTTAGTGCCGTTGTCCGAGTACACATGTTTCGGGGCTCCTCGTCGCGCTGACATTCTCCTCAATGCTGCGATAAAGGAAGTGCTGGTCAAGTCCGACACCAATTCTATGTGCACGGCTTTCGTAACCATGCAGACGAACAAAGCCACGTATCCTTTCGTTGTTTTTATTCCACGCCCTTTATTTGCCTTCACAGATATGAAGCCCGTGTAGTCTACACCTGTGTGATAAAACGCTGGAGCTGGGTTGGTGCGGAAATCAGGTAGATCTCCCATAATCTGCTGTAGCTTCCTGGGTGCCTGTTTCCTACAAGTAACACATCTATGAAGTTGCGTTTTGATGGCTCGATTTCCTTTAATTATCCAATACTTTTGTCTAAGAAAGGACATAGTAAGTCGAGCTCCTCCGTGAAATGTGAGCTCATGGGCTTGCGCGATGAGAAGCTCAGTCAGTCGACTGTTGTATGGAATGATGATTGGATGCTTCATTTCTATGCTTATGTTGGCCTGCCTGAGTCTTCCCTTTGCTCTAAGGATCCCGTCCTGATCTAAGTATGGATTAAGGTTGAGTAGCTTGCTATCAGATTTTACTTCCTGGTTTTGCAATAAGCGTTCAATGTCTGTTTTAAATTCAGCGCGCTGTACGTTTTTTATTATTATAAGTTTTGCTGATCTAAGCTCGTGTAAAGTGAGATGCTTTGTTTTCTGTTTACTAACGACAGGTGTCAATGCCCGCCGTACCCAGGCTAAGATGCGTGTTGTTTTTGTAAACGAGCTGTAGCGATGTAATAGATCGTCGACTATGCTGCTATCCATGATAGGATTTTGAACAATGTTTACCTGCCTTTTTATCTCTTCGTTAGTAGTATACTTCGTTTGACCCGTAGGTTTGAAGTGCGATGAAGATAAGAAGGTCGGTCCTTGCCACCACAATTCGTGTTCTAGCAATTGTGAGGTCGTCAGGCCTCTACTAGCTGCATCCGCTGGGTTTTCTTTGGTGTTTACATAATGCCAAGTGTTTGGTGGCATAATGCTAGCAATTTTCTTCACCCTGTTCGCTACGAAAGGCTTCCAGCGCTCCGGGGATCCTTGAATCCAGCTAAGGGAAACCTTAGAATCGCTCCAGCCGTATATCTTCACGGCCAAGCTGTTGATGCTTTTGACGATTTTTGACATGAGTTTCGTAAGTAGTTCGGCCGCACATAATTCTAACCTAGGTAGCGATACAGCCTTGCTAGAGGGCACTAACCGCGTTTTTGCTGCTACTAGCACTACTGATGTAGAGTTATTGGATACGATTCGTGCGTATACTACACAGGCGAAGGCTTGAATTGATGCGTCACAAAACCCATGTAATTCTATGACGTCATGCTCTTTGCTTTGTAACCACCGAGGAATGTGGAACTGATTTAATAGATTTAAATCTCCCTTCAATTTGATCCATTCTTCTTTGGTTTTAATAGAAACTTCGTCGCTCCACTGGACCTCAGAATCTTGCCATACTTGCTGGAATAAAATTTTCATCTTTGTGGTTAGGGGCGCTAACCATCCCAAAGGGTCGAAAATCTTAGAGATTTCGGATAGAAGCATTCTTTTGGTCAGTTTTGCTGTTTGTGTGCTGTTTGAATCATATTTGAAGATGAATTCGTCCTCGGTTGAGTTCCATTGTAGCCCCAAAGTTTTTGATGAGCTTTCAGTTTTAAATGTAAAGACTGCTGGCTGTTTGTCGGCAGTTTGCTCAACTGTTTCAAGCAATCTTTTATCGTTTGAGGACCACTTTCTTAGTGAAAATCCGCCGCTTTTTAGGCATGCGTTTACTTCCGTAATCCTCCGCTTTCCTTCTTTGATGCTATGCGCTCCCGATACCCAATCATCCATATAGAGCTCTTCCTGGATGCATTTAGCTGCTCTGGGATATTTTTGCTGCTCATCTGACGCTAATTTTCGCAGAGTCATCATTGTCAGGAATGGCGCTGCTTTAGTTCCATACGTTATGGTTGTTAATTTATAATTTCTTATAGGCTGATCCGGACTTTGTCGCCATACGATTTGTTGTAGGCTTTGGTCCTGCTCATCGACTAAAATCATACGGAAGCATTTCTCAATATCAGCTGTGAATGCGAAACGATATTGCCTCCACTTCAGGATAAGCTCTAACAGGTCTAACTGGAGGTTTGGACCCCTGTACATTAGATCGTTTAGGCTGTGGCCTAAAGTAGTTTTAGACGACGCGTTGAATACTACGCGCAACTTTGTTGTGCTAGATTCTGCTCTCAGTACCGCATGATGAGGAAGGAAACATTCTATTTCCGTCTTCTGTTTGCTGTTAGAAGTCGCTAACTTCATGTGTTGCAGCTGCTCATATTCGCGGATAAATTGCTTGTATTGCTTCGCTAGGTCTTCATTCTTGCTAAACTTACGTTCTACATTTTTAAATTGTGCTATCGCTATCTCTTTCGAAGATCCTAGCTTCTCTTCTAATTCTGGTTTCATGGGCAACCTAACTACATAACGACCGTTTTCTAGACGTTTCGTCGTAGTTTCATAAAAATCTAGGCATTCCTGATCTTCTACGGACATAGAATTCTGTTCTTGAATGTCTTCAATTGTCCAGAATTGTTGAATGTCTTCAACGTTATGCAAGATCACGTTGCATTGGAATGAGGTGCTTGTATTGCCACCGCACAGCAACCATCCTAAATGAGTTTGCTGTGCTAGCGGTTCCGAGGACGTTTGTCCGCGAATTAATCCTTCTAAAAGGATGTTGGCGTAGATTTCTGCTCCTAGGAGAAGATCCACCGGACGACTGATGTTATAATCTGGATCTGCTAAACAAAGATGTGCTGTATGTTGCCAATATGGCTTAGCGAACGTTTCGTTTGGCAGATTTTTTATTAAGTTGTTCACTATGACAACATCAGTAGAAAACTTAAAATCGGTGTAAGTCGATTGACAAGCGATCGTTAGTTTTCCTTTGCAGTTGTTTTCACGTTCACCTACTCCGAAAATAACCCCTTTACAAGATTTTCGCTTTAATCCTAGCTGCTGTGCTGCTTTCTCGCTGATCACGGAAATTAATTCTTCAACGACTCTATATACTCGGAATAAGACTCACTATCCAATTTTTGTGCTAGTATATATACAAGAAGAGGATCCCATGTCGTAATATCTACGCCTAGATTTTTTATGGCGTGGAGGCTCTCTAAGGTGACATCATGAAGTCGTTTGATGGCTGTGTACGACTGCTGCGGTATATTGGCAAGATTGTAAAAGGAATTTACGTGGGACATAAATATCTGCTTTTTGTTGTTAAACCTGTGAGTTAAAATTTCCCAACAGGTGTTATAGTTGTCCGCGCTAATCGGGAGATGCTGGATCAAGCGCTCCGCTTCTCCTTTTACCTTGCTCTTCAGGAATTGCATCTTTTGTGCCTTTGATAGAGAAGGATTGTTGTGGATTGCTTCATCGAAAAGATCTTTGAAGGATACCCACTGCTGATAGTTGCCTGAGAACACAGGAATTTCCATCTTCGGTGTGGACTTGTCACGGTACGATGTTGCCCACATCTTAGAGCTGATAGCCTTTCTCAAGCCGTTATACGTACGTTCATGTTTAATGTAGCTTAATTCGTACGCCTCGTCGTCTTCTAATTCCATCATTAGTTCCCATTGGCTGCTGTCCATCGAGTTTGTAATAATCGCAAGGCGTCTTCAAACTCCCATTTATCGGACATGGATTCGACATCTATGCTTTCTACGGTTCTTGCGAATGCTTTGAAATTGATATGTTGCTTGCGCATCATATCATCTAGTTTGCTATAAATACCTTTAGACACCTCGGCACGAGCGCGCGCCGGGCTGGCGGATGCTGAGGATGGCTCGTGGTCTTGGTGCTGTAAGTGTTTGCCCCCGGCAGGACCTGCTGTTGCTGCTACTTGCTGATTAGAAGGGTTGTCTTCTAGATCAGAGAATCCTGGCGGCTTTGCTTGGTGACATAACGCGTCATAATATTCGGATATGGCGTCTTTTGCTGCTTTATAAGACTCCATTGTCCGCTCGAACTCCGAATTTACGAAGTACTTATGACCTCTCTTTTCAAGCGGCACAAGTTTTTCGTTGTTTAGCTGATACTCTCTCCAATACGACTCTAAAAGATCTAGTCTCTTTTTACAATAGTCGATGGTCTTACGCTGTTTGCTATCCTTATTGAAATTAATAAGGACCTTGGCAATGCTCTCTGCTAATTCAGTTTGTTGGAAGTATAAAGTCTCCATTGTGCTGCTGTTAGACTTAAGCGAGACAGAATATACGGAACGCTCTTACTTGAAAGCCGCCTTGTCCTACGGCTATTGCTGCTATGCTGCTGGCTCGCTGTTGTCGCTGCGCGGGTAGCTCCCACGGTGGTTGTGAATCCCTATGAACTCACGCCTAATCTAGTTCGCGGCAACCCACAGGTTGCTGGTACGGTACAAGCACTTCGCGTTACGACTTGTCGCGGTCGCGGAGTCCTTGACGGTTTCGAAGGACCAATATGAACGGTAAGGTTCGTGCTGCTAGCTATTTCGGGTGCTAAATGATAAGTCTGAGCTAAGATTCAGAGTACGTTTATTCCGAAACTTCACGCTAATTAATGCTAATGTCCATTCTCGTTTGTATCGCCGTTGAGGTACGACGTGTTCAGATATTCAAAATAAGTAGATTGCCGATTTTAAGCTTTACTAAGACAGTTTTAAAGTATAATTTGGTTTGGTGCCAGAATTTACGTGCGACATTTAAATATCTAGTCGTTTTGAGTCATCGTGTAGTATATGCGAAGAACTCAGATAAAATGCCACGCTCACCAGTAAAGTTTTCGTCGCAGCCAGATCTTTCCTCTGAAATGGAATACCAAAATCAAGGAATCACCAGAAGTGTAAACATGAGAAAAAACATAAGGAAGAAAAACCCTGATGAACAACAAATGGCAGACCTAAAAGAAGACCTCTTACAGTCATTCAAAGAAATGATGATTGCTGAGATCGCTGTTATTAAGAATCAAAATAGCTTGATACTAGAGTCTAATGCTGAATTAAAAGGTCAACTGGAATTAAATGCTGCCTACTATAAGGAAATTTGCAATAAAGTACAAATGATTGAAACTAAGCATGAAGCAGCTGTGGAACGCATTAATCAATTGGAGACTCAGCTAAACGTATTACAAAAACAATTTCTGAAAAATACGGTTGAAGTTAGAAATATCCCGCATGATGACAAAGAAGATGTACGTAATATTGTCACTAATATATATAAAACCTTGGGGATACCTGAAATGAATGAAAATGCAACTGTATTTAGAAGAGGCAGAAAAAATGGACCAATTGTTATCGAGTACCAGGACAGCAAAAGCAAGGATGCACTAATTAAAGCTGCTAGAAAATACAACTCTGATAACAATAATAAACCGCTTAGCACCGATATCCTGGGCTTTACAGGAGCTTCTTCACGAATATATGTTTCCCAGTCTCTAACCTCCATGTCGAAGCAGCTTTTAGCAGCGGCTAGAGAGCTGGTGAAGAGTGGATCGTTTAAGTACTGCTGGGCTTCAGGAGGAAATATCTTGCTGCGTAAGCAGGAAGGACAGCCTGCCATAGTCATCAAATCACTAAGTCAAATTATGGACCTCACCTCGGAATGACTATCTATTGAAGAAGAACTTATGAAGATATGGTATCTTTTTCTACTTTGCCTTTTTTCTAGTTTGGTTTCCTTATTTTGCTATTACTACTATTTTCAATTCGCTATCTGTTTTTTTGGTCTTAACTCGTGTTACAACATAGCAAGCATGCTGGGTAGCTTCTTATTGTACAAATGTTATATCTTATATGTATTATATTTGCGTATTATATCTTTCTATTATGTTTATTACAAGTCAAATACAGAATATAAAGTAATACTAATTGCAGAAACTCTAATCATCAACCAAAAACATTATGTTGTTACAAGTATAAATACTAAATGTTTTTTACTATGGATAACATAGTTGAGATAGTCGCCGAAGTTGATAGAAATATCAACGTCGGTGACTCGTTTTTGGTTGAGGGTCCAGAGGTGTTTTCGGAATACAAACTTGAAATGGACTTTTGTTTGAGAATTATTGTACAAAATATTCGAAGCATACATAAAAATTTTGAAGACTTTGAAGTTTTTCTTGCAAGGAGTAACATACATTATGACATTATAATACTTACGGAATGTTGGCTACAAGGTTCAAGTATGATACCGAGTCTGGACCAGTATACAGAATTTCACACAAATAAGCATATAAATCAGAACAGTGGTGTAGTCGTTTATATAAGAAGCAATTTAACGGGTGTCACAGTGTATGAGCCAAATTTTGTAGATGCTGATTGCTTAATAGTAAAAATTAACAACAGTCATGCCTTTATCTGCATGTATAGATCGCCGTCTTTTGCATCACTCACCAATTTTCTCAGTTCTTTGGAGGAAATTTTGCTAGATATAAAACACGTGCCTCATGTTTACTTAACTGGAGACATCAATATTGATATCAGTGTTAGTGGTACTGACCAAAGATCGGATGACTACTTGAATCTTCTAGCAACTCACGGTCTTTTACCGAGTCACCAGCTTCCGACGCGTATTAATAAATGTATTGATCATTGTTTTGTCAAGTCAAAACACAAAATAATAACTGTTGTCTGTGAATCGTCGGTTACTGATCATAGTAGTATTTACATTAGTGTACCTTTAACTGAGCAATATAACAATAAACAAAAAAAGACTCTGCAAAAACTAAATTATGAAAAGGCTTTTAAATTGTTGAAAGAATTCGACTGGGTAAATATAACATCTTTAAAAGATCCCAATAAAGCCACTGAAGTACTTATTGAGAATATATCTGAAATAATTCAAAAGTGCAGCCACACGCTTGCCGTGCCCAATAGACGCCAAACTTTCCAACCGTGGGTAACGCCGGGTCTATTGCGTTGCATTAGATTTAGGGATACATTGCATAGAAGATGTCTAAAGTCACCAAATGATCGCGATCTACAAGTTACCTACAAACGCTACAGAAATCACTGCAACAACATTCTCCACAATTTAAAAAATGAACATGATAAAGCAGATTTAAACAATAACAAGAATGACATAAAAGAAACATGGAATGTTATAAAGCGTGTATGTAATCTAAATGTATCGAATAAGTCGAAAGTACCGATTGAATTATTAAAATTAAAGACAACACCGCAAGAATCTGTGGACTTCATAAATGATTTTTTCGTTAATATGGGCTCTAAATTGTCAAACAGTATTCTTCAAAAGTTACAGCTAACGGAAAATGATCTTGTGCACAAAGTAAAGTTTACAAATGGTCCGATGAACTCATTTATGTTGTGGGAGACTGATGAAGCAGAGGTACATAAAACTATTTTGTCATTAAAAAATACGAAGTCTACTGGATGGGATGGAATTTCCGCTGAGTTTATTAAAAAAACTTCTAAATTTGTCGTTACACCCTTAACACATGTGTTCAATTTATGTTTTTCGTCTGGGAAGTTTCCAAACATGCTGAAGGACTCATTAGTTATACCTATATTTAAATCCGGGGAAAGAGATAATATCACTAATTATCGTCCGATATCACTTTTGCCTACTCTGGCTAAAATTCTCGAAAAAATTATAAATAACCGGCTAATTAGTTATCTAGATAGGAATGATGTTCTTTCAAAAAACCAATTTGGATTTAGGAAGAATAAATCGACCATAGATGCAGTTGAAAATTTTGTTACATCTGTAGCTGACAATCTTGACTGCAAGAAAAAATGCCTTGGTGTCTTTCTAGATTTAGCCAAGGCATTCGATACTGTCTCAGTTCCCCTACTCATATGTAAATTGGAGGCCATAGGTATTCGAGGAATACCACTAAATCTTTTCCAGGACTACCTGACAAACAGATCACAAACTGTGAAGATTGGCAATATCTGTAGCTCTAAGAAACCTGTTAATTTCGGTGTTCCTCAGGGATCAGTCCTTGGACCCACATTGTTTTTGATTTATGTAAATAATCTTTGTAATATTGAAATAGCTGACGCTAAAGTGACTACTTTCGCTGATGATACAGTAATCTTATTCCAACAAGATACATGGGACGACGTCAAGTTGTCAGCCGAGCAAGGACTTCAAAAGATTATTAAATGGCTTGATTACAACCTACTTACCGTGAATCTTTTAAAAACAAAATATATAACTTTCAGTATAAAAAATAATTTACAACCTCCCCCAGATTTCACCTTGAAAGCTCATTATTCTAATTGTGTGAATAGTAATAATTGCGATTGTTCATTGCTATCTTCAACTGATAGTACTAAATATCTTGGCATCGAAATCGACAAAAATTTTAATTGGAAACAGCATATTAGTAATTTAAAATCTCGAATACGCAAACTGATACCAATTTTCAAAAAAATAAGAAATTTAAAAGATAAAACCACTAACAGAACTGTTTATTTTACACTGTGTCGATCAATACTTTCTTACGGTATCTCTGCTTGGGGTGGTGCTAGAAAAAGTATTATCATAAAAATAGAAAGGGTACACCGATGTATTCTGAAAGTTGTTAATTTCAAGGGATTTAGGTACCCAACAACTGCACTGTACAAAGAATTTGACGTCCTAAACGTGCGTCAACTATTTATACAGAATATAGTTCTAAAGCAACATATCCGCGAAAGACCAACTAATAAATCTACCAGAAGGTCACATGAGGTGTACGCAGTCCCAGCATGTAAAACAACATTTGCACAGAGTTTCTCTTTTTTCCTGGCTCCGTTATTGTACAATCGTGATAGTAAAATAAAACCCCTAAAAGATATGACCAGTTATGTTTGTAGAAAGGCACTAGATGAGTTTCTGGGTAAATTGGATTACGAACAGACTGAAAAATTCATAAAGATATATATATAGGATATACGCAAATGTTATTTATTTTATACCCCTATATGTTGAAATATGGAAACTATAATTTGAATTTTTTCCACGTTTTAATGAATTATAATATATTTATATAACATTATTATACAAATATAAGTGCAGATACACAGTGTTTTAGTATCCAAATAATCCATGACAAAAACAAAATATAGATATATATAGTATCTATTTACATTACTACGTTCATTACTAAACTATATTTATTTTAGTATCTACATTTAAATCTAATATCGTATTTATTTTATTACGCATCATGCTTGTCTAGTTATTTTACATATACTACTTGTTTACGATAAACTTGTAACTCGTCATCGACGTCTATTTCCCATTGTAAGATTTTTTTTTTTTTTGCGATATGGTGTTTTATGTTCATCACGATACGATTGAAAATTAACTATCGAACGAGAATCTTACCTTGCCGTAACACAGTTTTTACTAGCGCGGAAGGTAAAGAACTTTATTTATGTATACCGTCAATGAACATTTATCATTCGTTTAAGTTTTTTAATAAGCAAGTGTTTTTTACATAGTTGCAATGTAATTCTGTTATACTTTAGTCGTTATCTACGTTTTGATTATACTGTGTATAGTGCAAGTGTACCTTATAAACTTAGTGAGTGTACATTACAAACTTAGGAACTATGTAAGTACTTTAATTATAACCACGTTTTAATGTTTACTACTGGTGTACTGTATCTAAGATGGACTAATAAATTCTATTCTATTCTTTTCTATTCTAATGATGGTAATGAGTGCTACAAGTATGCCGGTCGATCGCGCACTGGCTCGCGTAGCTCACGCTTTCCGCTGGTGCGGCCGCGCGACCTACTTGAGTTAAAACTGCTGATGATGATGTGTTCGATGAGTATCGAACAGAGCTCTTTCACTGTCTGCTACCATATACAGCGGAAGGAGTGACAAGCATACCTGGAACATCCGGGCCTGTGTCTTTTCAGGGGACAGTTTCCCCCAAATCATACACCTGCAACTCTGCAAGCCACATTCTATGGCAGCCGGAAAACATTGCGCAGATTTGGCGCCCGGTGCGCCTGCTACCTGCCACGGATAGGGAAGGAGGCAAGTCAATCCTGCCGCTCGCTTGCCGCCTCCTCCTTTGCGACCATCACTTTCTCGCAGACAAATATTAATCACTTGCAATAAGTGACATTCAACGTTAAGGTGGTCTTCACTGTAATTGGTTTGTTGAACCAATTTTTTTTTTGTAAAAAATGAAAAGATCATATATAAGTTTCCATACAAAACTATTTTTAGTTTTTTTTTTTTCACTGTAATTACAAAGTAAAATGCAATTGAAAATATTATTTTGAATCCAGTACCGAAAACACCCCGATAGTTTGCCGAACAAATCCGAGCCCGTGTGACGTCACAACGTTCATTTCTACTCATTGTAGCACATAGCTGATACAGTGTTTTGACTTTTAACCGATTCAATCTTGTTTATTATCGTCAATATATTGATGAATATCGAATATATTGATCATAAATATCGAACCTTAAAAGTTATCGTGCTTGCTTCGTACCATTATGTACGAATACTACAAAAAGATACCAATTATATGTGATTCGCGCAATAGCCCCTAGTACCTAGCAATCTACAAAATTTGAGCAATGTTCTATGTCTAACTAGATTCCAATTATAATGTGTTAATTCTGTTGTTATCTTGTTCTAATTTAGTATTAGATTCGTATTAAATTCTTACTTTGATCATTAAAGACTGAGAATATGAAATTTTTAAGGGAACTTTCGAGCAAAGTTGACATTGTTGTATAATTACGTAACTTGAAAACATGATTTTTTGTTTATGGTGATATATTCATTATTTTATACTTAAATTACAGATATGGGCGTAAAACTATCATTTCTGTTTGAATTGTGAGAATCGATCGACGTATTTAAGAGATATGTAGGGAAGAATTAGTGTAACAAAAATCTACCAAGTTAATATTTTTACGTTTCTGTTCTACAAACTTTTTAGTGTTTGTAAATATATAATATAGACATTAGTGTTCAATATTATTAAGGGATATTGTCAATCTGCCTAGCCTTTAACCCAGTAACTGGGTAACACGGTACCCCTTGGCAAGACTGGCGTCAGATCTCAAGCTTCTGACTACCCGTAAAGACTGTCAAAGATCTTCAAATGACAGCCGGGACCAACGGCTTAACGTGCTTTCCGAGGCACGGAGGAAACACGGTATGTTGAAATGGTCACCCATCCACGGACCGACCTCGTCAGGCGTTGCTTAACCTTGATGATCGAACAGCGCGGCTGTTTTTATTTAGCCACGAGCTCCTCTATTAAGGGATAAGTAAATAATGGGTATTACCAAAAATTTTATGAGTATGTGTATCATATTTAGTGGTAAATAATGAAGTTTTTTGATATCCAAAGTCAAAGTTTCGCGCCAATCGTGTTTGTTTACTTTTTATTTTACATCAATATTACCTACCTATATGTTAAAACGATTACGTTATGACAATTATGTTTCCTAATGTACCTGGTTAACAACAATATCTAACACCGGTCCACTCTCACGTATTATTCATTACGACTACTTTATTTATGCTCAAAACCAATTCGTCCATCAGGTGGGTATATTATCGACATTAGCCTTTATAAATCCTTTATCACACATGACTAAATAAAATTTGTTGTTTATTAATGTTTTTGCACTAGTTTTCGGATATTTTAGTCAATCTACGTGTAGTTGACACTATAGTATCATGATTTCCTTGAACGTTATGACGTCACCAACATGGCGACTCATTGTGGCCCGTTTGTAGTCACGTGGTTCTTTTCAAAATTTTATCGGTTTTCAATTGCTTATAATAAATTGAAAAAAAATATTTGAGAGTTTTTTGAAACGACAATATAATTTAAGTTATGTAAAGTTTCGAAATACATTAAAAAAATCGTCATTTTTTTTTAATTCAACAACCCAATTAAGGACATAGGTATACAGTGTAAATGGCCTTAATTAATTGACTGCGGAAAAACATTAATTTTATTTATCTCAGTGTTCTGCGGAAAACACGACTGTTGTGTTATATCAAGTATACGGAAGGCAAAACCATAAACAAGGAAGGATGACTGCAGAAGTTAGCGGTATCGATATTATAGTCGATTCCTCACGCACGTCTAACAAATCGCAGTGCAGTACGGTTTCACTGCAACACCAATGTCGTAAATAAACTATCCAGAGAATGAGCACCTGTCCGCTTTGTTGCAGTAAAGGCCTCGTCTCCACTAGGCAACATTTGATGCGCGACATGATGTACAACATGTTGGTCATCATGTTGAACGGTACCGAGGCACTTTTGTTTAGTAACGTTCCCTGTCCACGCATCATCGCGCGTTGCTGTGCAACGTTGCCGAACATGTTGAGCGTTACATGTTGCCTAGTGGATACGAGGCTTTATTTATAACTTTATGTCAAGAAACACAAGGTTTATTTGTTTGGTAGTGCAAGCTCTTTGTGCTGCGCATCGCTAGATATATGCGCCGCCTTTAGATACGTTTCATTCTTTAATCAAAAACCCAGGAATATTTAAATTTACCTTTTTACTAATTCAAATAAATTATTACGTATTCCCGAAACTGATCTGCCGCAGCCCACACGCCACAGCTAGGCATGGGTCTTTGACGGTTTTTGGATGTAATTTAACTGTTAATTATCAATGGTTAACAGGTTAATAAAGCTGTTAAATTATTATCAGGTTTTGAAATATTTTGACTGTTCAACTGGTAGCGTCAATTTACGTCAATGTTTTCAATCATTATCAATTTCGTTTCAAATAATTTATTGATTTCGTAAGAATTAAAAAAGTTTAATGACATTTCTTTCGTACTCTTAGGCTTAGCACTGGCTAGTATCCTAGCGTACCTATAAGAACATATATTTTTTTATACATTCAAATCAATTAATATTTACATTAATTTATTATACACAAAAAAAACATTGTTTTTTTGTTATTACATTACACTAAATAAAAAAATCTTAACATTATTAAATTAAAACAATTGACCTATCTTGTCTCGCTCACACTTACGAGACACGAGTGAGGTCCACCACGTCCGAAGTATTCGTTTCGCGTAGTTGATTCTCAGAATTTAATAAAAGTACAGTGAAATAATCCATTGTGCCGTAAATTAACAGTTTATAGTTTCAACCAGTTTTTTTTTGGAACGGATGAGTATTGAAATAATGCGTTTATCAACCTGTTTTTTCATTGATGATTAACAGTTATCTCGTTGACGAATGAAAAGTCCCTAAAAAAAACTGTTAATTGATTCAACGACCACTTCTACGCCACACAGACATCAACCAAATTATTAAGTCCAAGTCCATTGAGCATAATTTTTGTGTTCAAATTGAAACCACATGAGTATATTTACAAATGTATTTGTATAAAACATACATTGTCATACACTTAACGCAGGTATAAATAGTTATACATTTCACAGGTATAATATAATTAAAATTGTACAGGTTTATAACATAATAATAATTTCATCAGAGTAAAAGTTCTCACCTAGTCGCATAGGATCGGTTATCCAAGCTTAAAATGAACAACTAGGTACATACAAGAAAAAAATACACATTTCAAAATAGAACACAATAATTCATCAAAATACTATAAATCTTACAACTAGATTCACTTGGCAGCCTTTTGTTTTAAAGCTTGTATATACATTTCTAAGGATTTCTGTACCTTAGGGTGTCCTACAAACATGAGGAACTCCTGAGTGTCTTGTTTACGGTTGTCACTCATCCACGTCAAAGGGGCTTCCCTGATCTTCTGTTTAGTCATAAAACGCGCTAAAGCTGGGATCCTGTCAAACTTCTTGATGAACTGTTTGCATTTGGCAACAGCGTCTGCTTTGTCCGTTGCTGTTTCGTCAATGAGACCAACCTGTAATGTGAGGTACTTTAGTAAGTTTAATTTTATTTAAATTTTATCATAGTTAATAGTCATCATGTAAAACGAATTTCACTGCTTTTATTTAGAACTAGCTGTCCCCCGCTGCTTCGCTGCCATCAGCTGGCTACCTGGCTACCTACTCACCTACCCTACCTACCTACGTACCCATCTACCCTACCTACCTACCTACGTTCCCATCTACCTACCTACTTACCCACCTATCCTACCTACCTCCCTACCAATTTGTTAAACTATTTATTTGAATAAGAATTAACCTACCTCCCTACCTACGTACCATTCTACCCTACCTAACTACGTACCCCTCTACCCTACCTACCTCCCTGCCAATTTGTTAAACTATTTATTTAAATAAGAATTAACCTACCTCCCTACCTACGTACCATTCTACCCTACCTAACTACGTACCCCTCTACCCTACCTACCTCCCTGCCAATTTGTTAAACTATTTATTTAAATAAGAATTAACCTACCTCCCTACCTACGTACCATTCTACCCTACCTACCTACGTACCCCTCTACCCTACCTACCTACGTACCCACCTATACTACCTACCTCCCTACCAATTTGTTAAACTATTTATTTAAATAAGAATTAATCTACCTCCCTACCTACGTACCCATCTACCCTACCTACCTACGTACCCACCTATCCTACCTACCTCCCTGCCAATTTATTAAACTATTTATTTGAATAAGAATTAACCTACCTCCCTACCTACGTACCCCTCTACCCTACGTACCTACGTACCCACCTATCCTACCTACCTCCCTGCCAATTTGTTAAACTATTTATTTGAATAAGAATTAACCTACCTCCCTACCCTATCTACCTACAAATTTGTTAAACTATTTATTTGAATAAGAATTAATACTATGATACCAATTGTAACCAACTTTTGTTTCTACCAGCGATCCAATTAAATTTTAAAACACAAAAGCTGCGATTGTAACTTAACTATGACAGTTAGATCCCTCGGGGACTTTTTTTAAGTAATAATGAGTACTTTAATCATGAAGTACATACGTTTTATGTATCATTAATAGTTTTCTCAGCGCACGCCTAATATGAGTTTTATAGGCTACTTTGGGTTACATTATTGAAATGTTATTAGGGATCCCTAATTTTTTCTAGTAATATGTAATTCGAAGATTTTTTGAAATCATACCAGTTGTTTTTGAGTTTATTCATTACAATCATACAAAATTAAAAATCTTTCCTCTTTTTAATATTAGTATAGATTTTAATAATGTTAGAAAACATGTAAATTTTGATAAATCTCAGCAAAAATTAACCCTACCTTCAAAGCTTCTTCAACAGAGAACATCCTAGCGGTAGTTAGGGCCAGTTCAGCCTGTCTCTGTGGTATGGTGTTGGTCATGGTATGCATGAACCAGTTGGGGGCTACGATGCCCAGAGCTGTCTCGTTCAGTCCGATGGTGTACTTGCCACTCATCATCACTCGGTATTCGCATGACATGGCGAGGAGACAACCACCAGCTGGGGCGTGGCCCTGAAAGAAGAAGAATAGGTAAGGTGGTTGTTCAGTTATTCAAGGTGCCATTTCAGTTTGGCATTGTTCATGATTAATAAATAAAATAATAATAGCCTTTATTCACTGACTTTTACAGTTCATTGTATATTTATCCTTAACTAACTAAGACTGTTTTTTAGTCAGGTTGTCCTTTGACATAGGCCTCCTCCAGGTCATGCCACTTTTTACAGTGCCTTGCCAATCTTCTCCACCCCTGTGGGAGATCGTCCTCCTACCTCTTTTGTTGCCTGCCTCTGCGCCTTTTCCCGTCGCGTGGGTACCACTCAATTACGCTTCTCGTCCACTTTTCTATTCTATTTCGCATTGTGTGGCCCGTCCATCTCCACTTCAGTCTCTTGACTCTAGTGGTTACGTTCGCCACCCACATTTGATTTCGTATGTCTACAAGTCGACACTTGTCTTTGATGCGGATTAGACTGTTCATGATTAATTTAATTTAAAAGAATGATAAATTACGAATAATAAAGAATACTAAAAATAATTTATAGTCTTCATATTTATTATATGTATACATACTTATCTTCTTCCTATATCAGCATGTAAACAGTTAATAATGAATGAGAGAATTATTCAAATGCACCTTGAATTTATTTAATTTATTCAGTATTGTACACTTGTAATCGGTTACAATGCCTTGCATTCAGCAAGGCAATGCATAGGGTTAATACAAGTACATTTTCTTGCAGAAAACATTAGAATTTGTTTGGGTACAAAATATTTATTTAACAGTGATGACATATCATTGCAGTAAGTTTAGAAATGCCTTGTTTCTTGTATTTTTAATTTCATAAATAATAAAACTTACACTCTTTGCGCTGTAGTATGGCGCGGGTGAGTTTCAATAACATTTTTAATGCATATATGCATACGCATTTTTTGTAGTTTAACATCATACCATAGTTATACCATATACCATAGTTGCCTGTATGACGTTAAACTACAAAAAATATTGAAACTGTCACCAGCACCATGCTACAGCGCAAAGACTATAACTAATTGAAATAATGATTCACGGAAAGTATAATTTATGTACCTACATTAAATAAACATTGAAAAAGGATGGGCATTTTATAAAATTATTATGACTAATGATTGTCTGATCTGAACATAATAAATAAGTTTTTATTTTACCTTAGTTGCAAACAGCAGTATGGGTTTGTCATCAAAAACATTACATGCCATCCCTAAAAGTTTATTTTTGAACAACCTTGCATTCAAAATCTTAAGTGTTTATTTATAGATATCCGAATACTTTTAAGGTTTTGTTAATTCGAAATAAATTTGGATATTATGGGCGACTCGTTATCATTCAGGAAGGAAGTTTGCAATTTCTTTAAAGTAATGTGTTTTTTGGTCTTTTATTAATTTGTAAGAAAGGAGAACGGAAGAGGAGACAATGTGTTATATGTGTTGAACCTCAAGTTACATGTAACAAGGGCAGAATGATGATAATAGTGTAAGAATTTGCATTTTTAAAGTCATGTTTAACATACATTAATAGCTGCAGCGGTGATGAAGTTGGATCCAAAGAGTTTGATCCACACTTCCTGTAGGGTTGTCCAGAATGTTTCTACTCTCTTCATGTCAGGCTTGTACATTTCCATGATGTCTAAACCGGCCGAGAACACTGTTGGTGATGCCTAGAATGATAGCATAATGTTATAAACTACCTAATTTGAATAATTTTGCATGCCGTAAGGTGTGTATTGAGACTCTCTACAAAAAAAACCATCTCAATTACATTATTGGCAAATAAATTATGCCCAACTATTTACTTGAAATCTTGTCCTTGGGTATAATTATCAATTTGTATTCAATAATAGTACTTAGGTACATTAATTAAAATTGTAAATCATACTTACAGATGTTAAGATCATTCCCTTGCATTTCTTTTCGACTATTTCATCCAGTGCCTTGTCCATTGCTTGAAGGAGTTCCAAGTTGAGGCTGTTCACTGGTAGCCTTTGCATGGTTACAGTAGCTATTCCTTCATTGTCTACTGCTGTGTCGACCAGAGGCCCTTTGCTTGACATGGCCCTAATACTGGGCACAAATCTTCTGGTGACATTGCCTACTATTTGCCTCAAAGGAAACATTCTGGTTCTGGAAATTAAATTTTATAGTTTAACTATTTTTAACTCAGAAAATTTACATCCAAAATATTTTGTAGCCGCGTTGTAACCAAAGTTCATGTAACACTCCTATTTAAGATTCTGACGCATTAAAGTTTGAACTCAATTTGATGTACGTAATACAATAAATAATGGATTAATGAGACTAAAATATAACCTACGTTTAATACAAAAAACACGTAAAGTAATAAGATCACTGTTGTTTGTGCCGTGCGAACCTTGGACCCGGCAATCTATGTTTAGTTCCAAAGTACAATTAGTGATAATGTAGACAACTGTCAATTTAAAATCTTAATGCCGTGTTTTGAACTTTGCACCCTCTCCTAAGTTCAATACCCCCGCAAGTTTGTTTTGTTGTACAGTCGGTTGCAAAAAAGAATGTGCGAAGGCGTAGTGTCAAACCACATCATCAAATTCAATAAAAATCTGCTAGTCACAAAAAGATAGCTCAAAGCACGAAGATGTGTTAATTTATATTAATTAATTAATTAAATTATATTAATTTAAATAAGCGGCGTTGAATCCAATACTTTTAGATTATTTTATACTAGCCTCTGCTAGCGGCTTTGCCCGCGTGAAAAGTGTTTTATCTTCCCAAATAAATATTAAACCAATATACCGGGATGAAAATTTATCTATGTGCTTTTCCAGACGTGCCAAATTTCATCGAGATCCGTTTAGCCGTTCTGTCGTGATTGAGTAACAAAAATAGGTACATCCACACAATTAACCATCCAAAATGCCAAACTTTCACATTTATAATATTAGTAAGATTTTTGCATTCGAATCGGATAAACTGGGCCGCGTCGGGGCGCACCGGAGCGCATTTCACACTGTGCTAAAGGAAATTTAGGATTCTATAAAATAGATAAGTCTCATGTTTGTATAGCATTTACACTGCTTGGACCTCGGTTAGATCCGCGCGTATGCCGCGTCAGCCAGTCGGCAGCTCTTGGACCTTCCGTATTATTATATTACTCTTTGTCTTGGACGCCGCGGCAGCCGATCGGCTCCTCGCGTACGTGGACGGCGGCACTCGGCTGTCGTCTCGTCCGGTCGCCTACCGCCGCGCGCGCTCATGTGTTGTCGCCGGCTGGCAAGTTGAAATATTGAATCATTCAAGTTGTGCGTTGAACTGTAGACTGACGTGATTTATTTATTTGTTTATTGTTTTTCGTGCAAAATGAATATGAATACAGATGAAAAGCATATCTGTTTATTTGGAAGAAAACTGACTACGACACGAAAGCATCACTTGTGGCGCGCGCTTGCGCCCGGGTTCCAGCAGATTGTAGCCTTCGGCGGACGCGGTCGGCTACTGGCGCGTGCTCACGCATCAGCTGCGACGCGCTGCGCTGCGCTCCTGCGTCGCCCGGTTGGTGGAAATCGCACATAAGGCTTAAGACGGTACCACACTTAAGTCGGAACCACACTTATGTGTCGTGGCGTGGTGTGGCGCAGGATTTACCACGTATCAAACGACTCTGTTTCAGCCTACGTCATAACGCAACGTGTTTTGTAGCCAATCACCTGCGTCAGAAGGCGCCACGACACGCCACGCCACGTAAGTGTGGTTCACGCAGGCTACAAAACTAGGTGTGTAATGACGTAGGCTGAAACAGGGTCGTTTGATTGGTGGGTCCCGCGCCACGCCACGCCGCGACACGTAAGTGTGGTTCCACCTTTAGCACACACTGCGGTATTTTAATCGTACGATTTATTGCCGCACATTCTAACTACGACACATTATATTATATGATGCAGCACGCATTGCAGTAAAAAAATTGCGCGGAAATAATACCGCAAGAAAGCTGTGTTTTGCAAACAGAAAGAATCCACCGCACCGCAGCGTGGTTTAAAATCGAACTAATATTTTGAGTTTTATGGACAGGAACAAAAATCGCGAGGTGTTTTATCCGCAGTGTTGCTAGTGTTGTTGATGTACATATCTCGTCGCTATCTTTAATAGGTCTCTCCGCAGTGTTGTAGTGTAACAAAACTAGCTACCTCGTCGCTATCTTTAATAGGTCTCTTTCACTAATACGTCACTTTGTACATGTAGTCAGTTTCCCCCATAGACATAATAAATAGTATGGACTGGAAATACCTACAAAAAAAACGTGCCTACCTAAACCTTAAAATGTCACATAAAATGGCTGCCGATTCTATGGTTGTGTCAATCACGGAACACACACACATAAATAATACAAAAAGTAAACAACCATTTGACAGCAGGACTACCACGAACACGACCACAAAATTCGTCACATAAAATGGCGAATATAGCACGTACCTACAACTGTCACTACGTCATAACAAAATGTTGCCTTAATGAGCAACAATTAAAATATTGTTGTCTCTTTTGTCAAATACGATTACTACATTAGAAAGAATTAAACAAAACGATGTTTCACATTCTGTATCGTATTTCACTCATATTTGTATAAGCTAATGTATGTATAGAACATCGCGGCGCCTCCATATTTTTCCTAGCGCAATGGTTTCCCCACTCGTTTCAAGCCGTATTTTGTCACTTTCCCATCTCGTCCGACGCTTATGTTCTATGTAAAGTAACGTACAAAATTATAAAGTGAATAGGTCCCCGATGCAATACGAGGTCAGATTTACTGGAATTAATGCCGGGGTCCTTCAGGGGTCGGTACTCTCAGCAACATTGTTCTTGATCCACATAAAACTTCTGCTAATACCCTTTGGGTATGGAGACGACAGCACTGTAGCTAAGAGATACGTGTCCGACGCACGGGTTACTGGGCGTCAGAGCCGGTTTCTCTGGAAAGCCATGGTTGAGCGCTTGAACCTGTCCTTGAAGGCAGGCTCCGAATTTTCTTTACTACTTTATTTACATATTTTGTTCTTAATTGTACATAAGCGTCGGACGACTTGGGCAAGAGATAAAATACGGCTTGAGACGAGTTGGGAAACTGACTACTTAACGGCTAAACTTAAAGAAGTTCTGGGTAAGGAAAGAAATGAATGCACTCAAAACCAACTGCGCAAACTTGATGCCAAAGCCACTAGCAACTATTCGTTATGGAAAATAACAAAAAATCTCGACAAAACCATCGCTTCTAAACCACCTATACGCAAAAAGGATGGTACTTGAGCAAAAAGTGACCTAGAAAAAGCAGAAGCCTTTGCTTCTCACTTAGATGACGTATTCGTACCGAACCCTGTCCAAAGCCCTGAAAGAACAGACTACAAGGAGCTCCTCAAATGCCTAAAACAACCTCTCCAACTTGACCTGCCAATCAAAAAGATTAAGAAAACAGAGACCGCTGCTGTCATAAAACACCTAAATCGAAATAAGGCCCCAGGATATGACCTAATTACAGCCAAAATTTTATGCGAGCTACCAGGAAAAGCAGTCTCATTTCTGACACAATTGTTCAACTGTATCCTGAAAAGAGGTATATTCCCACAGCAATGGAAAGTGGCTCAAATCAAAATGATCCTTAAACCTGGCAAAACTCCTGAAGAAGTCTCATCGTACAGGCCAATTAGCCTGCTACCCATTTTGTCGAAAGTCATGGAAATCCTTTTCTTAAAGAGACTAACCTCAGTGATAGCAGAGGCCAAAATAATACCTAACCATCAATTCGGTTTTAGGCAGAAGCATGGCACCATAGAACAGGTCCACCGGTTAGTTGAAAATATCCACAAAGCTTACGAAAATAAGAAGTATTGCTGTGCGGCCTTCCTAGATATATCTCAGGCCTTCGACAGAGTCTGGCATGAAGGTTTGCTTTGTAAAATAAAAAAGGCTCTCCCGACAAACTACTTCATCTTCCTTAAGTCATATCTTGAAGACAGGTACTTCTATGTCAAGCAAGGCGAGGACTCAACAAACCTCCACAAAATCTATGTAGGAGTGCCCCAAGGAAGCGTTCTTGGCCCGACCTTGTACCTGCTCTTCACTTCAGATTTTCCTATGACGGAAGGAGTCGTAATAGGCACTTTTGCTGATGACACAGCAGCCTTAGCTGTCCATGAAGATCCATTACAAGCTAGCCACATGCTTCAAATCTGTTTAGATAACATCTCCGAATGGCTAGAATTCTGGCGAATCAAAGCTAATGAAACAAAATCGGTTCAGGTCACCTTTGCTTTGAGACATAACACTTGTCCTCCAGTAAAGCTGAACAAGGTGCAAATTCCACAAGCAAAAGAAGCTAAATACCTTGGACTCTATCTGGATAATCGCCTGACATGGAAAAAACACATATTTACTAAGCGCAAAGCTCTAGGCATCCAACTCCGAAAAATGTACTGGCTCTTCAACACAAAATCTCAGCTGTCGCTAGAAAACAAATTACTGTTATACAAGTGCATACTGAAACCTGTCTGGACTTACGGGATACAGCTTTGGGGAACTGCCTCCAATTCAAACATCGAAATATTACAGAGGTTCCAATCTAAGATGTTGAGACTTATCACTAACGCCCCTTGGTTTGTAACAAACCAGCAGTTGCACCACGATCTTGGAGTTCGAACCATCAAAGAACAAATCAAAAACTCTATGACAGGCTACAAGAAGAGACTAATAAACCATCCAAACATATTAGCAACGCACTTAATGAAGAGTGACTCTAAATTCAGTCGACTAAAAAGAAAGAGCCCTGCTGACCTGTAGGGAGGATGAGAATATATAATAAGGGCGTATGTCACTGGACTTCCCGCCTTCCAAGCCAAATTTAACATTCTTAACCGTTTGCTGAATGTTTTCGGAATAGATCGCAAATGGAAAAAAAAAAAAAAAAAAAATAAGTGGAAGAGACCTATTAGAGATAGCGACGGGATAGCTTGTGTGACGAATTGTCATCACTACCGAAATCTGTACTAACCAAATGATGGCATCTTCAAACGTTTAAGTATAAAGCCGGTAACACATTTGCGTGGCGTGGCGTGGCGTGTCGCGCCAGATGCTTATCGATTTCATACATTTAGTATGGTTAGAGGTACATTTGAGTGTCGTGGCTCAGCGTGGAGCGCTCTGGCGTGGCGCGGACTGCCCGCGACCGATTGCGCCAAATGTCGGAACCACACTTTTGGCGTGGCGCAGGATCCACCAATCAAACGACTCTGTTCCAGCCTAAGTCATAACGCAATGTGTAATGTGTATATGTGTTTTGTAGCCAATCAACTGCGTCAGAAGTCGCCACGACACGCCACGCCACGTAAGTGTGGTTTCGTCTATAGTCCCCAAGTCCGCACTGGCGCGAAACGACACGCTAGGCAAATGTGTTTCTACACCGCGTGGCTCGTGCCTCGTGGCGCGCCATTCAACGACGCGAACTCGTAGCGGACGCTAGTATGCTGCGTGCTTAGAGCATTTAACCTATGGAGACGGCAAGCCGCGAATCACAGAACAACTTTTTCTGCCACTTTCTGCGGGAGGCGAGGAAAACACATACAGCACACTACAAAAAAATGACAATTACTCACAGATACATGCATCCTATTGCTACAAACGCACACGAAAAAATAATAATCACACAATCAAAAAACACACATAATTATATTGACATATTTGTGTGTATCTATGCAATAATCCTTTGACAACAAATACAAAGTGCTAGTGATGTGATACAAAGAATGACTGGAAATTCATTATAATGCATGAATGAATGAGCAAAATGTTAATTCGTTTTATTTTTGTTATACTAAATAATAATAAACTTAAGTAATTAATTTCACAAATAAAAAAAATACGCAATATGATTTGTGTTCTGCTAAACTACGTAGGTAGGTAAGGAAGGTAAGAAAGAATTTAAGATACACTAAAAAAAGAACGATTGAATTTATTTTTAGTCAATAATATTTCATAATTACATAATATATATTGTTGGACCCGTGTCTTTCCTAAATGAATGACGTTACAAATAAATGTAATATCCAAATACTCCATGCATGGTAGACGAACTGGGGATAGTACCTAATAAAATGGTGGCATACGTCTTGGAAAAATGTTAATCATAAACTATAGTACCTACAGGTTTCAGCATAGAATAGTATGAAACTGGCACTCATGTCACTGACATTTTGTTTTATTTAGGTTCGGGCATTCGGGATTCATACTTGAGCCCCGTTATTTAATAGGGACCTTATGTATACGTGTTAAATGGTAAGAAAGCGTAAATAATAAATAATACAATCAACCGGATAGACTTTTATTTGAAACTTTTTATGTAACACTTTATCACGTCAGTTTTTCGTTTTTTTATCTATTTGAGTACGGTGTTTCCTAGCTAAGCTATATTGATATCTTAGATAGGAAAAGGAAAACATACGTTCATGGTGTCTACGGCACATTCGCTGTTCATTCTTAAACTTTCATTCTTCGATGTACTTCATTCCTATTCACTCGTTCTATATCATTCATACAACTCTGTACGTTGCTCGTTTTAAAAATTATAAAAAAAAGATTGTAAGGTCTTTATTAAACCTTACTGATTTCTACAATTTTTTTTGTTTAATTTATCATAAACATATGGTTTCACAGCCATAATCTAGTTCATATACATGTCTCAATGATCACGACTAGAGGCAATCACTGATTTTTGAAATGTACCAGTTTATTATATACATGTCGAACACATTTCTGTGGATCAACTTTTTTGGTTAAAAATTATATACGAACATTTGAGTATTTTTAGCATTCGCAATTGTATATGGCTTCGAATTGATGTGCGGTGGAGTTGGCATTGTAACCACCATGGCTGCGATAGTCTGCTCTCGATAGAGGTATCAAACAAAAACCTAAATCGCTTCATCTGTTTAGGAGCTATGATGCCACAGACAGACACACAGATACACAGCAATACACGTCGAATTGATAACACCCTTCTTTTTCTGTCGGGGGTTAAAAAATGATTGAAAAACTCACTAACGAAACAAACAAACTTACTTTTTATTACCCTAAAACTTTAAAAGAAAATAATTTAAATCTATTCTCATAGACATTTGTAAATATTTTTTTTTTAGTTCAACCTGTCTTGTCCAGATATAAACACAAACAAAATTATTTTGATACTGAACATAGTGATTCAAAAAATCATTTCATTTATCAATCATTCATTCAAGTTGTCCCAGCACTATGCACATCGCTACCCTGTCAGCCCCTGTACTGCGTTTGTGCTACCAACGTACCACTGAATTTTTCTATCGCAAAGGCAATAACCATTATTTCGACATTGTACTTAAATAAAACTATGTTGATGTATAATTTATACTTATATGTGGTAGGAAACACCATGGCTTCGCAAATTGAAAGTGGCAGCTCGCTTTTTGCAAGAGGAAACCGCACAATTAACCATTTTTTCGGCGAACTTACTTGCGACTCAATACGATACACAATGGCGGCGGTCGGCGAATGAACTAGTTTTATATAACGCGTATGGTCATATGGCCAAGCTACTTTGGCAGAGGGGTAAGCCCAGCTATGCCATCTCCATAGGTTAAATGCTCTAAGGCTGCGTGTTGAAAATGACCGACGAGCTTATTGAATTTGTACGTCAATGTACAGTTTTGTATGACACAAATTCTAGGGAATATAAAGATCATTTGATAAGTACCCTAAGGGTTGGACCTCATCTGGCAGCACGGAATCGCCTTTTTCCGTCGCCCTTTCTCTTTCTGTCGCTTAGAACTGCCATTTGCTAGACCGAGACAGAAAGCATAATGCGATAGCACGCGGCGGAATCCTCGAGGCGATCGGCATCACGGACAAAATGAATGGCAGTTCTAAGCGACAGAAAGAGAAAGGGCGACGGAAAAAGGCGATTCCGTGCTGCCAGATGAGGTCCAACCCTTATTGTGTAAGTTCAAAGAATAGCGCAAGGTACCTGTCGTAAATGAAAGACGGGTTGACCAAGACTGATTTTTATTGAGTACCCACAACCTTAATATTATTTTAATGACAAGACACTGACCTACCTACATATTATATGACATGTCCAATCTTTTTTTTTTTTTTTTTTTTTTTTTTTTTTATTATCTTATTTTTACTTTGCCTGTACCTCCATATTCTACTACTACTATGCTATGAACTTACTTAATTCTTATTAGATATACAGTTTCTCACAATTTTTTTTTTTTTTTTTTTATAACTATAGGTAACATATCTAATAATTATCTTAGTGGTAATCCGGTTGATCCTAGTTACTTTTGTATGCAGTTTATACTTTCTAGTATACATAATATAAATTACAAGATCAAGTAGATAACTACCATAGGTACAAACAGTAATACTCAATCTAGTTGTAATTTAGGTATGTTTATAAAACTGAAATCACATCTGGTAGATACATAATATACATACTGTAGGTAGGTTGGATTTTTATTGGTTTTGTATACAGTTTTCTATTTTTTGTCGTGCTAGTATAGCCGCCGGTCTGCGATTGCGCTGAATTGGTGAGCCTTCTGGTGGAATGGGATTGACAACGTCATCACTTGTTCCGGGGCTCTCATAGCTGCCGCTTTTGGGACTACTCCAAGTCTCATCATCGCTCTTCTGTTCATGATAAGGACCGGGGGTTACATTGCCTTCGGTTGGCAGCTCAACCAGATGTCGCCGGTTCCGCCTGTATCGCCTACCCGTATTGTCTACGACAAAATAAGAACGAGGCTGAGCTGCGCGCCCTACGATACGTGCATATTTGCGTTTGCCTTCGTCAGCGACAAGTATCGGTTGACCGGCCGATAACACTGGTAGCGGTTTCGCTCGCCTATCATAATACGTCTTATCGACCTGCTGTTTACGTAACATCTCTTTGTAGTCTATGTCGTTATCTCGACTTGGTTTCAACTTTTCAGCGTGCGATGGTAACCTAGTATTGAGTCGCCGCCCCATTAAAAGTTCCGATGGCGAACTGATTCCATTACGTGGCGTAGCTCGATAGTTTAATAGGCCTAAGTAGAAGTCTGTCCCCGAGTTTATGGACTTTATCAAAATATTTTTTATTATTTGAACACTTCTTTCACTTTGCCCATTTGATTGAGCATAGTTTGGCGAACTAGTAGTGTGCTCAATGCCCCACTCAGAACAAAATTTGTTGAATTGTTTTGATGCGTACGCGGGACCGTTATCAGAGGCCTTAGTGCGAGTTATTACTCACGGTCAATCGCGTTAACGTAAACGTCAATTTGTATGGAAACTGGATAAGCGCCGTCTGGGGACGGTAAGGAGAAACCTCTTTTTTTGTATACATTTTGACATAAGAGATCGTTTACGTAACACGAGTGAGCGTGAGTCACGCGTGAGTAAAAACTCGCACTAAGGCCACAGAAACCAACTCATGTGGGATCCCGTGTCTCGCGAACTGGTCTCGCATGGCAGTCACTACTGCCTTCGTACTTATGTTTGTTAACGGATTAACTTCTATAAAATTAGAAAAGTAATCAACTAGTATTAAAAAATACTTTCCTGCATACTGAAATATGTCTGAGCCCACTTTGGCCCAAGGTAAGGGTGGTATGTGATGCGGCATGAGCGGCTCCCGCGCGGGACGGTGAGCGCGCTCGGCGCACGCGTGACAACGGCGCACCATATCCTCCACATCACGTGACATACCCGGCCAGAACATCACCTCGCGAGCGTGACGCTTGCACCTGTCTATGCCCATGTGACCGTCGTGCAACCTACTCAGCATTTCCGACCGTACGTTTTTCGGTATATAAACCAAGTTATCTCTAAATATGATTCCATCAATGAAACCAAAGCTACCTCTATACGACCACTGACCTCTCACTCGTTCGTCGACTAAATATTTATTCGGCGGCCACCCTTCTTGTATGTATTTTATAAGTAATTGACATTCTATGTCCTCTTTCATGGCATTTTTTATAAGATTTACTTTGCTGGCACTGAAACGGATATTTTCTATCAGAAAACACGATTGTTCTTCTACTTCCTCAGATACTTTTTCTGATGTGAGTTCTGGTAAAGGCGCTCGCGATAAAGTGTCTGCCACGTACATGTACTTCCCTGGTTTATATATAACTGTAAAATCATAGCCTTGTACGCGTAGCATCATGCGTTGGAGACGCGTGGGTATCGAATCGAGCGATTTTTGAAACAACGCCTCCAACGGCTTATGATCTGACTCAACCGTGACGTCATGACGTCCATAGACGTACTGATGGAACCGTTCGAGAGCGTAGACAATCGCGAGCAGCTCCTTCTCTATCTGTGCGTACCTAGTCTGCGTGTCGGTAAGCGTGGCTGAGGCGAACTCGACCGGGCGTCCCGCTTGCAGCAGCACGGCGCCAAGCGCGTGCGCGCTCGCGTCCACAGAAAGCAGCACGGGCTCGTGTGTCGAGTAAATCGCCAGGACGGGCGCCGCGCACACCGCGCGCTTCAGCTGCGCCGCTGCCGTCTCCTGCGCCGAGTCCCATACCCACTCACTATCTTTTTTCAACAGGTTGCGGAGCGGTAATGCTAACTCTGAGTAATTGGGGATAAATTTGGATAGGTAGTTTATCATACCCAAAAATCTCTCAAGTGCTGGCCTATCTTCCGGAATAGGCATTTCCTCTATCGCTTTTATTTTGTTTTTGTCTATAGCCATGCCGTCCTTGCTAAAAACGTGGCCTAAGTAACTCACCTGTCTAACTTGAAACTCACATTTATCTTCGTTAAATTTTATACCTGATTCTCGCGCCCTATCTAGCAATCTCTTTAAACGCTCATCGTGCTGGGCTTTGCTGGAGCCCCAGCAGATTACATCATCGATGAATGAGTCGATTCCCTCCAGGTCTTCGAGTATTTGACGGATTTTATGATGGAATACTTCTGATGCACAATTGATTCCATACGGTAAACGCAAGAACTGGTATCTACCGAACGGTGTTCCGAAGGTACAAAGGTCTGCACTGGCATCATCGATTTCTACCATCCAAAACCCAGAACGAGCGTCTAACTTACTGAAATATTGCGCTCCTTGGAGCTTGGTTGCGATCTCCGTGAGCGTCGGCAGCGGATAGTGCGCGCGCCGGACGACGCGGTTCAGCGGCCGCGGGTCGAGGCACACACGTATGGTGCCATCCTTCTTGGCCGCCACTACGATGCCGTTCACCCACTGTGTCGGGTGAGCCACCTTACGGATTACTCCCATTTTCTCCATGCGCACCAATTCTTGCGATAACTTGTCGCGAACTCCTATAGGTATTTTTCTAACCGGACAGACCGACGGCTGGGCGCATTGATCTATTACAATAGTATATTTACCGGGTAATTTGCCTAAACCTTGAAACAAGTCAGCATAGGAATCTAGGTTGAGGGACAATATACGCCTCACCATTCCCAGCTCTTCACAAGCATATCTACCTAACACACTTTGGCAATCGAAGTCGGCAATAGTAAAACGTAATGTATACTCAATGTTTTTATAAGTACATTTCAGATAACAATAACCGGCTATCGGGATATAATTACCACAAAATGATTGCGCCCTCGTGTTATCTTTACATATAATTTCGTTAGGCAGCTGTAGTCCCCGAAATGTACTTAGTGAAATTACATTTAAATCTGACCCTGAATCTAACTTAAATTTTTCACTAGCACCGGTACACTTAAAAATCAATGTTTCATACCATTTAGAGTCCTTACGATCCATCTTTCCCGATAGCGAAGAAACATAATACAACCCGTCGTCGTCCTCGCCGTGAATCACGTCGGCGTCGGGCTCGACACCGGCATTGATTTGTAACACGCGTCTACGCAATTTCGGACACATGTTTTTAAAATGTCCTCTTTCACTGCACCAGAAGCACATTGCATTTTTAGCCGCACATTTATAGCTATCACAACTACCTATACCGCACGCAGCACACAACACTTTTCCAGGCATGCGCTGCTGGGCGGGCGCACCACCCAGCCCGGCCTGTGCGCCGCGCTGCGGCTGACGCGCGCCGGCCCCTCCCGCACCGCCGCCGCCGCGACGTCGCCAGGCCGCTACCGCTGTGCCTGCGCCGCCTCGCGTTGCGCCTCCGCTCGAGCCCCCGCGGTCCGCGCCGCGAGCGTACATTGCGTCCACTGCTACCACCCGAGTCTTGGTGCCCTCTATCTGCATTTGCTCCTCCATGGACATCTCGTTAGCTTGACAGACTTTTACAGCTTTTGCCAGAGTGAGATCGTCTGCCCTAAGTAGTCGATCGCGCAGCTTGCCGTCTCGTACTCCACACACGATCCTGTCTCGCACGAGGCCCTCTTCTAAATGCTCGAACTCACATCGCTGAGTGAGAAGCTTTAGTGTAGTTACATAGTCATCCATGGATTCGCCTTCTTCCTGGTTCCTTGTAAGTAGTAGAACTTGAATCGAGCCATCGTAGTATTCTGTTTGGTTCCAAAATGTTCATTGTATTTTTGCACAAGAGAATCGAAGCATTCTTTGTTTTCGTCTTTGGTGAATTTGAAAGTTGATACACGTCGTACCCTTCCGATCCGACCATATTCAGCAACAAACTTGCTTTGACATCAGTTGTTTCTTTGTGGACACCAGACGCTTTTAGAAACACGTTAAATTGCTTCAGCCATTTTTGCCACGCTTCGGCCCGACTGGCCGGCCCTCCTTCTAAACACAATTCCGCCGGAGGCCGCGCGTGTTCCATTGTTTTCAATTGTTTGTGGTAGTCACTATCACTTGTACTGTCTTTTTGAACATAAACCAGGATATATTGGTTGTTAATTACTAAAATGTATTCAGCACCGCTGTCACCATGTCGTAAATGAAAGACGGGTTGACCAAGACTGATTTTTATTGAGTACCCACAACCTTAATATTATTTTAATGACAAGACACTGACCTACCTACATATTATATGACAGTACCCTTTCCTTGCAATCATTGATGCATATATAAAAAAATCTGTCTACTCCATTGATGTATTAAAAGTAGGTAGATACGGGACTGCTCACAGCGCTTGGCCCTACTAATCTAAGTGAATGCCCCCTGCGGGCACTCAGTCGCGCACGGCACATGGTTGATCCCACAGCTATATAATTTCAGTGTTTTTATATTTTTTTGCAATAAATACGCATCAAAATGTAGCTAAACAGTGTTTAAATAATACCAGAAAGAAAAATAAGTCACACGGGATCACTTACCACTCGTAAGTACAGTCAAAAATGTTAATTTGTTGAAAATTACAATAATATTTAATGTTTGTTTCGCCATATTTGTGAGAGCGAGATAGATATTACAAAAATGCGTGAGAGACACGATACGCACATATTGCAATGTAATTTCATTCATTTAGCATTCGGACAACATTCGGCGGCTAACGCGATTTCGCTCGCACTACAGCGCCGTCTCCTATCTCTGTCCTTGTCTATCGGTAACTGTAGGTCTGGGACTGGTGACATAGATGTGTGAGTTTCGATGCATGTAGTCGTGCGCCGAGCCCAGGTTTTCTGATCACGAAGTTAGCGCGTAACGTATCTTCCTACTACATCAATGGTCTACTCGACTGTCAGCGACAAAACCCCGTCTTCAAGTTGATTAGGTAAATCAACGAAGTTTATGCAATACCTACTCATGCAAGAACCTTAAGTAAATAATTAAGTAAAGTGCATAAAAACTGTATATAAAGTGTTGGTTAAGTACATCTAATAAGATTTCAACTAGTAAGTAAGATATCTAAACAGATTGTAAGCAAATGACGAAGTAATAGGTAATAATTATTTCTTGTTAGATACTAATTAGTGTTGTATTTGTTTTATGTCCAACTAGCATTTACAATCATATAGAATCCTAATTTGAACATTAAAAGTTGATATATAAATAGATTTTAATGAATTGCTAAGAGATATCATAACGTTAATAATTACGCGAGGAACTTGAAAACGTAAATTGTTTGTGGCGATTTTATGATGAAGTTAGTGTCAAATGAAAGGTCTTGGTCTAAAACCTTTTTATCCGTTTGGATCATGTAAATCGGTCCACACGTTTCCGAGATAATCGCATATAATTTTAATCAAAATGTAAACAAACCGTATTTTTGTTTCTGTTCTAAAAAAAAAAAAAAAATGAAATTGCCTTGCCTTCTTTTTTTTTAATTTTGCTCTAAAGTAGTTTAATTGATAGGAGAAATTTATTTATTAACATTTCATGCAACTTATAGGTACATAGACAGACTTAAAGCCTAAGGTATTCTCTACCAGTCAACCAAGGTGGTGGAAGGGTGGTGGAGATATAACATGGCAGGTGCATAGAAATAAATTGAAGGTCTTCCTCGAAATCATCATCCGAATCCGAAGTTAATATTATGTACACGTTGCAAAGGTTCGTTGTATACTAATTCAGAAATAGCGTCAGGGCGCGCCACGACACGCCAGCTTAGTGTGCACACTCAGCGCCACGCCACGTAAATGTGGTTCCGCCTTAAAGACTGGTGTCCATCACGTTAAAACAGTTTCTTTTTCGTAAAAGTCAATGTCAGTTTTTTAATCAAATTTTTCTGTCAGTGTCACTGTCATTCTTCAACAACAGTAGGTACACTGATTTATTTCTAGAATTTAGTTAGACTAAATTGTTAGAAATAATAAAATAATCGAACATCTATGAACAAACGTTATTTTCAATATGTAGAAAGATATTCATAAAATTCTAGTTTATTGATTAACGAGTGAAAAATCAAGATGTCGTTGGAACAAACTGCTTGCGATGGTGAGTACCCACTGGGGTAGTCTTGAACTGTTTTTTAGGCGCGATTCTTGATATTTGGATGTTTTTCGACATAAATAGAATTCCCTTTTCTAGACGAGCTGGAGCTCTAAGCTCCATGTTGTTCCTTGACAACAGGAGATGTTGCTATCGTCCTCGCCGGTAAGGTAGTAAAGTAAGTAGTACGGACTTACGGAGTACTCCGCTCGATACATTTTATGACTTGATTTATATAGCTATGCTATAAGAAACAAAACAGTAAGTGAATCAATAATGTTCTCTGCTATAACAACAGTTGATGTTGGTTTCAGACTTGAAGGCGTTTGAGCGTCGTCTGACGGAAGTCATAGGATGTCTACAGCCAGCTACTATGAGATGGAGAAGTATGTATCAGTATTAAAAAAAAAAACTGTCTAGAACCTAACTAATAAAAAGACCTGAAAACAGAATAGAATGTCCTGAAAACATATCAAGTTGATAAGGTGTTTGTAATCACTGTCTTAGTTTGATAAGTAATCTATGGTAGAGTTACTGTCTTGTAAATCTACACCAGTTATATACTTAAGCCTGAGTCAAAGCCCATTCTAAACTGTATGTATGTATGTGATCTATCTGTGAGTGATAATATGTGAAATCACCTTATTTTGCACACTTAGTTCTAATATTTTTGCTCTGTCATGGTGATAATAACAGTGTAATGTTTTCTTCGTCTATACTTTCTGTAACTTATATGGTGTACCACATAATAAAGAGTATTCTATTCTACTCGATTATTAATTTGTTTGGCTTTGCAGTCAGCCTCAATATCACTAATAGCTGGTTCTGTTCCAATATAGGTCTTATTGGAAGCAATCTGTTCATCATTATAAGACTTGTTGCAATATGTGCCCTGTCAGGACTTACCTTGTATAGACACAATTTATTAGCATCAGGATCACAGATATAAATCTAACTAGATGATGCGATTGTGACTTTATGTGCCAAAAAACGGAGTAAAGTTACAATCAATGATTGTAATCTGAGCTTTTCATTTAGCATTATCTGCACCGGAAATCCATTGAAATCTAGAAAAATGCGTTTTTTTTTGCCATATTGAGCTGTAAAGAATGTATAGAAAAAGTTGGCCGAGGCATTGGAAATATTTGTTTTTAAATTGTTTGTGAAAAAGTGGCATGCATGGTTGCTGCTTGTTGGTGGCTTGTTGTTTGGCATACAGATGGAGGGAATTGCGTTATCTAGTTAGATTTATGTATGGGATCAGGATAACTTTTATATGCAACTATTGATCAAATTTTTTATTTTGTTTTAGTTCTGCTGACAGTGGTGTCAGTTTGCACAGCAATAGCCGCATATCATTGGTTGATGGACCCACTCACACCGGTCGTCTCTCTAACACAGTCTCTCTGGAATCATCCATTTTTTGCCTTTACCTCTACTTTTTTAGGTAAGGCATTATCATTACTTGAGTTTGTGCATCTACTAAGTATGAAATGTATATCATAAATAGAAGCCAGATAATGGGTTAACAAAGTTGGATTAAAATTCCTAATATTCCCAAGAAATTCCTGAGCTCTACATTCAAAGCACGGGAATGCATTCGGAATATGAGCAGGAGACAAATTCGCTTCCTGCTTGGGGCCTTTACTGGCCATTGCAACCAACGACATGCTCATGTAGATGGGTCTAACTGCGACACCCATTTGTAGGTTGTCTGGGGAACATACGGAACGCATGGAGCACCTTCTGTGCACATGCGATGCACTGGCTGGTAAGCGAACGAGTTTCCTAGGGGTAGGATATCCTAGACCAGAAGACTATAGGCTCTTATCTCCTAGTCTCATTGTAAAACTCATGAAGTAAGTTTTCAATGAGATTGGGGAGGAGTAGGTTATCTAGGGGACCACAAAAGGGTCGAATTGTGCGAGTTATTTCTCGGTCCCTTCACAAAATAAGAGACTAAAATTAGCAACTTTTAAGGCAGGGCCCAAAAGTTGTGGGTTTTTTTTGGTAGTTCTGTATTATGCACAGCTCAGGAAATACAAGCATGATGTTATGTAGTATTTTGATTTTGGGAGCAGTGTAGTGTAGTGCTGTTTTTGGTGGCTAAAGATTAAACAGTTTGTTACTCTCCAGTGTTGCTGTTTATGATGGGAGTGCACAGAAAGGTGGTCGCGCCGAGCATCATCACAGCACGCACGCGCTCCGTACTGAACGACTTCAACATGTCGTGTGATGACACCGGCAAGCTCATCCTCAAGCCTCGTCCAGCCAACAACTAACACATCATTGTACATATTTTCTAAGTTAAGAATAAATTGTTTCTTTGTTTACATGACAATTTTTACTTCATATTTAAACAATAGTCCTCGACCTTCAAGGTTAAGCAACGCTTGCAGAGGTCAGTCCGTGGATGGGTGATCATCCGAAATTCTTATGGGTAGTCAAAAGTCACGAAATCTGACGTCACTCCTGCTGGTTATCATGTTGTGAATGTCAACAGCCACTATTTTCGCAAACCTCTTGCGCTCCGCGTCAGGCGGTCCCAGCTGTGTCGGTCTTCGGAGCGCATCCCGTATCTATTGACGCAGTTGCAGGAGCTCGGAGCGCTAGAGGTTCGCGAACATAGTGGATATCCACCTTCAGATACGCAGTCACTCCATGGAAAATACTCGTATTCAGCTGCAGGAAGTGCAGTGGTGGCTTAGTGGTATCGGCCGCGACTAATCTATGCAGCTAGTTAGTGTTCCTTGTTTATATTTTCTTTTGGGCACGGAACTGTCAAAAAACACGAAAGACGCTTTTTGCCAGGAGTGTACGACTAAACGCCGACAGACTGAACACCGACAAGACTTTACTTCGACGGGACTCCTTGCCGACAGGACTCTTCGCCGACAGGGCATAATATAATAAATACATACACTATCAGATACTTTGGAAATCGATTTTGCTTTTCTTGTAATTATACAATTCATAAAAAGTAAAGATCTTGCATTGATTTTTAGTGGTTACCTAACATAAGTTCGAAAAAGATTTGATTTAATTTCACCTAAAAACTTATCAACTATTATCGTTTCGTTTTTAGGGTTCCGTACCCAAAGGGTAAAAACGGGACCCTATTACTAAGACTCCGCGGTCCGTCTGTCTGTCTGTCTGTCACCAGGCTGTATCTCATGAACCGTGATAGCTAGACAGTTGAAATTTTCACAGATTATGTATTTCTGTTGCCGCTATAACAACAAATACTAAAAACAGTATAAAATAAATATTTAAGTGGGCTCCCATACAACAAACGTGACTTTTTTGCCATTTTTAGCGATAATGGTACGGAACCCTTCGTGCGCGAGTCCGACTCGCACTTGGCCGGTTTTTTTTATTACTTCATCGAAGTCACTTCTGCCAATGCCTCAGTTGACCTATTATCAATTCGATATTTTTCGTTACTCTAAAGTTTTTCGACCAAATGAAACGTCGTCATTTGGTCGAAAAACTTTTACCGAAGTTACACTTAGCCGAAATAACATGTGTTTGAAGTATTTATTTTTACGCATATCAAAATACTAAGTGAGAGAGAAACAGTGGGTGAATACAAAGGTTTAAAACAGAAGCTTGAAAAAAATTGTCAACGAAGGCCCGCGGGCTCCTATTTCTGTTTGCAGGGTCTATAGTTTTGGCATGAATATCGGAATCTCCGAACGCAATTACCGATATTTCAATTCCGATACTGAGAGATCCAATATCGGAACCGAAAAAAAAACTTATTTTGGCTCCTTGTGAAGCGAGAAAGCGCGGTTAAGCGCATTGACTACAATGATTAGCAGTGGTCGAATAATCTGTTTACTAATCGGGCGCTTATTTACTTAAACTTCACTTCATATCCGATCCCGTGCGTCTGAAATCCAGTGGATTCCCGTAACCAAAGCATTAATCAATGAAAATGTAATTGTTGTATGAAACTGTGTATTTACTTGTACTCTTAAAGGTAACATGTTTAGCAATCTCGGGACTGTAAATATGGAATTCATCAAGGCACATATAATTTTATAATGTGACGACACTTGGGGGAGGCTATGTTCCGAAAAATTTTTTTTTTTTTTTGTATGATCTATAGGGCTCGCGCTTGACCACTATCTCACCTGATGGTAAGCGATGATGTGGTCGATGTTGAAACACGCTTGCCTAGAAATAACCTATTCACTCTTGACTTAAAGACCCCTAGATTGTAGCTATCGGGAAACACAGACTCCGGCAGGGAATTCCACTTCTTAGCTGTACGCATAATAAAAGTGTTCCCAAAACGTTTTGTGCGTATGGGTGTGTGAATTGTATAATTACAAGAAAAACTTAATCGTTTTCCAAAGTATCTGATTATGTATGTATTTATTATACGGGTTTTTTATTTTATTATTGTTTAAGTGTGTGCTTATTTTCTCGTGTCTCCTGTGTGGGTCACAAATAAATATTTTTCTTTCTTTCTTTATTATATTATGCACTGTCGGCGAAGCGTCCTGTCGGTGAAGAGTCCTGTCGGCAAGCAGTTCCGTCGAAGTAAAGTCTTGTCGGTGTACAGTCTGTCGGCGTTTAGTCATACACTATTTTGCCAGTATTCAGACAATATTCTACTGCAATTTGCAAGAGCTGAGCAAAAAGGCCAATAAGCTGTAGGTCGTGGGTTCCAACCCACGCAGGCGCTTTACTTTGTTTAAATTATTTCACCACCACTGCTCTCAAAACGGTGAAGGAAATCATCGTGAGGAAATCAACATGTCCTAGAAACAAAAATTCGAATACTTGTGACATCCACCAACCAGTATTGGGCCCTCGTGATGGATTACTGCCCATTCCCTCTCACAGCGAGGAGGCCTGTTTCCCAGCAGTGGGAACATTAAAAAGGCTGATGATGATGATTCAGCTGCATCCGATTAGAATGGAAGCCAACCCCAACATAGTTGGGACAGACAGATTGAATAAAACAACAGTATACAAGAATCTATCCAAGTTTATTTATTACTTATAACTTTGGTGTGTTTATTATATACAATAAATAAATGATAACTAAGAAAAATAGGTCTATCATACAAAACCACCTTAAACAATAACAAAATGTTGCAGTTCAAATAATACATACAACAATCTTCGTAACTATTACAATGATGTATTACATTCTTAATAACCTTTTCTAGAAGAATTTACTAAAGATTTGGCTAAAGTGTTAACAAATGCCTGTGCAATAATAAATTCTGAGTAAATAATGCAAGTATATAATTGAAGGGTACAGGCAAAGAATAGGGAATGTCACAAGTTTTCATTTTTCTATTTTTTATTGGCAAGCAAATCTTTATTTATGGTAGTTTTATGCTCAAACTTTTTTAAAAAGTAAACTTTAGGCGCCAAAAAGACGTTTTTGTTTATGGCCGAAACGAAAAGAACCGGGAATGTCTATGACATACCGGTAAAAAGAAGAATAAAAATTACATACTTCAAAACTTTTAAATGCGTTTTTCTCAAAATCTATTAATTAGGACATTCCCTGTTTTTGCCTGTAGGTACCCTTCAATTGTTTTAACGTAAATAGTACTATTACAGCTTATTTTTCCTACTTACAAACATTCATAGCGACCTAGAGAGGCCCTTTATATAATTTAATCGTCTACAATCATAAGCATTCAATACTTTTTAGTGTTGCTCAACTAGACACTACTAACTTTGCTCAAAGTATGCTTAGACTCAACATGGAGTGATTGGAATTATTATATCTTGGAATAATTTTTAGAAAACTTATCAATTATTAAAAAAATATTGTATAAAATTTCCTTATATGGGCAGTGTTAATTTAGGGAACGATATTATTTATTCAAACCTTCAATTCCTCGCAGTAAATGCAATTCGGAGTGCACACCTGAGTCGACCCTATTCCTTGCAAGCAACAGTCGCAATTACATGATAATATTCAACAAGGGTTCTATATTAATGTAATAACTATCGTAAAGTATTGTATTGTGCTGACTGTGCATATAATGTAACTAACCATCCTAACCCCCGGTTTCTCAAAACTCGATTATCGGGCTGTTAACGTAAAGGAACGTCCTCACTGAGATGAGCATTCGACGTTGAATATTTGAGTTGTGTGGACGTTGAGCCGAGCGTTACAAAGCTTACACGCAAGCGCGAACTTCGGCCGGTGTGGACGTCGCAACGACTTTCGCGGAAACGGCTCGCATTCGAATGTTCACGCAAATAAAACGCTCGAAAGCAAGTACTCAGATAATGAAATCAATAAGTATGTATGTAGGAATATTACTGGCCACTTGTAAAGCAAGGAACAGTTCCTTGATCTAAACTGTTTTTGACCTTATTGGTCAATCGTATTATCGAATGAATGACATTTAACGAGATCGTATTCGAATGCTCCAAGCTCGCAAGGGAATGTTCGACTCGAACATTCATAGTTTTGCTCGAAAGTGAATGCTGGGCTCGCTGGGAAGGATTTGTCGCTCGCCTACGATTGCTTGTTGACAAATGCTCATGAAACAATGCTCCCAGTGAGGTCGCCCCTTTATACGACTAATAATCGCCGGTTATCTGCTGTGATTGGCTGTTGAAAATTCATTAAGCAGATAATGCGTGCTTGACAATTTGTCACATTAATTTAGCGTCGAGAAACCGGGCGTAAATTAATAATTTTATTTAATTCTAAGATACTATACATGTAAGACAAGTGTTTGTGCTTAGTAATATACCGACAGCTATGTTATCAATACATATAAATAGCGAAAGGGTTAACAAAATTATTATCTTTTGCAAACTTATACACCATGCAATTTACCGTCAGAATAACTGAAAATTCTGCTTAAATTTTTCAACGAATTCTAATAGTTCCATCTGACGATATATTTTAGGGTGTATGACCCACTTTAGACCAGAACACACATACGGTAAATCAAGCTACTTATGAGGCAATAGGGGTAGAGAGCGCCGACTGAATTTCCTTTGAAAAAGTCATATCTAAGTCGAGGTTTTGCTCTCGCCCGTTTCCTACTCTAATATTGGACCAATTTAAAAGATATTCCATAAACTTAAAAAGGAGAACGGCAGGCTTGTATGGGAGTTTCGTACCGCTAATAGAAATTTTGTGTTTTGGGATATTTTTTGTTTTATTTGGTAGTTAATATGATAGATAATCCCTTTTTAGATTCTTAGATTTTTTAAACTTGGGACGTAAATGTTATAACCAGTTTTATTTTTTAAGGTTATGTGCGAGTGTACCAATGTAGATTGTTACTTATAGGTAAATGTTGCATTATGTGTTATGTAAATTATTTGTTGCTATCTTTGTAGTGTTTTACTTACCATTAAGTAGGTAAATTGAGGTGCGGCTCGTACCTACTCAGGGCATTAGGAGATACCTATATCCAGCAGCCGACTGCAACAGTTTGATAATGATTAGTTTGATTATATTTAATGTTATTTATATTTCTAAGTAATTAATTATCAATTCAATATTTGTGTTATTTTACGTAGGTAAGACAATTTCTAATAACATAACTGCGTTTAGCGTACGATTTTATAACGTTTAAATATTAAAATCTTGAGGTTGATGTTATTAATTAATCCGAAGTTTTAAAAATAGTAAACTTACATGCAAATAAATGGCTTAGTTGACATAATAAGTGGTACAAATTCTATAACCGAACAACAGAAAAAGTATGCGGTACAAAATCTGCCATTCACCTTTAAGATATAAACTATGCCCCTATGTTTTCTTTATTTCTTTAGAAGCACTAGAACCCTAAAAAGATGCTCAAAATTGCGCTGTCAACAAAGGCTTAGAGTACAAATTTGACAAATATAAATGGAAAAAGGAAAACATAGGGGCATAGTATATATCTTGAATTTCCAATTTATGGAATATCTTTTAAATTGGTCCAATATTGGAGGAGGAAATAGACGAGAGCCAAACCTCGAATTATGACTTGGATATTCAGTCGGCACTCTCTGCCCATATTTCCTCTTAATCATCATCAAACTGTTCGTACCAAAAGTAAATTATTGTTGTGCTATGATGAATTTCAACCGATTATATCAAGATCCTATTTACGTAATAGAATTAAATCAACATACAAATTGATTTTGAGCGTAATCAGTGGCTTTAAATATAATTAAAAAATATAGTATATCTCATCCAAGCGCCAGGTCTAGCCACAGTTCAACGAAACTGGGAGAATGATGTAAATACTTATAAACTTGTGTTAATTGTAAATAAACAGTACATGCTTAATCATTATACTTACATTTGAGTTTATACATCAATAGTGAAACATATTACATTATACCTATAAATTCAATTTAAAATTATTATGTTACACTCTTTGCGTTGTAGCATGGTGCGGATGACAGTTTCAATAAAAAAAATTACGCATATACGTTTACGCATTTTTTGTAGTTTAACGTCATTCCATAGTTATACCATATTCCATAGTTGCCTGTATGACGTTATACTACAAACAAAAAATCCGACTACATAAAAAGCGAACTAAAAAGACGTAAACAAGAAGAAAATCATGCTGTGCAGCCGGAGGATGCATATTCTTGAGCTGGCTGACAAAAACCAGATATGTCCTCCGACTGCGAACTTTATTTTTTTTTTGAATTAGGTTCATTTAAAAATATAAGTGCTATACATTTTTGAAATCACCTCTTAAAACCCTTTATTTTGATACCCCACATGATGGATTTGGCAGAAAAAAAAATCCCCCACAAAATCCGCCATTTTTTTCTCCAATTTTAATGTAGCCAGTGACACTCGCAGGTTTAAGATGAATCGATTGACGTAAGAATCATCAAAATCGGCCAACGCGTTTGGTTTCTAGAACGCCATATAGGAACAAACATACCTACATAGACTGATAAACACATTACCCTCCTTCGGCAGTCGGGTAAAAATGCGTATACGTATATGCGTAAAAAAAGTTATTGAAACTGTCACCCGCACCATACTACAGCTAAAAGAGTATAGTTAACATCAAGGCAGTGGTACACGCATAAATTCAACATTGTTAACACGACATACTTAACATTTTTATAATAATTTTAGAAAAGGCATTGAAATTACTCATATACGCCTTTATATTTATTTCAATAAGGCATATTATCGTGACGTACACATTTCTGGTTTCTTAATTAAAAGAAATGGAACTGTATTAACGAGAAATGCATTAAAATATTCGCGACTCAGTCTTTAAAAAAAATAATATACGACGCACGAATTGTAGTGACATAAGTAGTAATTAACGTTGTAAATAAATCTTTGGAACCGAATACTTACGCACACTGATCTCTCAGTGAAGGGATGTGCGTAACAATAAAAATTTGTGCTAAGTATATAAAATTTACAATATCTATTAATACCATCCAACACTGGGACCAAACGTTTGATAAGTAAATCGAAGTAAACATTATCCTTTCCACCCAATGATATTCTAGTAAATAGATATACACTCACAAAACAACCGAATAAAAGTGTTCCGCGGCCAGCAGCGGCAGCACACATACATACTTTTCATTCATCTGACATTTCTCTACAAGTCGAAAGAGATGGCTTGATAAAACCAACAAGACAAAAAGAGACAGCTAGTGTTTGTCATTTGCGTGTGAATGTAAACAAACATTATTCTGTCCAGCAATGTTTTTTTCTAACCTCCAAATATCAGAATATTAGGAAAAAAACTGAAATAAATTAGTAAATTGAGGTGTACTGCGTACTTACATATGGTATGAGATCCCTTCTGTTTTATGTACTTTGGTATCATAATTGGTACACACGAAGGCATTTTTTAAATTTTGTTTTTGTTTCAACAAAGCGTACCGCTCTTCGCCATGCGTGACATACACTAAAGACTATACGTCCCAATTAGGACGTATTCGAGTCTTCACAATGCGCGCGCTCATAACATATATGTATACTAGAATATCATTGTTTCCACCTAAGTATCAATTAAACTATGTAATTACTTACCTACCTAATATTTTTATACAACTTCAAAAGATAATCTTAAACAAGAATTTAAATGAATAAGAATTCAGTTTACTGCGATACTTAGGGGTTACAAAGGATAATTGCTCATTTATACAATAACAATTCATACTCTTGAATAAATTGCACAATAGATAAATTGTGTGGTAACCAATCAACATGATCCAAGGCAGTTTTATATCGTAGAATAAAATGTAAATAATACTTCTCTTACGTTACACATTAGAGGTTTCTAACCCCCGATTTCTCAACACTCGATTATCGGGCTGTTAACGTATTCGACGAATAATCGCCGGTTATCTGCTGATGAAAATTCATCCAACCAATCACAGCTGATAACGCGTGCTTGACACGTTAATGTTGCGATAATTTAGCGATGAGAAACCCGGTCTAAGCCTTCCTATGATAGTTTATAAAAGCTAACTTACGAGTTGCGACTGACAGCTAAACAGCTATACTTCTGTTGAGAAGAAGAGGGTCTAAGGAAACCTTGCACGAATGTGGGAATGTAGGGATAGCTTCTCTATATAAATTTCTTCTAAAACATTTGCTTTTAAAGCATGCTTACTATGAAACGTAAGAATAATATAATTTAGATAATTTTTTTTCTTCATACATACACATATTATTCCCGAAAATCACTCGTGAAATTAGTGTTATTTTTTTGAGTAATAATAACATACAGGTGTTACTGAACCAATTTCGTTCACCTTGTAGGCTTCGATGAAGAACACACTAGATTCCCGGTCAGCACTTCAAAAACGTGCCGAAATATATGGTCACAAATACGGTTGTGGCCCTATTTAAAATTAGTATGGTCTAATCATAGCCAACATTAATACGTTAAAAATGCCGCAATGTGCGTTCAAAAACTGTGCAAATAACCACCGTAACACCTTGATTTTGGAAGGAATATCTTTGTTTCGGTAAATTTATATCATTGTTTTTCATAAAGTAAAAACCGAATTAAATAGAAAATATGAATCAATTACCAAATAGTATGATTGTTTGACTAACGTTTGCGTCGAAAAAGCGAACGCGGCAACTTTTCTGTTCTGGAACAGAAGCATAAATTTTGAAAAATCGAATTTCGAATTGCTTTTTTTGGCACATTGTAACTTAGACTTTAATACTTGCGTGTAAGACTAAATTTGTATTGAGCCCATAATTTTTTTATTGCTTTTTGTACATAGTATTGTGAATGCGACTTTAAACATTGCAATTAAGGTTGAATTTGCATTAATGTATATTTATTTCAAGTAGAATTCGTAGAACTACCTAAACACAATTGGCGTCATTTTTAACCCCCGCCGGAAAAAGAGGGGTGTTATGCAACTTGCAGCAACACACATGCAACTTGCATGTGTGTTGCTGTGTATCTGTGTGTCTGTCTGTGGCATCATAGCGCCATAAAGGGATTTCGATTTAGTTTTTTTTGTTTGAAAGGTAATTTTGTCGAGAGTGTTTTTAGCTATGTTTGAATAAAATCAGTTCAGCCGTTCAAAAGTTATGGGCGTTTTACTGTTTGAATTGGGGTGTTTTCGCAAGATAAATGTGCCGGGGGTTTTTTAAATTTTGAAATTTTACTTGTTAAAGATAACTTTTGTATAGTTACCGATATCTAGTGTATTCTTCATCGAAGCCAGTAGGAATCAAAAGTTAATAAAAATAATTTTAGACGACGCGTAATATTCTCTCATCTTAATGACTTTTTTTAGGAGTTACTTCAGCGACTGCCTATGGTATGTTACCTATTAGTTATAGTTACCCTTATATATAATGGAGTCCTATATACTATCATAGCTTCGTTTAATGGTCTATGGTCATTCGAATAATGTATTGATGAGAGATAGGTGTTATATACAGGGTGGCCAAAAAGTCGTGGATCAAACGCAACTAGGGGTTAGATGGGGTCATCAGCTGCAAAAAATTGTTTTACGGGAGGTCCTTAAGGTCGACCCCTGCAGAGTTTATTTTTAAATAGGCCTAACCGAGTTTTATGGTTGGGTTAACTTTTGGCCTTGCTACGAATGATCGTCCTTGAAAGATATCAAAGCCACACATAGACATGTGTAATATCTTTTTAGAACCCCTATTAAATGCGCCTTAACTTGTAATACGGGGTCACTTTTCGGTAGAGTATTTTTTTTTCACAGTGGGGTCCGAAGTAAATAAAAGTTATGATTTGAGTTTTTTTTTTCGTAAAACTTAATTTTTATCTTGAAAATTATAAAAAACCGGCCAAGTGCGAGTCGGACTCGCACACCAAGGGTTCCGTACCATTATCGCAAAAAATGCCAAAAAATCACGTTTGTTGTATGGGAAATCCACTTAAATATTAATTTTATTCTGTTTTTAGTATTTGTTGTTATAGCGGCAACAGAAATACATCATCTGTGAACATTTCAACTGCCTAGCGATCACGGTTCATGAGATACAGCCTGGTGACAGACATACAGACCGGACCGCGGAGTCTTAGTAATAGGGTCCCGTTTTTACCCTTTGGGTACGGAACCCTAAAGAAAGATACAGGATGTAGATTTTTTCCAATTTTAATAAGAATTAGTAAAAAAAGACAATTTTCTCATAAAAACACAAAATAAATTATAACTCTGCAGGGGTTGACCTTAAGGACGTCCCTTAGAACAATTTTTTGCAGCTGATGACCCCATCTAACCCCTAGTTCCGTTTGACCCACAACTTTTTGGCCATCCTGTTTAAACTACAATGTAGAGGTATCGATAAGGAGCAAATTAAAGGCGTGCCAACGAGGTATCCCCACAGATAATTATTGTCGCATCATTCCCCACAGCAACATGCAAGGCTCGAGTGCTGTCCTCACGCGGCCAACAGAGTTCTGATGTTCTTCGGCGTCGATTGATGGTTTAAGTGCTTCGTCGTATACCTAAGGGCGTTGAGGAGTGGTTCTGCTTTCGTGGGAGGTTGCTGTTGGAGGAACTTGACGCAGCCCTTGACGTCGACGGACGACGAGCGGCAGAAGGCACCGGACGGGTGGACCCAGTCGTACAGGATGATCAGGCCCACCATCACGCGTAGAACAAGAAGCGACGTCTCCTCGCGACTGAACTGGGCGACGAGTTTTCTGGAAAATAACGATAATAATATTAGATCAATCTATTAAGGTTCACCTAGTCGACGGCACGAACTATTTCACGTGCGCGAGGTTAAAATGCATGCTATCTCGTCCGACAACACTTGCGAAAGAGATAGATGCTGTGATGAGCAGTAAAAAGCTAGCTCGCGTACTAATTAGCACTTTTACAAATTTGTATCGAAATGGATGATGATTTAGGACGAAAACGAGCGCGCGGAATTTTATAAACAGGCCTTTGGGAGTCTAGATATCATGAAAAAACGACTAAATGTATATTTTAAAAATAAAATTATTTGCATTGTTGAATTACTAATCTATCCCTGTATGGAGGCCGTTTTGCAATTTTCCTTCTTCTTATGAGAATTTATTAGATTTATTTCATCCCAAAGATGCGTTAAAATTAGTGTTAAAATATGGAACTTTCGACGCACGCACATAACTATCAATTATTTTTTTTACTTCTTTGTTTCCATACAGGGTTAGATAATGATGAGACATATTGATATCATTTATTTTTATTTTGAACGTACATCGTCAAACAGTGGAGTAATCGCTGGGCTACGTTTGTATGGAAGAATTTTCGACTAGTAGCCTTAATAAAACTTCCGAGAAATTGGTGTAATTAATTCTGTGACCTGGTCTCATTTAAATGATTTAGACTAGACACAGATTCTTGTTATAATATTCTGTCGCGTCCTAATTTTCGAAATATTTTTACGTGCGCTTTGATATAGTTTCAAGTAAATAAATAAGTTCCGTACATGTTTGTTTTGGGTCGCGTGTGTTGTGTTTACAGTGAAGAAACAGAATTTACGACACAATAAAGCTACGTACGACTGGCGGGGCTTGGGGCTTGGATTTGGGTCGCCGCCCACGGCCCAGCGGATCCCGTATGCACCGCGGCCGCGCAGACAGGTATGTTCACTAAACTGTATAAATGTTACTTGTACCTTTATTTGTTCACGACGGAAATGCTGTCTGCTAATCTATACATATAATAAAATTGGAGTGTCTGTTTGTAATATTGAAATAACCGTTTTTTACTACATGTATATGAATATATATACGGTACATACACCAAAATAATTTCTTTTTAAATTTTTGTCTGTCTGTCTGTTTGTTTCGGCTAATCTCTGAAACGGCTGGACCGATTTTAAAAATTATTTCACCTATGGAAAGCTACATTATTCCCGAGTAACATAGGCTATAACTTTGACGGGAGCGAAGCCGCGGGGGTCAGCTAGTCTATACTAATATTATAAAGCTGATGAGTTTGTTTGTTTGTTTGAACGCACTAATCTCAGTAACTACTGGTAAGAATTGAAAAAATCTTTTTGTGTTGGATAGTCCATTTATCGAGGAAGGTTATAGGCTATATAACATCACGCTACGACCAATAGGAGCGGAGCATACATGAAAATATTGCAAAAAACGGGCAAAATTATTCCTTTTTGAGAGCTTCTGTTGCGTGCGCTGCGTAAACGGTTTAAGTTACGCAAATATCATGTATGATAGAATTGTTCCTCTTTAAAAGTAAAAAAATAGTCCGCGACAGCATATGAACCCCCGCCGGAAAAAGAGGGGGGTTATAAGTTTCACGTGTGTTGCTGTGTATCTGTGTGTCTGTCTAGCGTCATCATAGCGCCTAGACGGGTGAACCGATTTTGATTCAGTTTCTTTTGTTTGAAAGGTGATTTTGTCGAGAGTGTTCTCAGCTATATTTGAATAAAATCGGTTCAGCCGTTCAAAAGTTATGGGCGTTTTACCGTTTGAATCGGAGTGTTTTCGCAAGATAAATGTGTCGGGGATCTTTAAAATTTGAAATTTTTCTTGTTATGGTAATCAAATTTGTTCATTTGCGAAGGAGTTTGATCAACATCTATACTAATATTATAAAGCTGAAGAGTTTGTTTGTTTGTAAAGCCGGGTACACATTGGTGCAATGTAACATGTAATGCAACATGCAATGCAAGAATTTGACGTCCACATTGCTGCAATGTATCATGTAAAGTAACAGAATTCCCATAGTGTAGACGCCTTGCGCGCACGAACCGCGTCTACTACGCGCACGAACAGATTGTTGCAACTCTTGCGCGTAGCGACCCGAAATTTGTCGGTTTTTTCCCCGAACACAAAGAGGCACGCAGTATGCGCGGAGCGTCAGTGTGGACAGGTTGTGTGGTGTGTACGGCTAGACGCGCGCGAACATGGAACAAGACGACGCTACTGCAGCGGTTCTTTTGCAGACTGAGCGATCCGTTCGCGCGCATCTCGGAAACAGATGTGAGTAGGTACATGCGCGGTTCGTGCGCACGTTGTGCGCGCCCCGCGTATACACTGATGCAATGCTCGTTTCGTGTTGCATTGCATGTTGCGTTGCAGCAGTCTGTACCCGCCTTAAGGTAGGTAGATAGATAGCCATTTGACGGGAGCGAAGCCGCGGAGATCAGGTAGTATTTGAATAAATGCGATTCGTGACAGACGGTTTTTAACGAACAACCTAAAAGTCTGCAATTTACGATCTAATAACCGAAACAATATCTACAATATACAATTTTGTATCCCCGTCTTGGAATTTATTTAATCGGGCCGTGAGTCAGGCAGTTCTAAATATTAACACATAAATCATGAGAATTTATCTTGTTGAATATTCAGTTGCTGGGCGAAATGTATTAAAGCTTATCTAGTTGAAGTTAATTCTGAGTATAGTTCTCGCCAAACTACCTTGGCCGCCCTGGAGTTGGCTACAATCGCTGCGCAGAAGTAAAACTCATACAAAAATAAAAAAACCCGACTGCTTAAAAAGCGAACTAAAAAGACGTAAACAAGAAGAAAATCATGCTGTGCATTTGGAGGATACATCTGGTTTTGGTCAGCCAGCTCGCGAATATGAATCCTCCAACTGTACAGCACGATTTTCTTCTTGTTTTTACGTCTTTTTAGTTCGCTTTTTAAGCAGTAGGGTTTTTGATTTACAAATTTTTAGTTATTTTTTTTAGAATTAGGATCGTTCGTGATCATTCGTGTTATATATTTTTGAAATACCCCACACGATGGGTTTGGAAGAAAAAAAAAATCCCCCATTAAACGGCGCCTTAATTACGCCATTTTTATATTTTCCAATTTCAATGTAGCCAGTGACACTCGCAGGTTTAAGACGAATCGATTGACGTAAACCATCAAAATCGGCAAACGCGTTTGGTCTCTAGAACGCCACATAGGAACAAACATACATAGACTGATATACACATTACCCTCCTTCGGCAGTCGGGTAAAAACTGCACCGCGCCGCGCCATGCGCATCGGAAAGTCAACTTCAGGGCGGCCAAGAAGTTTTGCGAGAACTATAACAGAGGCGGTTATATTTATCGCAGTCCTCTGTAATCAAGGCACTAGCGCTATCGAACAACTTTGTGATATTGCCGTCAGTGAAACTGAATGCCTTAGAGCAGTAATCAAATATGTACATACATTATCATTCAAATTTGTAGCCATGAATAACATTGCGGAGAAATATATTGTTTTACTTGATAAAAAATATTATGACATTAGTAAAAGTAGAGAGAGATAGAATGCGAGATGCACGCTATCGGTCAATGTGGCGACGCCTGGGGGAGGCAGGCATATGTCCAGCAGTGGACGTCTTTAGGCCGAAATGACGATGGCAATCGTAAGCTAGACTGCATTCATTCAAATTCAAGTAATTCTATAATGGATGCCCCAGGGAAAAGCAACTGCCTTCCCAAGAAGTTAAGGAAATGCATAATTCATCATCATCATTGTCATATCAGCCGAAAGACGTCCACTGCTGGACATAGGCCTCCCCCAAGCGTCGCCACATTGACCGTTCCCGTGCGTCCCGCATCCAACGGATCCCCGCAACCTTCACCAGGACATCGGTCCACCTGGTGGGAGGCCTTCCAACGCAACGTCTTCCGGTTCGCGGTCGCCACTCCAGAACCTTTCTGCTCCATCGGCCATCCGTTCTGCAATGTGCCCTGCCCACTGCCACTTAAGTTTGGCAATTCCTCGGGCTATGTCGGTAAACCTGGTTCTTGCGGATCTCTACATTTCTGATTCGACCAGGCAAGGAAACTCCGAGCATAGCCCTCTCCATTGCCCTTTGGGTGACTGTAAGCTTTCTGATGAGGCCCATTGTGAGCGACCACGTCTCAGAGCCATAAGTCATCACTGGCAACACACACTGGTCATAGACTTTCGTCTTGAGACACTGTGGTAAGTTGGACGAGAGGATACCGCGCAACTTCCCGAACGCTGCCCATGCGAGTCGGATTCGACGGTTGACCTCTTTCTCGAAGTTGGCCCTACCCAACTGGATCGTTTGTCCCAGGTAGACGTAGTCATCCCCAACTTCGAGTGTAGAGTCTCCGACCGTGAAACTATCAATGCCTTTAATAAAGCATCAACACCCTAAGTAGAAGAACTAGATTCTATTATTACGAATCTCAAGAAAATAATTGGAAGTTAGGGGACGCAAAGAAGACCCCGAGTGAATCATTACATCCATAATTGAAATTATAAGGTCAGAATTTAAGCACCAATCAACTTTATGCCATGCTGCTATATTTGAAGCATCAGTGACAAATCGGACACCGCAAAAAGCGTCGACGATCATTAATTTAAATTCTCGACACGTATTCATGGTCACTTTCAATAAAGGAACTGCTAATTCCAGGCATAAGGCATTGCGAATCATTCCTATAAGTATTTTTGAACAACCAATTAAAATTAACGTCAATCAAGGATGGTTTTTTAGGGTACCGTAGCCAAATGGCTAAAAACGGAACCCTTATGGATTCGTCATGTCTGTCCGTCTGTATGTCACAGCCACTTTTTTGCCGGAACTATAAGAACTATGCTGTTGAAACTTGGTAACAAGATGTATTCTGTGAACCGCATTAAGATTTTCACACAAAAATAGAAAACAAACAATAAATTTTGAGGGTTCCCCATACTTAAAACCGAAACTCAATTTTTTTGTTTCATCAAACCCAATACGTATGGGGTATCCATGGATAGGTCTTCAAAAATGATATTGAGGTTTCTAATATCATTTTTTTCTAAACTGAATAGTTTGCGCGAGAGACACTTCCAAAGTGGTGAAATGTCCCCCCCCCCCCTTAACTTCTAAAATAAGAGAATGCTAAAACTAAAAAAAATATATGATGTACATAACCATGTAAACTTCCACCGAAAATTGGTTTGAACGAGATCTAGTAAGTACTTTTTTTTAATACGTCATAAATCGTAAACCGCAATTTACCAAGTAACAATAAAACGCAGTAACAATTAAAAAAAAACCGGCCAAGTGCGAGTCGGACTCGCTCACGAAGGGTTCCGCCCTTCGTGAGCGAGTCCGACTCGCACTTGGCCGGTTTTTTTTTAATTGTTACTGCGTTTGTTGTTTAGATATGTCATTATGAGTTCTTTGTTAAGAAAGAAATGACGCCTCTATTCCAATTGGAATAGGCTATATTTTTAGTTTCCTCCCCGATGATTCATCAACAGTGTATTATGACCGTTGTTTTGTTGTAGATATTATGCAATCGTATCCTATTATTAGGCATAGGTACTGCATATTATCGTTCAAAGATTTCAGTTATCGGCTTCATTTTGAAAACATCCGCATTCATTCATTTCTATATCTAGACCTATATATATAAAAAAAAAGATTCCGACGAATTGAACCCCCTCCTTTTTTTGAAGTCGGTTAAAAATGAATCCCAATTTCCCTTGGTCACGGCATCACGCGTGAACGGCTGGACCAATTTCACTAATTATTTTGTTTGTTATTGTTAGGAGAAGGATCACATGAAAAAAAAAAAATAAGAAAAAAAAGATTGGTACCTTACCTACATAGGTTGAGTAGGGTAGGTAAGGTAGAGTAGGTAGGGTACGGTAGGTAGGGTTAGGTAAGGTAGGTAGAGTATGTAGGGTAGGGTAGGTAAGGATAGTGTACATTAATTAATGTTTGGTGTTTCTATGGCAAAACAAAGTTTGCCGGGTCAGCTAGTTTGTAATAAATGACGAGTGAAAAACAAAAGGCTTTTATTCAGCCGCCAATGAAGGGTGGTAAGTATAAAGTATTTACAATTCCAGTAGGTACTACAACTGTCAATTATGTTGGTAATATCGGAGCAATACCAAGCTAGAGCACGGAAACAGTCACTTGGGACCAATCGATGCGAGGTAGTGGACGGAATTAAGAGGAAACGGGGGCAAAGAGCGCCGACTGAATTTACTAAGTTTCAATCTGCCTAGCCTTTTCCCAACTACATTAGGGTCGGCTTCTAGTCTTACCGGATTCAGCTGAGTACCAGTGTTTTACATGAAGCGACTGCCTATCTGACCTCCACAACCCAGTAACTGGGTAACACGGTACCCCTTGGCAAGACTGGTGTCAGATCTCAAGCTTCTGACTATTCGTAACGACTGTCATAGATCTTCAAATGACAGCCGGGACCAACGGCTTAACGTGCTTTCCGAGGCACGGAGGAAACTCGGTATGTTGAAATGGTCACCCATCCACGGACCGACCTCGACAAGCGTTGCTTAACCTTGAAGATCGACCCGTGCGGCTGTTGTTATTTAGCCACGAGCTCTTCTGACTCCTCTGACGACTGAATTTCCTAAGTAAAAAGTCATAATTCGAGGTTTGGCTCTCGTCTATTTTCGCCTCCAATATTAAACCAATTAAAAAGATATTCCATAAACTGAAAATTAAAGATATATTCTATGTCCCTATGTTTTTCTATTTGATGATACATTATCTTCAGAAGCACTAGAACCATCAAGAAATTCTCAAAATTGCGCTGTCAACAGAGGCTTAGTGTACTAATTTGACAAATATAAATGAAAAAAGTAAAACATAGGGACATAGTATATATCTTACTTTACCAGTTTATGGAATATCTTTTAAATTGGTTCAATATTGGAGGAGGAAATAGACGAGAGCCAAACCCCGAATTATGACTTTTTACTTAGGAAATTCAGTCGTCAGAGGAGCTCGTGGCTAAATAATAACAGCCGCACGGGTCGATCTTCAAAGTTAAGCAACGCTTGTCGAGGTCGGTCCGTGGATGGGTAACCATTTCAACATACCGAGTTTCCTCCGTGCCTCGGAAAGCACGCTAAGCCGTTGGTCCCGGCTGTCATTTGAAGATCTTTGACAGTCGTTACGAGTAGTCAGAAGCTTGAGATCTGACACCAGTCTTGCCAAGGGGTACCGTGTTACCCAGTTACTGGGTTGTGGAGGTCAGATAGGCAGTCGCTTCATGTAAAACACTGGTACTCAGCTGAATCCGGTAAGACTGGAAGTCGACCCTAATGTAGTTGGGAAAAGGCTAGGCAGATTGAAACTTAGTAAATTCAGTCGGCGCTCTCTGCCCATATTTCCTCTTAAGGTGCCCCTAGTCAACGGCACGAACTATTTTGTGCGCGGGGTTAAAATGCATGCTGTCTCATCCGAAAACACGTGCGAAAGAGATTGATGCTGTGATGAGCAGTAAGAAGCTAGTTCTCGTACAAATAAGCACTTTTGCAAATTTGTAGCGAAATGGATGATGATTTAGGACAAAAACGAGCGCGCGAAATTTTATGAACAGACCTTTGGGAGTCTAGATATCATGAAAAAACTACTAAATGTATATTTTCAAAATAAAATTATTTGCATTGTTGAATTACTAATCTATCCCTGTATGGGGGCCGTTTTGCAATTTTCCTTCTTCTTATGGTATTTATATCCGCCCAAAGATGCGTAAAAATTAGTGTTGAAATATGAAACTTTCGACGCTCATAACTTTCAAATATATTATTTTTTTACATTTCTGTTTCCATACAGGACTTGATAATGATGAGACAAATTGATATCATTTTTTATTTTGAACGTAAATTGTCAAACAGTGGAGTAATATCTAGACTACGTTTGTATGGAAGAATTTTCAACTAGTGTAACCTTAAGCGGACAAACAGAGCGAACGCAGCATGGTATTGATAAGGAAGTGCAACGGAGGAAACTGTTATCTGTGGTTTAATTAAACTTGTACGTTTTCCCGTCGAAATTAGTTAAAAGTTAAAAGAAGCGGTTAATAACAAAATATAACGTAAAAACACGACAAAGTGAAAAATAACTTCAAAGTCAAAGTCAAAGTCAAAGTCAAATATATTTATTCAATTAGGCCAATAAACGGCACTTTTGAACGTCACATAAATTAAAACTAAAAATTAAAAGTAATAAAAAAAAAAAAAAAAAACAAGTTAAAAAAAAAAAAAAAAAAAAATGATTCTACCGTGCATTCGGAAAGTAGATTGGTATGGAGAAGAACGCACAAGAAACTCCATACTTACACTTTAAAAAAAATTGGTGTTTTACAATATTATCATACGTACATCCATTAATATATGTGAGGACGATGCACCCAGAATAGCTCTACACACAGGTATGAAGTATTAAAAAGCATTAACAGGAAAATTAATTAATTTGATAAGTAGGAACATGGTTCTCACATACTTACAAATATTACAAACATAGGTAAAATACCTAATTCAACAACAACGGAACAGTGTGTGAGTCAATTTAAAAAAAAAAAAAAAAAAAAAAAAAAAAAAAAAAAAAAAAACAACACAATGAATACAATAACTATGAATGGGAATATAAATTAACAAATTTGATTTTGTCTACACCAAAGATTGCCCTATGGAGCAGGACCAGCATGTTTCCAAGCATTCTTATCTTGAATATAATCATCTAATTTGTAATATGCTTGTTTACAAAGGGTGCTTTTAACTAAAGTTTTAAATTTACTTTCATTTAGTTTTAATATATCACAAGGTATTTTGTTATAGAATTTAACACAGTACCCCATGAAAGATGATTGTACTTTAGCTAGTCTGTAAGAAGGCTGATCTAACTTATCTTTATTTCTGGTATTACAATTGTGTCTATCACTGACTTTACTAAAGAGATGTATATTTTTCCTTACATACATAATATTTTCATAAATAAATTGGCAAGAAACTGTCATAATATTAATATTTTTAAACAGTTCCCTAAGAGATTCACGGTGACTTAACTTATATATGGCTCTGACAGCTCTCTTTTGCAATATAAATATGGATTCAATGTCAGCCGCTCGACCCCACAGTAAAATACCGTATGACATTATGCTGTGAAAGTAACTAAAATAGACCAAACGCGCGGTTTCTACATCCGTTAACTGTCTTATCTTTCTAACAGCATAAGCGGCTGAGCTTAGCCGACCCGCAAGAGATGTTATATGAGGACCCCATTGCAATTTGTCGTCTAGAGTGATTCCCAGGAAAACTGTTTGATTTACAAAGTCCAGCTTTTCGCCATTCAATATGATATCGCATTCGGTACTTCTAACATTCGGCAATGTAAATCTAATACATTTGGTTTTTTTTTCATTTAGTACTAAATTGTTTGCCGTGAACCAATTTTGGACCTGATAAATGGAGTTATTCACGTCATCAAGATTTCGTGACCGCCGATCTATTTTAAATATCAAAGATGTGTCATCAGCAAACAACACCATCTTCGGTTGATTTTGTAGTAATTGGGGTAAATCGTTAATATAAACTAAAAAGAGGAAAGGACCCAATATCGAGCCTTGAGGCACACCCATTGTCATTTCAGACCCTAGTGAGTTTACGCCGTTTACCTGAACTTTAACTTGTCTGGCTTTTAAATATGATCTAAGTAACTCAAGGGCTGTATGTCTAATTCCATAGTGCTCGAGCTTCAACAATAGTGTCTCATGGTTAACGCAATCGAACGCCTTCGAGAGGTCGCAAAAGATTCCAATGGCGTCCTGTGCTTCCTCCCAGGCCTTAAATATGTTCTTTATTAGGGTGACACCCGCGTCAGTTGTGCAACGCCCTTTGGTAAAACCGTATTGTTGATCATAAAAGATGGAATGTTTGTTAAAATGACGCAACAATTGGTTGAGCATTAACTTTTCGAAGACCTTACTGAGAACCGGCAGAATTGACACTGGCCTATAATTATTGGCTTCTTTGCTATCCCCAGATTTAAACAATGGAACTACCTTACTGTGTTTCATGAGGTCCGGAAAAACTCCTTGCTCGACACTAGTGTTAAATATGAAAGCTAAATAGGGTGCAACAGTTTCAATGATTGGTTTACACACTTTTACAGATAGTCCCCAAAGATCTTCTGTTGATTTAATTTTAAGATCTTTAAAAGCTTTTAAAATAGCCTGGGGGTTTGTATGTTGAAACTTGAACTCCGAAGGGCACGCATTTACGTTCTTTCTAAGTAAGGCAGCAGACAATGCAGGTGAGGAGTTTAAGGCTGCTGTAGTTTTAAGTGGAATATTAACAAAAAAGTTTTCAAATTCCTGAGCTACCTCTATATCTGAGTGTGTGGGGCCATGTGCAGTCGCTAAATTAAATTCTGTATTACGCTGTTTTTTCCTACCTGTTTCATTATTTATTATTTTCCAGGTAGTTTTTATTTTATCATCTGCTGATTTTATTTTATTGCTAATATACAGCGCTTTAGCTATTTTGCATGCAATCTTAAAGGTTTTTGAATATTTTGAAACATATTTATCAAAACTAGTACTATTCATATGTTGCTTTAGGCCATAGAGTTCATAAAGTTTTTCCCTGCTTTTACGAATGCCTGGAGTCGCCCAATCGCTAAATATGAACTTGGTGTAAATACTTTTTGCTTTTAGTGGAAAAGTGTCATTGAATTGCGTCTTGAGTACTTTAAAAAACTCGGCATAGAACTCATTTGGGTCATCTATATTCATAAAGTTTTGAACACATAATTTACTAGTTAAGGTTTTATTAAATTTTTCTAAATTTTTACATGTAATTGGTCTAAATTTTATTTGCATTTTTTGCAAAGGTATGTTGGTGCTAAACGTTATTGTTTGTCCACTGTGATCAGATGTTAATTTATTTATAATTTCTTTATTTAGGTAATCACAATTACAAAAAACGTTATCTATGCAAGTCGCAGAAGAAGCTGTCACTCTAGTTGGCTCCATAAAAACATTTGCTAGATTAAATGATTTAAAAAGACCCAATAACCTGATAGTGTTAGAGTTATTTTCTAATATGTTAATGTTTAAATCGCCGCATATGACAATTGATTTACTACTAGTACAAACTTTTTTTAACACATCTTCCATTATAGAGTCAAACACAGATAGATTCTGGTAACTTGGAGGTCTGTAGACACAAACTACAATATGCTTATCAAGCTCAACACAGGACAATTCAATGGTGTGTTCAACCGACAGTCTAACAATGTCTTTTCTTTCTTTAGATTTAATAGAATTTTTAATTAGTATTAATGATCCGCCATGTATCATACGTTTTCTGCTGTAATGGCTAACTACACGATAATTTTCATAATTAATGGACCTTACTTGGTGATCTTTTAACCAATGTTCTGTTAGACAAATAATATCAAATTTGGTTTTTTCTAGAAATAGTTCAATTTCTAATAATTTGGAAGAGCAACCTTGAATGTTCTGATTTAATAATTTTAAAGAGTATTGCTCTCCCCTCAGCTTAGTACCATTAAATGGATTGCCAGAAGATACCTTCATACTATTTACTAATAATATCTGATTATTTCCAGGGGTAACTTCTATTGTCTTATGGACTAGTTTAAAATTATGTTGCTAGTTGAACTAGGCAACACAGGGTCGTCGCTTAATATACATTTTGATAGATTTGCTATCAATTGATTAATAGAATATGCTATCAACATAGCAATTTTATGTTTACATCTACGTGACAGAGAGAAAGCTCTCTGCGTTACTTGTAGTCCACTAATAAATTTATTAGTGTCAAAAAACAATAATTTGTCACAATGACAAGTCGTCAACATTTGTAAAATGTTATTTAATTTAAAAATCCGCTTGTTCTCATCTTCTGAGAAGCTATACGAGTAAGGAAATGCACAAACCATGAGCTTTCCTACATTTAACCCTAACAAGGTGTCAATACCAGCCATTATGTCCTTTTTGGTAATCCCAGTACTATTTCCCAATAGCAAAACCATTGTAGAACAATTATCTATATTTGAATTCATAATTCTATTGATCATTTGCTTAAAACTTATATTATGGTAACAATGATTTGTAAAACTATGGCTAAGGTAATTTAGTAATATTTTTCCAAAGCCTGAACCTATTTCATCACTAAATAATGTTGTTTTACATTCCTGTACATTGTGTACACATGACTTTTCAGGAAGAGCCAACATTGGTGTAGACAAGTCACCTTGTAGCTGGGGAGGTGGTGGGTAGCTGGCACAGCTGCAAGAGGAATTAGTCAGAGACTCATACCTCTCTGCATTGTATTTTACCAAGTCTAATAATTCCCCAGCCTCAAACAAGCGCTCACTCAATTGCTGTTGTGAACTTTGATATTTCTCAAAGATATCCTGCAGTAAACACTCCTTGTTTAACAAATCGTTTTGGAGGCACTGTGTATCTTTATCATACTTTACCCTACAATTATCTAGCTCACTCATACAGGTATTTAATCTACTAGTTAAGTTAACACGTTCCTTTCTAAGAGAAATATTTAATTTTTGGAGATTTTGTTTTTTGATCGCTCTCCGGGATCGTTTCATAATTTTCTTGATTTTAATATATTTTTTTAATTTATTGTGACTCATGACAATAGGACATAATGGTCTAGTGTCTTCACCAGTCAAATCAATTATAAAATCTGGCTCACACACTGTTTCCGACTGAATGCTGCCAACCAACTCACTAAATAAGCTATTAGTGTTATTAAACTGCTCACTGACTCTAACAGACTCAGCGTTAGATAGTGCCTTATGGGCATCACACAATGCTTGTTCAAGTTCAGAAACACGGTTTAAAGTTAGTTCATACGTGTCATTGCACTTCTGGTATGTTGCCGCTTGGTGCTTAAGTTCCCGGTGTTGTTCGGCTAAGTCGAGGTGCTGAATGTGTAGCTCAGCTAGCTCATTCTTGAGGAAGGTGTTTTTATGAACCACCTTTTCAACTTCCACCTCACTGTCTGCCTGACTTCAATTTCAGAAGTCAGCGTTCTTGTTTTCGTTTCTTCGTGTTTTGACACCGACTTCCGAAATTGAAGTTATTTTTCACTTTGTAGTGTTTTTATTTGGAAGTCGGTTGTATTATTTGTAAAAAGTTTTTTTTTTTCACTTTTTAGTTGTGGTACATAATGGACCAGTTCTATAGGCTACGTACCAATAATGCCCAAAGTGAAGCCAGAATAGATTAACCCAATAACATGAAACTTAAACAAAACCGGTGGAATAAAAATATACCAAGGTGAACTTTTTACACCTGCGTACCCCTTTACAGTGTACCAGTGTGATGTTATGTTATGAAATGGTGAATACTATAAACAGAAATGCGATTGCAGCTATTCCGAGTGATTTGCCGTCATTTATTGAAGAGTTCTGATGTGTATCTCCGAAGTTCTTCAACAGATATTGATGAAAATTAAATGGGACTACATGACAAGCACCAGCTTTCAAATGAAAAAAGAATCATCAAAATCGGATTGATAACATCCTCTTTTTTGGGAAGTCGGTTAAAAATACCACAAATGCTACAACAGACGGAATAACCTCTACGAATGTTTAGTCTGAAGTGTTAGAACTATGTAAACAAGAGACTCCGTAACCTAAACAAGACAAAAAAAAACTTTCCGTGGAGTTAGGAAACAGTAAAAAAGGAGAATAAAAGACGTAGGAGGTCGTTATGGACAAACCGCACTCGCCAGAGACCTCGAGAAAGTAATTGGGAAATAAAACATGACATTCAATGGCACCTCGTTTTTTATCCGACTGCTGAAGGAGGGTAATGTGTTTATCATCAGTCTAATTATGTATGTTTGTTCCTATGTGGCGTTCCAGAGACCAAACGCTTTGGCCGATTTTGATGATTCGTACATCAATTGATTCGTCTTAACCCTGCGAGTGTCACTGGCTACATTAAAATTATAAAATAGAAAAATGGTGGCTTTTGGGCGCCATATTGTGGGGGCTCAATATTTTTTCTTCCAATCTCATTGTGTGGGGTATCAAAAATAATAACACTTATATGTTTAAATATACCTAATTCTAAAAAATGTAAACTAAAAAATTATGATTAAAAAAACTCAAAAAACCCGACTGCTAAAAAGACGTAAACAAAAAAAAAATACATACTGTGCAGTCGGAGGATACATCTGGTTTTGGTCAGAAGAAGTCGGGTTTTTGATTTAACTTGTTTTATAATGGTGTAACAACATTATTATGGCTACATGCACGACCTATACGGCATGTGCAATTAATCCAATGATACATATGATAAACAAGGCATATGTTTTAGTTATCAAGTAACATGTGGTATATGACTGCCGCGGCTCGCAATAGATTTATTGTCCAACTAATTTTGGAGCACTTCCCTCTTATAACTTGCAAGAAAATCTTCGGAAGTGGAAAGCAATCTAGGGAATTGCGTTTACGTGGAACTTGCAAGCGCATTTCCGATTTCCACCCTAAACAGAAGAGGGGAACGCAACTAAATTAGTTCCTCGGTACTATCTGTCTAATCAGTCGCTCTCGGGGGAGATAAGATATTTGTAGTTTGTATAAACAATGCAGCCGTTTATCAAACTCAAAGAGTATTGGATATCTCAATTTATTAGGATGGACCTAATTTCTGTGAAAGCTAAACCGAAGCTTTGAAATTGAAGACTGTTAACGTAATTATAACTTTTCAGCTGAGTTTAGGCTCGGCGCAAACGGGCAACCGACCACTGCCACCGGTGGCCAGCGACAGCGACTTAAGAGCGGACTCTAGTCGGTAATATAGTATAGTAATATAGTCTATTGCCGTCGCGTCACCTCCAACCTCACCCCGTAAAGTGCGAAAGGGACAACTGCAGTTTAGGCTGATTTTACCTACAAAAACTTTGACTAAAAGACGTTTCGTATTCTGCTGTTTTCTTCATGAAAACTAGTCTGATCTAATAAATTCTTATATCAAAATTTACAGGAAAAGTATATCTATGCTCCTATCATTTCCTTTTTTGTTAAAAACTTATAAATTTTGTCTGAAAGTCTTCTGAACATGGCGGTAAAATTGGGCATTTTTTTCGGATTTTTGGATTGTCATATTTCTTTTTGTGATTATGTTTTGGAAAAAATGAAATGATAGGGGCACGTATTAATTAGACCCAGATTTTATGGGGAAAAATCATTGCTCTAGAGGCATTATCCACGAAGAAAACAGCAGAATGTTTTTGTATGGAGAAAGTCTCACTAGACGCACCGCTCACATGTAGACGGTGGCGGCCACTCGCTACAGCAGTGTCCGTGTCTCGCCACTTGTGGCCGCCATCGCGTCACTCAAGGCGTCCTACGCATCGCACGCGTCACCTTAGAGCACGACGACGCCTCAATGGATATCGATACTTTCATATAGGAAATACAATTACGTCCCGCTATTTGGGATTCAAATTCTGATCTATACAGCAATAGAAACAAAGCGGCTTCTGAACACCGCACATACGGGTATTTTGCATTCCTAGCCGGGCGAAATTGGTAAAAACAAATTACAACATAAAAGCAAAAATGAATACTAGTCAGCGAGTCAGGTAGATACAGAACAATAGGCGACCCTTTTCGGGCTCGAGCGCCCGCGCCGTCAGCTAGCAAGCCAGTCGGAACTTAATCGTTGTCGCATGCGCTCGCGTCAGTTACTGGCTACATTAAAAACGTACTGCGTTTGAGACCTCAGTGCTTTTTAATAGTGAGTTATTTAACCAAAACTACTATGGATCATCATAATACTGGTAAGAACAGTTTTATTTATTAATATTTACTAATGTTTACATGTATTTGTAAGGTTCAAAATCAATTTACAACTATCTCGATTTTTTAAGCAATTTTTACCTGAATTTTAAATTTCAAAGTGATTATAGTTATCCTTCCGAGTACTTCCGAATAACGATTTTTATTGTTACGCATGACAAAATCTGTCATATTATAGATATTTTACGAATTGAGTGCTACTTTACGCTACTTTCGACGAAACTTATGCGTTTGTGTTGGTGTTACCTAAAAAGTAGCCTATTAACAAAAAGTAACCTATTAACCGTTATTTTCAAGCAAATTATGAAATGTTTTTTTTTTATTGTTCTAGGGTTACCAGGGGTCTCTAACTACAAAGTTGTGACTAGACAATACCTGTTCAATAAAATGCAACAACAAGAATTACACACTTTTGATGAAAAAGTCGATTATTTGGAAAATTACCTTTTATCGTCTGACAACTTTAATGAAGAACAATTTCCAAAAACCCTCCCCATTGGTCGTCTGTACATTTTAGTAAGTCTTACCTACTTTACAGCAGAAAAAACCGCACAAATAATTTCGCCCGGCTAGGAATGCAAAATACCCGTATGTGCACCGGTGGCTGTCGCGCACTTCTGCCACTGTTGAAAAATGTGGCGGTAGCACGCTACAGCCACCGGTGGCACGTTTGCGCCGAGCCTTAGACGTTCGCAGACTCGCAAATTGTCAGGATGAGATCGAGAGTTTGTGCTATTAAGTACCATGATAACTTTTGAAACAATAATGAGGATGGCGCTTCGAAGTGGTTTCGATAGGAACGTGCGAGGCGAGGCGATGGTACTACAAACACACTCGAAGGCATGTGTTTTTACAAGTGACAACTGATTTTTTATTTATATGTTCTCATGTTCTGCCGGTGGCCCGAGTGTATCGATGTCGTGGCTCGAGCTCGACACACGATCCTCCGTGTAATGAATACGCTCCTATTGTTGCAAGGATAACTCGGACAGGACCGACCGACTCACTGCGGTGACGTCATTCGCTCCTACTGTTTACATTACCCACCTGTCAACGGCTACTGTTTATACGAAACAACGACTTTTCAATTGGCGTGGCAATAAATAGAAAAGTGTGGAATGAGGAATTGAGGATGCGACGGAACAATCCAGAACATAGGCATTATAAATCTTGTTGTTTGAAATTAGGGTTGCCATCTCTAAAATCATCCAGGACAAGGAGCGTAAAAACCCCGGATTTTGGAGCTTACATCCGGGAAGAAATTTTTTTTTTACAAAAAAATCCAACTGACTTCCAATTAAAAACCAATTGAAAAAAATATTTTCAATTTCGGCAGTTAGTACCTATTTATGATTTCGTTTTTTCGATTTTTTTTAAACGATTCATGTTATTTTTTCTTTGTAGTGTTTTTGATTGGAAGTCGGTTGTATTTTTTGTAGAAAAGTTTTTATTTTTCTCTTTTTTGTTGTGTCACCCTTAGTGGTCAATTTCTATAGTAATCTTACTTACTAATATTATAAACGCAAAGTTTGGATGTAAGTTTGTCACTCAATCACGCCAGAACGGCTAAACGGACCTAGATGAAATATTGCAGACAGATGGATTATATTAAGGAATAGCACATAGGCTACTTTTTATCCCGGTATAATGTTCCCTTGGAATAATAAAACACTTTGGACGCAGGCACGTGATTTGCCGTAATTTTTTAAGAGTTCCATTGAATATCGCAATTTCTTCATCAGATCTTCATCAGATCTTGTTGTAAAACAAGAGAAGAGAACTTACAAAAAAAAAAAAAATTCAAAATCGGTCTACAATTGACAGATAAATCGGTGAACAATTGCCGTTGGTGATTTGAAGACTTTAAAACCCGGACTACAAGTACAAAAAACTTTATTAAAAAAATCAAAAAACCCGACTGCTTCAAAAGCGAACTAAAAAGTCGTAAACAAGGCAAAAATCATGCTGTGCAGGCAGTTTTTTTTCGAATTAGATACATTTAAACATATAAGTGTTATACATTTTTGAAATCACCTCTTAAAACCCTTTATTTTGATACCCCACACGATGGGTACGGAAGAAAAAAAAAATTTGGGCCCCCACAATTTGGCACCCAAAATCCGCCATTTTTCTATTGTCCAATTTTAATGTAGCCTATGACACTCGCAGGGTTAAGACGAATCGATTGACGTATGATCATCAAAATCGGCCAACGCGTTTGGTCTCTGGAACGCCATATAGGAATAAACATACATACATACTTACATACATACATAGACTGCTAAACACATAACCCTCCTTCGGCAGTCGGGTAATAGAACCCCGCCCGGACGCTCCCCGGACGCCTTCTTAACTAGGACAAATCCGGGGAAACCCGGACGGATGGCAACCCTATTTGAAATAACTATCGAAGAGACGGTAGAAGTTCTTCCAATCTATTAATCACTTCACAGCTGTTGTCCCAGCGAAATAAACTCACACAGATGTCATAAAATAAGTTAGGAATTCTTTGTTCAACTTTGATCTACTGAACTTCGATAAAGTCTGAACCTATCAGATACAAAGCGGTTGACGTAAATAGATTTTCGAAGTTAAAAGCTGTTTTACAGGTGCACCGTATTCCGTAGGAGCAAGGGTCTGGTTTGAAAATCAGGTTCGTACGTGTACGTGTTACCTGAGATTCGCTCTGGCTAGGTTGGTCTAGTTTGGAAACTGCTGGAACGAGAGCAGTATTACGGACGCTTTTGACACAGATAATATAATACTAGCTTACAGATGCCTCATCCCATACAAAGAAACCGTGCCGACGTAACTAGCGTTTTTCATCTGATTAATTCTTGTTATTTTTGTAAGTACATCAATCGCGTTCGATCCCGTTTCACGGCAATAGATGGTGTTAGCAGCGACTTTCAAGTAAAAGGGTTTACTAGGTTCGTGAATATTTTTTTCTTTAAATACAGTGAAGGTTCGTTTTATAGTATTTTTTGCACGCTTTTACAGTTTATCTAGCACCAAAATGTGTTACAAAAAACAAAATTTTAACAATCGAGTGGAATGCCTCAGAAATTAAAAAATGCGCCATCTATTGGCATCAATTTTAAATGATCCTTTCAAATAATCTTTGAAATGAGAATTAAGAGCCCATTATTCCATATTTTTGTACTTAGGAGAGTTGATTAAACAAGAACATACAATTTTTATGTTCAATTCCAGAAAATGTTAATTTCACACACAATTCTATTAAATTGAGTGTACATGTCGCGCCATCTAGTGAGATTTATTTGAACCAAATTTTATTTCTTAGCAGTGAGGTCCCGTGCTTTTGATGATCACCAGCGCGAATGTATTGTGCTGGATACAGTTTCTGTGTAAACACGCTGTAGTCTGTAGTCATCTTGTTGACACCATTTCATGTTCCACTACTTTGATGGTTCGGAAGGCATCCATATTTACGGGCGATTTTATTGACGCGTTATTTAGGAATTGGCACAAGAGCTTACTTTTAGAGTTTTTCGGGGAAAAGATGCTACCGTGCCGAAAATGTTTTTTTGTAGAATCAGCCGTTCGAGATTGAAAAACTTTCTAGAATTTAAAAATACATCCGCGTGGTTCCCGGCGAGAGTATGTCACGTTTGAGTGGATAAAATGATAACCGAGGTCTAATGTCTGAGTTATAACATGCATGCATTTTGTATCATTAGTAACAAGTCTGATTCTGATAACACCATTATTGAGATCACTTTTCCCTTTCATTTGCATAACTAGGTTTTCCTTTACCTAGTTATTTGCGGACGGCAGTTGATGAAAAACTTTTGGACAGGGTTGATATTCATTATATTAAAATCAAATGTTTTTTTTTATAAAAATCAATGATTTAAATCAATATTTTTTTACTGCGTCCAAATCAGCCAAAATGTGTCAAGGATCTTCCCCCGACATGAACTACGGCACGCACACACGTGTCCAATGCTGTTTACCTACGCGGAGCCAGAATGAGTAGTACGATTTTTGTTTGATCCAATTTATTTTACACATAACGTTATGAGACAGTAAACATATACAAACAGTGTGGAAACTACCTACAAACGCTCGAAACGGCTCACTCACACAAACGTATGCACCGACGAGACTGTTCGTGCACTTTCGTTATGTCAGTACTAAGTGCCGCTTCGCGACGAGCGGTCACGTATGTTTGTGTTAGTGTGCCGTTTCGAGCGTTTGTAGGTAGTTTCCATACTGTTTGTATATTTTTACTGTGGTTATGTGATACTATTTCGGATCTATGTCTTACCATCTATACCTGATAGCTAATTTTTTAGAATTTTTAAATGATCGTACTTAGTGCCTATCATTACGACATTTTCTCAATCTCAAAACTGTACCTTTCGTTTTTTTAGTTTTAAAGTTTTTCTATAATCTTTTTACAAACGACTGCATGACAGTAGATTATATAATTGTTTTTTTTAATTATATAAATTCAAACAGTTTAAATGACCAAATATATTTTTTGTATGCCCTGAACGGCAAAACATGTAGATCCTATTACCAAATGTTATTTTAAGACCATGCAAATCTATTGTATACTCCATGTTTTACAAAAATAAATATCTTTATCTTTACAATACCCAGAGAAAAACAATTTATTAAAATAAGATGTTATTTGTTAATTTTATTAATAAATGTAATTAAAAAAAAATGTTGTGGCCTACGGTGAAGCACGCTTGCCTAGAAGAAACCTATTCACTCTTGACTTAAAGGCCCCAAGGTTGTAGCTATCAGGAAACAAAGACTCCGGAAGGGAATTCCACTCCATAGCTGTGCGCACAATGAAAGTATTAGCAAAACGCATTGTGCGTATGGGTGGGATGTCCACCATGTACCGATGGCGCATGGCCGTACGTCTTGAAGTTCGATGATGGAAAGGGCTAGGCGGAATCAAATTGTGCAGTTCCGTCGCACACTCCCCGAAATGTAACCGGTAAAAAACCGACAGGCTGGCAACTCGGCGACGATGTTCGAGGCGAGCTTTGACGCGACCAGTGCATCATTGCCAATAAGCCTCTTGGCCTCTTGGCTCTTGGTAAAAGTACTAAAAAAACACTTACGGGTTCTCTAACATCCTGAGGCAAACTTTAGCCATCGTGCTGAGCGTTTCCGTCGTATTCTCCAGGTCTTGCTGGTTATCATTGACGAACTGGCTGGTGGCTTCCGACAGGACCTTGAGCATCGGCGTGGCTTGTGCGTAGAAGAGGGACATTCTGTTGGCGACTTCTGCCGTTATGTGGGGTTCCTCTCCCGGCGGAAGTTCTGCATTGATCAGCCCCCCTCTCGATACGCTTCGTCTGTAGTAACTAAAATCGTTTTGTATCGCTGGTGTTTTCATCTGCAGGAAAAAAATAACATTAATCAGGGACTCTTAAGGGTAAAAAAGGGTAGGGTATTAATCAGGGTTTCAGGGTTTTTTGCAGAGAGGCTAGATGGACCTACAATGGGGAGGTTTATCAGGCTACATGTTGGCAACAGAGCCTGTTAAACCTTCCTGTGGTTGTGGTTATCCTTATTATTTTTGAGTGTTTCTGCATGTTACTAACACAGTTTTTAAGTAAGATGTAATACTAATAAACTATGGGCCTTGATGCCTGACATTTTTTTTTTAAATTAACGCACTCAAAATCACATAAGATTTTGAACGTGTCTAGTTCATTAGGGTTCCGTACATAAAAAGGTAAAAAAGGAACCCTTATAAGATCACTCTCTTGTCTGTCCGTCCGTGTGTCACCACCGATTTTCTCAGGATCGGGTGGACCTAGCAAGATGAAATATTTATACCACATACTGAGGTCTATAGTCCCTTTTAGGTGTGTAAAAATCAAAGTCCTGAGTCAAAACGATAAAAAGATATGGGCAGATTTAGATTTTGGCGAAAACTTGTAAGTACCAAAATTTACTTTTTTAATTTTTTGGAATGTTTCCTTTATTTGTGCTGTAAGACCTTACTTTTTGCCTTAAATTTTGGTACTTACAAGTTTGCGCGAAAATCTGAATTTGCTATTATCTTTAAAACTTGATATATATGTAACTAGCTGACCCCCGCGGCTTCGCTCCCGTCAAAATTATAGCCTATGTTACTCGGGAATAATGTAGCTTTCCATAGATAGCGATTTTTTTTAAATCAGTCCAGTAGTTTCGGCGCCTATTGGGTACAAACAAACCAACAAAAAAATCTTTCCTCTTTACAATATTGGGTATAGTTACGATGATGACTACCAATAAAAATGATACCAATTTCATTATGGCGGTATAATGGGGTAGGTACGGAACCCTCGGCGCACGAGTTCGACTCGCACTTGACCGGTTTTTTAATGGATGGACTACGCTTCGGGATTGTTTCCCATAGTGCATAATTAATCAACGAAACTGTGTCAAGCGGACCATGCATGCTAGCAGGACCTCTCATAAATAAATGAATGAGGCCTCTCAGAGCTTTGCAACTGTACCCCAAAATATTATGGACTTTATAGGAGTCGATGGGGAAACCAGTATATTTAACAATAAAAATGTCTACTGCTCACATAATGATAATTGAACTCGGCATGTGATAATAAAGTACAGGGTGGGCCAATAATTTTTGCACTTTTAAAACATGAATAGAAATAAAACTACAACTGTTATTTTGTTGATTATATTTTTAACGTTTTGAAAATTTAATGAAATTTATTTTTTAAAAATGACATCGTCGAGATGTGCACCGTCTCGTCGTTGGCACTCTAGCAATCGACTACGCAAACTTTGGAAAACTCGCTGACACATGCTGCGGGGGATCGCGGCTATCTCGTCGTGGATGTTTCGTTTTAATTGGGATATATTCGTCGGTTTATTAAGGTAGACTCGACTTTTCAGGTATCCCCATAAGAAAAAATCGCATGGTGTAAGATCCGGGCTTCTCGGAGGCCATGGAATATCACCTCTGCGAGAAATCAATTTATTCGGAAACATTTCTTTGACTACCGGTAAAGTCACATTTGACGTGTGGCATGTTGCTCCATCTTGTTGCATCCAGGTCCTGCTGTTGTATCCTTGAAATTCATGCAACTGCGGCGTCAAAAACTCTCGCAACATCTTGACGTATTCCGCTGAATTCACAGTTACATTATTTCCTTGATTATTTTCACGGAAATTTCAACCTCTCGAATGTTCTCATCGCTTCTTCTTGAACGTGGCCGGCCTGTTTGTTTAATATTCGTTGTCGATCCCGTTTGCTCGAACTTCACGACCCAAGCTTTGATTAAATTCACACTTGGACACTCGCTTACACGGCGTAATCCATATTCAATTCGAAACAGGCGTCGTACAGTAACGTAGGAATCGTTGTTTTTGTAAAATTGTTTAACACAAAAAGCACGCTGTTGTCCCGTGAAGCGCTCCATCGTGACTAAAATTGCATGTAGCGACGCATAGTTTCCCGCCACCCGCGCACCCCTCCCTCCAACGGTATTCGAGAAATTTAGTGTTGCAATTTGCAAAAATTATTGGCCCACCCTGTACTTTTTGCACACAATGGGCATGCGAAATAATACTTTCTAGACATGAAGGGCCGTAGGTCGGAGATGAATTAGTATTGCCGCCCATTCAACTAGGGGGTTTGGGTACTCAATCAACCGCGGTACAACTCGAACCTAATAATTTTACGCTTCCATAAAGGAACGTCCTCACTGGAAGCATTATTTCGTGAGCATTTGTAAACAAGTAAAAGTAGCAACAAATGCTTTCCATCAAACCCAGCATTCGCATTCAAGCAAAACTATGAACGTTCGAGTCGAACATTCCCTTGCGAGCTTGGAGGCATTCGAATACGATCTCGTTATATTATGTAATTCATTCGATAATACGATTGACCAAGAAGGTCACAAACACTTAAGATCAAGGAACTGCTCCTTGCTTTACAAGTGGCCAGTAATATTCCTACATACATACTCATTTATTTCATTATCTGAGTACTTGCTTTCGAGCGTTTTGTTTGCGTGAACATTCGAATGCGAGACGTTTACGCGAAAATCGTTGCAACGTCCACACCGGCCGAAGTTCGCGCTTTTTTACCTATGTTTGCAATATTTGTAAGTATGTGAGAACCATGTTCCTACTTATCAAATTAATTAATTGTTAATGCTTTTTAATACTTTATACCTGTACGTAGTATAGTGTGTAGAGCTATTCTGATTGCATCGTCCTCACATATATTAATTTATTAATGTATGTACTTATGTAAATATTGTAAAACACCTATTTTTTAAAAAAGAGTATGTATGGAGTTTCTTGTGCGTTCTTCTCCATAACAATCTGCTTGCCGAATGCACGTTAGAATAAATTTTATTACTTGTTAATTTTAATTTATTTGATGTTCAAAAGTGCCGTTTAATGGCTTAGTTGAATAAATATATTTGACTTTATTTGACATTACACGTGAATGCTCTCAGTAAGGACGTTCCTTAATGTTCATTTTATTTTTAGTAGACCACACGCGAAGGAGATGCGTGCGCTCGCGATTTATTCGTCGCAAGATTATCTTTTAACGATACATTGTTCGTCGGTATTTGTATTGCAAGTCTCTATTTGAAATCTTTATTGCTTGAGGTGCGGTTATGCTAATCTATACTAATATTAAAAAGCTGAAGAGTTTGTTTGAACGCGCTAATCTCAGGAACTACTGGTTGGAATTGAAAAATTATTTTTGTGTTGGATAGTCCATTTATCGAGGAAGGTTATAGGCTATATAACATCACGCTACGACCAATAGGAGCGGAGCATAAGTGAACAATGTTGCAAAAACGGGCAAAAATATTCCGCTGCGTAAACGATTTAAGTTACGCAACAATCATGTATGTAGGGTAGGTAGGGTAGATGGATAGTTTGGTAACTAGTTGACGAGAGCGAAGCCGCGTGGGACAGCTAGTAAAGTGTATGTTTGAATGGATGTAGCTTCCTTGCCTTTAAGAAAATGGAGAAGTCAATACAATCCTGAGATCGGATTTACGAGTTTTTAGCTACAGTACTTTGAATCTTACTCATATTATAAAGCCGAAATTTTGGATGGATGTATGTTTGTTACTCCATTACGCCAGAAAGGCTGGTCGGATCCGGATGATGAAATTTGGCACGGAGATAGATTACAGTCTGGAATAGCACATAGGCTTTTTTATCCAGGTATAATGTTCCTTTGGTATAAGAAAACACTTTTCACGCGGAGGAAGCCGCTGGCGGAAGCTAGTTCTCCATAATTTCAAGCAAAAATTGCCGAGATCATATCGTTATAATAAATTCATGACTAAGTTTGAATTAATCCGCTTTAGAAGAATTTTGCCCGCTTAAGGTTCCTCTAGTCGACGGCACGAACTATTTTGTGGGCGAGGTTAAAATGCATGCTATTGCATCGGCCAACACGCTCGAAAGATAAAGATGCTGTGATGGGCAGTAAGAAGCTATTTCGCGTACGAATTAGCATTTTTTCATATTTGTATCGAAATGAATGATGATTTAGGATGAAAACGAGCGCACGAAATTTTATAAACAGACCTTTGGGAGTCTAGATATCATGAAAAAACGATTATTTGTATATTTTCAAAATAAAAATTATTTGCATTGTTGAATTATTAATATATCCCTGTATGGTCTGTAGTTCTTTTTGCAATTTTCCTTCTTCTTATGGTATTTATTTCCGCCCAAAGATGCTTTAAAATTAGTGTTAAAATATGGAACTTTCGACGCTCATAACTTCCAAACATATTTTTTTACTTTTTGTTTCCATACAGGGCTAGATAATGATAAGACAAATTGATATTTAATTTTTAATTTTAAACGTGCATCGTCAAACAGTGGAGTAATTGCCAGACTACGTTTGTATGGAAGAATGATCGACTAGTGTAACCTTAAAAGAAGCTCATTATTTTTCAAATATATTTTCTTGGCCTATTCATTTATCCTGTTAGGAACTTGACTCTTATACAAGGCCACGTCGACAATGTTTCGTGAATCAATGAAAAAGGGTATGAATAATCATTATTCAAAGAAACTTCCTATGGTTGTCTAATCACCCCTTTCTAGGAAATGATCGAACTATGGCGAGTAGGTTTCTAAGTATTTCAACTCGCTACGGTCGATATGCTTGGTAAACAGAAAGAATTAAGGTTCCCCTAGTCGACGGCACGAACTATTTTGTGCGCGTGGATAAAATGCATGCTATCTCATCCGACAACACTTGCGAAAGAGATAGATGCTGTGATGAGCAGTAAGAAGCTAGTTCGCGTACGAATTAGCACTTATGCAAGTTTAGAGCGAAATAGATGATGATTCAGGACGAAAACGAGCTCGCGAAATTTTGGAAACAGACCTTTGGGAGTCTAGAATCTAGATATCATGAAAAACGATGAAATGTATATTTTCAAAATAAAATTATTTGCATTGTTGAATTACCAATCTATCCCTGTATGGAGGCCGTTTTGCAATTTTCCTTCTTATTATGGTATTTATTTCCGCCCAAAGATGCGTTAAAATTACTGTTGAAATATGGAACTTTCGACGCTCATAACTTTCAAATATATATATTTTCTCCTTTTTTGTTTCCATACAGGGCTAGATAATGATGAGACAAATTGATATAATTTTTTGTTTTGAACATACATCGTCAAACAGTGGAGTAATCGCCAGACTACTTTGTATGAAAGAATGATCGACTAGTGTAACCTTAAGCGTGGCTAATCATTGTTTCTATTTCCGTTAATACAAGACTGCCTCGTAATCCAATTAAATGGCAGTATTAAACCTACCAGATTAACCCACTCTGTATATTTTTTTGCACATAATTACAAAATAAGGCTTGGGATACCAAAACAAAATTAAATTGTATAAAACCCTCTTTTAATACAGGGTTTAATAATATGAGCATTTATTTTCTTTGTTTCGTACAAGCTTGAAAAGTAAAATATTCAAGAAGCTAAATGGTACTTTGGCCCATTCAACAAAAAAAAATATATTTTCCGTATCACACATATTTTTATTATGGGTGGTCTCCTCGCGTTTGACCACTATCTCACACCTGATGGTGTTTTAGGGTTCCGTACCCAAAGGGTAAAAACGGGACCCAATTACTAAGACTCCGCGGTCCGTCTGTCACCAGGCTGTATCTCATGAACCGTGATAGCTATATAGGCAGTTGAAATTTTTCCAGATGATGTATTTCTGTTGCCGCTATAACAAAAACAGAAAAAATAAATATTTAAGTGGGGCTCCGATACAATAAACGTGATTTGTTTTGCCGTTTTTTGCGATAATGGTACGGAACCCTACGTGCGCGAGTCCGACTCAGACTTGGCCGGTTTTAAATCATATCGACCACTGCATTTTTTCGTGTAAACCACTTCGCCTTATTCTTATGACATAGGAGGCCCGTGGAAACTAAATATCAAGAAACGATATGAATATGTTTCAAAACATTTTATAATATTTATGTCACTATCGATTGAAAGGCTATGTTTAACATTTCTCTTCCATGGGTCATATTTGTAATACTTATCGATTCGCTATTACATACTCAAACAAAACCATGAACATCATTACTGGCAGTAAGAACATACCTACGATCAATGATTTTATATATTATCTACTAGCTGACGCCCGCGGCTTCGCTATCGTCAACTACCTACCTACCATAACTACCCTATCCTACCTACAGAAAAAAAAAAACATAAACCATCTACTAAATAGTCCGAACAAAGCCTAAACATTTGGTTTGGATAGGTGAGCCCGTTCTTGAGTTATAAAATTACAACGAAAAGTGGCATTGATTATTATATATATCACATAAATCTTAATAATAAGGCAATAGAAGTCGCATAGACGCGTGACCTTGTCGCCGCGCTTATGTGTTGGAGGACACAAGTGCACGCGGAGCGTTTGTTGCGGTTTCTAGTGTTATTTGAGACGCGGCGCGACGCGCGGAGAGAGGTAAACATGGTGTTTTGCAGCATATCCAACTGCAGAAACTCGTCCAAAACTTGTAACTTAACAAATAAAGGAATAACATTTAATATGTAAGTACTTAATTATTGAAATATTTTCGTTTTTTAGCAAATATAGACAAATCAAATATTTTCACTATCACTACTACGATTTATCACAAAAAACGATTTTTTTGTCAAATCAATAACCATTAACGCTTAAGCTTATTCATGTCTACTATTACTACTGCTAAAAGCAGCAATGAAATTATAGTCATACGCAATAAACAAAAATCGCCGTTTGCGTAAATTCTAGGTACAAGCCGCATGAGTTGGCCGAGAGCCGAGGGCCGAGAGTGAGCACGCAATATCATTTTTTGCTTTTCGCACACGTTTCTTATTGGCTGCAGGAGTCGCGCCCCCTGACATTATGCGTTTATAAAAAATATTGCGTAATGTCATCGCATAAAGTTTAATTTTGTAGCAGTAATGCAAAGTGCATTTGTAGGTGTAATTGTGTATCTATTTTTTGTTTATGTAGTAGTAGCTGTGACCCCGGCGACACTCGTCCCGATATAAAATTTAGTACTATAGCATTTCTATTGCCTTATTATTAAGATTTCTGTGATATATATAGATACTGAGGTAGATACGTTTTACCGACGTCTGCGTGGTAATACAAACACAAGCTGACCAGCTTGAGTGAGCTCAGTCCGTCCTGCGTCTGGCTACGACACGAACGTAGTTTCGAAGAGTACGTTTATCTCTTTCTGACAACGGGGTCCTATTTATTAACCCCCGCCGGAAAAAGAGGAGTGTTATAAGTTTCACGTGAGTTGCTGTGTAACTGTGTGTCTGTCTGTGGCATCATAGCGCCTAAACGGATAAACCGATTTTGATTTAGTTTTCAATTTCGATTTTGATTTAGTAGTCAAGAGTGTTCATAGCTATGTTTGAATAAAATCGGTTCAGCCGTTCAAAAGTTATGGGCGTTTTACTGTTTGAATCGGGGTGTTTTAGCAAGATAAATGTGTCGGGGTTTTTTTTTTGAATTTTTACTTGTATCTCTGTGATCTTTTAACCTACTCAGTGATAAAAATACAGTTCCAAGTTCCATAGGCCCTATGTAGGTATCTAAAGTAAAATAAATATCACAATATTTTTACCCGACTGCCGAAGAAGGGTAATGTGTTTATCAGTCTACGTATGTATGTATGTTTGTTTCTATGTGACGCTCTAGAGACCAAAAGCTTTGGCCGATTTTGATGATTCGTACGTCAATCGATTCGTTTTAACCCTGCGAGTGTCACTGGCTACATTAAAATTGGAAAATATAAAAATGACGGCTTTTAGGCGCTTTATTGTGGGGGCTCATTTTTTTTCTTGATCCCGTCTTGTGGGGTATCAAAATAAATGGGTTTTCGAGGTGATTTCAAAAATATATTACATTTATACGTAACACATTCAAAAAAAAAAAACTAAAATTTTTAGTAAAAAAAGTTAGGTAATTAAAAAAATCAAAAAAGTTTTTTGTTTTTTTGTTATTTCAATATATAATGAGTATGACGTCTCTATTGGTAAATCTCATTGTCTACGATTGAGTAGGTAAGTACCTTACCTATTTATAGGTCAACCGGTCAACCCATGACCGTATTCAGACTTGACAGTTAAGAGGAATCGAGACGAATCCTCTTCTGAAAAAACTTACCGTTCGGCTAAAACACGCAAAAAACCCATATTTGCAAACTTTGACCTTGAAACAAAAAAAAATGCAAGTGTAATGGTAATGGTGTTCCGAACATTCGTACCAATTTTCAGCTCTATGCGAATTACCGTAAACTTACCCCTAATTCTTGGTCTAAATTTGACCGGACTATTAGTTTAGCGTTAGTTTTGTTGTATTATTAGGTTAAAAGTACTACAAAAGAATTGTCTGCAATATATTCTAATGATGGTTTTAATTATTACAAATTAAACTATTTACCCAATTAATTATTTTCGCGAATTCATACGCTACCCCAACACTATTTGTTGTAGCTTGGCAACATTACTTAGAACTGTCAAGTGTCAACGTCAATTTACCGAATACGATTACGGGTCGAACGTTAGCTACCGATCGATCAGCGTTCCAAATGCGATAGCTCTACCTAAGGATGTTAATTATGCACAGGACTTACGTAAAGACGGCCGAAGAAGGGCGATGGCCTTAGATAGGGTTAAAGTGTTTGAACAGTACTGACACGACTCAATTTAACTAGAATATCGAAAATTGCGGCCCAAATAAAATATCAATCATGAATAAATAACCTTGAAGAAAATTAAGGAGGATGTTTCTTCCCTACTAATAGTCGATTACTAGAAGCTAACTAGAAAAGGTGAATGCCCATTTTGTAAGGGAACTTGGGCCCCTTTGAAAAAATGGTTGTATCTTGATGAATTTGGTTGTATATTGTAGAAAATACACGTTATATTCATAATTATAAAAGATTTTTTATTTATTTTGCGGGGTTCTCGAAATATAAAGATGTTTCTGTTCTTGAAATGAACCCTTATTACAATGCAATAAGGTGCATACAATTGTCCAAGTGAAGGCACCTGATCTTTTGTTGTCTGTACATATAAAGTAAAGCACACAGATGAAAAAATATACAAAATATAAATACTATTTTTGAATATTTTATTAAAATCGCAGACACGATACCTCATAATGGGCCTGCGTATGGGCAATCTCCTTTTATTTCTTTTGAAATTGAATCATGATCTACTTGGTCATGACTCAATTTCAAAAATTATTTCTCTGATAGACAACTATACTATGGCTACATTTTACATACATACATAAACTCACGCCTTTTTCCCATGGGGGTAGGCAGAAACTACAGAACGCCACCTGCTACGATCCTTACATACTTCTTTTGCTTCACAGTTCACACACATTCATACATCTAGTCATACACTCACGCCGGTTATGGGTACTGCGCACCTGGCCTTTCTGAAGAACATCACCTATAAGGTCTATATATGTCTTTCTAGGGCGTCCCCTCCCGGCGTTTCTATTCACGCTACATTTTATCCCGAAAAAAAAACGCGGTTCTTCTGAGATAGACCATGGTCACAGTATAGTCACGAGTGGTCACGTATTTTTGTGTAAGCGTGCCGTTTCGAGCGTATGTAGGTAGTTGCTATACTGTTTGTATATTTTACTGTGACCATGGGGACGAAGCCGCAGGACAAAGCTAGTAGTAGTATAATAACAAGAAATTGATTCGTTATTTTTAGCTGAAAGAAGGCTTCAAGAAATTGAATACAAATGATATGCTTAGTATTTTGTTCTTAGAAACACAGGACCAACTTTCTAAAACGATGGTAGTTCATATTGTAATTCTAAAAGGGCAAAAGCTTAGGTAATCTATTTCTGTTACTGGTACAGACAAGGCCATTCCAGTCTATTGGAAAGATAAACGAAATGATAGGTACAGAATACCATTAGCGTATAAAACTAAAGAATAATAACGTTGAAATTTTTATATTTGACAGATTGAAGCCCCAGTGTTTGAAAATATTGTAAAAGGATCAAGAGACCGAAATGTATTTAGAAAGAAAAGAAAATGACACCACCAAAAAAATTTACACCCACGTAGTAGAGCCAAAGCCACATATGGATCTGGATAGACTACAGAACAGTTAAGGCGGTACCGCGTGCAAAACGCCGCGCTAGCCGTTTTTCGTGCTGTTTTTAGGAGCTATCTACTAGTTATTCAAAAAGAAATATCAACTAATAAAAATACATTAAATTTCTACATATTATTGATTCTAAAATGGTCGTATACTTTTTTTTTAAAGAGGTATATGTTTCACTAATCTCCTTCCAACACAACCATAAAAATGAGAAATAATTATTGATGGCATGCATCTCCTCGTAAAGTGTTCATTAATGTATTAACACTAATGGATAGACAATTAAAAAACAAAAAAAAATGTCGTATTTTTTTCAAAAGACTCAATTTCGAATTTATAAAGATTTTATTCTAAATTCTGGGCGTATTCACTACTGTAATTCATGCGCCACCAGTGCCTCTAGGCCAATAGGAATGCTTATATCTCATGCTGAATTTTTGGTCAGGGTACCGCCTTAAATGTTCTGTTTGGATAGACCGACGGAAATAATAAAGTCCAACCAAAGGAAACAGGCAGAAAACAGAATACAGCAATCCAATATATAATGAAACACGTTTCGGAAACAGGTCAGATATCATTCCAATTTTAAAATTATCAACACAGAACAAAAATCACTATTGGGAGTCCTCCTTTCAAAATTCGCAATAGTAACATGAGAAGACCAACAAGCCTAAACCAATCTAAATAACAGATTTATTTTTATAGTTTCTTGGAACGCTATTACCAAATCTTCATCTGTTTCGAATGACAACGAATCAAACGTAAATAAATCGCATGCAAGCCCGTGACTCACCGAAGTCACCGAGGTCGCGATTCGAGCCAAGCCTCACCTCACTTTCTATACAATGGATTCGCAAATTGTTCCCTTTTCGACTCGATGACTAACATTTAGATAGCTTCGCTTTAGATTAATTATGACGATAGTTTAATAGCCAATGAACCAATACAAGTTAATATAAACTACTTGTAGATAAGAATATTGACAGGCTTGTGTAGTCATGTACTGAAATTGTTGGAAACATCCGGTACCCTCGTTGCCCCTGGACCAACTGGGTGAGGTTTAGCGCAAGCGCAAGCTTACGCATCTCCCGTCCAGCATGGTCAGTGCACTGGTATGGGAAGAGCCACTCCTGGTGGTGGGCATTAAAGTCCCCCAGTAACACTAATTGAATAAACCGCTGCTGTGCCGCATCAGCCGCCTCACTGAGGTACTCTGTTAGCCTGGAAGTCTCCTGATCTCTGCTGTGCGAACGGTAGACACAGGCGTAGATAACTTTATCCAGACCTGTGTCCACCAGAGCCCAGAGCGTTGAGAATCTGGAGTCCTCAAGATTACGGAGACGCCGATAGCAAATGTCGTCACGGGCATACATACGCCCGCCAGTGGTCTAAAATTGTGCTCCAAGGTGAACCCTGGGTAAGACAAGTACGACACGTCTGACGGATTCACTATCTGCGTCTCCGTAAGGAAAAAGAGCGCTGGTTTCTCAGCCTCCAGGTGATAGTGGAGCAGTGCAGTGATATTTGAGTGCAGACCTCGAACATTGGTTTATAAACTTTGTGGAGGAAGGGGTGCAGCCGCTGTTTATCTCCAGTATTCTTTTTCCTTTTCATCGTCATATAAAAGAGTGAATGGAGTAGAGGAGTAGGAAGTGAGACGAGGTTTCACGCTGCTAACCTACAGACACGCACTGAAAGGACAGCATCATTGGGGCACAAGTCTGGAGACTGCGGGGACGCCCGAGCCCCCCCCTGGTATGTCCATCGGGCCCTCCCGTCTGATCGCCAACCAGCACGATGGTGCATGCCAGGATTTTTCGACAGTTGGCGGGGCAGCCTTTCGTATGTGGCTGGCACACTACTTGGGCCCCCAACTACCTGCAGTCGGCCAGCGGTGCACCGTGCCTCGGATCCCGTTACCCACCGTGCCTCGGATCCGGTTACCCTCCGCGACTAGTCTCCCGATACATCCTTAACAGCGCGCGTCAGGCTGGTCAGTCTGGAGTGGAACAGCTATCTCGACCCAACTCCTCTAGTTGGCTACACCGGGCATCGTACCGGAACATGGCTAGGCCGCTTGGCGGTACGTCTTTGCCCGGTGGGTGGTCACAAGCCTTCGGCCGAAGCCTACCACCAGTTAGTTTCACCTGATTTGCACCACCCGGGGACCACCACACGTACCACCACGTGTAGGGAATCAAAAAAGGGGTACACACCTACGTCCCTCGGCCGCCAAAAGCTTATTTTTCTGAAGGTGCTGTAAACGATGATGGGGGTATTAAATCAGAAGGAAGGGCATTTGCTTCTATTTCGCGATAGAATCAACATGAAGACCAGAATATCTCACTAATGGGTTTGCCAAACGTGGTTACATTATACCCTCGCGACTGTAAATTTTACTTATGGGCAGGTTCATTTAGTTTCTGATGGTAATATCTGTTCATTCTGATTAAACATTGACAAAGTCTTTTAAATTTCACGAGTTCAGCAGTAAATTATTTTGCGAAGTCGTTCAATGGTTGCCAGAAAACTTAAAAAAAAGGGCAGCCACAGGAAAATAGGTCCTTTGATTCTTTCATTCACAAAAGCATCTATGGCTTTAGCAGTCCTTTGTTTGCGCTTTTCAATTACTGCAAACCCACACAAAAGCATTCGAATAAATCTGAAATACACTCCTGTAATAACAATTCAATTATTTATCCCAAGAGAGCTATTAAGGTTACACTAGTCGAAAATTCTTCCATACAAACGTAGTCTAGAGATTCTCCACTGTTGGACGACGTACGTTCAAAAAAAAAAATATATATATTTGAAAGTTATGAGCGTCGAAAGTTCCATATTTCAACACTAATTTTAACGCATCTTTGGGCGGCAATAAATACAATAAGAAGAAGGAAAATTGCAAAACGGCCTCCATACAGGGATAGATTAGTAATTCAACAAAGCAAATAATTTTATTTTAAAAATTTAGTAGTTTTTTCATGATATCTAGACTCCCAAAGGTCTGTTTATATAAAATCGCGCGCTCGTTTTCGTCCTAAATCATCATCAATTTCGCTACAAACTTGCAAAGTGCTAATTCGTACACGAGTTAGCTTCTTACTGCTCATCACAGCATCTATTTCTTTCGCACGTGTTGTCGGATAAGATAGCATGCATTTTAACCCCGCGCACAAAATAGTTCGTGCCGTCGACTAGTTCAACCTTAATTTTAACTTCCATAACTTCGGCAATTATTTTTCGCATTCGCACTACTAAATAGCTAATGTTAGCTCTGATTCTAGACGCATAACAATTGTTTCGCGAGTAGATAGCATTCAGTGAACTAGGAGCAACGACACTGCAAGGTTGGGGTCAAAAGGGCCCCAGCAATTGAATTACTTATGCTGCATCATATACACTGGGAACGATTGGTCGTTCTGTCTCTGTTTATTTATAACATTGTGACTTATTGTTTGTTATTGGCTACTTACAATGCTGTGAGCAAATCAGCAAATGTTAGATTATTTTTAGGGTTCCGTAGCCAAATGGCAAAAAACGGAACCCTTATAGATTCGTCATGTCTGTCTGTCTGTCTGTCCGTCCGTATGTCACAGCCACTTTTTTCCGAAACTACTAGAACTATGCTGTTGAAACTTGGTAAGTAGATGTATTCTGTGAACCGCATTAATATTTTCATACAAAAATACAAAAAAAAACAACAAATTTTGGGGGTTCCTATACATGAAACTGAAACTAAAAAAAATATATGATGTACATTACCATGTAAACTTCCACCGAAAATTGGTTTGAACGAGATAAAGTACCTAAGTAGTTTTTTTTAATACGTCATAAATCGTAAACCGCAATTTACTAAGTACGGAACCCTTCGTGCGCGAGTCCGACTCGCACTTGGCCGGTTTTTTTTAATGTGTTTTCGCGGATAACTTCGTCGTTTATGAACCGATTTTGATGATTCTTTTTTTGTTGGAAAGGTGATATCCCAAGGGTGGTTCCATGATAAGGAAACCGGAAAGGATCTGATGATGGCATCCCAGAGAAATCGAAGGAACTCCTCAAATATTACCGATATTCTCGAAAGTCATAGAAAAAATAATACACCACCGAATCTACAATTTTCTCGAAAGTACGAATGTACTGGTTGATGAACAAAAAGGTTTTAGAAAAAATAAGTCAATTAATGCTGCTATTTATGACTTTCTTAGTAAAATTATGTCAAGTGTAGATAAAACACTACCCATCTGTGCCCTGTATATGGACATGACGAAAGCCTTCGATCATGTTGATCATGCTATACTTATCGACAAACTAGAAAGATGTGGAATACGCGGCAATGGTCTTGAGCTTATCACATCATATTTAAGCAACCGGCAACAATACACAGAAATAACAAATATAAATATTAAAACCAAGCGGGCAATCAAATATAGGTCAAAACCTAGAACGGTGAAGTACGGTGTGCCTCAGGGGAGTGTTTTGGGTCCTCCCCTATTTCTGGTGTACATAAATGATCTTCCAAAAAGTATCAATCACCCAACAGTATTATTTGCTGATGACTGTACAATAATGATAAAAAAAGATGAGTCGTACAATTATGAGCAAGAAATAAATGACACGCTAAAGCAAACTATAGATTGGCTGCACTTGAATAATTTAATAATTAATTTAGAGAAGACGTGTATAATGCATTTTAGTCAGCGACAACGACAACAAATACCCGTTAATATTAGTCACAATGGGCAACCAGTTACAAAAACGGATACAACAAAGTTTCTAGGGTTAGTGATAGACAGTCAACTTACGTGGAAACCGCATGTTGAAGAAATTTGTAAAAAACTTAACAGTTTTGCTTTTGCTCTTTATAAGCTGTCCAAATTTGTTAACCGTGACGCTGTGCTTATTGCCTACCATAGCTACGTAGAATCAGTTCTAAGATACGGAGTCATCTTCTGGGGTAACTCAACAGACAAGAATTACGTATTCATCGCACAAAAAAAATGCGTACGTGCTTTATGTAATCTGCACTCAAGGGACAGTTGTAAGCCTTATTTTAAATCCTTGAAGCTTCTAACATTGCCGTCATTATACATCTTTGAGGTGGCAGTGTTTGTTAAGACAAACCCACAGCTTTTCAAAATCAGAGCCCCAGCTGATCCACGGTTAAGAAAAAGGGATTCAAACATTCTTTGTGTTGATCGCAGTAAAACAGCCCTCCTACGTAAAAGTATTTACCGAATGGCTCCAGTAATTTTCAATAAAATTCCACGACAGCTAAAGAATCTCAATAATAATATGTTTAAAAAGAAATTGAAACAATTTTTAATTCATAAATGTTATTACTCCACAACTGAGTTTATGGAGGACACCACTGACATTTAGATTATTACTATATTACATTTAGATTATTATTTTGACATTGGTAATTGTGTGTTAGTACGTAAGGCATTGTGTGTTAGTAAATAATTAATTTAATGATTTCATTTTTAATGTGTGTCTGTTGTTTCGACACCACTAACTTTATTAATATTTGTATGCTCTCGAGTAAAATGTAGCGAACTGAACACCTTAATATAACATCCTATTGTATTGAAACCTACATTTACGAATAAATATGATTTGATTTGATTTGATTTGATTTGAAATATTATAGCCATACATATAGCGATTTTGGTATTTTTATCAACAATGCAATAATTTACAGTCAGAAAGTTTCATTATGTGAAATGGATCTGATGAAGAAGACCACAGGAACTCCTTAATGCTAAGTATGTCACGGGTATAATATACATCGAGCTAACCGACTATGATGAAGCAAATACTTATAAATAAATGGTCCTGATGAAAATGGTAACATCGAACTGATCTGATGATGAAGCCGTAAGGTAGGCACTGGAACTCCGTAATAATACAATGGATCCTAGTCGTGTTTGGGTTTAATGGAATCGTCATGAGATTTACTTTGGCTATTAATAATTTTCATGGTATTTGGAGGCACCTATCAAAACTAAAAATAGATAAATAAAAAACTTTTCAACAAAAAAAGCAAACCGACTTCCAAAACAAAACACTACAAAGCGACAAATAACTTTCTTTTCCGAAGTCGGTGTCGAAAACCGGAAAACTATATGTACCAAAGAACATTCAGAACAGTAAAATTAAAAACATCCAACGTCATTTTTTATTAATTTTACTGTTCTAAATGAACACGTGGTTCAGCATGTGTAAGGAGCTCCAATAAAAAAACAATTCAGGAAGATTTGGAGCACAACAAAACAATAGAGTAGTTAAATAATCTGAAATTGGATTAATACGCACATGTAGTGCAAGTTTTTTTTAGTTTACCCGCTGAAGCTAATGACTTTTTTCGGTCGACTGCCCAATAGGCGTGTTGTACTTCGTAGCACGACCATGAGCGCATTCATTATAACTTTAGATGGTACTAAAATCCTATTAATTTGTACTATTTTATAAATTTGTACTCATTATGTACTCCTATTTCATTACTGGTAAATTGTTAGAAAAGCAAAAAAAAACATTTTCTGCCATATTTAACACCATCTAGTGTCAAGTATACAAATCATATAGTTTTAGGCAGAAAATGATTTTTTGCTTTTCTAACAATTTACCAGTTTACCGGCAATTTACCAGTAATGAAATAGAAGTACATAATGAGTACAAATTTTGAGTTATGCTCCCGTTTCATCACTTCTACGCCAGCTGAAATTTTAGCGTGGTCATGCTGGGAAAGAATCTTGCCAGCACGACCTTTATATCTGCGATAATTGAGAGGTATACAATTTCTAATTAGTCGTATTAAATAGTACAAATTAATAGGATTTTAGTACCATCTAAAGTTATAATGAATGCGTTGATGGTCGTGCTACGAAGTACAACACCAATAACAAAACAAACTAAAATGTTGATGAATCTACAAACTTGTTACATATTAATCATTAACTAATACCTTACATCACAGTAAAAGCCAAAACAATGACGCCTAATAATATGCAATCAATCTGTATTTATTGTTATTAACTTCCTGTATTGAATCATAATACAAAGTAAAAATCAGATCTTGTTGGAGTTCCGAACGCACTGATTAGATCTAGTACCGTTCGGAAACTGACGAGATTCTGTGAAGTTGTCAGTGCTTCAATCAAGACTTGTAAATCGAAATTCAAATTGCGATTTTTTGTAAATTTAAAGAGTCGACCTGCCAGTAATAATTTGAAACTAGAACGAAAACATTCCTGAAGAAATACTTGGAAAAGTTTGAAGCGATCAAAGCGTTGCCTTCAGACGTCAGATACAACTTTAATCCGACACAGAAAGAATCGAGTTTACAGAAGCAAAACATGGTTGCCACTGAAGCTGTATTAAACAAAGTTGAACAAAAGTTTGTGAATCCAAACCCAAAGCAGGGTTCTGTTCCATTAAGGTTCCCCTAGTCGACGGCACGAACTATTTTGTGCGCGATGTTAAAATGCATGCTATCTCATCCGACAACACGTGTTTATGAGATAGATGCTGTAATGAGCAGTAAGAAGCTAGTTCGCGTACGTATTAGCACTTTTGCAAAATTGTATCGATATGGATCATGATTTAGGACGAAAACGAGCACGCGAAATTTTATAAATCGACCTTTGGGAGTCTAGATATCGTGACAAAACGAATAAATGCATATTTTCAAAATAAAATTATTTGCTTTTTTGAATTACTAATCTATCCCTGAATGGAGGCCGTTTTGCAATTTTCCTTCTTCTTATGGTATTTATTGCCGCCCAAAGATGCGTTAAAATGAGTGTTGAACTATGCAACTTTCGACGCACATAACTTCCAAATTTTTTTTCTTTACTATTTTTCCATACAGGGCTCTAGATGAGACAAATTGTTATCATTTTTACTTTGAACGTACATCGTCAAACAGAGGAGTAATCGCCAGACTACGTTTGCATGGAAGATTGATCGACTAGTGTAACCTTAAGTGTTTCGAAACTCGAGATAACCGACCTATTTTGCAGCTCAACTTATCATTAGTAGTCAAACCAATCATGCATAATAAGCAATTTGGTACGATAAGCGATCGTACATTACATTAGATAATCAACAATGCATTTAAGAGTACCATCCTAACGGACATAAAGGCGGACTAAATTACCCAATAACTGCAACAAGGCAACAGCAAACCGAATTACGTAGTGTTCATATAACGGATGAGAATACAAAATCATGACTTAACCCAGTAACTAAGGTTTATCATATAATAATAGGAGCAGCGGGCGAAGCGTGGGTTACAGCTAACATGCATAATTGATGCGACATACTAAAAGCCTGGTGTGAATATTAGCTGGGTGTTTCGAAACAAAGAATGGGCCGCTCATCTTCTTGTGGGTGTTGTAAGAGCCAATGAAGCGACTATGAATTATGATGCTCAAGAAGCTGATCCAATGCACTGAGATGGTAAATAACAACGTGCTGAGATCACCAAGGAGCTGAACAATTGTAACTGTTATTGTAATATTCTATCCTACTTGTGTTATTAATTCATTGTTTAGTTTATCTTAGACATCACTGACATCGTTGAAAGAATACATCATGTGGAAACCTGGACTTTAATAGTTGACTATACTCAACCAGCGGCCCGCGGGCCGTATGTGGCCCGCCGGGCCTTTGTCATTGGCCCATCTGTAGTTACTTTTACTTGTTTATTGTAAACCATTTTAAGTTGTTTGATGAATTCATCGATTTTAAAAATGACACCAATCTAAAAGTCGGCAATGAGATACTGGTCGAGTCTAGGCTTCAGAGCCTTGAACATCGGCGCCGAGTTGCCAGCCTGGCGGTTTTTTATCGGTTACATTTCGGGGAGTGTGCGTTGGAACTGCATGAACTGATTCCTCCTAGCCCGTTCCATCATCGGACTACAAGACGTACGGCGATGCGTCATCGATACATGGTGGACATCCCACCCATACGCACCAAACGTTTTGGGAACACTTTTATTATACGAACAGCAAAAGAGTGAAATTCCCTGCCTGAGTCTGTGTTTCCCGATAGCTACAACCTGGGAGTCTTTAAGTCAAGAGTTTACTTCTAGACAAGCGTGCTCCATCGTCGACCACATCATCGCTTACCATCAGGTGAGATAGTGGTCAAACGCAAGCCCATTACTCATAAAAAAAAATGTAATTTTTATGGAAAAAAGAGAAAACAGGGTATATGTGCAATTTTGTAGTATTGTTCCCCAAATATATAAAAGCGTCCAAAGATGTGCCCAAATCCTACTAACATTCTTTGGGTCTACGTATGTCTGCAAATAGTATTTTTCAAAAATGAAATACACAAAGAACGTTTACAGAAACAAAGTTACAGATTCTCATCTGAATGATTTAGTAAGTATGGCATGTAGCGACAAGCCAGATCTTGATAAAGTTTTGAAAAAGTGGTCACAGTATCAAAAATCACATTAAAACTTTTTTTCCATTAATAAAGTAAATACATCGTTAACTTGGGATTACGTTTTAATTAAGACTTAAATAATTTTCATTTGCGGCCCTCGACACTATGACTGAAACATGTTTATGGCCCTATAAAAAAAAAAGGTTGAGTATGACTGCTTTATGGCAATCGCCAAGGTGATCAATGCTCGCGCCTTCTCTGTACGAGAAGAAGAGGCCTTGGCCCTGGAGTGTAAAAAGCTGGTATTATTATGTATTACTATTAACCCTATATTATCACTCAAAATAAAGTTTTCTATATATTGTCTACAAATAAAGGGCGGTTCGGAAGTCTCATCATTCAAACGTCGTTTGAAAGCTACTTACTTTATATTCATCAAATTTGAGTACGAATTCTAATATTTCTGCGAACTGCTTGACGAGAGCTTGTTGCTGTTCAAGGTGCTGCGTGGGACTCATCGCGCCGCCGACTAGTGAACCCAGCAACCGAGGCACTACCTGTTGACAAAATGAAATTCGTTAATTCAGTTGATATATCAAGGAAGATGGTTAACACGAATGGAATATATAAAGACATAAACCAAGAAGTTCTTAATTAGAATTCTACGCTCGTTGACATTTAAATCAAAAGCAAAATGTTTTTCATTTCCCCGTCTCTCGCAATAAAACAGCCGCAGAAACACAAAGTTGCACGGCGCGCTGTTTCGCTTCGAAATAAGCATAGCATAAAAGTGAAAAACGTACAAATAGCGCTTTTATTGACTGGAACCATTGTTATGATAGCCAGTAGCAAGAAAATAACCACAACGAGGAAAACATCCGTGCTTTACTTCGTAGAGTAAACACGAAAGGGCAAGAAGTCCATGATATATTCAGAGACTACAAGACGTTCGTGCCAAGTTAGATCCCTTGGGCGCCCACAAAAGTACTGTTTCTTTATTCTTGCGAAGAACTGATGATCCCCTTGTAACTTCTTAAGATTGATGTAATATTCAGAGCAATCTTAAGATTAACTTCGGGAATGATAGCAGTTACGAGAAATCCGTATCGAGATATTGCTGTTGTATTCACGCTCTAATCACTACTGTTTCCGGAGGCAAGCCTGCTCCGATGAATCGATTTCTAAGGTCACGTTGTGCTATCATTTGGTGAGATTATCAAACCCAATAAACGTAGGTGCTATCAAAATATTTGTGTTCAATCCCAGTACAAGACGTTTAACCTCGTGTGTCACGGAGAAACCGGAGCATTTGTAATTCGTTTTTAAACAATGTCAGGAAGCGATCGTAATTCAGCCGATTAGTCTGCATCGGTCGCTTATTGCTACGGGAACCAATGTAACCGATTATTTTATCGTTTGCCCTCTGTTCCTGTTTCCAAAGCGACCTACTCTACAGGCTTATCTGCATTTCACATTTCATACTTCAACATTAATTTAATGTATCTACTAGTATATGAATATGAATAATGCTTTCTTTAGATGTTAGTTTTTCTCTCAACAAATTTATTGTTTTTATAATCAAGAATACAAAAAATGATGTACAGCCGCGAATTGATTTATTGTTTCCCGTCTGTTGTTAACACTTCGTAGTGCGTAGGTACATTTAGTTTAATATGCTGTATAATGTGTCAGAAATAATCAACGGGCCGATACTTTGATGTGTAATTACAGTTTATTCTTGTACATCACGCCATGAATGACAAGCGAGCATTTGATTAATTAAAAGGCAAGTCTACCCTAACATGTTACGCCTAAAACATATAAATCGCCATTGTAAACAAAGCAGGGAAAACAAAATATGAAAACATGAGTAGGACTGCGAACTTTGACTTCAACCTTCGGTCACGCGAATAAAGCATAACTCGAGGATTTATTTCAGAGATAAAGTCACATGTTTTTAGATTAACACTTGAAAATAGACTGACCTTAACCTCTTTATAGTGGTAACACTGTTATGCTTTTAATAATTTCCACATTAAACAGCTTACTGAAACTTTTACGGCTTAGTGCTACGAAAGAGTGATGAATATTTAAAAGGCCACTCCGATGATAATGGTGAAAGGAGGTCTCAGCCATTGATGGCAACAAAAAGGAGATTTTTCGTAAGGCAAAATGACGTCGAGATAATGGCAAACGCTCGCTCCACATTACAGCAATACACTTCATTCAGTTAAAAACATGTTTATCGCTAAAGGGCGTGTCATCACAAAAATAACTTGTAAATAAAAGATGACTTCCCGAACGAACCTCACAAGTAGGTGCGCAAACGCATATATTAATTGGTGATTCATACAAATTAAAACGTGGTGAATCACGTGTGGAGAGGATGGCAAGTTTTTTTTATGATCCACCAGACGGGATAATTCTGGAATTCGTCGAAGATGATGTAATACTGTAAATGGATATTTTAAAGTCTCGCACCGCACGGCCTCGAGTCCTAGGGAGATCGAAACAGTCGCGGGAAGCATAAATAATCCTTTATATCCGTCAAGGTTAGTAGACCCACTGCAAAATTATTGTAACTGACAAACAAATTGGTCATTGGCATAGATATGGTGGCATATAATAAAGATAAGATTATTTTTCCGTTGTATGGATTTAGGACATAGAAGAACGTCATCTATATAGAACTAGATTGAATTTAACGTCTCTTATCTGTTGGGAAACTAAATGGAGACGCAAAGATTCTTTTTGCATGATTTTCACATGTTGTTTAGATAAAAAATCGAAACAATATTTGTTGCATAACTTTTGGAAGTGCTCACATACTTCTTGTACACGATAATGAGATCTGAGAGAAACCGCGAGCGATATCTACCTATTTCTATTATATTCAGAAATTACTCCAAATAAAAGTAAACTCACATTTGAGAAATGTGAAGAAAATGGAATGCTCATTTACTGTTCCAGAGAGTAATGGCAGCTGGCACCCGAAATTGATTGCCAACATTATAATATTAAGAGACCCTTGAAGTGGTTTTCGTAAAAAAATAAATATCGCACAGAAAAACATCATACTCAAGTAATGCTGAAAATAAATAAGATAAGTAGATAATAACAAGGTTTCTTTTCAATAATTCCACCCTTTTCATCTTGATTGCACTTGTTTACGTTAGACAAATTCTTTTTCGAAGGTCTTGGTTTCCTTGCTCAAAATTTCAAAATGTTTGAAGCACTTGACCTAAGAGACAGATCCTATTTATAGAAAAGACGTTGATGTAATAACTTTGTGCTTTCTAGGTTTACTAAGAGCCAACTTAAGGTTACACTAGTCGAAAATTCTTCCATACAAACGTAGTCTAGAGATTACTCCACTGTTTGACGATTTACGTTCAAAATAAAAAATGATATCAATTTGTCTCATCATTATCTAGCCCTGTATGGAAACAAAAATGTAAAAATATAATATATTTGAAAGTTATGAGCGTCGAAAGTTCCATATTTCAACACTAATTTTAACGCATCTTTGGGCGGAAATAAATACCATAAGAAGAAGGATAATTACAAAACGGCCTCCATACAGAGATAGATTAGTAATTTAATAATGCAAATAATTTTATTTTGAAAGTATACATTTAGTAGTTTTGTCATGATAGCTAGACTCCCAAAGGTCTGTTTATAAAATTTCGCGCGCTCGTTTTCGTCCTAAATCATCATCCATTTCGAAAAAAAATTGCAAAAGTGTGTATTCGTACGCGAACTAGCTTCTTACTGCTCATCACAGCATCTATCTCTTTCGCACGTGTTGTCGGATGAGGTAGCATGTATTTTAACCCCGCGCACAAAATAGTTCATGCCGTCGACTAGTTCAACCTTAAGCACAGAATGAGGTGTTTAAGATGCAACACCTACAATAGTATACAGTAATAGTGTTAAGTAAGATGGCCTGCTGTTTATATTAACTGTACACAACTTCGTACAAACGCGATGTACAATTAAGTGCTCGCGAGTTCAGGCCAGTAATTAAATTAACACCGTTTAGAGACCAATTGCGGGATTTGAGCAATAAATTCAGCCAGATGGTGAGAAATTAAAACCAGAGCGAACCGAGTGCGTGTGTCATTTCCCTTGTTTATGGATATACAACTGTTTCCCTATTGTTTACTACGTTTTCGAACTATTCACCTATTGATATTTAAACCACAGAGTTCCTATCTTCAGCTTTGAAAGTTACAAAGTGTTTGTTCGGCTTAGCATTATTTTTTATTAGCGCATCCAATTTCATTGTTATTGTTTTGATTCTTTGTGCAACTCACCGATGGCAAGCATTCCGCTATTTCATGCTTTCTGCATATCAATGTAATTTTCTCAGCTTTTCGTGTTTAATAAAAGAAAAATCTTAGTTAAATAACACACTGTAAACAGAAAGTATGCATTCTTTATATCCGAGTGCAACGTCCTCCATGCACCATTAACTTTGGTTCCACATCACGCTCATCTGTCTCGTGGTCGTAGACAGCTCCTGTTAGACCTGATGAATGTATGCCTAGTGCGTCATGCTATTGTCCAATTAGCATTTATAACGTTTATTATTACACCTTGGTATTCATAAAACACGTAACAAGTTTTTCCTCCAATAGAATTTATATTGCAAAGCTACTTCAACTGTTGACTAAGTAACATATTTATTTTACAACTTTTTAATTGAGTTGTGTATGCGTAATAATAATTACTTAATCCTTATTAAGCACTAGCTGATCCCCGCGGCTTCTTTCCCGTTAACTTGCTACCTACCTACCTTTATTTGAAGTTGAACTATTTATTTGTATAAGAAACTAGCTGACCCGGCAAACTTTGTTTTGCCATAAAAACACCAAACATTTAACTACCCTACCTACCCTACCCTACACTACGCTACCCTACCCGACCCTACATTACCCTACCCTACACTACCCGACACTACCCTACCCTACCCTACACTACCTTCCCTACCCTACGCTACACTACCCTACCCTATCCTACACTACCCTACCCTACACTACCCTACACCACCCTACACTACCCTACACTACCCTACACTACCCTACACTACCCTACACTACCCTACACTACCCTACACCACCCTACACTACCCTACACTACCCTACACTACCCTACACTACCCAACACTACCCAACACTACCCTACCCTACACTACCCTACCATACACTACCCTACCATACACTACCCTACCCTACACAAAGCAAAAATAGCTTATACAATAGCAATAAAGCTCAAATTGACTCTACGTTTTAGTTAGAAAACTTTTGTATGGGAAAAAGAAAAGGGCTGTTTTTATTTTTTTCCGGCAATAATTTGAATTTTTCTCCCCGTAAAAACCATCTTTGAACTTCAACGAACATTTAAAAAAAAGAATTGGCCAAATTGGTCCAGTCGTTGTTGAGTTATGCGCTTACCAACACATTTTGCGATTCATTTTTATATTATAGATAAAACCACTATACGAATAACCAACTTTTGTTTCTACCGGCAGCGGCGATCTAATTAAAACATAAAAGCTGCTATTGTGAGTGAATCTTAAAAGATAGACATATGCTGTCCCGGACCTTTTTTAAGAACTTTTAAAGAGAAACAATTCCATCATACATGATATTTGCGTAACTTAAACCGATTACGCAGCGCACGCAACGGAAGCTCTCAAAAAGGAATATATTTTCCCGTTTCTGCAACATTTTTCATTTATGCTCCGCTCCTATTGGTCGTAGCGTGATGTTATATAGCCTATAACCTTCCTCGATAAATGGGCTATCCAACACAAAAACAATTTTTTCAATTCCAACCAGTAGTTCCTGAGATTAGCGCGTTCAAACAAACAAACAAACTCTTCAGCTTTATAATTTCACATTTATGCTGCGCTCCTATTGGTCGTAGCGTGATGTTATATGGCCTATAATCTTCCTCGATAAATGGACTATCCAACACAAAAACAATTTTTCTCAAAAATGGTATGTAATGTTGACATAACATCTCTAAAAAGTATCCAGAAAGTGAACTCTACCGGAGACTATTCACAACTGTCCGGTAAGAAGCGAGATTTTAAATTTGGAATCTCCTACTGTCCAGTAAGTAAGTATGTAATTTACTTACTGGACACTTGGTCATCCTTCATCCCTTTTTTTTTTTATGGCTTCGCACGGTTTAGGTCATCCTCTTTAGATCTGCTTAGAAAAAAAAAACATAGTACCAGACACAGATTAGAGTTTAGCCATTATAACATGGTTAGAGGGAGGCTCCAAATATATATCTATCTCTTTTTGGTATGACATTTTATGAGATACATAATATATTTTGGAGCCTTAAACATCCATTTTATTGTCTGTGACACTTTTTTTTTTTTTTTTTTTATGGGTCTGTGACACATAACGCGACGCAGAAAAAGTATGCACGTTGCGTTTTGTACTTAGTAATGTTGTAGAAGTATAGTGTGGGATTTTATGTTTGTATTTAGTCATTTCAGTTTATAAATCATGTTGGATTAAAGAGTCCGTTAATCAAGATGTACAACAAACAAATATAAATGCCCCCGGTAAATCGATCACAATATCTATCAGTAATTGCCCTAATATGAATGTAACCTTCAATATTAATTAAACGAATTTGTTGTTAAACTTTCTTTCATTTTTGAGAAAAGCATTATACAAACCTCAACCAGTAAGAAAGCCATCCTGGCCTCGTATATAACCGGACCTCACCTGCGGTTCGGTCCGGTTAACTCATACTCGGCCAGGAAGGCTTACTTACTGGATTCTGCTGTAATGTACTATTTCAACTCCAAACAGAAGTTCCTGAGATTAGCGCGTTCAAACAAACAAACAAACTCTCCAGCTTTATAATTTCACATTTATGCTGCGCTCCTATTGGTAGTAGCGTGATGTTATATAGCCTATAATCTTCCTCGATAAATGGACTATCCAACACAAAAACAATTTTTCAACTCCAACCAGAAGTGCCTGAGATAAGCGCGTTCAAACAAACAAACAAACTCTTCAGCTTTATAATTTCACATTTATGCTGCGCTCCTATTGGTCGTAGCGTGATGTTTTATACCTGCCTCGATAAATGGGCTATCCAACACAAAAATAATTTTTCAATTCCAACCAGTAGTGCCTGAGATTAGCGCGTTCAAACAAACAAACAAAACTCTTCAGCTTTATAATATTCGTAGATTATCGTAACAGTAATTAAGGTGGGCACCGACCTACACTACATCGAATACATAACATAGTAAAATTAATGAAATTCCATTCTGTAACGCCCACATTAGTGGCGATAAATAGAGGCATTGCACCCACAGTGGGCATTATATTCAAACAATACGACATGGTTGCAGTTTACGTGCCAACTGCCAATACTTGCACCAAACTTTGTTCAGTGCATTGCTTTGCGTGCAAAATAGTTGTGTGCAAAGTTGAACGTGCTTACAGGGTGCTGCATAAATTATGGTTGTAACTGAGACTTTGAAGGTGCTTTCATAACACGACGCTGAAATGTGAGCAATTTTTAACTCCCGCCGGAAAAAGAGGGGGTGTTTTAAGTTTGACGTGTGTTGCTGTGTGTCTGTGTGTGGCATCATAGCTCTTAAACGGATGCACAGATTTTGATTTAGTTTTTTTTTGTTTGAGAGGTGATTTTGTCGAGAGTGTTCTTAGCTATGCTGGAATTAAATCGGTTCTGTCGTTGAAAAGTTATGGGCGTTTTACTGTTTGAATCGGGGTGTTTTCGTAAGATAAATGTGTCGGGGGTTTTTAAAATTTAGAAACTTTACTAGTTTTTTTTTATATGGAACTAGCTGACCCCCGCGGCTTCGCTCCCGTCAAAATTATAGCCTATGTTACTCGGGAATAATGTAGCTTTCCATAGGTGAAAGATTTTTTACAAGTCCAATAGTTTCAGAGCCTCTTCGGTATAAAAAAACAAACAAAAAAATCTTTCCTCTTTATAATATTGGTATAGACTAGCTGTACTGTGAGGACTCACCAATTGAGAAGGCAACCTACTTGCCTATTAAAACACTGGCAATATTTATTACTTGAAAGATGTATGAATCTCGAACAGAGAATAGCTGTAGATGTTTTTTGTTAAGTTTGAATGTGACAGAATTGGATTGAATCCGCCCAAAGGCAGGCGTATTGTAAATTCTTACTAAATATATAAAATTATTTCTATATTTAATTGTAGCTCTCCCTACATACGCTACATACCTACCCGTACCCTACCTACCTACCATTTTTTTTCTAGGGTCATTCTGCCGCGGAGAATCTTAACACCGCCATTCAGAAAATGAATATATATCAAACGCACAACGCCATCTATCGAATATGAAGTTCAACTGTCCGAGTATCTGAATGGCGTGTGTTATGATATTTAACTTCTTGAACACTTATTTTCATATATCTTTTGATAGAATGAACCGATTGCGATGAAACAAAAACTAAGTCATACTACAAGTTATGCATATTTTTTTTGTATAAAAATTATCTACAATGGTTTCGTACATTTTATGTGATGCGTGCACAACAAAACAGACAAAAACGCCGGCAATGGGTTCTGTTGGTTATCCTTTAACACCCTGGCTATTTTTACCCGACTGCCGAAGGAGGGTAATGTGTTTATCAGTCTATGTATGTATGTATGTTTGTTCCTATATGGCGTTCCAGAGACCAAACGCGTTGGCCGATTTTGATGGTTCATACGTCAATCGATGCGTCTTAACCCTGCGAGTGTCATAGGCTACATTAAAATTGGTCAATAGAAAAATTGCGGATTTTGGGTGCCATATTGTGAGGGCCCAAATTTTTTTTTGCTTCCGAACCCATCGTGTGGGGTATCAAAATAAAGGGTTTTAAGAGGAGATTTCAAAAATATTTAACACTTATATGTTTAAATGTATCTAATTAGAAAAAAACTTAACTAAAAAGTCATAAATAAAAAAAGTTAAATCAAAAAATCAAAAAAACCGACTGCTTCAAAAGCGAACTAAAAAGTCATAAACAAGGAAAAAATCATGCTGTGTACCCTCAGTACACCAGATTTTGGTCAACCAGCCCGCGAATATGTATCCTCCGACTGCATCATTTTTTCCTTGTTTACGACTTTTTAGTTCGCTTTTGAAGCAGTCGGGTTTTTTGATTTTTGTTGTAAATATTTTCGGTGTACAAAACGACTTTTCTACATATTTATTATATGTATTGATGACGATAAAGTTCAGAGTTGGTTCGTCGTCTCTGAAACTTGACGTATTTTAATTTATGCACTATCATGACCCACCCGTTTGTTCCAGCACTGCTGTTGAAAAGGTTCGCTTACCAACTTCGAGAATAATTAGAAAAACTTTATCAGTACAAAATCTTGTTGGCATTCCTTTGTGGTAGTACAAGATAAACAAGAAAAGCTTTTGAAAATATTATGAGCGTTGGAAAATCTTATCTATTTGCAGCTTTCGCGAGCAGACATTTCTGGACACGATCTGAATGAAATGGCTGATATATTTTTGCAGAAAAACATTATAGGGCTAAAGTAACGAGCGCAGGTGTACTCTACACCTACAGGCTACACTCTCACTCACATAAACTCACACACATACTTACACCCACTCATACACACATTTTATGTACTTTTTGAACCCACACATATAACTTCTCACCCTCTCCACACCACACATACAAACACACACACACACAAACATAAACACAAACTCACATACAGACGCTCTTACTTCACAAAATAAATAAAAAAACCTTACAATTAAGTGTTTGCACTTGTAACATAAAAATTTAACTTTTGCAAAGAATGATTTATCTATAGTAGTAGTTTTTGATGATATGTATAATTATTATTAACCTTTTTTTTTCCTGTAGGGGGGAGTCTCTGGTGTCCTGAAATACAGGTTACGGCTTAGCTCAGGCACCAGTCTCCCGCAAATAACTATGTGGCATATCGTTATTATTATTTTTCCCTTTTTGAGTTTTTAGGTGTTAAGTGTTATTTGTGGAAGAAAAATAAAGATGATTTTGATGTAGTTTTAGCATACATTTTTTATAATACGTTTTGCTCTTTGTATCAATCGTCAATCGGCATAACGCTACCGATTGGATCAGTTAGAACTGACCGTGTGTGGGAGTGGATTGGCATGACAGTTCTACTTGACGGCACCATCGAATTTCGATCTTTTTGGCTTGACCATGGCGATTGGACCGTGTATGGCGCTCTGCGATCGTCAGTTCAGTCAGGTCAAGAGTTTTGTTGGTGATAGACGAGATAGCGTTTCTCATAACAGTGTCTTGCTTCTCAATTCGAGGAGTAACTAACGTTAGAACTTTCATGAAGTTTCTTAATTCATCCGCAATAATCTTTTGGCGTAATTCTAAACCATTTTCTTTTCATTAACCACTCATTGCACCACTCTGCTCGATCTTTTCGTTTTTTTTTGTTACATTTTCACGAGTAAAATGACCAAAACGGCGAAAACATCGTCGCCTGTCACGGGTGACGCCATGGCTTCAACTGAACGTCGTAGCTGCCGATTTGACAATTTAAACTGATCGTGTGTGTTGTATATTAGACGAACAGCAGATTGGATCAAGCCTGCAGCGTCATACCGATTGAACGATAGGAAGGATGGTGTATGACCACCATAATACAGGCCTGCCTAAAAGGAGGATCTCATCAAAAATTTTGTTTATACCTAAACTTGTTTCAATTTAATTTTCTGATACAGGTATTATATATGACGCCGCGTAGGCGTGAATTTGCTAATTTATTATCCTAATTAATCGTTTTATGTGTCTATGTCTATTTAAGTTGGGTTTTGAGTTCAGCGCCATCTATTGGCTCACTGTGGAATCAGTATTGATTCATAATTCATATGCTAATTTTAATGTTTAATTAATACGAGATGTTTAAATTAAACAGGAACACTTATTGTAGGACTTTTGGATTTGTTCTCATTTTAACTATTGCACATTTGACGAAGCAAATGTGTTTCATTATGTTATTCTTATTAAGTTGTCAAACAATGGCGGATGTTATAATTTCTATGACCAATAACCAGATTTAATAATTTAATACGAGAACTAAACAAATTTGAGTAAATGATTAAATACTAAGAAGTCATAAGACTATTTTACACAGCTATGTAATAATGAGAAACTTTCTAATTAGTAAGATTGTTAGATCACCGGAAACTTGAATAGTTTTGTTATTAGATGACTATTTTCAATAATAAACTACAAACCACTTTGTATTTGTGAGTATTGAGGTTGTTTAATGTTAAAATAATTAACTGATCAGCATTTTAGTATTGTTTGCTAACTTTACTCAACTATCCAAGTAATTAGTGTCAAAACAAAAACTATGGAAGTCCCGCCCATAGTAGAGTACGTGCATGGCGCGTACGGTGCATGGTGTGTGTAAAAAATAATAACTGTAAAACTGTTTAATAAATCTGCTAATTGAATAGATGTTTGAAAACCTAATAAACATTGCCTGTAACTAAATCAAATAAACACTCTTGAGTTTCAATCCAGTGTTGTGTGTTATTGAAGTAACCCGCTCCAGTCAAGAATAAAGGAATTGCCTCTAGACATTGGGGTTAAAGATGGCGGTTCTACGATACATAGGTACTTCGACGTGACATATATTTACATAGAATAACCACCAGACTTATTCACTTATGAATGACTAAGTATAACTGCAGCGCCTGTATAAATGTCAGTGTACACAGGAACTTTTTATATATGCCTTCATAAAGGTAGCTGCAGAACGTACAATTAAAAGCGCTTAACTATTCCTAGACGTGTTGCACCAGCCTATTTCGATGCAGTTTTGTACGTAAGTACACATAAGTTATGTACAGGAGAAGTAAGAGCAGCTGGCAACCGACAAAACAGAAACCGGTATTTAAAAACCGGTCAAGTGCGAGTAGGACTCGCACACCGAGGGTTCCGTACAAACAGCTACATTCACCAACATAATTAGGTAACTAGGTCAACGGAAACTACCATATAGGGTTTCGACAAAAAACCTATAGGGTACTTCCGGTTGACTTAGAATTGTCAATTTTGGTTAAAAGCAAGGTCTTACAGCACAAGTAATGGCAAAATTCCGAAAAATAAAAAAAACATGCAAGTTAAGGTAAATTTTGGTACGGTTTCGCAAAAAAACTAAATTTTTTCATATCTTTTTACCATGTTGACTGGACCTAAATTTGTATACACCTAATAGTGACTATAGACGTCAGTATCTGGTATAAATTTCAACTTGCTAGGTCCACCCGTTCCTGAGAAAATCGGTGGTGACACACGGACGGACAAGATAGTGATCTTATAAGTTTTTAAGCTGACATGGTCACAATCATTAGAATTAATATTTGTTAAATATCCCGAAACAAATATTAATTCTAATGATCTTATAAGGGTTCCTTTTTACCCTTTGGGTACGGAACCCTAAAAAGGAAACACACCGGTCATTATTTACAAAAAAATGCTCTTGGTAACAACCAGCAAAACTTGAATAATGATCGTTGTGTGCTACCTTTTTAAAGGAGTTCTTCGAGGAAACACCAAAGTGCCATTGTTACAGTAAATTCTTGCTAAAGCTCGTCAAAACTCCTCACTTAACCAAGTTAAACGTGTGCTACTTAGCACGATGGTTTTAGTTGGACCTATAACTTTGCATATTTAAGGTCCTTTCAAAAACGAAGTGCTTATCTTGCTGAAGCTGGCTTGTATGTCAAAGTAAGTAGTATTCTGAAAAAATATGGCCGAGCAATATATGGCCTTCAATCTGACGATTCTTGTCGGCCGATATTTCAGAAACTTGGATTGTTACCGCTACCGTCTCTTTATATATATGAGATATGTATGTTTGTATGGAAGCATAAGGCATTATTTACAAAAGCAGACGATGTACATCCTCGAAACCGGCGCGACCCTCACAGGCTCGTACTGGATGTCATGCCAAGACTTACTAAATATAATAAAAGCTGTTTGTATATGTGTGTAGAAATATTTAATAAGATACCTAGTGACCTAAAAATTCTAAATAGCAGATTATTTAAAATTAAATTGTATAACTGGCTGTCCACTAATAGTTTTTATAGTGTAAAAGAGTTTTTTGACAAAAAAATTAATTGACTATATTGTATGCACGAACAATTTGCACGCTTATAATGAGCAAAAATATGTATGCGCTATATTTAATTTTGTACCATCTTTTATACCATGTTTTTATGCAAATAAATGTTATTCTATTCTATTCTATTCTAAAAAACTTAATTCAAAAAATCAAAAAACCCGACTGCTTCAAAAGCGAACTAAAAAGTCGTAAACAAGGAAAAAATCATGCTGTGCAGTCGGAGGATACATATTCACGGGCTGGCTGACCAAAATCTGGTGTAACCTCCGCCTGCACAGCATGATTTTTTCCTTGTTAACGACTTTTTATTTCGCTTTTGAAGCAGTCGGGTTTTTTGTTTTTTGAATTAAGTTTTTTATTTATAACTTTTTAGTTAGTTTTTTTCGAATAAGATACATAATCGAATTCGATTAGATATATATAGATAGTGTTACATATTTTTGAAGTCACTTCTTAAAACCCTTTATTTTGATACCCCTTCGAAACACGATCAGTCTTATTACAAAAAGCGGTTTAACTAAAAACCCAGGTTTAAATCTCTATAAACCACGGTTTAAATAAAAATGATATTACAAATACTGGTTTAGCGATAAACCATGGACCATATCATGGTCTAACGCTAAACCTCGGCGGCCCCTAGTTTAACGGTGGTCTAAGTCGTATCTGTCAAAGTTTTTCTTTTAGGTTAAAGAATCTTTTTCATTGTGTTGTGTTGTTTTTACCCGAAAATGGATATTAACATGGTGGATTTAATTGATATTGAGGATATTACTTTTTCCTCGGTACTCCAATTCTCAGATGTATTTTTTTGTTGGTCCATCACAACACATATTATATTAACACATTATTAACAAAGAGGCAATTGTTATAATAGAGACTTGGAGAACTTAAAAATCCGAACCCAAAGCCTAATGAACTTTGTTCAATAAGCGATGGTTTTGTTTATTGATATGGTTTCATGTAACGCGCGAGAATGTTACGTTTCGTTACACATTCGTAGATGTATTATTAGTAATTAATACGAATTTAAGTAATGTGCTTAAACCTAAACAAAACTGCAATCGATAAAATAACTAATGTTTATATACATGCAAAATAACAAAGTGTCAATATTTTAACACTCCTAAACATCATTTAATCCTTATCGTATTATCAAAAAGTTTTCTTTTCTGGGCATACGGAACGTTGCAATTGAACGATATTATGGTGAACGAATGATATTTGTTTTATTCTGTGGTTGATATATTGACAATAGTTCAAATGACGGTACTAAGAAGACCAGGGTTTTTTTAAGTTTTGTAATACGGACAAATTTAGACCATGGTTTTGCAGATAAGCCTGGACTTGATAGGCCAGGTTTAAACCAAGGTTTATTGAGTTTTTTGTAATAAGACTGGATGTGTTAAGAAGAAGAAAAAAAATTTGGGCCCTCACAATATGGCACCCAAAATCCGCCATTTTTCTATTGTCCAATTTTTATGTAGCCTATGACACTCACAGGGTTAAAACGCATCGATTGACGTATGAATCATCAAAATCGGCCAACGCGTTTGGTCTCTGGAACGCCATATAGGAACAAACATACATACATACTTACATACATACATAAACTGATAAACACATTACCCTCCTTCGGCAGTCGAAAAGAATGTCCTGATCCTAATGTTTTTGGGATCTTATCAGGTCAGGAAGGATCATGATGGTGAAGAAAGGACAGAAAGTGGGGCATTTCTAACAGTCTTCCGATTTTATTACATTCCAATTTCATATTGCCATTATTTTGTGTTGCCAGTGATGACATATAAGAAAGAAAGAAAAAGAAAGAAAGAGAAAATATTTATATGTGACCCGCACAGGAGACACGAGAAATATGCGTAAAAATTAACAATAATTAAAACCCCGTGCGAGACCAAAAATGCTCCTACTCAGCATATGGCTCTGAGACGTGGTCGCTTACAATGGGCCTCATCAGAAAGCTTACAGTCACCCAAAGGGCAATGGAGAGGGCTATGCTCGGAGTTCCTATGGGTGGTCGAATCAAAAATGTAGAGATCCGCAAGCGAACCAGGGTTATCAACATAGCCCGAAGAATTGCCAAACTTAAGTGGCAGTGGGCAGGGCACATTGCTCGCAGAACGGATGGCCGATGGGGCATAAAGGTTCTGGAGTGGCAACCGCGAACCGGAAGACGTTGTGTTGGAAGGCCTCCCATCAGGTGGACCGATGACCTGGTGAAGTTAGCGGGGATCCACTGGTTGCGAGACGCACGGGACCGGTCAATGTGGCGACGCTTGGGGGAGGCCTATGTCCAGCAGTGGACGTCTTTCGGCTGAAATGATGATGATGAATTTCATATTGAAAGAAAAAGGTTATGCCATTCCTAAAAATGTCATAAATTCTCAGAGAAAGATAAAAAACATTTATCGACGTAAACGTTTTCAAATACTATTAACTGAAAACCCGCATCAAAAATACATCGCGGGAGATAATCAATTCGCATCGCGCCTTTCGCCTTATGGCCTTGCCTTAGCTATAAATAGTCCACACCATGGCCTCGGAAAGAAGGGGTTTTTAAAGAAAGGTCGTAAGCAGAGTCCTTGGATGTACTAATAATACACCGTAAAATTTTGGTCATTAAAATCCTGCGGAGGGTTGATCCAACAGTATTGAATACAACAGTATTGATTTTTAAAGATAAAATAAAAAAGTAATAAAATGAAAAACGAATAAATAAACCGACTACCAAACCAAAAAACTAAAAAGTGCAAAAAAAACTTTCGTTTCGGCAGACTGTTTTGCTAAATGACAAGAAAAAAAAAACTCCTATTTTATTTCATGCTACATAGTATATATTTAAAGTAAGTATATCAAAAAGAAGCTTGTTCCCAGAACATTTTCGTTCCGTACGAGATATCACGTTGCGAAATGCCGCAGCAAGCGCGTTGCCGCACCGCACCTAATAAGGATCCCTATTCAACAATATACCACGTCATGCAAGCTACAAAATGTTTTGTCTCCTTCCAACTGTATGATAAACGGGGAGAAGGAGGATGGTTATGCATCCAAAACTTCATAGTACCTCTGTTATTACTCACGTATCCTTGACGTTTGTTGTCATTGTTCTCTGACTAAAATGGACCGCGCACTGCGGTTTGAAATGGCAATGTGGAGAATTACATATTGCAAGAACTATGATGGTATTAGAATAAGCTTTGTATGGACCACTGGGCAGAAGCTTCATGGAAGGATAAGGTTGCTTTGTACGAGTCTGACGTTGAACGAGGCCAGCTTTATCTGCTTTTCTCAGCCTAGCGTTGGATGAATGGCCGCCTAGAATTGCGATAGTCTGTCCGAGAATAAAAATAAAACCAGCCAAGTGCGAGTCGGACTCGCGCACGAAGTGTTCCGTACTTGGTAAATTGCGGTTTACGATTTATGACGTATTAATAAAAAACTACTAACTAGATCTCGTTCAAACCAATTTTCGGTGGAAGTTTACATGGTATAGGTCTACCAGAATCTCATGGCAAATGTGGAAATAAAAATTTGTTGTGTGCAATACTGGGGAAATTGGATTAAACGATCTTGATACTGTTTAATTTTTATTTATGTCTTTAGTATTAATGAACATGAGATACCTATATTATGGTAGTCAACCAACCATTGCGTTCAGTTTGTCATCGAGTATACTGCATAGAGTAAGCGAGATAGGACGATGTGACATACATAAGCGAGTGAAAGAGACAGTTATACAATGCTATCTTCACCTTCAACATTGACACAAAAATAGCTACTGCGCGGGGTCTTGCAACCAATTCAGAGACACAAAGATCCACTGTGAGTATTATAGGTATGTGTATGAATAATGTTGTTATACATCGGGTTCTTAACATAGGAAAAATAAATCAATTGAATATTAATTTATGTACTAATTTATTATATTTCATTTAAATCATACTAATAACTTAAAACCTCATTCAGAACTAGAAAACTAGAATACGATTCCATGAACTCCACTGGCATTTCAAAAACTTGTATCTTTGTAGTTTTATGTTATCTCTCTCCATCAAAATGGTTCTTTTTCATTGGCATTTAACATATTCAAAACCAATATCTTTATGTATAAAGTCTGTAAAAAATAATAAAATGTATCATGTTACTTAAAGTCATTCATCATCATCAGTCTATATATACTTTTTTTTTATGTAAGTTTTATGGCCTGGTTGCTGGGACCTTTTAGCCACGGCTTTGGAAAGAGTTTTGGATCTTATATTTATTCTTTAGTATGCATTAGAATGCGGATGTAACAGATTCTAATGTTTTTTGGAGTATTTGGCAGCAAATTGGATCGAGTCAGTCTTCCCAGTAAGCTTTGCAGAGGCAGTCAATACTATACAATCAAATACTCCGCTCCACTATCCCGAGATCGCTACTCTCAATGATTAAATTTTTTTTAAATGATTAGACACAAAACTACACCAATAATATATCACAATATCCACTAGGAATCAATTTGCAAATAATATTAACAGCCACTGAACTTCACTCGACAAAATCCCGCTAAAAACTCCCGTCTATATACACGTCCCACTGCAGGGCGCAGATTATTACTTAATATTTTTCTTACGTCAAAGATTCTCAATCTCCGTTAAAATCAATATCTTGTCGAAGAATTAGTAACAGTTACATTACTGTTGCCATTTCCTTCCGGCCATTATTCGATGTACCCTGTGTATTTACCATATAATAGAAATGGAAAGAAATAAAAATTAAGTAAGAAAAATATAAAATAAACTAAAAGTATTAAAACAAGTCAGTCCAACTTACCGGTCCACTCTACGACATACTTTAAAATCAAAGATTGAGTTTGATTTACGCCTTCTTCTTCCCTTATTGTATGATACACATTGAAAACAATATGTCTCGCTTGAGATCGAAGTGGGTTTTTCGACATTTTCACAAAAATAACAAATTTTCAAGATAATATCAAAAAAATTCAGCAGCGGTTGACACACCAAGTACTTAGATTTGACAGATGACAATTGACATTGCCATATGAAAATCACAATTTAAAAAAAATAAAAAATGCCATGAGATTCTGGTAGACCTATAATGTACATCATATATTTTTTTTACTTTTATCATTCTCTTATTTTAGAAGTTACAGGGGAGGGGGACAAATTTTACCACTATGGAAGTGTCCTCAATATAATTTTTGAAGACCTATCCATAGATACTCCACACGTATGGGTTTGATGAAAAAAATAATTGAGTGTCAGTTCTAATTTCTAGTATGGGAAACCCCCAAAATTTATTGTTTTTTTTTTTTGTATTTTTGTGTGAAAATCTTAATGCGGTTCACAGAATACATCTACTTACCAAGTTTCAACAGCATAGTTCATACAGTTTCGAAAAAAAGTGGCTGTGTCATACGGAAAGACAGACAGACAGACATGACGAATCCATAAGGGTCCCGTTTTTTGCCATTTGGCTACGGAACCCTAAAAAAGTTGTATAAACTCCTCAACTCTGCATTGAAACGATATAATAATTATAAATTGAGTTATAGCCATATCAATCTCTTAAAGAGGCTAGGTTATCATCACTTGACTCCAGTTAATGAAATAAACACTTACTCGTTTGATTCAATCCAGTAACTTAGAACTTTTTGTGTTAGCATCTAAAGCTTACAATCGTACTCACATCACACATCACATCATCAGCCTATTAATGTTCCCACTGCTGGGACACAGGCCTCCTCTCTATGAGAGGGAATGGGCCGTAATCCACCACGCGGGCCCAGTGCGGGTTGGTGGATGTCACATGTCTTCGAACTTTTGGTTCTAGGACATGCCGGTTTCCTCACGATGTTTTCCTTCACCGTTTTGAGAGCAGTGGTGAAGAAATAATTTACACAAAGTAAAGCGCCTGCCTGGGCTCGAACCCATGACCTACAACTTGTAAGTCGCGGCCGATACCACTGAGCCACCACTGCTCTCAATCGTACTCAACGAGATGAAAGTGGTCTTTATGTTTGTAGAACTAATACTTCCTTAATGTATAACAGTATTTTTCATATGGAACCAGTCCTTTATAATAAGTTGCCGAAGGAGCTAAAAAAATCCTCTTTTTTTTCTTTTTTCTTTTATTCAATATAGGCTCGCGCTTGACCACTATCTCACCTGATGGTAAGCGATGATGTGGTCGACGGTGAAGCACGCTTGCCTAGAAGTAACCTATTCACTCTTGACTTAAAGACCCCTAGATTGTAGCTATCGGGAAACAAAGACTCCGGCAGGGAATTCCACTCCTTAGCTGTACGCATAATAAAAGTATTCTCAAAACGTTTAGTGCGTATGGGTGGGATGTCTACCATGTACCGATGGCGCTTCGCCATACGTCTGGTCCTCTTGATATGTTTAAGCAAAAATTAAAAATTCTCCTATGTCAAAATTTTTATAATACTGTCTCAGATTTTTTAACAGATAAATTATGACATTATGTATTGTACAGACATTTTTTTGATATTATCTAATCAATTTTTATATTTCTAATTTGACTTCATGACATTCTACAATAATCTAATATATAAAAATAAGTCGGGTTTTCCTCCCTGACGCTATAACTCCAGAACGCACGAACCGATTTACACGGTTTTGCATTCGTTGGAAAGGTCTCGGGCTCCGTGAGGTTTATAGGTAGGGTAGGGTCGGGTAGGTTAGGGTAGGGTAGGGTCGGGTAGGGTAGGGTAGGGTAGGTAGGGAAGATAAATGTTTGGTCTTTTTATGGCAAAACAAAGTTTGCCGGGTCAGCTAGTTATACTATAATATTAATTACTTTTCTGACTGTAGAATTTATTTTGACATAGAGTTTTATTTGTTATTACTTTTTTTATTAGCTGTTGACATTTTTAATTTAATGTTATTGGCTGAAATTAATTCAATGATTGATTATTAATCATCATATTTGCACGCCACAATACGTGGCAAACATGTCTGAACCTGTGTTTTAAGGGTTCCGTACCCAAAGGGTAAAAACGGGACCCTATTACTAAGACTCCGCGGTCCGTCTGTCTGTCTGTCACCAGGCTGTATCTCATGAACCGTGATAGCTAGACAGTTCAAATTTTCACAGATGATGTATTTCTGTTGTCGCTATACCAACAAATACTAAAAACCGAATAAAATTAATATTTAAGTAGGGCTCCCATACAACAAACGTGAACCTGTGCCGTTTTTTGCGATAATGGTACGGAATCCTTCGTGCGCTAGTCCGACTCGCACTTGGCCGGTTTTTTCTTTATGTTATCTTGCATGCACGTTATTGTATTCTTGTATGTGTACACATGTTTGAGCAAATAAATAAATATGAATATGAATAAGTAGATAACATTCGTAAACATGCAACTTTTGCCTAGAGGAAGGAAAACCAGTGTATTTATTAATGTATTTGTTTTACATAAATAAACTGTATAAACTGGGGTGTAATTATAGAGGTGTTACTAAGTCATTTACGCATAATTTACTTATCTAATTACGTGGTTATTAATTAAATTAGGTAGGTACAGTGAGAAAACAGTTTTATACCAATTAGGTACTACCAGCAGGCAGTTTTATACCAATGCGGTAGCCAGAAAACCAAATTAGTCTGCCACAATAATATGACGCCCAAAAACCGCCATTTTTCTATTTTCCAATTTCAATGCAGCGAGTGACACTCGCAGGGTTTAGACGAATCGATTGACGTAAGAACCATCAAAATCGGCCAACGCGTTTGGTCTTTAGAACGCCACATAGGAACAAACATACACACATATAGTCCCCGGCAGGTAAGTTGGCATGGCTTTGGCGTAGTGGGGATAAGTTCTGACCAACCACGACATAAAGCGAACGGAACGTGGACGCGACGCGATTGGTCAGTCGATCCTTGTGTCAACTGTAGCCTTAGTGCGAGTTTTTAAACGTATTCACTCGTGATAACGTAAACGATCTCTTATGTCAAAATGTGTACAAAAAAAGAGGTTTCTCCTTACCGTGCCTAGACGGCGCTTATCCAATTTCAATACAAATTGATGTTTACGTTAACGCGATCGAGCGTGAGTAAAAACTCGCACTTATGCCTCTGAGGCCTTAGTGCGAGTTTTTGTTCACGCTCAATCGCGTTAACGTAAACGATCTCTTATGTCAAAATGTATACAAAAAAAGAGGTTTCTCCTTACTTTCCCCAGGCGGCGCTTATCCAGTTTCAATACAAATTGACGTTTACGTTTCACGAGTGAGCGTGAGTAAAAACTCGCACTAAGGCCTCTGACCAAACAATCGCGCGCTCGGTACGTTCGACGCGCCCCGCTGCACTACCAAATAGACCTAAATAACGACTTCTGCGCATTAACGACTCTTGCCAACTTACGTGCCGGGGATTATACATACATACATAGACTGATAAACACATTACCCTCCTTCGGCAGTCGGGTCAAAACAATGCAGTCTTTAATTTGAATAGTGGCCAGTAAGTTATAAGTGCTATATGCAATCATAGAGAAACAATGTTTGTTGTTGTAATCAGTTGGGAGACCTATGTCCAACATTAAACTTGCCGGCATTTCTAAAGATTTCGTTCTGAAGAGAGCTATGGTTTCGAATGACTTTGACAGATGTCAACTTGACGTAACACTAGGCACTTGTTTTTGGCGCGAACAAAGGGGAACGGCGGAGTTTTGGCGGGAAAATGATGGCGTCTATGTTGCTTCTCTGTTTTATTTTCCTAAAATTGTGTTAAATTGAATATTAATAGTGCAAAAATGGTGGTTTTTTATTCTAATAATATTAGTGAATGTGCATGAGTGTGGGCAAGTCAAACACAGCGGTAGAACATGAGTTTGTACATGTTGTCGACAAAACTCCGTACAAGCTGCCAATAAACCTACCGCCATTTTATTGGGGCCTATCAAGGACATTGGAAAAAAAAAACTTAAGGTGTTATTGTAATCTAAATTAGTCTTCATTACTGACACTGGCAGGAATTGTCTTCGACAAATTACCATTAGAAACAAAAAAAAAAGATGGGGGAATGGGACAAGAATATGGCGGGTTGGATTGAGTTGTGAATTCATGATAAAACCTAAGGAGAAATACAGTGAGATTTACTGATTGTTCGTATAGATCAAACTACGTGCGTAGTGGAATGTCGTTCAAGGAGCTATATATTATACGCCCCAATGTTAACGCAGTACTGGCCGTGCGCCCGCTCGATGCCAAAATATCAATATTGAACCTCCTTTTAAACAGTTTTGTTTGCAAAACATTATTTGATTTACATATGCTATGTTAGTTATGAAGAAATTCCAGCCATCAATTTTTCTGTTTAAAAATATTTTTAAACATCCAAGTCGTTTTGGAGGAGTTTCCAAAAGTTGCGAAAAAATATCGTGTTGTTAATTCTTTTTTTAAAGCAAAACTATTAGTTACACGAAAAAACCTTGAGTTCAAAATTATGTTCATGAATCAATAATAAATATATATTTTTTTCAAACCTTTTTACCTAGCCGTTACTAAGGAGTATGCTTTAGAAAGTTACCGTTTTACGGCACTAAAGGGTATGTGGCTAGAGCAGAGCAGTGGGTGCGAGTTGTAGGTCGTGGGTTCGAGCCCAGGCAGGCGCTTTACTTTGTGTAAATTATTTCTTCACCACTGCTCTCAAAACGGTGAAGGAAAACATCGTGAGGAAACCGGCATGGCCTAGAACCAAAAATTCGAAGACATATGACATCCACCAACCCGCACTGGGCCCGCGTGGTGGATTACGGCCCATTCTCTCTCACATAGGAGGCCTGTGTCCCAGCAGTGGGAACATTAATAGGCTGATGATGTGATGTATGATGTGAAAGGTTATGTAGGCCCTTATGTTATTCGCCAATATATAAAGTGATTAGTTACATTGTGAGCCTATATACAAGCAAAGAAGTTGATCCTAGCCCGAAAAGAACCCATGCAAATAATGACCTTTCTTGAAAATTACACAGTATTCCTTACAAACTAATAACATATCTGTAAACAATCGCTAACTACTCGACCCATTGTTTTATTAGGGTACCATTAGACATAAACAAATCCTCACAGTTAGTGATATATTATCATAATACTAAAACATTGTTTACACAATGCAGCACCAATTTATGCACTAACTAGCTGTGCCACGCGGCTTCGCTCCCGTCAACTAGCTACCTACCTGCCCATCTACACTACATACATGATTGTAGCTGGAAAGTAAGCTCTCAAAAAGGAATAATTTTCCCCGTTTTTGCAACATTTTTCATTTATGCTCCGCTCCTATTGGTCGTAGCGTGATGTTATATAGCCTATAAAGCCACGTTTTCACTAGGGGACATTTGTCTCGCGACCTTGTCGCCCGACACGAAATCTACGTGTCGGACGACGTCGCGTGGGACATCGCCCGACAGCGCAGGCGACATACACGTGTCGCGTGACATGTCGCTTGTCGACGCTCTGGTAGCGTCGACTTGCTGGGACCGACAGTCGCCCGACAAGCTTTGCTAAGTGAGGACGTTGTGTCGCTTGTGTTCCGTGAAATGGCAGTGGTGTGGTTGAACGAAACCGTCGGGCGACATCTCAATAACAACTGTGGTGTGTGGACGAGCAAAATGTCACTCGACTTTGTCTCCGGACAGTCGTACGTAAATGTCCGGCGACTGCTCTCGACATGTCGAGCGACTTTGTCCCCTAGTGAATACACGGCTTAACCTTTCTTGATAAATGGACTATCCAACAGAAAAATAATTTATCAATTCCAAACAGTTGTTCCTGAGATTAGCGCGTTCAAACAAACAAACTCTTCCGTTTTATAATATTACTAGCTGACCTGCCAAACTTTGTTTTGCCATAAAAACACCAAACATTTATCTACCCTACACTACCCAAACCATAAAAAAAAAAGTAAAAACCATCTTTGAACTACAACGGACATTAAAAAAAAAAAAAATTTGGTCCAGGCGTTGTTAAGTTATGCGCTTACCAACACATTTTGCGATTCATTTTTATATTATAGATAGATATTATAGTATAGATATAAATTGGAATCAATTGCTCCAAAGTTCGAGACACAACAATGTTCTTATTAATTTATGTATGATAAATCAGGAGATCTAATAAGGCAAATAAATTGATGGTTCCATTGCCCTCAGAGGATGCAGCATGCGTTATCGTGTGCTGCGCATTCTCACGCGACGCGTGTGAGTTGTGACCGCTCTGATTGGATGATTGACACACGTAATGGGCGTGGGGTGATTGAGGTATGCTGCATTCTATATTTCAAATCCTTTTTTAACCCCTGCCGGATAACGAGGGGTGTTATAAGTTTGACGTGTGTTGCTGTGTATCTGTATGTCATCATAGCTCCTAAACGGATGAACCGATTTTGATTTAGTTTTTTTTTGTTTGAAAGGTGATTTTGTCGAAAATGTACTTAGCTATGTTTGAATAAAATCGGTTAAGCCGTTCAAAAGTTCAGGGGCGTTTTACTGTTTGAATCGGGGTGTTTTCGCAAGATAAATGTGTCGGAGGTTTTGTAAATGTTGAAATTTTACTTGTTTGTTTTTGCATTTGGAAGTGACGGTAGTCGATTATTTTTTGTTTTGTCAACTACCCACATTACAGGCTGAGCACTGCTGCACTGTTACAATGCTTCTCATATGCGGTCAGACACTTCATACACAGCTAACATAGGAAAATAATGTTAGCATTAAAGATATGTCCACAAAGTTCAGTTCAACTGCACTTAAATAAGAAAGAAAGAAAAATATTTATTTGTGACCCGCACAGGAGACACGAGATAAGCAAAATAATAAAAAAAACCGGCCACGTGCGAGTCGGACTCGCGCACGAAGGGTTCCGTACTTGGTAAATTGTGGTTTACGATTTATGACGTATTAAAAAAAAACTACTTACTAGATTTCGCTCAAACCAATTTTCGGTGGAAGTTTACATGGTAATGTACATCATATATTTTTTTTAGTTTTATCATTCTCTTATTTTAGAAGTTACAGGGGGGGGACACACATTTTATCACTTTGGAAGTGTCTCTCGCGCAAACTATTCAGTTTAGAAAAAAAAAATACTAGAAACCTCAATATTATTTTTGAAGACCTATCCCATAGATACCCCACACGTATGTGTTTGATGAAAATAAAAAAATATAGTTTCAAGTATGGGAACCTCAGGAATTTATTGTTTTTTTTTTCTATTTTTGTGTGAAAATCTTAATGCTGTTCACAAAATAAAGACAAAAGACAAAAGATATTTATTTCAACTGGGCCACCAAGCGGCACTTTTGAATGTCACAATTTAAATTTAAATGGAATACAAGTTGATTCTACCGTGCATTCGGAAAGTAGCTAGTTATGGAGAAGAATGCACAAGAAACTCCATACTTTTTAAATTTACATGGAATAAAATTTGATTCTAGCGTGCATTCGGAAAGTAGCTTGTTATGGAGAAGAATGCACAAGAAACTCCATACTTACTCTTTTAAAAAAAAAAAAGATTCTACCGTGCATTCGGAAAGTAGCTTGTTATGGAGAAGAATGCACAAGAAACTCCATACTTAATCTTTTAAAAAAAAAAAGATTTTTACAATATTTAGGTACATGAGTACATATACATTAATAAATTCACATATGTGAGGACAATGCACCCAGAATAGCACTACACACTACACTATGTAAAGGTATAAAGTATTAAAAGTACTCACACATGTCTGTGCAGTTATACAATAGGTACTAGAAAAACATCAACATCCGAAGCAGTTGAGTTATGACCAATCCCAACTGACGGCGCCCGTTCACGAACATGACGCATGAATCGGCACCACCCAGCTCAACCATCATGAAGGGAACCGAATGATCCAACACACGCGCCACCATCAGAGAGACATTTGAGAGAGCATGACACACTCAACTACCAGGGCACACACAAGTCAACGAACGACACATAGGTATAGCAAATGGTAGATTTACAGTTGGGTACATAGTACCCACACACGTGCTGTGCAGCTATACAATACTAAAAGAAATCGAGTCTATACAACACAAACATAAACATATCATTTGTTTTTGCGCCCTAGTGGTTGTGGAGCAGGACTAGCATTGAGCCAAGCATTTTTATCACAACATTCTGGTATTGCTGACTTAGTTCAACTAGCTCCCGTTTAAGGATTGTGTTTTTATATACAATATTCTCAACTTCTACTTCACAATCCTCTCTTTCTTGCAACATCTCACGACATTGGCTTTGTGAGTCTTTCAGTTCCTGGAGTGCTGTTCTCAATTTAATTTCTAAGTCCTGAGCAGTAGCCTAACGGGTCAACACAGGCATGGTTTCAGGATAGGTTACTGGAAATAGAAATAAAGTAACGGTGAGAAGCAAAGGAATAGAGGAAAAACAAAATAAAATAAAGTAAAGCTGGAGATAGAGGGAATATTTAGTGTAGTTAAGTAGAGAAATGAGGTAGGCTGAATTTGGATTAAAAAGCTATTTATTACTGAATTTAGTTGCTTTTGATTTTATTTTTATTTTTAATGTGGGTACGGTGCCCAGAATCTGAATGAATGTTTTATTATAGTTTTCTAGTTAAATTATGCAAAATAACGATCATAGCGTTATGTTAATGTTTATTATTAAATTATCTGAATATATTAGAAGAATTATGGGCATTGGGATCTTGGATTTGTTTCGTTTTCTAAGAAGTCAACAAAACGATTTAGATTCACTGCACAGTACTAAATCAACAGAATTTATACGTTAAAACTAAACGAGAATGTATTACAGGGTTAAATGTACACTTTGTGTGCTATAAATAAAACAATACTGCCCTTAGAATATCCGTAGTTCCGCACTTTAGACCTCAGTTGTCAGCTGTTCGATAGGTTACCGGATCAGTGCCACAAACTTTTGTATAACTCGATATTTTGCCAGTAAAACAATAATCCTGAGTATTTATAGCGTTTTGTTCTGTATATATATATACAGTATGTATTATATATATATATATAATACATCTACTTACCAAGTTTCAATAGCGTAGTTCTTATAGTTTCCGAAAACAGTGGCTGTGACATACGGACGGACAGACACACAGACATGACGAATCTATAAGGGTTCCGTTTTTTGCCATTTGGCTACGGAACCCTAAAAATAACCCCGTGCGAGACCAAAAAGGCTTCTATTTCAAACACTAGAGAGTGAAGCGAGGAGGTCATTACTCGTATCATTACGTAAATTGGATAATGAACTGCGAGCACTACGGGTAGTTACTATTATCTGTGATTATGTGGATCAAGACTGCAAAAATATATCGTTTATTTTAAGTTTGACCTAGATTTTGAAAGCAGATTTTGCAAAAAAATAATTTAAAAATCAATAACCCTACTGAAAAAAGCTGTTAACGAGAAAAAAGCAGCAGTCGGAGGAAACATATTCGCGAACTGGCTGACCACCTGATCCTCCGACTGCACAGCATGATTTTTTCTTGTTAACAGCTTTTTAGTTCGATTCTTAATCAGTCGGGTTTTTGATTTTTAAATTAAAAATTTTATTTACAAAGAAAGAAAAATTAGTTTATTGGCATTAAAAACAAAAACACCATAAAATTAAACAAAATATTTTTAAACTAATAATGCCAAAATTAGTTAAAAAAATCAAAAAACCCGACTGCTTCAAAAGCGAACTAAAAAGTCGTAAACAAGGAAGAAAAAATCATGCTGTGCAGTCGGAGGATACATATTCGCGGGCTGGCTGACCAAAATCTGGTGTATCCTCCGCCTGCACAGCATGATTTTTTCTTCCTTGTTTACGACTTTTTAGTTCGCTTTTGAAGCAGTCGGGTTTTTTGATTTTTAACCGACTTTCCAAAAAGGAGGAGGTTCTATGTTCGACTTTATGTTTGTTTTTTTTGTATGTTCACCGATATCTTCGTCAATTGTGGACCGATTTTGAAAATTCTTTTTTTGTTTGGAAGAGTATGTTTTGAAATTGGTCTCATTTTAATTTGGTGAAGGTCTGATCAAGAACTTCGGAGATATACAACAGAACTCTTCAATAAATAACGGCAACACTCTCGGGATTGCTGCAATCGCATGTCTGTTTATTGTTTATACTATTTCATAATATACCATCACGCCAGTACGCTCTAAAGGGGTACGCAGATCTTTCATTTCACCGGTTATATTCAAGTTTCATGTTATTCGGGTAATCTATTCGGCGTTATAGGGACCTTAGGAAACAACTTGCGTATCTATGAGGTAGGCAAAACTAAAAAGGGAAAAATAAAAACTTTTTTGTGAAAAATACTACCGACTTCCAAATGAAAAACTACTAAGTGAAAAATAACTTAACTCTTGGAAGTCGGTGTCCATATCGAATAAAAATGGTACCTATGTAAGACACCGACTTCCAAGAGTTAAGTTATTTTTCACTTTGTAGTTTTTCATTTGGAAGTCGGTAGTATTTTTTTGCAAAAAAGTTTTTTTAACTAATTTATTTTATTTATAACTTTTTAGTTAGTTTTTTTCGAATTAGATGCATTTAAACATATAAGTGTCATATATTTTTGAAATCACCTCTTAAAACCCTTTATTTTTCTCTTTCTTCACGATGGGATTGAAAGAAAAAAAAAATTTGGGCCCCCACATTATGGCACCCAAAATGCGCCATTTTTCTATTATCCAATTTTAATGTAGCCTATGACACTCGCAGGGTTAAGACGCATCGATTGACATATGAATCATCAAAATCGGCCTACGCGTTTGGTCTCTGGAACGCCATATAGGAACAAACATACATACATACATACGTATATACATACATACATAGACTGATAAACACATTACCCTCCTTCGGCAGTCGGGTAAAAAGGGCCTCAGCTCAGCATAATGCCAAATGGTAACACAGGGTATACCACCTGACGCTGATTTTCAGCTGCAGCCCACAACTTTTTAGTTATATTTTTCTTTTTCGAATTACTTTTAAACATATAAGTGGTATATATTTTTGTAATCACCTCTTAAAACCCTTAATTTTGATACCCCGTTCGATGGGTTTGGAAGAAAAAAAATTGGGACACGCACAATATGGCGCCCATATTCCGAAATGTTTGTTTTTTTAGAACTTCACCTACCTAAGAACACTTGGGCGGTCAAGACTTATCTATCGAGGTCTTAATTATATAATTCGGTCAAGTGGTTTAAAAGATATGAGGTAATAAAGAATATTACAGACATACAAACATACATAGGTACCTACATACTTACAAGATACGCGCGAAACACATAACCCAGTCGGGTAATAATAATAATTAAAATTAGGTTCCAAAAATATGCAGAATTTCGCAATTTTCCTGCAAAGTTTTATAGTTGGTTGAAACAAAATCAATGTTACGTAATATTGGAGAGGAAATGCATCAAATATCCTCGAGTACTGATCAACAAATTTTCAGCGTGCAGATTGCAGGGTGAACACATTATTAGTAAAAGCTTTTGCAGTAGGTAGCTAGGGCACGGTAAAGATATCTAACAGTATTCTTTCTTCATAAAAACGGTCGGAACGTGAGTCATACCTACGCGTCTCGAGTTCAGCCAACACTCGATACACTACAGTCACAAACAGTCACGAACGGTGTGATGGTTTTATAAGCAGTAAGTGTGCGATTTGTGAATATTTGATTATTGTTTTATTGAATTCTTCTATAACGCACCCAGAGATAACATTTTTTAAATAACCTGGCACCTCCAAAGGCAATAATACAAGCACTAATACCTAACTTACTAGTACGTTTCTTTTTTTAATAGGTAGGTATTTCGCTTTTTCCACCGAGTAGACTACCTGGATAAATAAATAAGTGGATAGGGTGATAAAGTGACGCAGGTACCTACCTAGTATGATTTAAAATAACTATAATAAAAAATATAATATTTACCGCAGATTAGAGAAAAGAATCTGAGTTATTTACAATCACAAAACAAGAAAGAAACTCAAGTAGGTAGAGACGGGCAGCCCTAACGCGTGTTTAGGTGACGTGAGCTTGTAGGCACTTATTTCAAGGACAGGGCCGAGTCACAATACTGTTAGATATCTTTACCGTGGCTAGGGTATTGCCTGTTTTGCCCGTGGTATATTATGGTATAACACACAGAAACATACAAATACGAGTACAACATAGTATACGATAGTATAGAAACTTCAATTTTTATTTGAAACCATAAATTTTATCGGGAATTGACGTAACTAAATGTTGCATGAGTATGACGCTGTGGTTATCCTGGTAATTCACTGGCCACACTTTCAACCGCAACACCCATATCGCGAAGTACAAAACAATAAACATTATTTTATTATTGATTTTTATTATTTACTCCGGGGAAATATTTTTTGCCAAGAATGTAACTAGTGATTTCCACTTGAAGGACCAAAAAAAAGTTAATTAAAAACCCGACTGCTTAAAAAGCGAACTAAAAAGACGTAAGTAAGAAGAAAATCAATGTTCTAAATATAAATCTTCTTGTTTAGGTCTTTTTTGGTTCGCTTTTTAAGCAGTCGGGTTTTTTGATTTTTTTAATTGACTTTTATATTATTAACTTTTTAGTTATTTATTTTAGAATTAGATAAATTTAAACATACATGTGTTTTATAGGTATTTTTGAAATCACCTCTATAAACCCTTTATTTTGATACCCCACACGATGGGACCAATCCCATCGTGTGGGGTATCAAAAATTGTGCTCCACAATATGGCGCCAAAAATCCGGCATTTTTTTTTGCCAGTGACACTCGCAGGGGTAAGACGAAACGATTGGCATAAGAATTATCAAAATCGGCCAACGCTTTTGGTCTCTAGAACGCCACATAGGAACAAGCATACATACACTGATAAACACATTACCCTCCTTCGGCAGTCGGGTAAAAAGAATATGCAGAGCAAGAAGAACTTAAAGAGCAGGGGTGCAAAAAGGTGCAGATTTGTATTGGTCGTTCTGTAAAAGATTTTTGTTCCATCGCCCCCTTACTTCCCAATTTCAACAGACTAATTCAGACGCTGGATGGGATGCAGGACTGTAGATGCTAGTACATATACAGAGGCCGGTATAGGTGCTCTGTTGTGCCGGCCGGCCTGTTGATATGTTTATCACTGAGCTGTTATTTATCTCAATCTCTGGCTGGCTGCAGAGCAAATAATGTAGTTATTTGCTCTGCTGTCTGTGGTCTAGCAACATCATGTTTATTAAACATAGAAAACAGTAACGGAAGTATTTTTAAAAGTAATTTAATTTAATGATGTTTGTTTATTGAAGCAGTCTGAGATTTTTAAGACAGGACTAAATCACAAGTATTACCTACCTACGAGGTTGAATTCATATTAATGGAAAATTGACATACACACACAAAAACTATACAGGAAAAAAAAAGGTATAAAATTAAACACTCTTTTTTCTAACAAAAAGGATCAAGAACTTCGATCAAGGATCCTTCATTGAAGTGAAGGAAGCATGAAAAAAAAAAACAACTAAACCATACATAGGCACTTTTGAATTGTCAAACAAAATATGAAACTAAACTCTTCGCGCTGTAGCATGGTGCGGGTGATAGTTACAATAATATTTTTACGCATATACGTATACGCATTTTTTGTAGTTAACCGTCATACAGACAACTATGGTATAACTATGGTATGACGTTAAACTACAAAAAATGCGTAAACGTATATGCGTAAAAAATGTTATTGAAACTGTCATCCGCAACATGCTGCAGCGTAAAGAGTGTAGTTGCACATTCGCAAGCACGCACGGAAGCATCTCATCATCATCATCATCATCCTATTAATGTTCCCACTGCTGGGACACAGGCCTCCTCTCTGTGAGAGGGAATGGGCCGTAATCCACCACGCGGGCCCGATGCGGGTTGGTGGATGTCACATGTCTTCGAATTTTTGGTTCTAGGATATGCCGGTTTCCTCACGATGTTTTCCTTCACGGAAGCATCTAACAAAAGCAAACTAAAAAGTAGATACATATTCGCGGGCTGGCTGACCAAAATCTGGTGTATCCTCTGCCTGCACAACATGATTTATTCCTTGTTTAGGACTTTTTAGTTCGCTTTTGAAGCAGTCGGGTTTTTTGATTTTTTGAATTAAGTTTTTTTATTTATAACTTTTTAGTTAGTTTTCATTCGAATTAGATACATTTAAACATATAAGTGTTATATATTTTTGAAATCACCTCTTAAAACCCTTTATTTTGATATCCCACGCGATGGGTTTGAAAGAAAGAAAAAATTTGGGCTCCCACAATATGGCACCCAAAAACCGCCATTTTTCTATTGTCCAATTTCAATGTAGCCTATGACACTCGCAGGGTTAAGACGCATCGATTGATGTATGAATCATCAAAATCGGCCAACGCGTTTGGTTTCTGGAACGCCATAAAGGAACAAACATACATACATACTTACATAGACTGATAAACACATTACCCTTCTTCGGCAGTCGGGTAAAAAGGTCATATTTTTCGTCGGTTATTCAATAGGAGTGCTTGAAAAGGTGCTTGGCTTGCTGTAAAGCCTCGTCATCATTACTTTCGGCACAGACCACAGACTGTGTACTCACTCCCATATCATTGTCACATCAATAAACTGTCCCATAACTCATTATTTTCTGAAACATCTTTCACATTTTCTCATGTGGATACGGAACAATAATTTCCGTTCGCGAATTATTTGTTCAATCCGTGTCTGTAGGCTATTATGTATATTGGCAGAACTCGAACATGTTTTGTATATATCAGTTAGATACTTTCAAGACATCGTTTGTTGCCGTCTCAAACTGTACGAGTAAGTTGCCTAATCAGGAGCGAGTGGTATTGTACGTTTCGCTACGTACCGGAAACACGTACAATCGGAGCCGAAAAGATACTAGCACTCGTTTAGGCCTGTTGGGACCCGTTGCTACCGATCTACTGATTGTGTCAACTGACTCCCAAGTCCCAACTAAACGGACGTGTATGTCCGGCCAGTTATAAAACCATCTGAGTATCTATATATGTATAAAAACCGGCCAAGTGCGAGTCGGACTCGCGCACGAAGGGTTCCGTGCTTGGTAAATTGCGGTTTACGATTTATGAAGTATTAAAAAAAAAAACTACTTACTAGATCTCGTTCAAACCAATTTTCGGTGGTAGTTTATATGGTAATATACATCATATATTTTTTTTAGTTATATCATTCTCTTATTTTAGAAGTTACAGGGGGGGGGGGACACACATTTTACCACTTTGGAAGTGTCTCTCGCGCAAACTATTCAGTTTAGAAAAAAAATATATTAGAAACCTCAATATCATTTTTAAAGACCTATCCATAGATACCCCACACGTATGGGTTTGATGAAAAACAATATTTTTAGTTTCAGTTTCAAGTATGGGGACTCCCAAAATTTTATGTTTTTGTTCAATTTTTGTGTGAAAATCTTAATGCGGTTCACAGAATACATCTACTTACCAAGTTTCAAAAGCATAGTTCTTATAGTTTCCGAAAAAAGTGGTTGTGACATACGGACGGACAGACAGACAGACATGACGAATCTATAAGGGTTCCGTTTTTTGCCTTTTGGCTACGGAACCCTAAAAATCAATGCCACTTTTCGATGTAATTTTATAACACAAGAACGGGCTCACCTATCCAAACCAAATGTTTAGGCTTTGTTCGGACTATTTAGTAGATGGTTTATGTTTTTTTTTTTCAGTAGTTAGTGTAGGTAGGTAGGGGTTAGGTAGGGTAGGGTAGTTATGATAGGTAGGTAGCCAGTTGACGGGTGCGAAGCCGCGGGGGTCAGCTAGTTTTTAACCGACTTACCAAAAAAGAGGAGGTTCTATGTTCAACTTCTTGTTTTTTTTTTTTTACTTATGTTCACCGATATCTCCGTCAATTGTGGACCGATTTTGAAAATTATTTTTTTGTTTGAAAGGGTGTGTTTCGAAATTGGTTCCATTTTAATTTAGTGAAGATCTGTTGAAGAACTTCGGAGATATACAACAGAACTCTTCAATAAATAACGGCAAATCTTTCGGAATTGCTGCAATCGCATGTCTGTTTATTGTATATACCATTTCATAACATAACATCACGCCAGTACGCACTAAAGGGGTACGCAGATCTCTCATTTTACTGGTTATTTTCAAGTTTCATGTTATTCGGGTGATCTATTCTGGCGTTACAGAGTACCTTACTAAACAACTTGCCTAGTTTAGGTAGGTACAACTAAAAAGAAAAAATAAATAACTTTTTTGCTAAAAAATACTACCGACTTCCAAATAAAAAACTACAAAGTGAAAAATATTTTTATTTTTGGAAGTCGGTGTCCATATCGCAAAAAAATGGGAAAAAAAAGAAAGACACCGACTTCCAAAACTAAAATTATTTTGCACTTTGTAGTTTTTTATTTGGAAGTCGGTAGTATTTTTTTGCAAAAATGTTTTTTATCTTTATATCGGTATGAGAAGATACCGATATAAAGTCCCACTTACCACAGTGTCTCAAGACGAAAGTCTATAACCAGTGTGTGTTGCCAGTGATGACCTATGGCTCTGAGACGTGGTCGCTCACAATGGGCCTCATCAGAAAGCTTACAGTCACCCAAAGGGCAATGAAGAGGGCTTTGCTCGCAGTTTCCTTGCGTGATCGAATCAGAAATGTAGAGATCCGCAAGAGAACCAGGGTTAACGACATAGCCCGAAGAATTGTCAAACTTAAGTGGCAGTGGGCAGGTCACATTGCTCACAGAACGGATGGCCGATGGGGCAAAAAGGTTCTCGAGTGGCGACCGCGTTCCGGAAGACTTTGCGTTGGAAGGCCTATGTCCAGCAGTGGACGTCTTTCGGCTGATATGATGATGATTATGATGAATTTTTTCTTGCCATTTTTTATTATTTTCAAGGCTGAATGTACGATGCCTTTGACGCTGCAAAAAACGTGGTTACCTCAGTAGGTGACCACGTCTATTTGATCAAAAATGCCAAGAAACGGCGATCAAAAAATTTTAATCGATGGTATTGAAACGAAACAAAAAGTAGGATGAATGGTCTTTGATAAAAAAAACATGCAAGTAGCATGTATTAGGTAAATCGGCAAGTATTTTTTCCATTGGGCTTCCCATATTAAGACGACGACAAACGCCAACGACCTTGAGGGAACAAAACGCGCACTCGTTTCACACCCGCGCGACCCAAAGTTTGGTAGTTTTTTGTACTTTCCTTATTATTCTATGACTTAAAAAAAAAGCCTCAGATCAAAATGTAGATAGTTAAATTGTCTTTCGGGTGGTTTCGATTTTATTAAAATACGCCCAGTGGTTTTGGTGCGATTGTTATGTTTTTGTCCGTTTAAGACATAACTTTAAAATTAATGCGACACACTATGTTATACGAATAAAACTCAAAATCTACTTAGATCAAATTATTAACACCTTAACTGCCAGATGCCCGACAAACAATACATTTTCTATTGTGTCTCGTTCTTACGGCATTATATGTGTTAAGAAAATGGTATAAAGTAGATTTTCTTTTTCCAAAAAACTACGACTAGCCGTTTAGACGTGATTCTCATTTTGAAATCAGCTACTCAAGGGAATCGGCGCCTTAAGTGAATCAATCGTTCGGATCTTTGCTTGCGGTAGGCACGTACTTATGACTAATATTATGTCCGCTCGTAAGATTACCAGCACGTCAGCGTGTTGTACAACTTACAATAAATTACTGTAGGTTACGTCAGTTTTAATGACGATAAGGATATAATTTTATTCTGTAACAAGTTAAATAAGTGTGTACTAATTAAATTGTTACAGAGTTTACTCTTATTACGTACACCCAGTAAGTAAAATAAGTGTTTTATGATCTTGTGGCATTAAAAAGAACAAGTGCGTAACGATCAGACCATTGCAGTAAGCTCTCGTATCAATCAGAGCTAGTGTTGCCAGATGGTCGGGAATCGTCTGGATTCGCCCGAAATTTTAAAGTATCTCCAGGCTCCCGACAAAACTCAAAATCTCCAGACATACATGGTCTTGGAAAGTTCTTTCTTTCCGATCATTCGTGTTATCAATTCCTGTACGCATTACTGTGAAAAGATTTTAAGTTTGGTAAATAACTTATAATATACCAAAGAGAGAAATTGTATGGCTTTTGATATAATAAAAGCTGAGTTAGTAATTAGACTGAACTTTGAAATAAATTGTTTAAATTTAAAATCTTTTCCTAAATTGGTGGACTCAGTAAAGTTTAATGCCAAATACTTAAGTACATGTGGCGAACTAATAATATATATAAACAAAAAAAATATATTTTATCTCCCGACAACAACCTCAAAATCCCGATATTTTCAAAGGAGATGTTCCAGAAATGTATGGAACCTGGGCCAGCTCTATGTACACTTTATGTAAAAATTGCTGTATATTATAGTAACTGTTTTTTATTGTTAATTTTCTTTAATTTCACTTCGTTTCAATGTAAACTCAAATTAACTTTGTCAAGTAGAGCAACACAATTTACAATTAAACATGGTGGGTAAGATCAGCTGTAGGCGAAAAAAGTCATTTTGACAATGACAGTATGCGAAGAATGACATTTTGACAATGAGAGTATGCGCAGAATGTCATTTTGACAATGACATTTGTTTGACGTGTCATCGTAATATCTGCGTCAATAAAAACAACACTAATTCAATTGCAATAGAGAAGCATACAATTAATGTCCGTAGTAGTAAAACAATCACTAAAAACTCCGAAACATATCCAATTCAAAGTCAAAGCAAAGAATGACTCAAAGAAGTCACTTCTTAAAACTGTCAAAGTCGTCAGACGTCATGTCAAACACAACTGTCATGGCTGCCCTAAAAATAGGGTTATCTAATTAAAAAACTATAAATGATAATTTTTGTTACTCCTGTAACCTTCTTCAAATTAATTTGCTAGTATTTTTATGGAATACCCCTATTTTTTTCCTATTTATCTATGTAGTGTACATAGTGATGGCCCAAAATCGAACATCTCCTTTTGTCCAGATATTTTAGTCTTCCGATCTGGCAACCCTAATCAGAGCCCACAATACATTAAATAAAGATGTTACAGAAGGTTCATGCTTGAATATCTTCTTCAATCCTTTGTTGTTTTCTAATAGGCCCATGGCCAAACCGTGAGTTTTTAATGACCGATCCAGTTCTCCTGCTCTGTTGTCTGCGCACGTCTCCAGAGAACCTTTTGGCCGGCAATTTAAGTGATCCATAATCCTATTTATCTTCTATACCAATATTATAAAGAGGAAAGATTTTTTTGTTTGTTTGTACCGAATAGGCTAGGCGAAACTACTGGACCGATTTAAAAAAATCTTTCACTAATAGAAAGCTACATTATTCCTGAGTGACCTAGGCTTTTTTTTATCCCGCCTGCCTTTCAGATTCACCATGTTTTTTATCAATCAATCTGCCTAGCCTTTTCCGAACTATGTTGGGGTGGGTCAGCTTCCAGTCTAACCGGATTCAGCTGAGTACCAGTGTTTTACATGGAGCGACTGCCTATCTGACCTCCACAACCTAGTAACTGGGTAACACGGCACCCCTTAGCTAGATTGGTGTCAGATCTCAAGCTTCTGACTACTCGTAACGACTGTCAAAGATCTTGAAATGACAGCCTCGTGTTTTTTTATCAATCGACAAAAATCTAGCAACATGTAGACCTTGAATTTATCATGTTTACTTTCTGTATTCAATCTAACTAATGCAGAATGCATACTAATGTAGCAGTGGGCGGTAACCTTTCGCACGCGTGGTTAGCGTGAAACAGTTTACTTACGGGGGAATGAACACCCTCGTGTCGTCTTATTATTTATAGCTATATACATTTTCATAAATATCATGACGTGTTCGCGTCCACCGGCCATATAAAACTCATTAGGGAGATATTTTAATTCATTATCGTATCATAAGGGTAGGTTTTTTTTATTTTTTACGAACTAGGGGTCGTCAGGGTCGGATTCCGGTTAATCACCTGTGACCATAGACAATTCTAACTAGATGATGCGATTGTATGTACTTCGCGTGCCTAAAAAACTTAATTCAAAAAATCAAATTTCCCGACTGCTTCAAAAGCGAACTAAAAAGTCGTAAACAAGGAAAAAATCATTCTGTGCAGTCGGAGGATACATATTCGCGGGCTGGCTGACCAAAATCGGGTGTATCCTCCGCCTGCACAGCATGATTTTTTCCTTGTTTACGACTTTTTAGTTCGCTTTTGAAGTAGTCGGGATTTTAGATTTTTTGAATTAAGTTTTTTTATTTATAACTTTAACATTTAAGTGTTATATATTTTTGAAATCACCTCTTAAAACCCTTTGATACCCCACACGATGGATTTGGCAGAAAAAAAAAATTTGGGGGCCCCCACAATATGGCACCCAAAATCCGCCATTTTTCTATTGTCCAATTTTAATGTAGCCTATGACACTCGCAGGGTTAAGACGCATCGATTGACGTATGAATCATCAAAATCGGCCAACGCGTTAGGCCTCTGGAACGCCATGAACATACTTACATACATACATAGACTGATAAACACATTACCCTCCTTCGGCAGTCGGGTAAAAATGGACTAAAGTTACGACAAATGATCGTAATCTGAGCTTTTCATTTAGCATTATCGGCACCAGAAATCCACTGAAATCTATAAAAATGCCTTTTTATGCCATGTTGAGCTGTAAAGTATGTATAGAAAAAGTTGACCCGAGGCATTGGAAATGTTTTCTTTCATTGTTAAGTAAATTGTTGTTTGTGAAAAAGTGGCACGCTTGGTTTTCATACAGACGAAGGGGCTTGCGTTATCTATTTGGATGTATGTCTGTGCCTGTGACTGTCGTAGTTTTGACGTTACTTTGGAATTATTGCCATTAAATCTACCGCTTTTCGCGGGTAGAAAAGTATGGGGATATTAATTCTCACATTTCGGTATTTAAAGATCGGTCCTCCAGCCGTGGCCCGACCTCGGTATTCGTCGCTTAACATGGTGTATTTTTAGTGTTCCGAACCCAAAGGGTAAAAACGGGACCTTAGTACTGAGACTCCATGATCCGACTGTCTGTCTGTCTGCCCGTCTGTCACCAAGCTGTATCTCATGAACCGTGATAGCTAGACAGTTGAAATTGTCACAGATTTGTTATTTCTGTTGCCGCTATAACAACAAATACTAAAAACAAAATTAAATAAATATTTAAGTGGGGTTCCCATACAACAAACACGATTTTTATGCCGTTTTTTGCGATAGTGGTACGGAACCCTTCGTGCGCGAGTCCGACTCGCACTTGGCCAGTTTTTTATGTAATAATAATCTTTTTGCATGATATATTATGTCATATTAGACATATATTAGAGAGTTAACAGTATAGGCATTGTCTGCTCTTTACCCTATTACGAAAATGTTTTAGTCATCAAATCGAAAATGGTTTTGTATTGAGTAACATTGAACAAAAACCATTGTCTGATTTTAATAATTTATCTGTATAGTCTGGGCCAAAAATCAACCAAAAATCGTGGATCAAACGAAACAGGGTGATATGTGAGGCTATTTGCAGTAGGTAATAAAGAAAGATGTTTTTTAGGGTTCCATACCCAAAGGGTAAAAACGGGACATTACTAAGACTCCACGATCCGTCTGTCACCAGGCTGTATCTCATGAACTGTGATAGCTAGACAGTTGAAATTTTCACAGATGATGTATTTCTGCTAAAACAAATACCTACTAAAAACAGAATAAAATAAATATTTAAGTCGGGCTCCCATACAACACACGTAATTTTTTTACCGTTTTCTGCGATAATGGTACGGAACCCTTCGTGCGCGAGTCCGACTCGTACTTGACCAGTTTTTTTTTTCGCTCCGTTTATATTTATTTTGAGAGAGATACTGAGGAAAAAAAAATATTTGAAAAATATCCCCAATAGGTATCAGATCCTTCCTAGTACAAAAAGCAAAATATAATTACCAATATTGTATCTCATAAATGAAATGAAAACTGTGAATATTTCCATAAACACTCGACAAACATTGTATTGTATTTGCTTACAGTGTTATCAGTGTGAGAACTTATCAATATGACATCATGTAATCTTATCACCTTATCAGAGTACTATACAGGATGCTAAATGACAGTGTATGCCACTCTCTTGGTAAAATATTTGATGTTTACGTTGAGAGAGATAACGGGGAATACTGTAACGCTGGTGAAATTACAGTTAGTAAGACAAATGTTAAGCTTTCAGATTGATTACCAGGTTCAAGCTATACAATGGATATTTTTTATTTTAGACTGGAGTAAAAAAGCGGCAAGATAGCACTTTTAATACGAGACGTATGGCAACTTCTTTTAGACCACTTTAAACATGATGCAGTAACAAAAATAGTCAAAAGCATTGCCCCACTTTTAGAAATTAGGACTCGCTTGTAACTTCACATTTGTTGACAGTTTAACGTTCCTGTCCTATCTTTACCAGATGGTGGAATTTATATTCCAGTATAATTAGGTATTTTATTACTTGCAAATTTATTGTGTTTTCCTGCTAAGAAAAATGTCATAGCTGGTAATAGTAGATAAGGAAACAGCAAAATAACATTTTTAATGATATATAACATTATAAAACTGGTCAAGTGCATTTCGTACTTCGCACATTTTGGGTCCCGTACCAAAGAATTAAATCAGATTCATCAATATATTGGTATTGTAAAATATATGTAATTATAAACATTATCACCAAGTTCATAGGTCAATGAAACATTAAAAAATTCTTCAAAACAAAATTGTGTGACAGATGATGAACTGACGGACAGCTGATGGCAGCAATATGGCTCCGTTTGGACCCTTCAGGTACGGAACCCTAAAAACCATATTGTAGAATTATAGAGAAAATGTATATAACATGAACCAAACATTAATAAATAAAGCTATGCTTCATCTATACTAATATTATAAAGAGGAAAGATTTGTATTTTTGTATGTTTGTATGTAACAAATAAATTTAAAAACTACCAGACCAATTTCAGAAATTCTTTCACCATTGTGAAGATACACTATCCCCGGGTGACATAGGCTACTATTATCCCTGTAATCCCACGGGAACGGGTACTACGCGGGTGAAACTGCGAGGCGTTTGCTAGTATTTAATAAATCACTATTTATAACTTTACAAGGTAATAGGAGCTATTATTGCATATTGATACATGACATGTTGGTGTTATATATACTTTACGTTATTGTTATATTTTTTATACTTTATATTATTACATTAATTTATTTAAGACCTATAAAGTACTATTTTACATTAATACAATTTTAACGTAAATAAATGCAAGTTTAGGATGAAACACCTACTTATTGATGGTTGGTTAATCTGTCATCATGATAATTTTAAACTCTCACTTATAAATTCCTTGATAAATGTAATAGATTCAAGTTAGTTTATTATAGTTGCTTAAATTACCTACTTAATTTTATGTATACCCCCAAAAAGTTGGAATAAGTTTTTGACAGCTTCTAAAGGACAATTCTCTGAATTAGAGATATAATCATAATGAATAGGTCTTTGTTAAAAAATAGTGATTCGTGAGCTTACCCGCTGCAGCTGGAGGGAGTGGTTGTAACAGCGCAGGAGTTTGTCTACGAGCGGGCGGACGGCGCGCCACGCTCTCTCTTGTGATATTCGCGAAGGGTCGGCTATAGCCTCCCGTATCTCTTTCCCCGCACCCTTGTAACACTGTATCTCTTCAAGTATCTTCTCCGAATCCAACAACACCCTCTGGACTTCCTCGTAAACCGCGCGCTCCGTGTCCGTGGGCGCGGCGTTCTCGAAATCCAAAAATATATCATAACGCGGCGACGAACAACAATTAGAGTCGTCCCGAGACAAAAGACTCAGCAATTTCCCCATCGCAAAATAAATAAATCACAATTTATTACAAAATTCTACTCGATAGCGAACACTGCATTGCCTATTTCCTCAAGAGTTTCGAAAATGTCACTTAAAAGTTCTTAAATCACTGACTTTGTAGCCGTTAATAGGATTTTCCTGAAATATTAAAGCGTTTTTCTCACTTTTATTGATAAAATACGCCCAAATTGATATAAATAATAGTAAAATTAACCAACGGAGCGACACACAAAAGCACAAAACCGACGACTGCAGCGGACGAACTGTCATTAAAATAAGTGTAGTGTTGCCAAGTACGAATAACTCACAGTCACACAGTGATGTGCTTTGATAGGGATGGACAATCCTATTAATTATTATAAACTATGTAGTATTTAGTCGAATACTTACTACTTAGTCATTCGTTAAAAAAGTCGTTGAACAAGAATGCCTAAAGGCAATTAAACAGTATTGTTTCCTTTGTAACTTTAATTTAAGTTGCTGATTCGGCAACGTACCTACTGGCATCTCGCTGGTTTATTAACGCAAGACAGGCAAAACAGCAGCTGTCTTGTGAGCTAATGAGGCAGGTTTTCCAAAGCTTTATTGTTTATCAACGCTGTTTGAGATACTCGGCGCAACACGAAAATAAATAACTGTAATAAGCTAAATTCTTAAAAGCTATTATTTGACCAAGCATAATAATATAGTTAGGATTAAAACCCACGTTACCAGGCAGAAATAGTCGATTACTAAGTTAAATTGAAGCAAGGGCAAGCTGTAGCAAATTCAAATTACTTTACAGGTGGTACTAATCATAGGTTAGCATTTTTGTACATGATTGATTGAATGGCTGGTACCAGTACCTACGGAAGTGATTTTTCAGCACCATAAGGCCTAAGTATACGCTCTAAAGCAATGTGTAAAAAACGCTTCGATTTTAAGAGGGTTTTGTCTTTCAGAAACTTATGTCTTCCTTTTCTCGATCAAAACGGGACTAGCAAACACTGCGGCATACTCAATATTATATTTAATCGCAATGTGACATGCAATGCCAAATCTTTGTTAATGCCATAATAAAAAAGATTTGGTGAGCACTAAAACTGTAGCCCTCATAGCCATCAACCAGGCACAAAGCCAGACTCCGGGCTGCTATTGAGAAATTATATGATATATAATAAAGAAAGACACATATTTTATAGGTATGTGTATGTTGGGGTCCGTTGTCCATAGTATAAGTACTCTGTGGGGTCCGCGATGTTGACGTGTCGCCATCTATTATTAATTGAGGGAAGATTCTAATAGCGGGTTAGCGAGTATTGTCGTTAACCGCGAGATGGCGCTGCCGAAACGCTGCCTTACCGCGTTATTAACAATTTCTTGTCCTGTTGCAGTGGCTTAGCTTGGGTTTCAGCCGCCCGGGGCGGAGGAATATTTTCTTGCGCCCTTAATTAGGTATTACAATACAAGAGACTAAATCCTTTTCAAAAAATAAACCGGCTTCCAAAGCAAAACACTAAAATGTGCAAAAATAACTTTCGTTTCGGCAGTCGGTGTCTGATACCTCTTGTTTTTATCATTTTACAATGCATGTACTCGAAAAGAGCGGTTTTCCAAGCAGCCAAACTGTGCGGAAAGTGTCACTTTTTTTCACTAGTGCTTTTTACTTTCCTGTATTTTTTTAATTTTTAAATCCAACGTCAGCCCGACGCATAGAGTTTTTATTATTTGAGAAAAGTTTTAAAAATTAGTTATGTACAGATTATCATTCATATAAAAGGTAAAATAAAACTAATACTTTATTTTAGGCGTTTTTAATTACTCTAGATTTAGATTTTGATCAATAAATTAATTTTAAATATTCATTAAATATGTTTGGCAGAACGTATATTTTGCTCGTGCCTTATTGCGTTACGATGTGACAGCTATTCGCACATGCGCAGTAGATATGCCCGAGGAACTATTAGTTAATCTGTGGATATGCTGAACGCGTTTGAATAAGCCCGCCATTTTATTAATTTCATTTTATTAATTTATTTATTTCCTCGCACAATGCATAGTAAAATGTTGTATGATACACGTACGTAAGATGATTTCCGACTCGTGTCGATTTATCCACTCACTCGCTACGCTCGCTCGTGAATAAAAATGCCACTCATCGGAAATCACCTACCTTCCGCACTTGTAGCATAAATAACTATTGCGACATTTTTTTTTAAGTCTTTAAATATACAGGCGTTTTTCTGTTCTGTGTATACAGTCATTTTAGATTGAAGATTACACTACGGGTGTAATCTTTTTTGCAGATGTTATTTTATAATAATAAGGTTACACTAGTCGATCATTCTTCCATACAAACCTAGTCTGGCGATTACTCCACTGTTTGACGATGTACGTTTAAAATTACAAAATCATATCAATTTGTCTCATCATTAACTAGCCCTGTATGGAAACAAAAAAGTAAAAAAAAATAAAAAAAAATTGAAAGTTATGAGTGTCGAAAGTTCCATATTTCAACACTAATTTTAACGCATCTTTGGACGGAAATAAATACGATAAGAAGAAGGAAAATTGCAAAACGGCCTCCATACAGGGATAGATTAGTAATTCAACAATGCAAATAATTTTATTTTGAAAATATATGTCGGAGATGGTTATCAATGAAGTTTGCGGGTAGTCAACATAATTTGTAATAACTTGTTTTCTTATTACTAATTTAAGTGATTTTACTATCAATTATTGCCTAATAAATCAAATCATAATTTATTGAGTACTCGGTGTACGCACAGATTGATTTTTGGCAACTTATTTTGATAATAGTAATCGATGGTAATGTTCAAAACAATTGTTGACGTGTTAATTTGATTATTCTTTGTGTTATCACCATTATTTGCTTACAACAATTATTCTTGTATTACTTGATGATTTAAGAATCAAAGTCTTATTTGATTAAGCACATTTTAGTGTTTTGTATCAAGTAAACACGTGACGTACTTCCGTACGTCATCGGACAGAGTTGTTGTGGAGGGATAGCAAGGTATAAAAGAGCTTGCATCGGTATGCAAGTTAGTCTATCTTCGGATTAGACTCGATAAAGAGCTCCCCTGCTCCCGACAAAACTGTCGGTTTATTTGGTACAGCACTGCTGTATATTCACATAGCTGTATTAGCTTGCTGATGGCGAACGATACACTTTGTATTTGGGTGGCTTGGGCTGCTGTACTAACTGTAACCTTAAGGGTTTGTTCGATTAACTGTATTGTTGTTACTGTACCCTTTTAACCTACTTTATCTTGTTACTTTTTATTGTTTTGTTATAGTGAAACTAGTACTGTAATTAAAAACCTTGTTATTGTTTGTAGTCTTGTTTATCCCAATAAAATGGGAACGCCTAAATCCTGACCATATATACCCGCTCGGCTACCCCTGATCCTACATCAGAAGCGGGACTCTGCCCAGAAATCTCAAGGTATTGGTGATCCATGGCGAGTAATGATAGAATTTCAGGACCATAAAATGGCGAAGTTAAGTGACGCACTCTGCTCAGTCTACTGTAATTCGCTTGACCGATTTGACCCAGACCTACCTGATTCCAATGCCCGTTATCTTGCCCATCAGAAAAGCCTCTTCAAGGTGGCTCTTATTATTACCCTCGCTAAAGCCATAAAGGGTAGTGCTGATGCATTGCTTTCCCAAGCATCGTATACAGGCATGACCTGGACAGGCTTAAAGTCTCTTCCTCTGTCGTTATGACGTTTCGGCAATTGTTGCCGCCACCCTCATATTTGGTTTTGGAAGGTGATTGAAGATGTTTTTGTTTAGCTTTGCTTATCACTTCTGTTAATGCTGCCTTAGGGCAGGCACGATTTAATAAGACGTGTCAAAGTAATTTTTGCTTATTATTTGAGCTATACCCTCGCAATAGTTAGTTTACCAAAAGGAAAAACTTTAGCTGCATATGCCAGTCGACTGATTGCTTCACTGACATCCAAATGGAATAGCCTAGGTGTCGAACACATTGCTGTTTCTGCTGTACTGGCCCATGTCTCCAAATTAGATTACCGTGCTCATCGACTAGCATTTGCTACCGAAGTACCTACTAGGTATGAACTTCAAGAACCAAGTGTCTTGTCCCATCTTAATAGAAAGTCTCAGAATTCCTCTGACCAGGCATAATGAGTTTTCTGCAATTACCCTCGGAAACTTTAATAATGAAACATCTGTCCGGAACTGAACAGTTAGTAAGCTAGCAACAACACAACAGCTGGACATGTCAAAGAGGAGCGTGTCGACGTGTGGCAAGATCCATACAAACTGATCTTTATGCCAATCTGGTGAGTCGTTTTCAATTTGTTATGACTATAGACAAGTGTGTTCATTGTTCAAAGTTTTGGGTTTTTTTATGGTATGGCCCATGTGAGGTCATAATCTCATATTAGTTATCGCTGATCCAGTTTTAGTTTTGCTGAATAAATATTATTCTACTATCAATGGCTGGTCTTTAACCTGGCTATTATTGTTTGGACATTAGAACAATGTAGTAGCATTGCAATACAAAAAAAAAACATATTCTGGAAATTATGATAATTCCAAATGACATAAAGAAGGTGGTAAACCTACCAGGCCTCGTTAATTGTGACTTAAAATGCCACTGTCGCTATGGCATTCATTGGATTCTCTAAAGCCCATGTACGGTTCATGTTTTAGATAGGCTGCACTCACATTCGTTGTCCATGATAACCCATTTTGCCGTGCCGGTTTAGATTACTACAACGCTGCACCGGTTTATTTCCACCAAAGCTGTGTATGGTTAAGGTAGCTGTGTGAACATGTACTCTCGTAGCGTTTTTACGTTTCAGATACCATATTGTGTTGCAGAGGAGCCTCTGCTGCAGGCTAGTGATACAGATGCTGTCTGTGAAGGCTGACGTGTCACGTTCTAAGAGGTTAAGACCAACGGCAGGCTAGCAGTCTGTGAGGTCAAGAGCACGCAGTGTTGGAATGGAATACTCGGTGAGTCGCTTCCATTTTATTTCGACAGTGAAGTCGAATGTTATCTCGTGAAGAGATTCAATTTTGAAGTTTATGTTCAATCACTGAATTGGTAGTGGACAGATTGATAAAGCTAGCTAAGAGAAGTCCCGTTTTGATTAAAATAAGGCTCAAACTGGTAAAGTTTGATGTTGGCGATTTTGTTCTTATTAAAAATGAGGAACTAAATCGAGATTTGCAAATTTGCCCATGATCGTGTACGAAAAATGCCTGAATGTCTAGTTACTATTAGTAATGATGTCAATGTTGACACTGAGGATGATGATTCATCAACTGCTGACATACTATAGCTGAATTGGGTTGTCTATCTTGACGCTTAATCGGATGTGGGACTTGACGCTCAATCTGATGTTGGCTTAGACGCTTAAGCGGGTTGTTGGATACCTAAGCGGGTTGTGTGGATACCTAAGCGGGTTGTTGGGATACCTATGCGAGTTGTTCTATGCCACTCAGAGAGTTGTTCAAAGTTGACGCCTAAGCGGGTTGTTGGATACCTAAGCGGGTTGTTTGGATACCTAAGCGGGTTGTTGGGATACCTATGCGGGTTGTTCTATGCCACTCCGAATTACTTGTCAAGTATTGTCAGTAGCAGTATGGTAATTTTGAAAGGTTGCGATGCAACTACTGTTGATAATAATTTTATTTGACTAATTCAGGATTTTCCTTTTCAACATACCTTTTGTTAAGGTTTTTGTTTGTCAGAATGGCCGATCGGTTGAGGTTTAAGTGATTTTTATTTTTCAGAACCTCACGAGGACGTGTAGGAATGTCAGTTCTGGCCGTGTCGGAGATGGTTATCAATGAAGTTTGCGGGTAGTCAACATAATTTGTAATAACTTGTTTTCTTATTACTAATTTAAGTGATTTTACTATCAATTATTGCCTAATAAATCAAATCATAATTTATTGAGTACTCGGTGTACGCACAGATTGATTTTTGGCAACTTATTTTGATAATAGTAATCGATGGTAATGTTCAAAACAATTGTTGACGTGTTAATTTGATTATTCTTTGTGTTATCACCATTATTTGCTTACAACAATTATTCTTGTATTACTTGATGATTTAAGAATCAAAGTCTTATTTGATTAAGCACATTTTAGTGTTTTGTATCAAGTAAACACGTGACGTACTTCCGTACGTCATCGGACAGAGTTGTTGTGGAGGGATAGCAAGGTATAAAAGAGCTTGCATCGGTATGCAAGTTAGTCTATCTTCGGATTAGACTCGATAAAGAGCTCCCCTGCTCCCGACAAAACTGTCGGTTTATTTGGTACAGCACTGCTGTATATTCACATAGCTGTATTAGCTTGCTGATGGCGAACGATACACTTTGTATTTGGGTGGCTTGGGCTGCTGTACTAACTGTAACCTTAAGGGTTTGTTCGATTAACTGTATTGTTGTTACTGTACCCTTTTAACCTACTTTATCTTGTTACTTTTTATTGTTTTGTTATAGTGAAACTAGTACTGTAATTAAAAACCTTGTTATTGTTTGTAGTCTTGTTTATCCCAATAAAATGGGAACGCCTAAATCCTGACCATATATACCCGCTCGGCTACCCCTGATCCTACATCAGAAGCGGGACTCTGCCCAGAAATCTCAAGGTATTGGTGATCCATGGCGAGTAATGATAGAATTTCAGGACCATAAAATGGCGAAGTTAGTGACGCACTCTGCTCAGTCTACTGTAATTCGCTTGACCGATTTGACCCAGACCTACCTGATTCCAATGCCCGTTATCTTGCCCATCAGAAAAGCCTCTTCAAGGTGGCTCTTATTATTACCCTCGCTAAAGCCATAAAGGGTAGTGCTGATGCATTGCTTTCCCAAGCATCGTATACAGGCATGACCTGGACAGGCTTAAAGTCTCTTCCTCTGTCGTTATGACGTTTCGGCAATTGTTGCCGCCACCCTCATATTTGGTTTTGGAAGGTGATTGAAGATGTTTTTGTTTAGCTTTGCTTATCACTTCTGTTAATGCTGCCTTAGGGCAGGCACGATTTAATAAGACGTGTCAAAGTAATTTTTGCTTATTATTTGAGCTATACCCTCGCAATAGTTAGTTTACCAAAAGGAAAAACTTTAGCTGCATATGCCAGTCGACTGATTGCTTCACTGACATCCAAATGGAATAGCCTAGGTGTCGAACACATTGCTGTTTCTGCTGTACTGGCCCATGTCTCCAAATTAGATTACCGTGCTCATCGACTAGCATTTGCTACCGAAGTACCTACTAGGTATGAACTTCAAGAACCAAGTGTCTTGTCCCATCTTAATAGAAAGTCTCAGAATTCCTCTGACCAGGCATAATGAGTTTTCTGCAATTACCCTCGGAAACTTTAATAATGAAACATCTGTCCGGAACTGAACAGTTAGTAAGCTAGCAACAACACAACAGCTGGACATGTCAAAGAGGAGCGTGTCGACGTGTGGCAAGATCCATACAAACTGATCTTTATGCCAATCTGGTGAGTCGTTTTCAATTTGTTATGACTATAGACAAGTGTGTTCATTGTTCAAAGTTTTGGGTTTTTTTATGGTATGGCCCATGTGAGGTCATAATCTCATATTAGTTATCGCTGATCCAGTTTTAGTTTTGCTGAATAAATATTATTCTACTATCAATGGCTGGTCTTTAACCTGGCTATTATTGTTTGGACATTAGAACAATGTAGTAGCATTGCAATACAAAAAAAAAACATATTCTGGAAATTATGATAATTCCAAATGACATAAAGAAGGTGGTAAACCTACCAGGCCTCGTTAATTGTGACTTAAAATGCCACTGTCGCTATGGCATTCATTGGATTCTCTAAAGCCCATGTACGGTTCATGTTTTAGATAGGCTGCACTCACATTCGTTGTCCATGATAACCCATTTTGCCGTGCCGGTTTAGATTACTACAACGCTGCACCGGTTTATTTCCACCAAAGCTGTGTATGGTTAAGGTAGCTGTGTGAACATGTACTCTCGTAGCGTTTTTACGTTTCAGATACCATATTGTGTTGCAGAGGAGCCTCTGCTGCAGGCTAGTGATACAGATGCTGTCTGTGAAGGCTGACGTGTCACGTTCTAAGAGGTTAAGACCAACGGCAGGCTAGCAGTCTGTGAGGTCAAGAGCACGCAGTGTTGGAATGGAATACTCGGTGAGTCGCTTCCATTTTATTTCGACAGTGAAGTCGAATGTTATCTCGTGAAGAGATTCAATTTTGAAGTTTATGTTCAATCACTGAATTGGTAGTGGACAGATTGATAAAGCTAGCTAAGAGAAGTCCCGTTTTGATTAAAATAAGGCTCAAACTGGTAAAGTTTGATGTTGGCGATTTTGTTCTTATTAAAAATGAGGAACTAAATCGAGATTTGCAAATTTGCCCATGATCGTGTACGAAAAATGCCTGAATGTCTAGTTACTATTAGTAATGATGTCAATGTTGACACTGAGGATGATGATTCATCAACTGCTGACATACTATAGCTGAATTGGGTTGTCTATCTTGACGCTTAATCGGATGTGGGACTTGACGCTCAATCTGATGTTGGCTTAGACGCTTAAGCGGGTTGTTGGATACCTAAGCGGGTTGTGTGGATACCTAAGCGGGTTGTTGGGATACCTATGCGAGTTGTTCTATGCCACTCAGAGAGTTGTTCAAAGTTGACGCCTAAGCGGGTTGTTGGATACCTAAGCGGGTTGTTTGGATACCTAAGCGGGTTGTTGGGATACCTATGCGGGTTGTTCTATGCCACTCCGAATTACTTGTCAAGTATTGTCAGTAGCAGTATGGTAATTTTGAAAGGTTGCGATGCAACTACTGTTGATAATAATTTTATTTGACTAATTCAGGATTTTCCTTTTCAACATACCTTTTGTTAAGGTTTTTGTTTGTCAGAATGGCCGATCGGTTGAGGTTTAAGTGATTTTTATTTTTCAGAACCTCACGAGGACGTGTAGGAATGTCAGTTCTGGCCGTGTCGGAGATGGTTATCAATGAAGTTTGCGGGTAGTCAACATAATTTGTAATAACTTGTTTTCTTATTACTAATTTAAGTGATTTTACTATCAATTATTGCCTAATAAATCAAATCATAATTTATTGAGTACTCGGTGTACGCACAGATTGATTTTTGGCAACTTATTTTGATAATAGTAATCGATGGTAATGTTCAAAACAATTGTTGACGTGTTAATTTGATTATTCTTTGTGTTATCACCATTATTTGCTTACAACAATTATTCTTGTATTACTTGATGATTTAAGAATCAAAGTCTTATTTGATTAAGCACATTTTAGTGTTTTGTATCAAGTAAACACGTGACGTACTTCCGTACGTCATCGGACAGAGTTGTTGTGGAGGGATAGCAAGGTATAAAAGAGCTTGCATCGGTATGCAAGTTAGTCTATCTTCGGATTAGACTCGATAAAGAGCTCCCCTGCTCCCGACAAAACTGTCGGTTTATTTGGTACAGCACTGCTGTATATTCACATAGCTGTATTAGCTTGCTGATGGCGAACGATACACTTTGTATTTGGGTGGCTTGGGCTGCTGTACTAACTGTAACCTTAAGGGTTTGTTCGATTAACTGTATTGTTGTTACTGTACCCTTTTAACCTACTTTATCTTGTTACTTTTTATTGTTTTGTTATAGTGAAACTAGTACTGTAATTAAAAACCTTGTTATTGTTTGTAGTCTTGTTTATCCCAATAAAATGGGAACGCCTAAATCCTGACCATATATACCCGCTCGGCTACCCCTGATCCTACATATATATTTATTCTTTTTTTCATGATATCTATCCTCAGTTTCCCAGCTCAAAATTATCGGAGAATTAATGTGACAAATTGTCAAGCACGCGTTATCTGCTATGATTGGCTGTTGAAAATTCATTCAACCAATCACAGCAGATAACGCGTGTTTGACAATTTGTCACATTAATTCTCCGATAATTTTAAGCTGGGAAACTGAGGGTGAGACTCCCAAAGGTCTGTTTATAAAATTTCGCGCGCTCGTTTTCGTCCTAAATCATCATTAATTTCGATACAAATTTGCAAAAGTGCTAATTCGTATGCGAAATAACTTCTTACTGCTCATCACAGCATCTATATCTTTCGCACGTGTTGTCGGATGAGATAACATACATTTTAACCTCGCGCCCACAAAGTTCATGCTGTAGACTAGAGGAACCTTAACTTACTCATCCTTGTCCTCCTCTTCCTCCTCCCTAATATGATCATACAATGTATAATACATTGTATGATCATTTTAGATTATTTTTTTACTGTGAGTAAAATTATTATAGTGAAATTTTGTCGCCACCTAAAAGCTCTGCCCGGGGCGGGTCGCTCTTGCCGCTCCCATTACGCTACTCAGGTCCGCAGGTGTCTTTTTTACGAGAGATTTTAACTGCTTCGAAATTAGTGTTTCCTAATATTCATGATGAGGATTGATTACGCTAATTATAGCTGTCTATTGTGACACTAGTTTTGTTGGAGGAGAATCTTTGTTGGGATAAGGGGAAAAATCTAGTATCATTTGGCAGGAGGGGGCGCCCGCTCTCCCCTGGCACCACTCCCAAGAACCCTTTAAAGTTGTTCTGCATCGTCTCCAGCGCTGCGAGAAGTGCAACCCCTTCGCCCTTACGTAACAAAGGATACCAATGCTCACCTACAGCTGACGGGTGTTGGTCTCCCTTCACGCCTCCGGTTTTTATATTCACTCAGGGGTCGCAGCCACCCCCCTGCTGGGTTCCCGCATTGCTGAGGCAGGGGTCACAGTAGCTGTAGCTTGGTCACCCACAGTGAAGCGAAGAGGAACCCGAGGACGGGCCGCTCGTCAGGGCTTTTGCCGATTAAGCCGACGACGAAGCGGCCAACTAGTAGGTTGCGGTGCCGCTTGGTAACAGGAGACATCGCAACTGAGGCGGGCCGCAATGTCTTATGGAGCCTCCCAGGTCCCATACGATATCGTGGTTGAGGGTTGGATGCCCCTCCAAATGGCCTTAGTAGATATCAATACGTAGTGGCCCGAGCATAGAAATCTTGTTTATTATATCTATGGGCCCGAGCTTAAAAGGCGTTGCAGGCAGCTGGAAGCGGCGAAACTCAGGTCTGATCGTCAATACGTACACCTACGTTACATAAGTGTTAAGTATAAAAAACCGGCCAAGTGCGAGTTGGACTCGAGCACCGAGGGTTCCGTATAAACCTCTAGTTAAATGTATTATTGACCTGAGTATTTGATATGAATTTAAATTTAATACCTCTACGCGTTCATGAGGAAAGGCGTAGTAAGTTTAAAATTATTAAAATATTTTAATTATATGATGTAACTAAAAATTTACGGTCTTCGCAATTATTCTAGATTAAGATAAGATTCTGAGTTCACGGGAAGTACACTGTAGGTTTTGATTACCTTGCGAGTGTCAAAAAGTTTCGGCAATTTGCGGCATAAACGGCTTTATCTTTTGATTGCGTTGGCTTAGAACGCATTTTCACAGCTATATGGGACAGTAGACCTGAGTATTTGATATAAATTTCAGTTTATCAAACTGAAATTTATATCAAATAATCAGGTTCGGTACTCCACGTGTTCCTGAGAAAAAGGGTCTTGACAGACAGACGGACAGGCGGACAAGAGAGTGATCTTATCGTTTTTTCCTTTCGAGGTACGGAACCCTAAAAACTAAAAACATTTTGAGATACCTTTTATAATATAGCCTTCTAAGACCAATGAAGGTCTTAAAAGGCTACTTAGGTACTCAATGAAGTCTTCCGAAATATACTTTTTAAAGGGTAAATATTGAGTACAAACAATCTAATTAGATTTCAGGCATTATTTATTTATTATCATAAGTGTATAACATCGACACATTGCCATTAAACATACGATTTACAAATAAAATTCTTTTCTATAATATTTACAAAATTCCTCCCATCTTTTGATACACACCTATGTAGATATTTAATGAAGGGCTTTACACGCAGACGGCAGTTTCAATGGAACATATTTATAAAATATTCTTGATGATATATCAAATGAATAATCCAACTTCAAGGGAATTGGGTAGGAGAGAATGGTACCTAGGCAAAAATCAGATATCGCTAATAAGTAAGGACCAGCTTATTTGAACGATTTCATTCTAAGAGCAATTTCCTAAAAATAAACGAACGTTGCAAACTAACAATGCTCCTATCTAGAACCGACAGTTCCACAGAAACTGATACTTTATCGTGATCTCCAAGCATACCCGTGAGCAATAAAGTATTACTAATTTCCACTTTCCTTCAATAGTAAGTACACAATATATCGAATAATATTAATAAATCAATTGAAGGGGGCAAAGAACAGAGAATGTCCTAAAAAAAGATTTTGAGAAAAACGCATTTAAAAGTTTAGAATTAAAATTAAGTAATTTTTATCCTCTTCTTTACCGGAATGTACCGGTATGTCATGGACATTCCCGGTTCTTTTCATTTCGGCCATAAACAACAATGTTTTTTTGACGACTTACGTTTACTTTTTAAAAAGTTTGTGAATGGGAATAAAACAATAAAGATAAAGATTTGCTCATGGTAGAACAAGACATGGTATTCTCCTCCCGTGACAGCTGGGTCACGTGATTGGCCTAAGACTACGTCATCAGTTGCGTTGCGGCTCTCAAACTTTTTTAGTGGGGAAAAAGATAAAAATAATACAATAAGTACAAATGTTTTATAATTCTTAATAAATCGTCATATTTGATACTTTTTGTATTTATTTACTTTGCTTTCTTTTAATTGATTGCATTTTAGTATTTTTATTTATTTCGGAACGAAAACTCACAAAACTTGACTTGACTAAAATAAGTCAAAAATAATAAGGTTAGGTTAAGAATAGAATAGAATAGAACGACGGAACGACGTATTGACACAACTATGCCTTAAATTATGGAAAGCGTATATAAATTAAATAATAAATTAATGAAAGGCACATACCAGTTATTTTAGGTGAAGTTAGTTACAATATTGAAGCCACGCATATGATAGCGTCTCTTCATTGGGAAAAGAAAAAAATATATTACACCGCCTTTTATACTGCTGTTTTTACAGTTTACGAAACAATTAACAATTTTTCTTGTGTATCTTTCAAATTTCACGGGTTCATCACAAATGTTTGGGAGCCACAGTATTTTTCTCACCGAGCGAAACAACGCTATAGGTGTGAGTGACACGACAATAGCGATGAAATGGCTAGTTGTCAGTATGACACTTGTCAATTCGATATGTTGCCACTGTGTGTGATTGAATTACCCGAGCAAAATGCATTTTTATCTTAACAAAGCAATTATGAACTAATAATTCAATATACAAATAAATTTAACAATAAATAGATGAATCACATGAGTTACGAAATAGTTAATCTAGTTAATAATTTATTTTATTTTCATTAACTATATGAGAAAGTACCTAAATTTTCTAAAAAGGACAATCAATGGTAACACTTATCGTGACGTAGGCTTTGGCCATCCTGGGAAGAGAATACCAGGCGAAGTATACGGAGTATGTTATTATACCATGGATTTGCTCATAGAGCAACACGGACCACCGGCGGACCCGAGCCGCCAGTGGTCAGTGTTATTCTATGGTTTTGCTTGACAATAAAAATTAGAAAATGTAAACTTGTGACATTCCCTGATCTTTGTGTACCCTTCAATTTATCCAAGCCCTGTATAAAACATTACCTACTGATTAATTCAGAGAAGTGGACAGAGCAAGATTAAATTACTGTTTTATCAAATAAGGTTCTACCAATAAGAAAAGAGAATCTATGAAACTCACCAAATATATGTATGAGTCCGTATATTTTTAAAGATCAGTCTAACATTCGTTAAAAATTTACAACTTTCATCTAACGATTAGTTTATATCTTTTTTTTATGTTTACGATAAGGCTAGGGCTGGATGATTTGTCCTGCTCCACAAACATAACCTCGAAAATGATGAGTGATAAAACTCTGCATTTATATTAATTATAATAATTTATCCTTATATCCCTTTGTGCAGCAATAATTGATTTCATTTATGGGTTAATAAAGTACTCTGGAACATACACACGATCTGAACCAGGATAATAATAACGCGCGTCGTGTATTATATTATCTGTGGTTTGGGTCTTCAAGAATTGGAGGAAAAACAAGGATTTTTTAAAATTAACAATTGTTTACTGTGGATGTACTGTGATCATATTTTATAATCCAGATATATATTAGAGATAGATATATTATGGCAGGTAATGTGCCAACTTGTCACAAACGCAATGAAATACAAACAACTGAGTACTTCCACAGCAAAAAATCTGGTGTTCAAGAATGATACCGTTCATAGACAACAATAATACAAAAAACATCTACCTATATTATCTACAATCGCTAAAATTATAGTCTTAATTAATTGGTGTAAAGATCCGTCTTAAAACCTACTTAAGTAATTAAAAATGTTGATTGCAGTTACCCTCAACATATTCATAAATCACTATATTAGGATTCTAATCGAATTATCACGCTGTCACCAAGTCTATTTATAATTTCGATAATCCTGTAGTGCCTACTGCAGACGTTCTAGGGAAATAGACAATAATTTAGTAATAGAGTTGCTCCAAACAAGCTCGAGGCAGTGAAAAAGATAATGAAAATATGTGCATAACTCCAGCTTCCTCATAAGTGTTAGAATAATTATATCTATGCCAATATTTCAGGCATAATAGCAGCAATCAAAGATCCAAGTCTTAATTTAGCTGCCACAAAAACTTCGCTAATATGTGTCCTTTAGTATGTGTCAGCTGGAGTAACGTCACCCCAGCTTCCTCATTCAATACAGGCAAACTAATGATGTTAGGGTTTTGGACTATAGTCAAAAAAATAAGGCATAATAGCTGCACATGGAAGGAAAGAACTGAACGATAATACTTAAAAAGTGTTGAAACTATGATAAAAAAACGTGTGTGTAAGCTGATGTGACGTCACCTCAGCTGCCATATCATATCTTCCGAACAAAAGAAGATATGAATATGTATTATAGCTCAAAAATTAAGGAATAATAGCTGCCATTGGCAGCAAAATTTTCAAATCTGTAGTCAAAATATTCCATAAGTTATTAAACTGACAGATATGTATAAGCTAGAGTGACGGCACCCCAGCTGCTCATGTCATATCTTCCGAACGAAAAAAGATATGATTATGCATTATAGCTTAAAACATAAGAAATAATAGCTGCCATAGGCAGCAAAATTTTCAAATCTCTAGTTCTTGTAGTTTCCACGTAGTAAACAAAAAAATGGTTGCCGCGCCAAAAAGATCAAATTATTACTTCGGAGGAGGTACGGAGCGGCGTTGCCGTTCTGTGCGCTATATTATCAGTTAAAACTGGGTTATAGACTAGGAGCCGACTACACACTTTAATCGTAGGTACTATGTAAATATTCTGGTTTTTTTTATAGTCATATTTAAGGCCAGACAATCGTGCTTGACTTGTAAAGTGCTGTGTATAAGGCGCCTCTTCAATAGCAAAGCAGCATAACTAAATATAAATCTGTAAACAATTTGTAGATATGTATACTATGTAACGGTTTTACTTATAGGTACTAGAAACATACGGATGTCTTCTTAAACTTAATCGGTTCGCAGACAAACAAAACAGAACACAATAGAAGTTTTAGTGTTATGTCGTATGATAAACATACATACGTCAACTGTCAGTGAAAGGGATAATATGGTGGTAATAAGGTGCCTCCTTCTCACTCACAAACATCAGAACACAGTTGCACCACCGAAATCTGATGTTAGCAATTCGAATTTAAATCTTCTCACTACTGACAGCAGTGACAGCTGATTTGCGCCGCAAAAATTATGTCCATAGATAAATGGAATCGTTGTTTTAGGCATTGGGGCATTGGACTTTGAGCCATCTCTTTTTTAATGAAGTTTTTGTTTTGATTCGATGTTACTTTACATTTACTATATGTATAGAATTGTTCTCATATGTCACGATTTCATGAAAAAGTTATTCAATAGACCAATTCTAACTAAGAGATATGTATAATTATTCAAATTCTGTTTATACATATTTGTTATGGTCGCGAATCATATAAGATCAAGACAATCTAACAGTGACCAGTAAATTGCAAAAAAACATAACAAAATTTTGATTTCGCGGTCTAACTTTGCGCATCCACCTTTATCGAACTACAGAGAACAAGTCACAAAAAAAAAACTATAATAGAAGTTCTCTCGTCGTCTAAAGTTGATAAGAATCCACTTTTTAATATAAAATTCATAGTTCCATTAAAGTTCAGTCGGCTCTCAGTCTTCAATAAAAACATTTTTTGAGCGCAAGTTAAAATGACTTCTAATTGAATGCCTGCTAAGTGCAAATTTGGTTGCAATAATGTAGCGCACGGAACGGCAACGCCGCTCCGTACTTCCTCCGAAGTAATAACTTTGATCTTTTTGGCGCGCAAACAATTTTTTTGTTTACTACGTGGAAACTACAAGGACTAGAGATTTGAAAATTTTGCTGCCTATGGCAGCTATTTTTTCTTATGTTTTAAACTATAATGCATAATCATATCTTCTTTCGTTCGGAAGATATGACATGAGCAGCTGGGGAGCTGTCACTCCAGCTTACACATATCTGTAGGTTTAATAACTTATAGAGTATTTTAACTACATATTTGAAAATTATGCTGCCAATGGCAGCTATTATTCCTTATTTTTTGAGCTATAATACACAATCATATCTTCTTTTGTTCAGAAGATATGACATGGCAGCTGGGGTGACGTCACTCCAGCTTACACACACGTTTTTTTATCACAGTTTCAACACTTTTTAAGTATTATCGTTCAGTTCTTTCCTTCCATGTGCAGCTATTATGCCTTATTTTTTTGACTATAGTTCTAAACCCTAACATCATTACTTTGCCTGTATTGAATGAGGAAGCTGGGGTGACGTCACTCCAGCTGACACATACTAAACGACACATATTCGCGACGTTTTTGTGGCAGCTAAATAAAGACTCGGATCTTTGATTGCTGCTATTATGCCTGAAATATTGGCATAGATAGAATTATTCTAACACTTATGAGGAAGCTGGAGTTATGCACATAATGAAAATTGAGTTATTTTTCAGAAGCTTTTCTTGTACCATAAACTTCTTTGAAGTTTGAAGCAAGAAAAAAAAAGCGAAATGCATAGAGTATTAGTAAAAATAAGATGTAAAATCAATGAAATTCGAAAAAGTACATTCTTGTACTTTTATCATTAACATAGCCAGGAAAGGTTAAGGCTTTAATAAGATATTTAATTTCCAAATAGCTTTAAATGCCAACCAAATGCGAAAAAATAGAAAATGCAAACAATTTTGAATAGAAGAGAAAATTAAATACTTTCGTTTCGTAGGTAAATAGTTGCAATCAAATGAACGTAGAAGAGGTGCATTTAAATTAAGTTTACTGTATCTCATACGTCAAAATTTTCATTCTTCATCGGGCATTTACGCTCACTCAGACATATAGGTAATTATTAAAAAAATGAAAGTGCCTCAATTTATACAAAGATACGTCTTAACCTTAGGATCTTGAGATGCGATGTAGTACAATGTCAATAGTCGGTGGTACAAAACTGCAGTCAAAACCATCTATGCAGCCTAGTCTTTCCATGGACATCAATGATATTCTAGTAAACAGATACGTTATACACTCACAAAACAACCGAAAAAAGTGTTCCGCACAGCAGCGGCAGCACACATACACACTTTTTATTCATCTGACATTTCACTACAAGTCGAAAGGGATGGCTTGATAAAACCAACAAGAAAAAAAGAGACAGCTAGTGTTTGTCCAATGTTTCTTTTCTTTTTCTAACCTCCAAATGTCAGAATATTAGGAAAAAAAATAGTAAAATGAGGTGTATTGCGTACTTACATAAGGTATGAGATCCCTTCTAAATACACACGATGGCATTTTTTTAATTTTGTTTTTTTCCAACAAAGCGTATCGCTCTTCGCCATGCGTGGCATAGGCTAAAGACAATACGTCCCAATTAGGACGTATTCGAGTCTTCACAATGTGCGTGCTCATAACATATGTGTTTACTAGAATATCATTGATGGATATCAAATAAGCTGATGACCATGAGCATTTTCCTCAAAAAGACTGTGGTCCATGCGTTTTCAACGGGCATAGATGTCGTGATTACGAGAAGTATTGAAGTTGTGGCTGATCCGAAGATGATTGGTTTGGAAGTCATAATTGAACATGCGAGCTATCTGTCTGAAGCTGCGGTTATTCGCGATACATTCGTCGCAATGTAAGGTTTTAACATCATTATGGCCGTTATGCCACATCGAGTTTCAGAAAAACTTCGTCTTTGAAGATGTCGTTAGTGTCACTAATAGAGTGTCATAATTGCAAACCCGCGAATTTCCCATGTCAATTTAACAATGTTCACAAACAACAGCTTCTGTCAATGTCGTTAACCTCCAAAAAGATCCTTGTAGTACTCTATGGTCTGTGTGCCAGTGTCTTTCTAAAACCCGATGCGGTATGGAACTGGTAAGTTCTATCGGAAATATTTGAGCGCAGAGACGAGCAGGAACTTCTCGATGAAGAGGTCGGAGTCGAGGGCTGCGATGTGCGCGGCACGGCCCACCAGGGCGCTGGCGGTGTGTGGTAGTGCGTGTTGAACGTCGTAGCGTACAACTGATACTGTGGATGCTCGTGCTGCAAGTGGTGACACCATGTTGTGGACCTGGAATCATCGATAACTGTTTGAGTGATTGGCATTGGTTGCACTTCTTCGTGTCGATGGTTCAGTGACCTTGACCTTGCCACTTTTATGGCGTTGTCAGAGACAGCGTAGAAGTGTCTTAGATTGCAGGTTTGGGGCACAAATGACAAGATGGGAAGTGTTAGTTGTTGGGAGTTAATTAAGCATCATTGGTACCAATGTCTAAAATGCCAGATATTACTAAACTCGTTATTAATTTAAAAAAAAACTAGTTTTTTTTTTAGTCGTTGGCAACAAAAAAAAACTTGTTGATATTGTTTGTAGAAAGGTACCTTTGTGTGGTCCATGGTATAATAAGATACTCCGTATACTTCGCCTGGTATGTTCTTCCCAGGATGGCCTAAGACTACGTCACGATAAGTGTTGCCATTGATTGTCCTTTTTAGAAAATTTAGGTACTTTCTCATGTATTAATAAAAATAAAATGAATTACTAACTAGCTTAACTATTTAGTAACCCATGTGATTCATCTATTTAGTGTTAAATTAATTTGTATATTAAATTATTTGTTAATAATTGCTTTGTTAAGATAAAAAACGCATTTTGCTTGGGTAATTCAATCACACACAGTGGCATCACATCGAATTGATAAGTGTCATACTGACAACTAGCGATTTCATCGTTATTGTCGTGTCGCTCACACCTATAGCGTTGTTTCGCTCGGTGAGCAAAATACTGCGGCTCCCAAACATTTGTGGTGAACCCGTGCACTTTAAAAGATACACAAGAAAAATTGTTAATTGTTCCGTAAACAGTAAAAACAGCAGTACAAAAGGCGGTGTAATATTTTATTTTTCTTTTCCCAATGAAGAGACGCTATCATATGTAAAGGCTTCGATATTGTAACTAACTTCACCTAAAATAACTGGTACCTATTTGCCTTTCATTAATTTATTATTTATATACGCGTTGTAAATTCCATAATTTAAGGCATAGTTGTGTCTTGATAAGTCTTTACGCCCGAACTTAACCTAACCTAATTAGTTTTTGACTTATTTTAATCAAGTCAAGTTTTGTGGGTTTTCGTCCCGAACTAAATAAAAATACTATTATGCAATCAATTAAAAAAAGCAAAGTAAATAAATACAAAAAGTAACAAATATGACGATTTATTAAGAATTATAAATAAAATGTACTTATTGTATTATTTTTATCTTTTTCCCCACTAAAAAAGTTTGAGAACCGCAACGCAATTGATGACGTAGTCTTAGGCCAATCACGTGACCCAGCTGTCACGGGAAGAGACTACCATGTCTTGTTCTACCATGGTGTGGTCCTTGTCAAGAACTTCTAGGTCTATGACCTATTTGTCTGTCGTATTATTAACATGGAATTAACATGTTCTATAATTATAGACGGACGCTTATGATAAGGAAGCCGGCCAGACCACCAGAACTAAATGATTGACATACACCAATTAATATTGTATGCTATTTAATTACATTTAGCGCCCAATACCAACCATTTCTCTGTAAGCCTGTCCCAAAAGCGAAGTGTCCTTTGCAGCGGCTTTGCACAGCTCCAGTCTAGCAGAATGCAGAGGAACATAACGGTCCTGTCCCGAGCCACAGAGCAGGATATGTTTGAACTGGTGCAGTTGACTCCGTTCACTCAGCCGGTACAGGAAGGAGCGCCGAGGATCGGCGGCGTCGCGGAGAGAGAGCTGCAGTAATGAACCTGATTTCTTCCACTTCTGCATGAACCACATGCCTGCGAATGAGATAAGACTCTTTGTTATTGGCAAGTTCAAATTCTGGAACGGGTCATTGATTGAAAAGAAAAGGAAAGATGTACCTAAAGACGTGTGCCTACAGAAATAAAGTGCGCGCAAGATAAGTCTGCGCGCGGCCAAAATCGGAACTAATCGTTTGTCATTTATGTCAGGTGTCAAGAGAGTGTGTTGTATTCTGTGTTTTTATTCGTTTTCGAAGTAAATAATCGCCATCATTGTGCCAAAAGTAATTTAAAGTGCTGGCAGGGATATTTTCTTGAAGTGAACAAGACAATAATGGGCATGCGGTACCGTTTTACAAAGATAGAGCCCGCGTTGCTTATTTGACAGGTAACTTTTAGGGCTACCATTGTACTAAAATTTCCCTAAATTTTCGTACTACCGGTACCTGACAGTATTGGTTTTTGGGTGGTACATAAATATATATCAGCGGGACAGGACCGGCATCACGTAATATAATGCATGATTGTTATTTAGTTTTAGGTGTTTCTGAACGCACCGTCACCCAAATAACTCAAGAGGGTTATGCAAAGCTTCTTCAAAAATTGTTGAAGAAGAAATTAAAAAAGAATTGAAATTAAAATGGATGGTTTTAGCCACTGCAGGACCATTGTTAGACCAAATTTAACAGCAGGTACTACTAAGTATTCAATAAAAGATTTATTATAATTTCATGAAGCTTTTTCATCATATTCTATGCAAGTAGAAAAAGCTAGTAATTATGCTTAACTTAAATTACTTTAAGTTTCGAGTAATGAAAAATTACTCAAATGACCATGATGATGACTATCTAGGACTACTAGACCCATGATGATGATCAATATTGAATGAAGGAAAAAAGGTCAGTTATGCTGGCAACATTAAGCACGCCACCCGTCGCGCGCTGTCTTATCTTGCGCGCACTCTAGTTGAAAGATTGCATAGACAACGCAATCAAGGAAAGGAGTGCTATTTTCAATAGAGTCATATTTTGATTAGCCTCATTGGTTTTTAAATAAAAATATGAACTGGGAGCTCGACATCACATCACATCATCAGCCTATTAATGTTCCCACTGCTAGGACACAGGCCTCCTCTCTGTGAGGGGGAATGGGCCGTAATCCACCACGCAGGCCCAGTGCCAAACGGGATGTCAAATGTCTTCGAATTTTTGGTTCTAGGACATCCCGGTTATTTCACGATGTTTTCCTTCACCGTTTTGAGAGCAGTGGTGAAGAAATAATTTACACAAAGTACCACCACCTGCCTGGGCTCGAAGCCGCGACCTACAACTTGTAAGGCGCGGCCGATACCACTGAGCCACCACTGCTCTTGTGTTGCTCGACAGTTTGAAGATATGGATATTTATTTATTTATTATTTATTATTTATTATTTATTATTCATTATTCATTATTTATTATTCATTATTCATTATTTATTATTTATTATTTATTATTTATTATTTATTATTTATTATTTATTATTTATTATTTATTATTTATTATTTATTATTTATTATTTATTATTTATTATTTATTATTTATTATTTATTATTTATTATTTATTATTTATTATTTATTATTTATTATTTATTATTTATTATTTATTATTTATTATTTATTATTTATTATTTATTATTTATTATTTATTATTTATTATTTATTATTTATTATTTATTATTTATTTATTCATTTACACATACATTTATTTACAGATAAATCCCAAGATAATAAAAGTAGTCATACAATGCCACTGTTACATACAGTGACGACAAGTTACATAGAGGACAATACATTCACTGTCACCCTCTGGAATTCCGCCAAAGAGCAGGAAGAAATGTCCAATCGCTGAGAGATGTTATTAATAATCGTAATTGCCCGACACACGGGAGCAAACTTTAATAATACTTTAATATCTTTTATGGATCCTTGTCGAACTTACCCTGGCAAAAATAGGTAACATTATTGCCACTTACCAGCATTAACTAATCCGCTAGAGTTATACAGCGTCCCAAGATGAGGTCCACTCAGCGAGAGGAACGTGTGGAGTTTCGCCAGGTATGGCTTCATCTGTGGCCTCGCTAACGCTGAGCGGATGATGATAGTGCCCAGCGAATGACCCACAAAACTTATCCGAGCTGGGTCGCTCGAACTCTGGATGTGGGTCAGGATCTCTTGCACAAGTCTGCGAAAAAATACAGGCATTTTTTATTTTTTATTATCTAATATAGGCTCGCGTTTGACCACTATCTCACCTGATGGAATAAATTAAGACGTAAAGCGGACTCACTATAAATACCCGTATAATTTAATTTAGTTTTACAAACTGGTTGGTAAGATTGAGAAAAAAAAAATAACTTGACTATGGAGAATGTTGTAACAAATCATATTTTAAATTTAGAAGCTTTAATTTGCCGCTCACCTATCTGTCATCGTGTCAAAGTCGGAGAAAGTGTCGCCTTGGTTTCTCTCGGACATGAGGAAGTCTAGCCTGGCCCCAGGCAGACCTAGTTCCAGGTATGTCTTCACGAGGCGCAGGTCCGCTGCGTTGCCGTCCAAGCCATGCACGCAGATAATGAGGTGGAGCCCTGGCAACAAAAAAAATATTTTGTAGTACGTGGTAAATGTTCATTAAGGTTGCACTAGTTGATCATTCTTCCATACAAACGTAGTCTGGCGATTACTTCACTGTTTGACGATGTACATTCAAAATAAAAATAATAACAATTTGTCTCATCATTATCTAGCCCTGTAAGGAAACAAAAATGCAAAAGAAAAATTATGAGCGTCGAAAGTTCCATATTTCAACACAAATTTTAACGCATCTTTGGGCGGAAATAAATACCATAAGAAGAAGGAAAATTGAAAAACAGCCACCATACAGGGATAGATTAGTAGTTTAACAATGCAAATAATATCCATACTCCCAAACGTCTGTTTATAAAATTTCGCGCGTTCGTCTTCGCCCTAAATCATCATCCATTTCCCTACAAATTTGCAAAAATGCTAATTCGTACGCGAACTAGCTTCTTACTGCTCATTACAGCATCTATCTCTTACGCCCGTGTTGTCGGATGAGATAGCATGCATTTTAACCCCGCGCACAAAATAGTTCGTGCCGTCGAATAGGGCAACCTTTAAAGTCGTAACTAGACTACAGAAAAGTAAAAAAACAAATGATTCTAGACTGATGTATGATTTTCAATAACACGGGCCCTTAACTTGAGAAATTAATCGGAGGATGATGATGATGGTGAATTTCGGCACACAGCCTAGCCTGCATACTATACTGGCACTTTATGCTTTGAGCAACTTGCGTTTTGCGAAGGTAGCGTCAAGTTTCAGCCAATTTCTCACCTTCAGGATTAAACATCCGATACTCATCGCTGATATGGAAGTAGGGCAGTGAGTTCTCGACAGGCGGAAAGTCCGAGTAGATAGCACCCGGGTATTTCACACTCTGCCGGAACTCTTCTCTGCATTTCACGAACAGCCTCTCAGATTCGGCCAGGCCGAATATGCTGATGAGATTGCTTTCTCGTTGTTCTGAAAATATTAAAATTTGATTGTAAAATTGTGGGCACCGGCCGCAGACAGATAGCTTTAGTAGGCTTGAATGCTTTAAAGCTTCGTGTGACATGTTGTTTAAATAAGAGTGACAAGGGTAACGACGCAAATGTGGCAAAAATGGTAAGCAATATTCTGAAGATGAGACATAAAATTTATTGTAAGCAGTTTAATCCCTGATTTTTGAATTAAGAATTTGAAGTAGAGATTTTGTTAAACTCTAACCCGAAAACCTGTCATACTTTGGCATTCAAGTAGCGTTTAACACGTTAACTCAAAATACTCAATTCAGAAATCGGCCTATACTCTTTGCGCTGCAGGCATACAGGCAACTATGGTATAATTATGGTATAACTATGGTATGACGTTAAACTACAAAAAATGCGTAAACGTATATGCGTAAAAAATGTTATTGAAACTGTCACCCGCACCACGCTACACCGCAAAGAGTGTAGTATCTTTTAGTAAAAAGTTAATAAGTTAATTACCAGTATCGTTCCTGCTTGCCAGCTCCCCTGTGCTCTGACTTTTATTTAGCGTACCAGCGGCAGGCGCACCGCCAGAATTCACTGACTGATGTGGCCTCAGCTTCCGCCTCTCCATAATACCTGTTGTAAGCCAAGCGATGGTGTTAGTAGCAGAAGCGTTATTAAAATACACACAGGTTTGTAGTGATACCCACCTTCACACACGTGGTATAAGGGGTTGTCTAACTGAAGTGAGGAAGGCTGTGACGGTTGCTTCCTCGGCGTTTTTGAAGGAGTCGACGATTTGCTACTCTGTCTACTCAACTTTGGAGATTTCGTTGGAGGATCCTATAATATACAAGTTCATTAATATGGTATTTAACCAAACAGTTTATAGGCCTGTTCATCGATGGATGTTACTTGTTTACCTTAAATTCGTCCGGTGGCGGTGGAGCATCTCTAAACTGCTGCGGCGGAGGTAAATGCTCGTAGTCATTATCACCCATAAAATGCGCTAAATCTATTTCAGATCTAGCTTTATTCGAGTATTTTTGCCCAGCACTGGATGAACGATCTTTCTTGCTACCTGTTTTAACGCAGGAGCGATCTACCGTCAAACTTCGTATCTCAGCCGCGATCAACTTTTCCGTATATTGTATTCTGTCTTTTAATTTAGTTTTGTCTAACGATTGAGATTTGGCGGGAGCTGGTGCCAGCTGCGCCTTCTGCGGAATTTCTTTCCTTATGTAGGGATGCAGATTGTCACTAATTGTTTGTGATTTTTTCACCGTTCCCTCATTCAGACTTTTAGAGGAAGAACTATAAGTCTTCCCTTGCACAGCACTGAAGGAATTATGTCTTTGATTACCTTTTATTGCATTCGCTTCAGCCATTTGTTGAAAACAGCTTGCTGTACATGTATCTGAATTGCATTCCGCGTCTATACCGTTACTGTGCATCAGTTTATTATATTCGCACTGGCTGTCTGTGCATATAGAATCGCTACATATCGTGCATTCCTCGCACACTTCCTTGTCACAGCATTCTATTTTCTCGTTGGATGTATTTTGAGCTACCTTGACGGCTAATTTTAACAGACGCTCTCTTAACTGATCTCCGTTAAGGACTGTTCTTCTAAAGTCGCTTATAGTTTCACCTTCGGGTTTTCGAGGATCGGTTGTTTGTTCATAGTTTTTATTACTAGTTGGTTTAGGCATCGCTGGTTTTCCGGGAACGAAATTCTGGTTTAATTGACAACTTGCATTATCTGGGGATGACGGGCCTGAACTACGTCCACTGGACACCCATCCACTTTGTTCACTTAAACTAGATGTAGAGGTGCTTCTTCGACGTTTCTCTTCCTTGTTCGAAAAGTTTTTAGGAGGCAAAATTTTGAAGTCTTTATCAGCTATATCAAGAGGCGGCGATTCGAATGCAGGCGGTGGAGCTAAATTCGGTAGAGATTCCGAACCAAAAGTATTATTTAAGTTAGGTTCGTCTAAAACCGACGCAGCGCTTCTACAGTGTCGTAACAACTCTGGCCCGTGGTCGAGACTGTAAGGGACACTGGTAGAAGACTCCAACCTTCTCAGCTCAAAGGGTATACTTTCGTTGCTGGATGATGATGCAGCTTCTGACATTAATTGAGACATCTTTTCCGATGGTTTGTGCTTCAAACGCTTTTCTGGTTTACCGCTCGACCTGCCGCTTTTCGGTGTCGTGACACCAGACTTTGGAGTAGCTCTACCGGATTTGGGTGTCGCTAGGCCTGATTTTGGAGTAAACCCACCGGACTTAGGCGTAGATTTACCGGATCGCGGTGTCCCGCGGTCAGATTTTGGAGTACTGCGTTCAGACTTGGATGTATGGCGATCTGATTTACTATCTCGAGATTTAATAGAGTGATGACTGCTCAATGAGTCCCTACTCGAATTCATTTTCGTATTTTCCTTTGCTCCATTGTTGAGTTTCGACTCTTTAGATCGGCTTTTCTTATGCCTAACTGACGGCATCGTTGAATGTGGAGTAGACGGTGGTGTCTTTGAATAAGTTGATTTTGATGTTCCATCACTACTTCTATCTAAGGTCATCACAAACCCGCTGTCATCACTGCTCTTACTTGATTTCTTCTGATAGTTTTGTATCAGACTTCCTGTATTAAAATCGTAACTCCAATCACCTTTTTGAAGGTAGTAATTGAGCTCATGTCTGAGTTGATTCCGAGCAGCTTCCATGTCAATTTGTTGATTTTCCACTTTTTGGTGAAACACATGCGTCGAGTTAGATCTATGTACGTGTTTATTAGAAACTAAGTTATTTTGATCAGTCACTTGAGTTTTACCACTAACCGGTGGGTAAGAATTACGTGGAGGCAACATAGGACGGGGTAAATTTACACTGTAGCCTCTTTGAAACTCTAACGGATTACGAATAAGATTGTTTACTTGCAGATTACCCTGATTACCGAAAGTATAGCCGTACACTTGGTTAGGATTCGGTTGCATCACTCCATCGTACTTATATCCTACGTTATGGAACACTTCATTGCTCACTCCATGTCCTGGAACTTTCTTAATACAAGGATTTTTATATTTTTCTCTGAACTCGTTTATATTCCTCCTGTAGTCGTCAGATCCCTTGGAACTGCATCGAGTCGTTGTGTTCGTTGGATAAGCACTAGTTGTGACGCTTCTAGGCAATGTTGTAGGCTTAATTTGTTGCGGCGGTAGGTATGGTTTTGGATAATTAACAGAAGAATTAGAACCGTTTCTCACGGTCTTTGTTAATGTTTGCGCAGTATTCAGCGGTGTTAACTGAGACACTCTCAACTGATCCAGAGACTTGCTGTGCCGAGCCGGCAGGGTGCTGACACCGCTCGTTATTTCATGTTTTTGTCGAAAAACTTCAAGTCCTGGTTCCGATTTCTCCTTGCCTAGACGCGAAACGTTCGAAGCACTTTTTGCCGTATTGAGATCAAGCAAAGTTGATGCGGAGTACCGAGACATTTGTTGTCCTTGTTGTATCGGGCATGATGCAAACGCGCTGTTTGGTGGTAGTTGAATCTCGCTAATCAGGTTGTTTTGTACGATGTATCTGTTTCTTCCCGTAAGCTCGAGTTGTTTGTTGTGTGCCTTGGGTAGTTCAACTACATTTTGTTTCACTAAAGCTCGTTTAGGGGATCCGCGGGCAGATTTTTGGGGAGCTAGAGTCAGAGTTGCTTGAACGACACTGGAACTGGATTTGGGTGCATTGAATTGTGGTTCGAGAACATCCATGATTGTTTTGGGCAGTGTGAGGGTAACTCTGGAAGCTTCGGATGACGGTCTTCTGGAGTCCATGAGTGAACTGACACTACAAGCACAGTCATCTCCAAGGGGCTCCGAACATAGGAAGGGATCTGCATCAAGACACAGATAGATTAGTATAAAGGTTTTGTGCACGAAATGGTATGGTATTTCCTAATAAACAAACTCACCGCTTCCAGATTTGCTTGCACTGGTATTCAGGAATGAACGACGTCGAGCAAATTCAGCTGTGTCTTGATACCTGAAAGAATTTATAACATAACGTGAAGCAGCTACATAATTTGACATAGAAGAGTTTGTTTGTCCCTATAATAGTGAGTTTGGTATTCTATTTTATTATAAGCCAAACTTAGAGCGGCAAAGAATCAGATGGTCCACCTGGTGATAAGTGATCACCGCCGATTATGCAGGCCATATGCAATACTATGTGATATATTCAGAGATAGAGTGGCAAACAAGCAACTGTGAGGTGGTCAATCTGACAGTTAATGGGCATGGTCGCTGCCGCTTAAGGACATCTGCTATTTTGCCATATAATAAAAGTACTCTGTGACCCTCGGCCAGGCACGGGATTGAGCGAGCACAGAAGATCACCGCAGGAATCAAACGTGATTATTATTTGTGAGTTGTGCCGTCGTGTACTTGTCCCACTTCCCACCTGTCAGACAGGAACCAGTATCTACCTAAAGAACAGGACCCTAGCTATCGAAGCTGCGCAATCACGGTGTCGCGGGTATAGACCTGATAGGATCCAAGAGTCACAGCATTGATATGGGCCGCAGTGTTTGTCTCTTGGCTTTGTGATCACAAGGCCTGCATTCAACATTTGGTAGCAGAGCGTGGTTGGACACAGGTGCTAAGTGTTATTTTTAACAAACTTCTTAAGAAGTTGATGTTGAAGTTTTCAATTCGGTTGTTTTTTTGTAAGTTAACTCAGAACTCCGTCATTTATAAACCGAAATTATTGTTTTATTTGTCAGCATATACGTCTTGTAATTTAGTGTCAATAGAAAGTATGTAATTCCAATCACCTGTCTTCAAATATGATCGGCATGATATGCGGGTCCCCGTCCAGCGCGATGCAGTGCACCGGTAAAGGAGGCAGCAGGGCCAGGTAGCGCGACCGTCGCGCCACCTCGCCCACGCTCTGGTACGACTGGTAGTTGCTGTCGTAGCAACCAGCGAGCGAGTGTCGAGGGTTGTCTAGCACGAAGAAGCATTCGGCGAAACGCTTTATGCTGTAAAGGGAAATTCGTTCATGAGTGTTTGGTGTAATTTTTTTTTTCCTTTATTTATCAATTATTCAACATAGTACAAGATTATACTTATTAAATAGCAACCAAAATACACTAACCCCCGGTTTCCCAGCTTAAAATTATCGGCGAATTAATGTGACAAATTGTCAAGCACGCGTTATCTGCTGTGATTGGTTGAATGAATTTTCAACAGCCAATCACAGCAAATAACGCGTGCTTGACAATTTGTCACATTAATTCTCCGATAATTTTGAGCTGGGAAACTGAGGGTTAGGTTTAAACTTGTGCTATCATGAGTCTATCAATGTGTTTATGTACGTGCTATAAAAAAAAAACTATATACTATCTTTACAGCATTCCCTAAGCAAGAGAGATAACAGACACTATAGAATACACGTTAATGTTGACAACAATTAATAACATCTCCAACTAGGTAAAGACCCAAATATTATTATTTAGGTCTTTAACCAGTTGGTATTACAACCATTTCTGCATTATCTAAATAATACTTAAATAATATTGTTGCATAATGTAATTGAACATGTGAGTTGGTTATTGAATGAATCGGATATGTCGGCAAATGTCACTTTTACGACTTTGAAAGCTTATAAAGATTGTATTGCAGCAGTGTGAAAAGAACACGGTTTAATTTGTGATGCAGAAAGGCCCATAATAGCCGCAGCCTCAAGAATTCTGTTACGCGTGATGACTGACGACGAGCGCATGCGCATGGCGCTGGGCCGCCATGATGCCAGCATGGCCCACCTATCTTACACAGTGGAGATAAGTACAAAACATTAATTTGGGACCAAAAATTTTTGCACATTTAATCATACTCTGTTGTCGCAGTTTGTCGGCAGGATAAGCGCTCGTATTAAATCTTAGTAACATAAAATTTTGATCTAAAGGTTATAATAGTCTAAGGGTGAAATTAACAACAATAACTCATTCATTTTCTGATAATTTCACCCATTGCATTGAAAATCACACAAATCCAAGAAATAAATCAAATACAAATCAAATTAAATATTAAAATTAAATTAAATCATTCAAATACAATGTCAATACAATAAAATAAGTTAAATAATAATCAGTTAAAATTTATCATTAAAATCTAATAAAATAAAATCATTCATCTATACTAATATCATAAAGAGGAAAGATTGTATTTTTGTATTTTTTTATGAAACGAATAAACTTAAAAACTACTGGACCGATTTCAAAAATACATTCACCATTGGGAAGCTACACTATCCCCGGGTGATATAGGCTACTAATTATCCCTGTATTCCCACGGGAACGGAAACTAAGCGGGTGAAACCGCGAGGCGTCCGTTAGTATCAAATAAAATTAAATCAGATAAAATATAAAAAAAAACTTTTTACAAAAAATACATCCGACTTCCAAATAAAAACACTACAAAGTGAAAAATAAATTCAATTTCGGAAGTCGGTGTTCCTGTTTTTGTTTCTTCGTTTTTTGTCACCGGATGTATTTTTTGTAAAAAGTTTTTTTTTATTTTTCACTTTTTAGTTGTGGCATATAATGTACCAGTTCTATAGGTTAGGTACCTATAATGTCCAAAATGAAGCCAGAATTGATTATCCCAATAACATGAAACTTAAACAAAACCGGTGGAATGAGAGTATACCAGGGTTAACTGTTCACAACTGCGTACCCTCTTTAGAGCGTACTAGTGTGATGTTATGTTATGAAATGGTAAAAACAATAAACAGACATGCGATTGCAGCTATCCCGAGTGATTTGCAGTCATTTATTGAAGAGTTCTGATGTATATCTCCAAAGTTCTTCATCAAATCTTGATGAAATTGGACTTAAATGGGACCACATGACAAGCACCAGCTTTCAAATAAAAAAAGAATCATCGAAATCCGTCCACCCAGTAAAAAGTTCTGAGGTAACAAAAAAAAAAAAAAACAGTCGAATTGATAACCTCCTCTTTTTTGGAAAGTCGGTTAAAAATCACTAAAATAAAAACAAACAGTACTAATTAACATGATGACATGATAGGAACTGGTGCTATACTTATAAACATAGATAAATTGTTGTCCTTACCGCAGCGCGTGATGTCTGGCCGCAAGCGCGTGATGTACGTGCGGCCGATCCGACGTGTGATGCAGGAAGGCTCGCCACCGCAGCGTCACTTCAGCACACAATCGCGCGATGTCGTGGGCTGCACTCATGGCCCATTCCTCTTCCTCGCCGCATTCGGACTTCTGGAAGTTCTGTTAAAATGCTTGATTTAAATGAACATTGTTGGGGGAAATGATAGAAAATACATAAGGCAGAACCTGATGCTGGTGGGATCTACGATAGGTTTTTACCCGACTGCCGAAGGAGGGTGGTGGTGGTGGAGGTGGTGTTTATCAGTATATGTATGTATGTATGTTTGTTCCTGTATGGCGTTCTAGAGACCAAACACGTTGGCCGATTTTGATGATTCTTACGTCAATCGATTCGTCTTAACCCTGCGAGTGTCACTGGCTACATTAAAATTGAAAATGAAAAAAAATGGCGGCTTTTGGGCACCATTTTGTGGGGGTAATTTTTTTTTTTCTTCTAATCCATTGTGTGGGGTATCAAAATAAAGGGTTTTAAGAGGTGATTTCAAAAATATATGATACTTCTATGTTTAAATGTACCAAATTCGAAAAAAAGGAACTAAAAAGTTGTAAATAAAAAAAGTTAATTTAAAAAAATCTAAAAACCCGACTCCTTAAAAAGCGAACTAAAAAGACGTAAACAAGGAGAAAATCATGTTGTGCAGTCGGAGGATACATCTGGTTTTGGTCAGCCAACTCGCGAATATGTGTCCTAAGACTGCACAACATGATTTTCTCCTTGTTTACGTCTTTTTAGTTCGCTTTTTAAGCAGATTTTAGATTTTTTAAATTAACTTTTTTTCTTACTGATATGGGCCGAGGATACCATAATCCCAGAAATTCAATTATTGAGACAGAGGCACAAGAATCTAGTGAACATTTCATAACTGACAATTTATATAATTTTATGGGTCTTATTCAGGCATGCGTGACCACCACCGCCCATGTCATTATAGAATATTGATGATTTCACGTTCGTTCGGCCCTAATGTCGTTTTCCAAAAATCTTAATGATCATAACTCACCTTGCCGAAATCGCTAAGATCCTTTATTCTCTGTGCGACTTCTCCAACTACAGAGTTCGACGCGGACTCCTCAGGAGTGAGTAGGACACCAGGGGAGCCACACATTGCCAGGGCACTCTGCAGCCCCTCCAGTGACCCCAGCAGGATTCCGCATACTTCAGCATGGACTTGCCTGCAAAAACAACATTACCTTTTTATTACCCGACTGGTTATCCGACTGGGTTATGTTTCGCGCGTATCTTGTATGTATGTATGTTTGTATGTATGTAATATTCTTTATTACCTCATATCTTTTAAACCACTTGACCGAATTATATAATTAAGATATCGATAGATAAGTCTAGACCGCCCAAGTGTTCTTAGATAGGTGAAGTTCTAAAAAAACAAACATGGCGGATTTTGGGCGCCATATTGTGTGGGTCCCAATTTTTTTTTTCTTCCAAACCCATTGAGTGGGGTTCAAAATGAAGGGTTTTAAGAGGTGATTACAAAAATATATACCACTTATATGTTTAAAAGTAATTCAAAAAAGAAAAATATAACTAAAAAGTTGTTAATAAAAAAAGTTAATTTTAAAATCAAAAACCCGACTGATTAAGAATCGAACTAAAAAGCTGTTAACAAGAAAAAAACATGCTTTGCAGTCGGAGGATCAGGTGGTCAGCCAGTTCGCGAATATGTTTCATCCGACTGCACAGCATGATTTTTTCTTTTTGACAGCTTTTTAGTTCGATTCTTAATCAGTCGGTTTTTGATTTTAAATTTAACTTTTTTTATTGTTTCATCTTGTTTAGAAGTATTTTAGTGGGTTCGTAGAACACGCATTTTGCGAGAATAAGTGGATGTTTGAGGCTTCATATATTTTAACAGATTGAATCTATAAAGTAAAAAGTAATTTGTATTATATCTCCATGATTTGTTCGGGACTTGTCCGGGGATGGTAAAAGAAATCTTTGACCAATTGCGAAACAGAAAACTCCTCTTACTGAAAAAGTGGTAATTTCAAATTGTTATTGTTATGGGAGTGTATTCTTTGGCAGATTGAACGTAAAATTATGTTGAATAATGTACAGGCTGCATCAGGAGTTGTTTACTATAAGGACCTTGTGGAAACTAGAACAAATTGCCGTACGTTCAAGCGTTTTTACCATACCTATTATTGGAATAAAAAATAACAGCTCACAATGTTAGGACCCATTAATATTAATCATATTTTTATCCGTGGTGCTAGGCAACTGGGCTTATTCCAGTTGTAAACGACCCTTTGTGCCTATTGGCCTTGTTTGTTCGGTCTCCTGCTTGATATGGAGGGAAGTGGAAATTTACATTTTTCCTACTCCTCCGTTATTCTTTTCTGATTAATTTCGTTGCGGGATCTAAGACAGTTAAATTCATTCTCCGGGACTTCGTCGAGCTTCATTGCCTCGGCGCTTTTCTGGTGGTCGCCACTGTTGATTCTGGCTTTCAGGAGTTGCAGTGGTTTGGGAATAGTGCGGTGGGATTGTCCCAATTTGTAATTGTATTACTTGTGTTGTGTAACTTACCTAGCATGCGCAATCTTGCTAGAGTTCCCACCCGCGCATTTGCCAGTGGACCCAAAGATTACATTCTCGAAGCTTCCCGAAGTATTGAAAGATCCGGCACTCTTCATCAACTTGCCCCATTGTTTACTTGAGCGTGGAGTGCTGAAAGATATGAAGAACACCATGAGAAGTGTTAATTATTTCAGGTTTATTAGGGCCATATAAAAAATAACCATATGGTAATTTATAATACGGATTTGCAGATTCTAAATTTAAATTCACCATAGGAAATTTGCAGATTCTAAATTTAAATTCACCATAGAAAATTTGAATTAAGAATTTGCTGATTTATGCTTAATCCGCTAATTAGGGTTTGGAGTTTTTTGGCGGGATGGCGTCTATGTTGCTTCTCTGTTTTATTTTCCTAAAATTGTGTTTAACTGACTATTAATAGTGTAAAAATAGTGGTGTTTTGTTCTAATAATATTAGTGAACGTGCACGAGTGTGGGAAAGTGAAACACAGCGGTAGAACATGAGTTTGTTCATGTTGTCGACAAAACTTTGTGGAGGCTGCCAATAAAGTTACCGCCATTTTACTGGGGTCTAACTAGGACATTGGACTAAAAACTAAAGAAACTAGAACTTCTAAACTTGACACTGGCTAAATGCACAAAAGGTGCGAAGCCATAAAAAAGAAAAAAATAGGGTTCGACTGTGTTTACAATTATAAGTATGCTCGTTTTGTAGTATCTGTTGACCTCGAACTAATACACCTGCCATGTTTGTGAATCCAACTTACAAGTGTTTCGAGGTCCTTATTAATAAAATCAATTCGAGGAAGTTACTCACCAGCTTTGCACATAATGCATGATACTTTTCCTTGAGTGACGGACAGACATGCAAGAATTCAACTGTGTTAGGACCGATATATCTAGCATAACGTCAACAGGCATACTATACGTTCGAGTGTAAATGTTAATATTTTCGAGAAATGTGGTCAAATAGACCATGTATTTCCTTATTCTCTTAGCGACCTTCGTGATGGCTTGACGTAAATCAATTTATATCTCACCGATAAGCGATTTTTGCTAGGCGAAATTTCAAGTACGTTTTTTTTTTTTTTTTTTTTATTAATTATAGGCTCGCGCTTGACCACTATCTCACCTGATGGTAAGCGATGATGTGGTCGACGGTGGAGCACGCTTGCCTAGAAGTAACCTATTCACTCTTGACTTAAAGACCCCTAGATTGTAGCTATCGGGAAACACAATCCTTTGCATTTCGATCGTTTCTTTCTCGCAGTTAAACTTTTTAGTCCAACTGGTTTGACCACGAGGAATTGTGTTTCCTCGTGGTCCTTTTTAAATAAAGTGAGATAGGATTAATTTTTATATTATAACTTCGAACCCTATATGTGGAGTTTCTTGTCCGTTCTTCTCCATAACAAGCTACATTTCCGAATGGACGGTATTCAATTATTATTTCTTCTAACTTTAATTTTTTTTTGACGTTCCAAAGTGCCGCTTAATGGCCTAATTGAATAAAGAAATTTTGATTTTGATTTTTATATTATTATATCTAAAATATCATTTCTTTTTTAATTTAATTACGATGTACACATTTATAACTTGACGTTGATAAAGGGAGGATCATTTCGACGATTTCGATCAGTTTGACCACGAGGAAATTTGATTCCTCGTAGTCAAACCAGTTGAACTAAAAAGTTTGACTATGAGGAAGAAGCGAATTCGACAGATTTGCACTTAGAATTTTCTTAGAAGGCACTTGTACGATATCGCCTATCTACGCATTTTAAATTGCATCGCGCCATCTGGAAGGTCCCATTCTTGCAAGGTTACCATGATCTTGACAAGTTACCGGAAAGATATGACTGTAGCAAAAAATAAAATCGAATAAAGTTAAAAGCTGTTAAATACATTAGCGTCAGTATAATATTTTACTGTCGAAGAAGTTAAATGTTGTCCACACCAATGTTATCAAGACAATCGCAATATATAGCCCTTGGTTAAGTTTCAGGCAAGTCGATAAAATACAGTAATTGATGATTTAAGATGTTGTTCGTGACAGTAATTAATACGAGATAATAATCGGATACTTGAGAATCCTGACTCGCGACACGCGTGGGTTTGTTAATTTTTTCACGCGAAATGTTGTAAACATAAAATTATATAATGAACCTATATATATTTTCAGAATTGTATAACCTTGCTATAGCACCAATGAAACAGTTTTAGGAATGAATAATTACTGATGCTCTTCAAGTCCTCATGCAAGCTTCACATGTAATGATAAGTTAGAAAACCATGACTAACGAACAGCAGCCTTAATGCGTAATGAATTCGGCAAGGCAAAGGGCAAATAGTATAAACAATCGACTAATCCCATGGCGAGATGAAAGCCGCGATGTGGATTTCCGTCTATGTGATTGGTCGATTGCTCTTTGATCTTTGCCTTGCCGAATTCATTACGCAATAAGGCTGCTGAAAGTACCTAGAATAGAATTATAATATAACTAGCTGACCCGGCAAACTTTGTTTTGCCATAAAAAGACGAAACATTTATCTACCCTACCCTACACTACCCTACCCTACCCGACCCTACACTACCCTACCCTACCCTACCCGACCCTACACTACCCTACACTACCATACCCTACCCTACCCTACCCTACCCTACCTATAAACCTCACGGAGCCCGAGACCTTTCCAACGAATGCAAAACCATGGAAATCGGTTCGTCCGTTCTTGAGTTATAGCGTCAGGGAGGAAAACCCGACTTATTTTTATATATTAGATTAGATATCACGTCTATATCATATTTCTTATAGTCTGTCGTGGTGGCCTAGTGGCTACGACCTGCAGTGCTTGAGATCGTGGGTTCAAATCCGGGCAAGTACCAATGTGACTCTTTCAAATTCATATGTACTTTCTAAGTTTATCTTGGCAACGGTGAAGGAAAACATCGTGAGGAAACCTGGACTTATATAGTTAATATAAGTCTGAAATAGTCAAGTCAGAGGCCTGTGGAGTTCCCAGAAGCGGCTTAATTAACTCTGACACCAGAGGTGACCACACCTCACACGAAAAGAAGAAGACGTCTATATCATCTGAAAGAGTAGACAGTCTAGAGGTTTGGTAAAGACTACATATCACTATGAGAGCGTTAACAGAGAGCGATGGATGGACTGTGTGAGTTATGAAAAGATAGTGATGGAGTGACGGTGGGCAGGACGATATGGAAGAAGAAAACGTGTTACGCCGACCCCAAGTAACATGGGAGAAGGGCAGGAAGGGAAAGATGATAAGTATGGGAACACAGAGTGCACCTGTATTTGCTCACACGCTTGTGTACTATAACATGTCTCTCGCCGAATGGCTAATCTCCGCTGAGAACGACCGCCGTGGCCGAAATTCTATCTGGAGGCCTATTATCTTTATCAATATTATAAAGAGGCAATATTTTTGTTTTGTTTGTTTTATTTGTTTTCTCGTGGCTAAATAATAACAGCCGCACGGGTCGATCATCAAGGTTAAGCAACGATTGACGAGGTCGGTCCGTTAATGGGTGACCATTTCAACATACCGAGTTTCCTCCGTGTCTCGGAAAGCACGTTTAGCCGTTGGTCCTGGCTGTCATTTGAAGATCTTTGACAGTCGTTACGGGTAGTCAGAAGCTTGAGATCTGACACCAGTCGGGCCAAGGGGTACCGTGTGCCCAGTTACTGGGTTGTGGAGGTCAGATAGGCAGTCGCTCCATGTAAAACACTAGTACTCAGCTGAATCCGGTTTGACGGGAAGCCGACCCGAACTTTGTTGGGAAAAGACTAGGCAGATTACTGTTGATGATTGATAAAGAGGCAATATTTTTTTATTTGTTTGTTTGTACCGAATAGGCTCCGAAACTACTGGACTGATATTAAAAAATCTTTCCCATATTGAAATCTACATTATTCTCGAGTAACATAGGCTATAACATTTTTTTTAAACAATGAATGAGAGAGATATCCTTATGAAAATTGCAATAATGTAACCCAAAGTAGCAAAATTTTGCTTATAAAATTTATTATTTGGCGTGCTCTGAGAAAACTATCTAAGATACACAAAATTATGTTCTACATGATTAAATTACATAGTATTACCGACAAAAAAGTCTATGAGATAACATATCTTACTATCATAGTTAAGTCACAATAGCAGCTTTTGTGTTCTAAAATTTAATTAGATCGTCGGTAGTAACAAAAGTTGGTTACATTCGTTTTGTAGTATTATAATTCTTATTCAAATTAATAGTTTGGTAACCAATTGGTAGGTAGGTAGGTAGTTAAAGTATGGTAGGTATGGTAGGTGAGTAGGTAGGGAAGGTGGTTAGGTAGGTATTGTAGGATATGTAGGTTAGGGTAGGTATGTAGGGTAGGGTAGATAGTAGGTGGTAGGTAGGTATACAGCTAGTTGACGGGAGCAAAGCCGCGGGGGTCAGCTAGTTACTAATTAAGGAACAAACTTTTCAATACTTACTTGATGTAAGGCTGATGTAAAGCAACTAGGCTCGCATGAATGGTGATGGACACTGACGACAGGTGGAAGTAGTCGAATAGAACCGGCAGGTGGTAGTGGAGACCCTGCGAGGGCTGGAAGTGCAGCTTGAGCACCCGACAGGACATCGGGGCCAGGGTGCTAGACTGTGCGCCCTCGCTGCACCACAGCTCCACGCCGAGGCTCCATTCTGCCCGTTCTAGGGACTCCTTGAGGTTGCGGCTGTCCACTAAACAAAGAAGGGCAGGTTAACCTGGGTATTCACGATGATTGTGCAGTCTGAGTCTGGCCAAGTGCGAGTCTGATTCACGCACAGAGGGTTCCGTACTAACAGCTACATTCACCAAAATAAATAGGTTACATTACTAAAGTTCATAAACAAAGAAAGCACCGAACGTTGCTTTAAGGGACAAAATTAACTGTTGTCCCCATACATCAATATACAATTTATAAAATTACCAAGTACATTTTATAAGTTGGTCGACTATTACTCGTAAACTTGTAAAGCTTACTTATAGCTGTGATAGTTTGCCTTTTAATTTCGTTATATATACTACTGCCGTGATTTTTTTCACAAACCCAAAAGCATCTACTTAGCTGACAGGGAGGGGGACACTTGTCAAACAAACTGTCACGCAGTTTGTGCAGGTTTATGATATAAGTACAAATGTTTGGTCCAAAATAAAAGTTTTATTTTTATTTTGACTGTAGTGAAAATTAGCAAATTAAAGCTTAATTTTACGCAAACGGATTCCTGAATCGAAAAATGGTTTTCTCAGACCCGTAATATTTTTGAATGGCCTGTCCAAGGATACCCCACGTCATGGGCAAGATGAGAAAAAAATCACATCCCCACACGTGTACAATTGATTTTATTTACCACCTAAAAAGGCCACCAGATGGCTTAAACAAAGTGCAATTTTATTTATTTATTTATTTAAACTTCATGTACAATAGTGGTACATGGCGGACTTAATGCCACAAGGCATTCTCTACCAGTCAACCTTTGGGTTAAAAAGGACAACGTTGTGAATGGGTACAAAATATTATTAAAAAAAAACAACTTGTATACGAAAAAGTATACACTTACATATATATTAATAATACACATATACAAATAAAATAGACTAATAAATACCAATAAAAAACGAGAAACCTATTAATAATTATTATGACTAGACACCTGTCTCTAGATGAGAGCTATTTATTCTGACTCAAATAGTGGTCACGTCCTTTTCTCTTAAAAGTGAATTTGCTTTCAGCCTTTTAAATATTATAATAATAATAAATATATATAACAAAACTACTACTACTATATATGTACTATAATAAAAATAATAATTTCATCACTCATCTATTATAATATGTTGAAAAGTTTAAAATATGCATACAGTAGGACTTAGTGGTATCTGTCGTAGGGTTTTTCATACGGCAAACCATTGGTAAACAAACAGTGGTTATCGCTGACAGACTGTCACTTTGCCTTCAGCAGCGTTAAGGTATATCAACACATATCAGGGCCGTGCAAGGGACGTGGACGGAAAGTGCCCCGTCAGGTGCTCAAAAAAATATCGGTATTTACATTTTATATGAACTCGTTCACACACGTCCAAGGGCCAGTGACGAATAGGCTTGTGTAGTACATGTACTATGTACTATTAGGAAACAATTCCTTTGGGTGAACGAGAACGAACTATTCTGTTTCGGTCGTTTAAATCGTTCATCTAGTACAGTGATCCAAGCGACATCAGATCGCTCGAGTGCTGAATCCAAAGACCTTATACTTCTTACTACTAGACTGTGCACTATGGCGCAAAAACCGGTCCGAGCGAGAGGGCTCCCGTTGGTAGTGTGTCTCTTTCTAATGAGGTGACCATGACCAAACATAACACGGGACAAATTGATTGTAAAAACAATAGTGTAAGTATGCCAATATATGTATTTATGCTACCTAACTACGCTACCTAAACCTACCAAATTCATTGAAAAAAAAATGAGTATATTTTTTGGAATCTACGTCACTTACCGACCCAAGCAGCAAAAATGCTATATAAGGAATGACTTATAAGGGCTAAACTCTAGTACATATTTTGTAACAGCATTAGTTTAGCAACTCTCTTTATAAAAGCATGATAAAGTGTTTTTAGCTAATATGGTAAATCAGTCTTATAATTTTATCTTATAAACGTTTATATAACTAATTTATATGGCCCTTTTATAGCAAAGGACATATAGAAGCATATTATATGTCTATTCAGACATATAATATTTTTGCCATGTAGTCGGTTTGGCGTCATACTATTTGTAAATTTAATATGGCTATTATAAATCTATACCCATATAAAGGCTATCAGAATGCACCTTTAAAGCTAATGCAATATGGTAAGTTACATGGCTTCTATAACTTTTAAAGTCTTGACTAAACATTTATGTAACTGCTACAAGAATTCTTATATGTATACTTGTCTTTGCAGCTACGATGGAAGAAAATGCTATGGGTTCTGTAGAATTCTTCTCACAAAACATTGACTAAGACACTTTCTAGGAGTTTTGCCTAAATGATTGCCTTATTCAAGGTGATAATGAACCATCTGATAAGCGTGACAGTAACATAAAGACGGGTTCAGAGAATATATTTAGCCAATATGTTGTACAATGAAATGGCTTAAAAAATAAACAGACATGCGATTGCAACAATCCCGATAGATATGCCGTTGTTTATTGAAGAGTTCTGTTGTATAATATCTCCGAAGTCCTTCATCAGATCTTTACCAAACTTAAACGGGACCATATGAAAAGCACCAGCTTTCAAATAAAAAAGAATCAAGATCTGTTCACCAATTAAAAAGTTTTGACGTGACACATAAAAAATACAGTCGAATTGAAAACCTCCTCCTTTTTAAAGTCGGTTAAAAATAATGGCGATTGAACCCTAAAATCTTTCAATATGGTTGAGCATATTAGTACTACCCTGCTTAAATAAGAGTAAATGACTTATAAATGATTTCTAAAAGCATTTGGTTTGCTAATTATTCTTATAATAGTAATTCACAAGGTCTCTCAAAATTAAAAACATTTTTTAAATAATAAAAACATAAATTATAAGAGGCTCATTAAAAATATGTTATAAAACATATCCACAATTCTCGCAAAACTGCTTTCCCACATAACCTTGCAGTATAATAAACGAAAAAAGATCGATTTGGCAAATTTCTTGTAAGGCAGCCATTTATTGTCTATTTTATTTATAAATAATGGAGGTGTTTGATATAATCATGAAGTAATAAAGACTATAATAATATATAATAACTCATATTCGTATTGCGTTTTGCTACTACACTAGAAATTGGCCTTATCGCCACTTTTTTTGCAGTTAAAAGGGTGATTTGTTACATAAAAGCAAATTTCTTGTCTATTTCTAGCTAATCAGCCATATAGTATGCGTTTATAAAGCGTGTTCAAGGGTGATTCGCTTATTTTATGGTAACTATATAACCTCTAAAAGATTTTAGCCCTTATAATTTGCGCCCAAACCCACTCTTATAAGTACTAATATGGCCTTTATAAAACATTATTTTTGGCTTTAATGATGTTTATAAAGCAACATTTTGCTAGTTGGGGAGTCGGTGTCGAGCGTACAGAATTTCGACATCGCATGTTTTTGCATTGGTGTCGTAAGAGGCGACTAAGGGACAAACCAGAGAATGATCAGCAGCGTTCTCAGTGCATTTGTAATAACCATACTGGGATCGCCAACCTGCCTGCAAAGCACTCCCCATGAATAGCACAAATAAAACATAGCCCCTAGTGCCTGGCAGCCTGCCTAACCTCGACTACGGTAGAAATCTAGGTTACGGTATGGCAAGGGGTGCAAAGAATCCCGGACGAGATCCGGCTACCCCAACAAATACCGACGACAGGACCTGGCAACGTACAACACGCGCACACTCCGGACTCCGGACCGACGATAAGATGACCGAACTCGAAGAGGAATTGAGCAGTTTACGATGGTGTATTCGGGGAGGACTCGATAATCCTCAAATCCCAAGTCTACATAAGTCTTATTCTTCAAGTCCCATCGTATAGATAGGAAAAAAACTCTCTGATCTTACTCTCAAGCTCATGAAGGAGAGACGTTAGATGATCCTGCAGTCTTCAGACTATGCTTTGAAATACCCCAAAGGATCGCAATGATTTCACATATTGTCCAGTTGAGTAGACAGTTGAGAAACAAAACTACACCAATTTTATTCCACTAGGAATCAATTTGCGAATAATATTAACAGCCGCTGAATTTTACTCGAACAAAACCCGCCAAAAACGCCGCAAACCTGGTGGCCTTTTTTTTTTTTTTGTTCGGCCTTTTCGGGCAGACTAAGGTCTTGGACCATACCGCCTCGTCTTCAGTGCAATTTTAACATTCTTTAGTATGCATTAGAATACGGGTGTAACAGATTCTAATGGTTTTTGGAGTATTTGGCAGCAAATTGTATCAAGTCAGCCTTCCCAGTAAGCTTTGCGGAGGTCGTCAATACTACAATAAAATTCTCCGCTCCACTATCCTGAGATCGCTTCTGTCAATGATTTCACATATTGTCCAGTTGCGTAGACAGTTGAGATACAAAACTACACCAATTTCATATCACAATATCCACTAGGAATCAATTTGCAAATAATATTAACAGCCGCTGAACTTCACTCGAAAAAATCCCGCCAAAAACTCCAACCTGGTGGTCTTACATTTAGTATTACCAGGCCCAAACATTTAAAAGTACTACTCTTACTCAGTATTAATGTTTTTTTTTTTTAATACCTGTATTGATTAATTATAGGAACTGTAAAAATATTTAAATACGTTTCAAAGTTTCATAGACTTTGAAACGTATTTAAATATTTTATTTTATTTGTTCGTTTTGGAATAACATAAAAATGAAAAATATAAAATTTTCTACCATTTCTACCAAATCCAATGATTAGTTGAGCTAGCAAGATGTCAGACAAGGACACACTACCAGCGGGAACCCTCTCGCCAGGACCGCTTTTGGTTAGCTACCGCTTATAAGGAAATAGCTAACCTAGGCGTATGATAATAGATTTCATTTTAGCTAAACAAAAATTTTTGGTGCACAGTCTAGTAGTATGAAATACGTATAAGGTCTTTGGCTGAATCAGAACGAATTAGTACGGTCCGAACTACGATTGTCTGAGCCTGAGCGAAAGAACGAGTTGAGAGATTTGAGAAGCGTGCGCGAGCGTGATGACTGATGAACGACGAACTAGTGCAGTTTGCTTTGTCTACGTACGATCTCGATGACCAACCCGGCGCACAAGAATATGTTAATGAACGGCGAACTAAAAAGAACTAATAGTACTAGAAGACCGAACTAGTTCATTTCAACGATTGTACCAGTTCGGAGCGTTCCATTCAGTGTCTGAGTAAGAACAAGCCTAGTGACGAATCTTCAATGCCTGGGCCGTCGGGCACGGCCCTGATATGTGTGGATAGACCTTTAGACGAAAATCCACATCGCGTCTTTCATCTCGCATGTTATTGGTCAATTTATCATACTCTTTGCCCCTTGCCTTGCCGAATTAATTACGGAATAAGGCTGCAAGCTGTCAAGCCAGACTTATGTGACACAGATCGTGCACGAAGACAGTGGATAGCCAGCTTTACAAACAGTCTTGGCAAACATACGGTTCAGAGTTTCAGAGCCATCTTCTATTAAAAGAAAGTACCTAACGAGTTCCAAATGCTTGTCATTGCGAAATGTGGAACAGTTTAATACTCTCTTCCAAAACTAATGTGTTTTTAATTATACTCTTTGCGCTGTAGTATGGTGCGGGTGACATTTTCAATAAAAAAAATTACGCATATACGTATACGCATTTTTTGTAGTTTAACGTCATACAGACAACTATGTTATAACTATGGTATGACGTTCAATCAATCTGCCCAGCCTTTTTTCCCAACTATATTAGGGTCGGCTTCCAGTCTAACCGGATTCAGCTGAGTACCAGTGTTTTACATGGAGCGACTGCCTATCTGACCTCTAACTCCAACCCAGTAACTGGGTAACACGGTACTCCTTGGCAAGACTGGTGTCAGATCTCAGGCTTCTGACTAGTCGTGACGACTGTCAAAGATCTTCAAATGACAGCCGGGACCAACGGCTTAACGTGCTTTCCAGTGCTGCCAACTTGTTTAAGCAAAAACGCGCTGTTTGGTCTTTAAAAAAGCGCTAGAACTCGCTAAATGGTCGCTGTCAAAAAAGCGCTCCAAAAATCGGTCAAATTCGGCGCCAAATTCAAACAAAACGCTCAACAATTTGAGACTAGAAATGTATAAACGCAGTTTTTAATTTTTTATTCAATCAAATTATGTCATATAAAAGAGTAACATACATTATAGTACTTGATTAGTAATAATAAAATAAAGTAGTGACGTTTTAATGTAACTATTTTATAAAATCACGGGATTAAATTAATTCCTCATCGTCTGATTCTACTATGATTGCTTCTGAGGCTGAAATAAGGTTGGTCTTGATCAGTTTTGGACTTGAATTTATCTGTGCATAAAATTTTCCTCAACACGTCGTTGGGAAGTTGCAGAGTTTCAAAAAGCGCTAGATTTAGCGCTAGGCGCTAGAACGCGCTATTGAACACAAAAAGCGCTAGATCTGGCGCTGAAAGCGCTAAGTTGGCAGCACTGGTGCTTTCCGAGGCACGGAGGAAACTCGGTATGTTGAAATGGTCACCCATCCACGGACCGACCTCGTCAAGCGTTGCTTAACCTTGAAGATCTACCCGTGCGGCTGTTATTATTTAGTCACGAGCTCCTCAACTATGGTATGACGTTAAACTACAAAAAATGCGTACACGTATATGCGTAATTTTTTTTATTGAAACTGTCACCCGCACCTTGCTACAGCGCAAAGAGTATAGTTACACTTTCTAGTCTGTTCTTATTATATGATAATTGTAGCCTAATTTAGGCACTGTGGCTAAATACCTAAGTCTCGTGATTTAGTTGTCCTCTTCCTAAATGTAACCCGTTGATGCGGAAGAGAGGACTTAAAAGGTCATTGGGAGCTTGACCTCTTAACTTTGAAATATGATTTGGAAAGGTCAAAACAAGATCAGCAGCCTAATTGCGTATGTGAATTCGGCAAGGCAACAGGTTTTGACTCCATCAATCGACTAATCACATAGACGGCAATCCACATCGCGCCTTTCATCTCGAATAACTTTAACGCATCTTTGAGCGGAAATAAATACCATAAGAAGAAGGAAAATTGCAAAACTGCCACCATACAGGGATAGATTAGTAGTTCTATTAGTAGTACAATGCAAATAATTTTATTTTGAAAATATACATTTAGTAGTTTTTCCATGATATCCAGACTCCCTGTTTATAAAACTTCGCGCGCTCGTTTTCGTAATAAATCATCATCCATTTCGCTACAAATTTGCAAAAGTGCTATTTCGTACGCGAACTAGCTTCTTACTGCTCATCACAGCATCTATCTCTTTCGCACGTTTTGTCGGATGAGATAGCATGCATTTTAACCTCGCGCACAAAATAGTTCGTGCCGTCGAAAAAACCTACGACAGATACCACTAAGTCCTAAGTCTATAATTGCGTTTACTGTATGCATATTTTAAACTTTTCGACAGTTAATATAATATAAAATATAAAGATATAGGCGATAAAATGTAAGCATGACAATAGAAATCATTGACCTGCCTACATGTATTGACATTTTTATTTTAAAAAACGGAAATTAGGACCCGACCTAAAAGATATTAATCGTGAAATTCAAGATATTTTACTATTGAAAACGAAATATATTTACAGATGCTCGCACCTACATCAGTTTATTGTTTGGGTTCCCAAAAGAGATATTAGGGAAACGGCAATTACCGCCGAACCAAATGAAACAACACATTATTACCGAAGATATATATAGCCTTCAACGAAACTTTATACCAGCGACAAGAAATTAAGAAACAAAACTAATCTTAACTAAGAGATGAGCTCTAAATGCATGATATTTCATTACCGTAAAGTGACCTCCTCATTACAGTAAATAATCTGGAAAGCCGGGGACACGGCCAGGCTTCCGATGACAGACGCGGCGGTGGCGGGTGATATTAACGACAACACAAACAAAGCAACATCTTATCTGCGCGTTAACCCGTAACGTGAACTTTCGTTAGGCCTCCTCGTTGATGATCTGGAAAGCCCGCGGCGCAGCCAGGCCTCCGATGAGAGAAGCGTTGGCGGTCAGGCCTCCGGTGAGAGATATTAGATACAAGAGAATAAATAAACAATAGAACATCTTACCTAAGATATGACTCCCAAAATGCACGTATCCTGTAACGTGACCACTTCCTTACGGTACTATATCTGGCAAGCCCGCGACACGGTCAGGCCTTCGATGAGAGACTGAGAGACGTATAGGTGACTGCGCCAAATTTGCAAGAATTGAAATAACAAACAAACCAATATCTTACTTATTAGATGTGTCCTAAAATGCGCGATATCCCACGTGATCTCTTCGTAACGGTACATGAACTGGAAGGCCCGCGATGCGGTCCGGTTTTTGATGATATATGCGTTGGCGGTCAGGCCTCCAGTGAGAGATATTAGAGACAAGAGAATAAATAAACAATAGAACATCTTACCTAAGAGATGAGCTCTAAAATGCACGATATCCCGTAACGTGACCTCTTCGTTACGGTACATGATCTGGAAGGCCCGCGACGCGGCCAGGCCTCCGATGAGAGACGCGTTGGCGGCCGGGCGGCCAGTGCGCGCGGCCCCATTGCCGCTGGAGACGGAGGCTTCGATGTGCACCGGGACCTTCGGCGACACACGGAGGCCCACGCGCACTTGGTAAAGTCTGAGGAAGAAAAAGGGAGAGGTTAATTGGGTGACGCTTGCCAGTATACTGCTGAACAATTTGATGGTGATTTAGGCACAATCATTAATAGTCGTGGAGACTGGATTATCCGCAATTTGACTTCCATTCGGTGTCCACAATTTCTAAGGCTTAGCATGCATTGCAGTTTTCATTCGCGTGAATTTTTGTCCGCGTACAGAATTTATCTAACACGCACTGCGGATAAAATACCGCACGATTTTTGTCTCCTTCTACCTTTTTCTACCTGTTCATAGAGTTCAAAATATTCGCGCAAATTTAATCCGCGCCGCGGTGCGGTGGATTCTGTGGCAAAACACGGATTTCTTGCGGTATTATTTCCGCGCGATTTTTTTTTCCGCAAATGCGTGCAGCTTCATACAAGTCCATAGGCAGAATGGGCGGAAAAAAATCGCGCGAAACTCTCTGGTTTTTTTTTACACACTTTACATGCAAGTTATGCAAGTGCAGTTCTGCACTCAAATATCACTGCAGTCCACTACCATCTGGAGGCTGAGAAACCAGCGCTCTTTTTCCTTACGGAGACGCAGATAGCGAATCCGTCAGACGTGTCGTACTTGTCTTACCCAGGGTTCACCCTGGAGCACAATTTTAAACCGCGGGCGGGCGTATGTATGTATGCCCGTGACGACGTTTGCTATCGGCGTCTCCGTAACCTTGAGGACTCCAGATTCTCAACGCTCTGGGCTCTGGTGGACACAGGTTTGGATAAAGTCATCTACGCCTGTGTCTACCGTTCGCACAGTGGAGATCAGGAGACATCCAGGCTCACAAAGTACCTCAGTGAGGCGGCTGATGCGGCACAGCAGCGGTACCCTTCCGCCCAATTAGTGTTACTGGGGGACTTTAATGCCCACCACCAGGAGTGGCTCTTCCCATACCAGTGCACTGACCATGCTGGACGGGAGATGCGTAAGCTTGCGCTTGCGCTAAACCTCACCCAGCTGGTCCAGGGGGCAACGAGGGTACTCATCGGCGATGAGGTACTGGTTAAATCAAAGCTCCAGAGCCTTGAACATCATCGCCGAGTTGCCAGCTTGTCGGTCTTTTATCGGTTGCATTTCGGGGAGTGTGCGATGGAATTGCATGATCTAATTCCACCAAGCCCGTTTCATCATCGGACTACAAGACGTACGGCGATGCGCCATCGCTACATGGTAGACATACCACCCATACGCACTAAACGTTTTGGAAATACTTTCATTATGCGTACAGCTAATGAGTGGAATTCCCTGCCGGAGTCTGTGTTTCCCGATAGCTACAATCTAGGAGTCTTTAAGTCAAGAGTGAATAGGTTACTTCTAGGCAAGCGTGCTTCACCGTCGACCACATCATCGCTTACCATCAGGTGAGATAGTGGTCAAGCGCGAGCCTATAATATATAAAAAAAAAAAAAAAAAAAAAGTGCACTTCATAGAGGTCTACACCCTACAAAGCTGTAAATAAGCATTAGTAGGGCAAGTTGTAAAATTGCTCGTCTCGTATGCAGTATCACCATATTCACCATCATACCGTATGTAAATTAAATAGCTGTTTTGCTCCAGTTTAAAGGATATAATAAAATACTAGTCTGTAATTGTCCCATTAAAGTTCAAAGACCTCTAATCATACGGAGAAGACACGTTCATTCCAGCATGCTTGCTGTAACGCATTGATTTATGTGATACTTGCCAGTGGCTTCGCCTGCGTCAAAGTTGAAAATTATCCCAAGGGAACATTTTCCTGGGATAAAACAATCCTTTAAAAAAAAAAAAAATGAGTGAAAAATAAATTTATTTTTGGAAGTCGGTCTGTTTCATATGTACCATTTTTTTGCGTTATGGACAACGACTTCCAAAAATGAAGTTATTTTTCACTTTGTTGTTTTGCTTATTTAGAAGTCGGTAGTATTTTTTTGTTATAAAGGTTTTTTATTTTTCACTTTTTAGTTGTACCTACCTAATAGGCAAGTTGTGTAGTAAGTTACCTATAACGCCAGAATAGATTACCCGAATCTTGAACATAACCAGTGAAATAAGAGATCTGCGTACCCATTAAGAGCGTACTGGCGTGATGTTATGTTATGAAATGGTATAAACAATAAAAGACAGACAGACATGCGATTGCAGCAATCCCGAGAGATTTGCCGTTATTTATTGAAGAGTTCTGTTGTATATCTTCGAAGTTCTTCATCAAATTTTCACCAAATTAAATTAAAATTGGACCACTTTCGGAACATACTCTTTCAAGCAAAAAAAGAATTTTCGATCTCAAAATCTCGATCTGAGATGGAGATATCGGAGAACAAAAAAAAAAAAAAAAAAAACAAACATGAAGTCGAACATAGAACCTCGTCCTTTTTGGAAAGTCGTTTAAAAATAGTGTCTGTAAGAAAACGGACCAGGGCATTGTGGTTGTACGCCTTTGATGAAGAATACACTAGTTAAAGGATCCCATACAAAACTTATCTTTAAAACTGACGCCAAATTGTGTTTCGGCAATTCTAAGAATTCTACTTGAAATAAATATACATTAATGCAAATTCAACCTTAAATGTAATGTTTACAGTTGCATTCACAAAACTATGTACAATAAGCAATAAAAAAAATATCAGCTCAATACAAATTTAGTCTTACACGCAAGTATTAAAGTCTCAATTACAATATGCCAAAAAAAGCAATTCAAAATTCGAATTTTTCAAAATTTATGTTCGATTCTCTGTTCCAGAACAGTTTATGTTTGTTACAATAGTTGGCGCGTTCGCTTTTTCGACGCAAACATTGGTCAAACAATCATAATATTTGGTAATTGATTCATATTTACTATATAATTCGGTTTTTACTTTATGAAAAACACTAAGGGCCTCGTTCACCACCTGCATTTAAAGTGTCGAATAGGCTAACCGCCAGTCAAAGTCACCCGTAACGTCATGTGCGAATTTCACGACTTTCGAGTAGGACTAATTATAAGATTAACTGACCCATATCTTACTTGCCACGACATCTGCCCATTAGCGAGTTTACCCATCAGTTTTTTAGGTTGTCCGTTGTCATTTTGTGTAGATTATTTTACAATTTGTGAATAAAAATGGATTTATTTGACTTGATTGATCATCAATTTGATGAATTAGAACATTCTACGACGCAATGAGTACCTAGGATTGGCGTATTTAAATGCGGTGTTGATTATTTTACGGGCCTAGATGTCACTCATTTTTGATAGAATTCGTCTATTGAATTATGCAGTAAACCAACATAAAATAACCCATAAATCGCAATATGATTGGTATTTTTATTTTTCAAGTGGTTTTACTAATAAACTATCAAATCTACTGAACTTCTGAACAATAGGCTATTATAACATATTAAAACCACATGCATACCAAACCAGACGAAAAAACACCATAAATATAAAAAAAGAAAGATAGAAAAAGTGTTTATATGCACCAGGCACGACGCATACCCTAAAAAAAAAGTACAAATGACTATTGACATCTGGCAATGGCATTTGCCGAGTAACATTGACGTATTATTGAACGAATGTAACGCAAGATTTGTTAAGGCATTCACTTAACCAGTACGTTGTTACTCGAACCTATTTTTTCGTTTGTGAAATTGACAAAAGATATTCGCAACTTTTACGTGCCACATAACGTTATCCTGGACATAACTAATCAGCGCTTTACTTGGAGATGGTGAACGAGGCCCTAAATGATATAAACTTACCGAAAAAATATATTCCTACCAAAATCAAGGTGTTACCGTTATTTGCACAGTTTTTGAACGCACATTGCGGCATTTTTAACGTATTAATGTTGGCTATGATTGGACCATACTAATTTCAAATAGGGCCACAACCGTATTTGTGGCCATATTTTTCGGCCCGTTATTGAATCGCTGATCGGGAATCTAGTGTATTCTTCATCGAAGTTGTACGCTAACAATTTTCCATCAAGTAGTCCGACTGCCAGTATTACCTACAAAACATAATTCGACCGTATTTTTCCAGAGGTTTCCCCGGGCCTCCGAAGGTAGCCAAGCTTATTATGTTAAGTTCAGTGAGGCCATCAAGCTTCATTACGGTCATTTACCTGAGAGGTAGCAGTTAGCTTTACGGCGGTTTTTAGTGGCTTGACTTATGAGTTGACCTTTAATATGCATGAGTTTAACCTAGATCTGGAGTGGACTTTTTATGCCATAGAATTTGTGTGTTTTTTTATTAAACCATCGTAGCAGGGGGTGTTTTGTAGTTTCTGCCTACTCCCTTGCGAAAAAAATCAGCCAAGTGCGAGTCAGACTCGTGCACCGAGGGTTCCGTACAAACCTCAGCTTAAAGGTATTATAGACCTGAGTATTTGATATGAATTTCAATTTAATACCTCTACGCGTTCACGAGGAAAGGGGTAGTAAGTTTAAAATTATTAAAAATATTTTTATTGTATGAAGTAGCTAAAAATTTACGGTTTTTGCAATTATTCCTTTATCTGTGCTATAAGACGTTGCTTCGTACCAAATTTCAAGATTCTGAGTTTACGGGAAGCACCCTTGATTCCCTTGCGAGTGTCGAAAATTTTCGGCAATTTGCGGCATAAACAGCTGTATCTTTTGATTGCGTTGGCTTAGAAGTTTGTTTTTTCACAGCTTTAAGGGACAGTAGATCTGAGTATTTGTTATAAATTTCAGCTTGATACCTCCATGCGTTCCTGAGAAAAAGGGTCTTGACAGACACACAGACGGACGGACAATAAAGTGATCCTATAAGGGTTCCGTTTTTTCCATTCGAGGAACGGAACCCAAAAAATGCCATGAGCTTATGTTTGTAAGTATTTTGTAGATAGCCTTCCACTGCATTCAGTTTCAGGAATCTATAGTTGTCGGGCAAGCGAGTGATTAGCTCACTGTGCCTTAATCCGGTAGCGGGGCTGCCGCTTTTGAGCCTTCGGATGAGCTCGGTTTGGTTTCGGTTCTAGTGAGACGATTCTGTTTTAAGGACGCTGTTACATTTTTGACGAACTCAAATTTAGGTATCTAGTCGCAGACAGCAACATTACGCGTACGCACATATTGAAACTACTGAGCGCTCGATTTTATACATCACGGAAATAATCTTGGTCCTTGATATTATTTTTAAATTTTATTGAAGTTGATTCAGGAAGGTTAGTTGCCACTTTGAAAATGCATTTGATAACTGTTACAAACCGTCGTCGTAAAAAGTAGGTTATTATTTTCAACCGTCTCCAAAAAAAGGAGATGCTCTATCTATTCGGCCAAACTACTTATCCGATACTTATCGGGTTTTCATCGATAAATGTATGTGGTGGTAGTTTCAGGGAAGGTTTTATTGTATAATATTTTAGGATCTGATAAAGATCTTCGGAGATAGACAATGGAACTTTTTAATAACAAACAGCAAATGACCTGCGATTACTGTGATCGTATGTTTATGTTTTGTTTTAACCATACCATAATATATCATCACGCTTGTACGGTTTTAGGGGGTACACAGATGTATTTAGTATACCCAATATGGGGTACCTACAAAAATTTAAAAGAGAAAAATAATAGCTTTCCTGTGACGAAAAACAATAGGTACCGACACCGACTTCCGAAAAGAATTTTATTTTTCACTTTGTTGTAGTAAGTAGGTATTTAAAAAAAAATCGCTACGTGAAATAAGTAGATACCTAAAACGAATTAATTTCCGGTCACAAGGATTTAAAAATGACTTGAACATTTTTCATTATATGGAATATATTAAATATTACTATCACATCATCAGTCACTATTAATGTTCCCACTGCTGAGACACAGGCCTCCTCTCTGTGAGAGGGAATGGGCATCAACAACGCGGGCCCAGTGCGGGTTGGTGGATGCACATATCTTCGAATATTTGGTTCTAGGACATGCCGGTTTCCTCACGATGTTTTCCTACACAGTTTTGAGAGCAACGGTGAATAAATAATTTACACAAAGTAAAGCGCCTGCCTGGGCTCGAACCCACGACCTACAACTTGTAAGTAAAGCTAATGACATACTACACAAAATCCATAAAAATGACATCCATGACGAAAATTTGTCTAATTTTTTTCGGCGCCATCTTGTATTTTGGTTTTGACCCCATATTCGATATAAGCGACCCCAAAATCCATGACAATGACACCCGTGACGAAAACATGTCAAATTTTAGTCGGCGCCATCTTGTATTTTAGTTTTGACCCCATATTCGATATAAGCGACCCCAAAAACCATGAAAATGACACCCATGTCGAAAAGCAGGCAAATTTTAGTCGGCGCCATCTTGTATTTTGGTTTTGATCCCATATTCGATATAAGCGACCCCAAAAACCATGAAAATGACACACATGTCGAAAAGAAGGCAAAATTTACGTCGGCGCCATCTTGTATTTTGGTTTTGGCCCCGTATTTGTCATACATACAAACCGGTTAAAATCATAAATCTCCTCCCACCCATTCACTTCTAAACTTCCCCGTCGGCAGCTTAACCTTACCCATCCTAATCCTAAACTTACTCAGAGCTGTTTAAACCCACCCATCCATTTCTCAACCTTGTCAACAACTGCTTAACACCAACTATTCAAATCCCGATCTTACCCAAAATAATTTCTAAATCACATTCTAATAATAATAGGAAACTCAAAAATACGGCATACGTCCGATAAAATATCAACTCCTTTCGATCACGACGAGGACGGTACTCACACGCATGCACACTACAATCTTTCTATTACTTTTATCGTATTTATTTCCTGCGAGAAAGCGATACGCCCGTCCTTCCACGAGCGCTTCTGAGCGCGGAATGATGAGCGGCGGGTACAAAATGTATGAAGACGTCGGCAAGTGATTTTATTTTAGCTAATAATTAAAAAATATAATTATTTAGGTGAAAAATAATTAGCTGCACCTGTAAAGGACTATATATACCGCAATTTTTTATAATTTTGAAGATAAAATATGCTGTAAATTTACCTAAACTGGAACCTATTCGGACCCTACTTTTTTTATTTTTTTGCGATTATTGTGATGGGCAAAACGTATTTGTGCGAAAATTTTGTATGATGTCATAACATTTTTCTGATGCATAACTTGAGCTGAATATATTATCTTTAAATTAAGACCATGATATCTTCACATCGGTGATTGCTTATACATTAAAATGGTACCTCAAAAGTACTGTTATTTGTAGAAAAATGTAATAGCGTCCTTAAGGCGCAGAATATTCGCCCTTCGCCCGGCATCCGTTAGCTCAGCTGCAAATCGGGGTGGCGGACGCGCGGCGGCGCGATTATAGCGGGTTCTAGGGAGAACGACGGGGACATGGATACGGTCTCCGCCACTAGTACAGCAGAAGCTATTTTTGGCACTTTTTAGGTAATGCTATTCTCACCAACAGCGATTCCCACCAAGCCATGCCCCTCTCCCCTCAGGCCTTATTTCAGAGGACATCGCAGTACACGCTGGTGTCCGTCAGGGCTGTCCTCTTTCGCCCCTCCTTTTTATAATCGTTCTCGACGGAATCATGTTGCGCACTTACGATAGCAGGCGTCGCGGGATAGAGTGGGGATTTACCAACGTCTTGGAAGACCTGGACTATGCCGATGATCTATGCCTGCTGAGTCATACACACGCCGACATGCAAGCGAAACTGAACGACCGGCGCCAGGAGGCTAAGACTGGGCTCAAAATTAACATCCGAAAGACTCAGGAGATGCGTACAGGTGTGAAGAATTCTACACCGATGTTAATCGGCACAGAGGTTGTGGAACGCGTCCACAAATTCACGTACCTCGGGAGCATCGTGTCAGAGACTGGAGGAACTGAAGAGGATATCACTTCACGGATCGTCAAAGCGCGATCTGCCTTCGCACAGCTGAGACCTGTGTGGCAATTGCGGCAACTGACCCGAAGGGTTAAATTCAAAATCTTCGGGTCCAATGTCAAATCCGTGCTGCTCTACGGGTGCGAAACGTAGGAAGGAAGGTAACAAAGGACATCTCGCGCCAAATCTAGATCTTCGTCAACCGATGTCTTCGTCGCATCCTCGGAATTTACTGGCCCGAGATCATCTCTAATGTAGAGCAGTTGGAGAGATGCAACGAGACCCCGATCGACCGCCAGATCAAGCGGTGTAAATGGAGTTGGATTGGTCACACGCTCCGGAGGGATTCCGATCACATTCCTAAACAGGCCTTACATTGGAAACATCAAGGAAAAAGGAAGCGAGGCCGTCCCCGTCAATCCTGGCGACGTACCGTAGTAGCTGAAGCGACGAGCATTGGAATGGCGTGGAGCGAGGTGAAGCGCGAAGTTCAAGACCGGTCTCGATGGAGGACTACTGTGGAAGCCTGTATTTTTTTTTGAAGAATCTGATTTCTTGGGTGAATAAACATGACACTTGACATAAATACCATCCTAAATAAACAATAAAGGTTTATTTAGGTTGTCATTATTAGTTTTTTGCAACTACCCCTCAAAGACGATTTAGGAGGTAAATGAGAAGAATCTGAATTCTTGGGTCAATAAACTTGAAACTTGCCACAAATACTAACCTAAATGAATAATAAAGGTTGCTATTATTATATTTTTATACTACTGGTGTTAAAGTTTTTTTTGAAGAATCTTATTACTTCAGTTAATAAACTTGAAACTTGACATAAATACCAATCTAAATAATCAATAAAGGCTTTCATTGGTAGTTTTTCGAAACTACCCCCAAAAGATGATTTAGAGGATGTTATTTTTTTTGAAGAATCTGATTTCTTGGGTCAATAAACATGAAACTTGACATAAATACCATCCTTAATAAGCAATAAAGGTTAAGTCAAGTCAAGTAAGTCTTCGTACGTACCAGGCCCCTCAGAAAGTATTGCGAAAAAAAGTTTTTATATATGGGAGACTGGCCAGTTATAATGTTTTTCGAAAATATGATTATTTATGAGTAAAAATAAGTAAGTTCCAATTTCAAAATTTCCCTCCACATTTTTTGCGAGTTAATTCAAAGTATTGTGTCTCACTGAAATATGGATCTGCGCCGGGAACATTTTAGAGCTATGATTTTATACGATTTCAAGTGTCGCCTGAAACCGGATGAATCGTACGATAGACTTCAAATGGCATTCATGGATGAAGGCCCTTCCAAGGCAACCGTGTATCGTTGGTATAACGAATTCAAGCGCGGTCGACCAACTTTGGGGGATGACGAAAGAAGCGGTCGCCCTTTGACGGCTGTTACCGAAGAAAACGTGCTAGCAGTGAAAAATTTAATCCAAGACAATAGGCGAATTACATATCAGGAGATTCAACACATATTGAAGATTGGATCGGGAAGCGTTCACGAGATTCTACACAGCCATCTTCGCGTGAGGAGGATAGTATCACGCTGGGTGCCGCACAACCTCACCGATGCTCAGAAGCAGGCCCGGGTGGAATGGTGCCGTGATATGCTTAACAAATTTGAAGCAGGCTCGTCTCGGCGTGTTTACGACATCGTTACAGGTGATGAGTCCTGGATTTATCAATACGACCCAGAAACCAAGCGCCAGTCGACTGTTTGGGTGTTTCAAAATGAGCCAACGCCTACCAAAGTGAAGCGATCTAGAAACGGGGGTAAGATTTTGATCGCTAGCTTTTTTAATTTGACTGGCCACTTGGTATCAATTCCCTTACGGGATCAAAGAAGCATTAATGCCGAATGGTATACTACCAAATGTTTGCCAGAAGTTTTCTCTGTTACAAGCAACAAGCGACCAAACACAGGGCTCCGCGGGCTACTGCTCCACCACGACAATGCACCTGCGCACACCGCACTCAAAACGAGGGACTTCCTGGACAGCACGCCAGTCAAACTCCTGGGTCACCCTCCTTACAGCCCTGATCTAGCACCGTGTGACTTCTTTTTATTCCCAAAAATAAAAAATCAGCTCAAAGGGATACAATTTTCGTCGCCGGAAGATGCGCTGGCTGCGTTCGAGCAGGCTGTAAACGAGGTGTCTGCGGCGGACTGGAAAAAGTGTTTTGAAAACTGGTTTAGGTGCATGAATCTTTGTATAGAGGCTGGTGGAAAGTACTTTGAAAAGATTTAATAAAAATATATGTACGTATAGAACAATTTTTTTTAGTTTCGCAAAACTTTCTGAGTGTCCCACGTATTTGTTTTAAATAGGCTAATAAGCAGAACATTACAGAATGAGTTGAAATATAGAACGAAATCAACAGTACATTTCAGAATGACGTGATATATAATGCAGAACAAAATCAAGAGAACAATAAGTTAGTAGAGCTCCAAATTCTATTTTGCATAAAGAGCTTGTTATTTCCCACTTCAAATTTGCAGCTCGGAATTCCGCATTAATAAAACCTTTCATTCTCGCTACAAAATACAGTTGCTCCGAAGTATTCTACCCATACACAATACGGTATCATGTCAGAGAATGTGAATGGGAAAACAAAGAGAAGAGTGGTTGGTACAGAAGCTGCAATCTGCCTAAGTAGTTCTGACTACACAGTAAACTTTACCGGTATGTTGTGCCGAGCGTAAGGACTGAAAACTTAGTTGTAATAAAGTGTTAAGTTGTATACCAACTGCACTTTATTTTCGACGCCATATTTTAGATATGTTTATTTGTAGGCTTAGTTAGTGTATATTTTCGCAAGCAATTAACTGGAATCACATTTTTTTTTTTTATAACCTATAGTCTCGCGCTTGACCACAATCTCACCTGATGGTAAGCGATGATGTGGTCGACGGTGAAACACGCTTGCCTAGAAATAACCTATTCACTCTTGACTTAAAGACCCCTAGATTGTAGCTATCGGGAAACACAGACTCCGGCAGGGAATTCCACTCCTTAGACTTCCACATCATCGCGCGTTCCTCAGTTTTTTACAGTTTCTATGAAATGAACTATGGATTGTGTGTCATTTGGAAGATAATTTTGTTAGCTTTCAAATGATATCAAAATGTAAGACTAACTTTATTACCAATATATAAATTTACATAGTCTAAATACTTAACTAACAATAACTACCTACATATAACTATTTAGATAAGACTAGAATTCGTTAGAAGAATAAATTTGTGTATCTAAGAAAATGGGGCCCATTACGAGCAACTAATTAGTTAGTTTACCATTTTTAATAAATAATTAAAATAATTTAAGATTTCATGGTTTTCTTTCATTTAATTTATCTAGTTTTTTAGAGAGATTTCATCCTTATAATTGACCCTAACGATCGATGCAATAAAAAAGTACAGAGTGTAATTTTTATAGATTTTAGTCGGTTCGATTTCCGGATGTGGCAAGCGGTTTTTCGAAAATCTTTGAACCCAGTTGTTTTTTCTTTTCAATAATAAAGGAATGTTTTCTTTGATTAAAATTTTCTATATAAAGTATTAAGAGTACTTTCCCTTCAGATGGCATTACAAAATTCCACCCTGTATAAAATACAAAAAAAAAAGTTAATTTAATTTTCTACCTAAATCTAGGGTATTATTGCAACAGGTTGAAGTTGCGGATGCCTAAATAAATAGGAAGTAATATGAAATAATAAAAAAAATATTTACAATCTATGTAATTTACCCCTCAATAGTTTGTGTTACCCCCTTCGCCCTAATAGCTGCCTGTAAACAGGTTTTTCATTGACAAAATGAGTTTCCTGATGGAATCCTGTTGGATTTCGTGCCACTTTTTGACTCAAGCAGTTTTCATGTCTTCCATCGACACCGGAGCTGGACATCTTCTTTTTCTATCATTTCAGCTCGTCCCTCATATGTTCAACGGCGCTTCACTACTGTAAGCGTCCATGAAGTATTGCATTTTATTGTCTATGGTTGCATGTTAATAATTATGAAACTTCTGAATCGTGCTGAGCGTGCATCTGTCAAATGTAAAATAATAGACTGGACGGAGAGTAGGAACAATGTTCTTTATCATTGTTCTTAGTTTAAAAAAATATGGAATCGGTTTGAGTAACCATCCATTATTAACCCCCAATTTCCCAGCTCAAAATTATCGGAGAATTAATGTGACAAGGAGAATTAATGTGACAAATTGTCAAGCACGTGCTATCTGCTGTGATTGGTTGAATGAATTTTCAACAGCCAATCACAGCAGATAACGCGTGCTTGACAATTTGTCACACTAATTCTCCAATAATTTGAGCTGGGAAACTGGGGGTAAACCTAAAGTGACAGCGTTGCCAAATTCAAAGTTGACATTACTCACACACGACCAAACCAATTCGTCTAGTCGCCTCTGACTTTTTCCTACACATGGTGTTCCACAAAGTCGGGCCACTTTTTACACCCCAATTCATTTACACCTGTCGCGTTGGTCTCGACCCGAATCAATTTGCGCCGCAGTGGTAGCTATGTCGTCACCCCCCCCCCGCCCCCTACGACGACAGTTCAAAGGGGGGATGAATTGTTGTATGTATCGCGAAAAGTTTTAGCATGCTTGAATGAAACGGCTTGTATGACTAATGAAAGTCCAATTATTTATTTTATTTGAAGTTTTGCACATGAATACAATGAACAAATGTAATTAAATAAATAAATAATCTATGCGTTCATTGCTGTTTTATCATAATTAATACAATACTATATTTATTCCTGACGATCGGTTTTTTCCAACAACAGCTTATCCGTCGACAAAGGCCTCCTCCAAAGATCACCCAATCTCTATCTCTCGCATTTCCTATCCATTCTGGACCGGTCACTTTTTGAGGTCATCTTCCCGACGTTCATTTGTCGACCTTTATATTTTTTGCCATTCCTGGGGTAGTACCACTCTGTTATTGTTCTAGTCTATTTCTCCGTTTTCTCTTTCAGCATATGTCCTGCCTATTTCCATTTAAGTGCTTTGCATACTTTATTCACATCATAAAATGTTGTTAAATTTTTAATACTAAATGTAATTATAGATAATGAACTAAGGTAATATTTTGGTTTCAAACACCACGAAGAAGATGTCAGAAAGCTACTTGATAATGAAGACACTAAGAGTGAGAAAGATTACGAAGAAGATGGCAGAATGCTACTTGATGATGAAGACACTAAGAATGAGAAAGATCACGAAGAAGATGCTAGAAAGCTACTTGATTATGAAGAAACTAATAATGAGACAGATCATGAAGAAGATGAAAGAAAGCTACTTGATGATGAAGACACTAAGAATGAGAAAGATCGCGAAGAAGATGGCAGAATGCTACTTGATGATGAAGACACTAAGAATGAGAAAGATCAGAAAGAAGATGGCAGAAAACGACTTGATGATGAAGACACTAAGATTGAGAAAGGGCTTCTTCCATTCTTATTTTTCATAATCTCGATGATTCCATTTACAGTTTCTAATATAGATGTTGTGCTTCGACCAGAACTCAGCCATGAAATCCCTAGCGCTGGCCTCGCACAGGTCTTTCATGGTGCTGGTGTTTGTGCACAAGGAGCAGAACAACAGATGGGACAACGTTTGCTGTGTGGTTCCACAGTCGCATTGTGGCTGATCGGAGTACCCCTATCTGACCATGTTATACCAACAGCGGCCCCCTTGGCTTCGCAGCCTATTTAGGGATTTCCAGGTTGGCCATGGCAGTTTATGCCCCGCTGGAAGCTTTTCATCCATTCATCCATTATATTAGATACTAGCTGACCCCCGCGGCTTCGCTCCCGTCAAAATTATAGCCTATGTTACTCGGGAATAATGTAGCTTTCCATAGGAGAATTTTTAAAATCGGTCCAGTAGTTTCGGAGCCTATTCGGTACAAACAAACAAAAAAATCTTTCCTCTTTTTAATATTGGTATAGATAGACAAGAAAGTAACTCTGTCTGTCTCTTTGCTACGTTGTGATGCCTAAACCGCTGGACCAATTAGTACAGAGATAAATTGGACTTGAAGAAGGAAATAGGATACTTTTTATCCTGGGTGTGTGTTGCCTTGGGATAATTTCCGACTTAGACACAGGCGAAGGCGCTGGCAGTAACTAATGTCATACTTCGATTCGAAAAGAAGAAGTCCTATTCTCAGTAGACTGGAGACACCCCTTTCTGGCCATCCATCATTCAAACAGTCCATCCATCCATTCTTTGGCGACAGGACACTGATAAAAGCATTATACATTACAAACTTTTAACATTAAAACAGAACAAGCATTACTTAACCAGTCTATAACTGCCCCATTAAAGGGCAAACACCTAAAGGCAGAGACCCCAGTGAAGGGTAAAAACATTTATCACCACTCTCGTTGATATTTCAAACCATCATAATTTGAAACAACGATGTTGTTCCGTTACCGCCAATAAGCAATACAAAGAAAACGAATGAAATATTCATTGATATATTAATACATAATGCAGTTGACCAACTTCTGAATGAATGATTGATGCCTAACTTCCTAACAGTTACTTAGAATACATTTTCAGAAATTAGAAGCTCGTTTATAAAAGAAGGATTTAAATTAAAAAAAACCGGCCAAGTGCGAGTCGGACTCGCGCACGAAGGGTTCCGTACTTGGTAAATTGTGGTTTACGATTTATGACGAATAAAAAAAAAACTACTTACTAGATCTCGTTCAACCCAATTTTCGTTGGAAGTTTACATGGTAATTGTAACATCATATATTTTTTTTAGTTTTATCATTCTCTTATTTTAGAAGTTACAGGGGGGGGGGGGGCACACATTTTACCACTTTGGAAGTGTCTCTCGCGCAAATTATTCAGTTATTAGTAGTTTAATTAGTTATTAGTAATTATTCAGTTGATATTAGAAACCTCAATATCATTTTTGAAGACGTATCTCGAAGCTCGTTTGTAAAAGAAGGATTTAAATAAAATAAAAACCGGCCAAGTGCGAGTCGGACTCGCGCACGAAGGGTTCCGTACTTGGTAAATTGTGGTTTACGATTTATGACGAATTAAAAAAAAACTACTTACTAGATCTCGTTCAACCCAATTTTCGTTGGAAGTTTACATGGTAATTGTAACATCATATATTTTTTTTAGTTTTATCATTCTCTTATTTTAGAAGTCACAGGGGGGACACACACATGTTACCACTTTGGAAGTGTCTCTCGCGCAAATTATTCAGTTTAGAAAAAAAATATATTAGAAACCTCAATATCATTTTTGAAGACCTATCCATAGATACCCTACACGTATGGGGTTGATGAAAAAAAATCTTTTTAGTTTTAGTTTCAAGTATGGGAACCCCCAAAATTTATTGTTTTTTTCTATTATTGTGTGAAAATCTTAATGCGGTTCACAGAATATATCTAATTACCAAGTTTCAACAGCATAGTTCTTATAGTTTCGGGAAAAAGTGGCTGTGACATACGGACGGACAGACAGACAGACAGACAGACAGACAGACATGACGAATCTATAAGGGTTCCGTTTTTTGCCATTTGGCTACGGAACCCTAAAAAGGTGTATTAGTAATGCGAAGAGCCAAAGACAATGTTAGGGCGAATCTTGATTTTCACATTACAATCTTCTTTACTAACTTCATGAATAGGAAAGATTAGAGCGTTGCCATATTTAACCCAAAGGTTGACTGGTACAGAATGCCTTGTGGCATTAAGTCCGCCTATAATACCACTATTGTACACTGAGTTTAAATAAATAAATAAGTACATGGCAACACTTTAAATAAACGATGTAAACACTATAAAACGTAACCCTAACCGTAACTATTGTTATGAAAACACTTTGGTCTTTGTAATAAGGAATAACAAAATTCTATCATTAAATTTATTAAAATAGTGGTGATGTTAATACAAAATTCAAAGCACGGTCCTCAGTAATTAGATGTAGAAGAGAAAACTGAGTTTATTCGGTTATGCAATTTGTAGCGTTAAATATGAGTTTAACCGCGCTCCAGCGAACCGATTCTGACATTCATTACATACAGGTAGACACTCACAGTTTTGCAGTAGTTAGCTAATTGTTTAGGCGTTAATAGGAGCATTTAATATCTAATTTTGAAATTGAAAAGTTTAACTGTTAGTTTGGTAGACTCGTTTCGATGCCGGTTGTTAGTTCTGAAAGGTAAAGTGCAACTGTGAAAATGATTAAACTGAAATTTGATTAAAGCAAGTTGCAGAGTTTCGTGGAAAACTGGAAATTTGCTATTGGTTCTCTGCTACTGGGAGAGTTTGGACCTATAAAGTTTTAATAGCAAAAAACTCTGCGCTGGTAACTTTGTGAATTCTGGATATAGTAGAAACGGTCATAAATCAAAGGGCGAATTTGAAAAGCGAAGAACAGAAGGAAGACAGGAGATAAAACGAGTTTGCACACACTAAAGAAACCCTAATTAGTCTTGTCATCAACACAAGTTATACACAACTGCATAAGCTAAAAAGCAAAGAAAAATCGATAATAGGAGCAGTAATATTAATGCAAAACTAATTTGTGATAATGGCGAGAGCTGTGCACATAAGCATAAGGTGCAAGCTATTAGCAGGTCCGGAGTAATCACTTCATAATCTGTAGAAGCTATAATATAGCATTAAAACACTTGAAATAAAAACGTGTAAACTTGCGAATAGTAGTAATATTATTTATTCTGTGGCAGACATACTTGGAAAGACACGCGCCACAAATATAGAACTGGGTCACAAACCGTCCGCGATGCGTAGGAGTCTTGTCATTTGCAATTTAAAAGATAAAATAGTGTTGTTTAATGTTCCTGTCGTAAAGTGATTTGCATGTTATTAAATGCATATTTCATTGTTTTCTTTTCTTTATGTCCTTAATTCGTTTAGGTGTTGTTTATTTTTCTATTGATTCCACTGAAGTTACATCTTGATATTTCTGCACTACAACTCGGTAAGGATTTACAGAACACACTCTAAGCAAATGTTTTAGCATAAATTGCTTCCTTCGCTTCGTTTCAAAGACCTTTTGTGAATGAATTTAGTTATTCATCAATGCAAAGTAATTTGCGTCTAGCGTTGATTTGTTGACGTTGGTCATTAAGCCGTTTGTAAGCTTGTTTGAAGTTCGTTGTGGTAAATTAATGTGCATAGTTTAGCGTTCTTTGGCACATGGCATTTGTACTTCTGTCAATCTGTTTATACCTTTCTACATGATATTTGTAACTGACAAATGATTGACTACTCATAACGACTTGTAGTTCAATGATCTGATCTGATTCATCGCTTTTTTTAGAATCGAAGTACTTGCCTGCATTGTTTGTTTGTCTAAGGCTTCACTATACTTTACAAAGTTTATTAGACCGTGTGTTTTACAACTGTTTATGTACCGTGTGTATGTGCAACGTGTTTTGTAGTAAAACATCAGGTCACAGGAGTAAACAATGTGTGGTAAAAGCTGGTAAAACATTTAATTTTAGATAACCTTGCGGCTAAATTCTGTGACGTGTGAGAGTTGGAATATCTTGTAAGAAGCACGATTGTTTTCTTTTTGAACTATTTTAATGGCTGTTATTATTTTTAACACCGCACTACATATAAAACTTATGTTTGTATAAACTGTTTGTTTCATAATAAATTCTGAGGCCACTTTACGTTTTCTCACTAGCATTTGCCCGTGACGTCGTCGTCTTTGATTTTAGTATGCAGGTAACACATTTTTTCCGAGGCGACAAGTTCTGTGATTCTCTCCTTCCTCGCATCGTGTTCCTCATTAGGGGTCATTATTCCCCCGTCCGGATATCAACTTTTCTTTTATGATGTGTGTCTGTCCTTGGCGTCGTGGAGTGCATCGTGCAGTTTAGTGTTGAACGTTGAACGGATTAGGGCATACCACCTGATCGGGCTTCGACACCGTGGCCTCCTGCCATCGACAATACCAGTTATCATGAACTGGTTTCGGGCAATGTGACCAAAGAATTCCAGGATTCTTCGCTGGCAGGTAGTGGAGAGTCTGGTTTTGATGTTGCTGATTTTGTTCACGGAATTTGAAGGATCCTTCACCAATACCACATATCGATCTAAGATTCTATGTTAAGGTTCCCCTAGTCGACGACACGAACTATTTTGTGCGCAAGGTTAAAATGCATGTTATCTCATCCGACAACACGTGCGAAAGAGATAGATGCTTTGATGAGCAGTTAGAAGCTAGTTCGCGTACGAATTAGCACTTTTGCAAATTTGTATCGAAATGGATGATGATTTAGGACGAAAACGAGCGCGCGAAATTTTATAAACAGACCTTTGGGAGTCTAGATATCATGAAAAAACGACTAAATATATATTTTCAAAATAAAATTATTTGCATTATTGAATTACTAATCTATCCCTGTATGGAGGCCGTTTTGCAATTTTCCTTCTTCTTATGGTATTTGTTTCCGCCCAAAGATGCGTTAAAATTAGTGTTGAAGTATGGAACTCTCGACGCTCATATAACTTTCAAATATTTTATTTTTTTACTTTTTTGTTTCCTTACAGAGGTATATGATGAGACAAATTGATATCAATTTTTATTTTGAACGTATACATCGTCAAACAGTGGAGTAATCGCCTGACTACGTTTGTATGGAAGATTGATCGACTAGTGTAACCTTAAGTAATATCGTTTAACGTCTTACCAGACATAAGTCTAGCCTGCCTACCTAATACTGATAATACAAAATATCGTCCACCTCAAAAATTTAAACGTCTCTCATTCTTCAGTTACAAAATAATATTATCTGAAATCGTAATCAGAAGTTCTAAGTTCCACAAAACTGTTAAATAGCAGATTTAAGCCAAGCACCGATATCCAGAAATAAAATATAATCCCAATAGATCAACTACGGACAGTCAAAATCCGTAAAATGCATTCAGTTTTAATAGTGGTAGGCGTTAATTTTTAATTAACCCGCGCCGGAAAAAGAGGGGTGTTATAAGTTTCACGTGTGTTGCTGTGTATCTGTGTGTCTGTGTATCTGTGTATCTGTGTATCTGTGTATCTGTGTATCTGTGTATACCTGTGTATCTGTGTATATCTGTGTATCTGTGTGTCTGTCTGTGGCATCATAGCGCCTGAACGGATGAACCGATTTTGATTTAGTTTTTTTTGTTTAATAGGTGATTTTGTCGAGAGTGTTCTTAGCTATATTTGAATAAAATCGGTTCAGCCGTTCAAAAGTTATGGGCGTTTTACTGTTTGAATCGGGGTGTTTTCGCAAGATAAATGTGTCGGGGGTTTTTAAATTTTGAAATTTTACTTGTTCAGTTACATGATCGAGTTTGTTTTGTTTTTATTTAGGAATAAGTGAGTTCTATTCAGATCGTAAAGCTGGGAACAAATTATCGGACGCGGCTGACGGACGCGACTTACAGCCGTGACTGATACGTGTGGACAGTCGTTTGGGACGCGGCTTGCGGACGCGTCCGAGCGTTTATTCCATAGGTAATATAGCTTATTTAAGGCGCCGATTCCCTTGAGTAGCTGATTTTAAAATGAGAATCACGTCTAAACGGCTAGTCGTAATTTATTGGAAAAAATATATGTTATATGAGACCATTTTTTAAATAATTTCATCTGAGCAAATTTTGAGTTTTATTCGTATAACATAGTGTAATTAATTTGTAAAGTTATGTCTAAAACGGACAAAAACACGACAATCACATCAAAACCGCTGGGCGTATTTTAATGAAATCGACACTATATCAAAGACAATTTAATTATCTACATTTTGATCTGAAGCTTTTTTTTTTAAAGTCACAGAATAATAAGAAAAGTACAAAAAACTACTAAATTTCGGGTCGCGCGGGTGAGAAACGAGGGCGCGTTTTGTTCCCTCAAGGTCGTTGGCGTAAGTCGTCGTCTTAAGGCGGTACCCCGAGCAAAACGCCGCGAAACCCGTTTTTCGTGCTGTTTTAAGGAGCTATCTACTCGTTATTTAAAAAGAAATATCAATTAATAAAAATACATTAAAATTTTACATAATATTGATTCTAAAATGGTAGATTTAGTTTTTTTTTAAATGTTGTATATATTTCACTAATCTCCTTCCAAAAAAACATAAAAATGAGAAATAATTATTGATATTATGCATCTCCTCGTAAAGTGTTCATTAATAATTTTTTGTACTAAGACTAATGGATAGACAATTTAATAACGAACATTCTTGTAGATATTTTTTTTTCAAAAGACCCAAATCCGATTTTATAAAGATTTTATTCTAAAATCTGGGCGTATTCACTACTGTAATTCATGCGCCACCAGTGCCGCTAGACCAATAGGAATGCTCAAATCTCAAGCCGATTTTTTGGTCAGGGTACCGTCTTAACGAAGATTATGTTTGTGTAGAAACATATTGAGTACTGAAAGTAAGGACGCGATTCTCTGCTGCGAACACACTCTGACACAAACATCCAGCGGGCCAGATCTCTATAGGGCGACCGAAAGCCCAAGGTCACGTCCGCGGCTTACGTCCGATAGTTTTCACAATGTAGTGTACATTCATTACACAGATACTCTATAAGTCGCGGCTGTCAGTCACGTCCGTCAGCCGCGTCCGATAATTTGTTCCCAGCTTTAACATTTCCATACCATACTCGTTGCCAAACGCATTCTGAAAGAGTTTAACAAACTCTACGTTTCGCATGTTTCCTCCTTCGTATGCCATCTATTGTATTAAAATTGTTTTGATTATTGGCGAAGAAAGATGGCGAAGATTAAATAAAATAAATAAATAACCTACACAAATATCATGATGAAGTGATAGGTAGGTAATATTTTTGTTTGTAGTATGTAATCTCTAGAAGTACTGAAAAATTCTTGCAAAACTACTTATCACTACACCAAGAGAAAGAAAGAACAAGTAAAAATTCAAAATTTAAAAAACTCCCGACACATTTATCTTGCGAAAACATCCCGATTCAAACAGTAAAAGGCCCATAACTTTTGAACGGCTGAACCGATTTTATTCAAACATAGCTACAAACACTCTCGACAAAATCACCTTTCAAACAAAAAAAATGAAATCAAAATCGGTTCATTCGTTTAGGCGCTATGATGCCACAGACAGACACACAGATACACGGTAACACACGAGAAACTTATAACACCCCTCTTTTTCCGGTGGGGGTTAAAAAGGTAGTTATCAATATTCTAGCTGTAGCGACTTATAAAACTGAAACCCACAAACCATAGTAACCTAACCAGCCAAACTAAAATCGGCTGTTAAAACTTTTGACGAGTCTGAATTGCAGACATATTTGTTTTAATGCTCAAGACTTTGTAAAAATATTTTGAGCTTCGCAACTCAAACACGCAATGATACAATTTAGAAATGGTTGCTGTTTGCACGCGAGCTTTCATGAAGGACATGAAGTTATCGTATTTAAAATGACTTTACTGAGGTCATCGATGAATTAAATGATTAGACAAAGTGGAAATGTAAACGTAACTGACATTCAGTAACAGCTTGAAGACAAAAATCATGATGATGATAATGATGAAGAACACAGTGATCCTGATAAAGCAGATTTTCAGTTTAACTTAAAGTCTCAAACCTCGGCAATTGATTTTATGAATGTCGACGAGTTATTAAACAGTTTATTCAAAATCAATAATCATATAAATGACAGAAACTAGTAAAACTTCTAATTCATGAAGTCTATTCCAATAAATCAAACTGCCTAGCATGTCCCCAACTGTATTGGGGTCGTTATATCATCATATCAGCCGAAAGACGTCCACTGCTGGACATAGGCCTCCCCCAAGCGTCGCCACATTGACCAGTCGATCCCCGCAACCTTTACCAGGTCATCGGTCCACCTGGTGGGAGGCCTTCCAACGCAACGTCTTCCTTTCTGCCCCGTCGGCCATTCGTTCTGCGAGCAATGTGCCCTGCCCACTGCCACTTAAGTTTGGCAATTCTTCGGGCTATGTCGGTAACCTTGGTTCTCTTACGGATCTCTACATTTCTGATTCGATCACGCAAGGAAACGTCGAGCGTAGCCCTCTCCATTGCCCTTTGAGTGACTGTAAGCTTTCTGATGAGGCCAATTGTAAGCGACCACGTCTCAGAGCCATATGTCATCACTGGCAACACACACTGGTCGTTGACTTTTGTCTTGAGACACTGTGGTGGTCGTTATATAATATTATTATTATTGTCTTGCAGTCCTTGACAAAACTGGTAGGTATCAGATTTTAGGCTTCTAACTAAAGATACAATGACAGACGGAATGGCTTAACTTGCTTTCCGAGGCACGCAGGTCTCAGTATATCAAGAACGACTCGATCTCTAAGTTCGACCCGTGCGGCTGATATTATTTAGCCACGGGCTCCTCTGTCATGATGTCTGTTCCAAATACATTTTCATTTTCAGTCATTTCTCTAAAATCTGAGTATAATCAGGGAAAGCGCACTAAAAGCAGTGATTACCAATTAAAAAGCATGAGTCAGTTCTCCCCTTCAGTCTGGCGAATTTAATTGAAGGGTTTCCATCGTGCCGTGCAGTTAGCATTCATCAATCATAATAATTGCGCGCGACAGCCCCAAGGCACGTCTGCGAATACACTTTTAAAAAACCCTTTCATATTTCGCACTGAAATTTATGTCGACCGTCACCGGGCATTAATAAAAAGTCATATTGATTTTAATGCTTGAACGCTATGGTAAATACGGGATCATTTAATTTTAATGGGTTAATATATCAACTTCATTTGCCAATATTCGGTCAATTTGAGTTTACATGCTGTTTATATTTCATTTATGACTGCTCTACACCATCGTTTTTGAGTTGTATTATTGAACTCGAATATGCATCTGCCTAGGCTTGTACCAACTATGTTTTGGTCGGCTTCTAGGATATGTTGGATTGACTGCCTAACTGACATTCACAAGAAGGAAGACTTGTCAGATTTGATGGCTTCTGATTACCTTAACGACTGTCAAACATCTTCAAAAGACAGCCGGGAACAACGGCATTAAGCACTTTCCAAGGTATGAAGGAGTTTCGGTATGTAATGGCAGTTGCCTAACCTCGTAAATCATGTATATTCATTAATTTGGCTTGAACTGTTCTGATTGTACTTTTGCGTTCAATTTTATCTTTAGTGGCTTTGCCTGATTGATTAAATATGTGTTAAACATTGACGTTGGTGGATAATTCAAGAATGTTAATAAAAAACGATGAACTTGCTAGCCTTATTCCAATATCCATTATTACTTCTTCATTTTCAATTACTACATAGACTTTTTGTTTCTGATGACAGTATTTCTCCAATTTTGATATTAAATCCAGAAATAAAGAGCTTCCAGAAAGCTTACTCAGGATTATCGTTGAAAAAAAAAAAAACGACTATTATACTCGACAATATTCCCATATGGTCCATAGGTTCTGCTGAGAGGGTAACGTGACAGTTTGATGTTACCGTAACGTAAGATGTCGGAACGTAACAAGATCTGACACCCGAGAATTCTTCTATTGTTACCAGTTAATAGACATCCTCGTTAAGCCAGAAAATTGGGTTAACATACATGTAGTAAGATATTTTCGCATAGTTCCTTACTCCTTTTGATTAGTTTCGAGGGAGAGATTAGGCTACCAACCGCTTTCCAATATAACAACCAACAGTGCTTCTATAGTTAGGATAATGTATGGTAATTTAAAAGCCCTTTTCATTAATCCCGCAACAAGCAACGAATTTCTTAGATTAGTAGGCGCCGCGCCGTAGACGGTCTTCATAATTCAGAGTTTCGTCGATATATCTTATAGCACTATCCCGCTCTAAAGTTGGGGTAATGCGGTGAAGGAAAATGTACCAATAATCTGTGTCTGCGTACGTCTCAATCAGAGGACATCTCTCGCGAATGTCAAGGAGATAGGGATCGCTATCAGATTGATGGTTGGTGCGAGTGATCTCAAGACGATGACTGATGATAACTGTGATTGTGAGATCATGAAATACACGAATGACATTATTAATTCATAATACTTGCGCATCAAAAGTCCTGCCTCAAACCAGGTTAATTCGATGCTATCTATTGCTATGAGTTTATTCCCTTCTAATTTGACGTGCACTTCACATGTTATCAGTTGTTATCGGCGTCATCACGAAGGCACAGGTACCACTAGTTAATTAAGATCGGGAGCGCTCACCCTCTCTGGAAGAGGTCGACATTGTAGAACTTGTAGAGTTCCACGGAGAACTCGAAGGTGGCCTGCAGGTCGCTCATGGTTCGTGTGAGGAGCAGGCGCGGGCGCGGGCGGCGCGGCGCGCCATGCCGCGGCCGCTACCAGCCCGCAGGGCGCATGGCCCTCACCGCATGGACACGCACTGCACTGCACTGACCACACCCGCGGAGCTCGCGCGGCGGCGGCGGCGGCGCTGCGGCTCGGCTCGTCGGGCGGGTCCGGGGCGCGCGCGGCTGACGCAGCCGCTGACACCGACGTACGGCTCACAGTGCGGGAACCAGGAATTCATTTTTTAATAGCGGCCAGCGCGCATGCGCCGCGCTCGTCCCGAACGTAACGACTAGGGTAGGGACGATGCCGCCGCCGCGGATAATTTGCTACGCGTGGATATTTGCATTTCTGTCTCATTATTTTCTGATGTTGTTTTCAAGAAAATGCAAAGTGTTTGGATGTTCCCATTTAGCGACACAACTACGTAGATATATATTCTGATGCGTTAGTGTGTAGTATTTGAGAGTTTCGCCGAATATATCGTGTCGGATATTTTCATATGACTCAAAGGCCACTACCGTTTCTGGGGTGTACTGGTGTTTGAGTATTTCTGTCACCGTGTCATAGTAATATTTGAATTCGCCAGCATGAAACCATACTGTCAAATCATAAGACTGAAAGGCAAGTCTGAAAATAATCCAAATCGAATAAAACTAGCTTTAAATTCATCGTTTGGGATATTTTCGGATATCGGGTGAGCACATGCCTAGAGGTGCGTGTCTGCCATGTTGAGCGGGAGACGCGCCGTCGCGCCGCGTCGCCGGTGCGGGCTGCAGTGGCGGCCGGCCGCGGCCCGGGGCCCACCTACACAGGTGCGGCGGCCGGCTGACACCCGCCGTGCCGGCCAAGGCACGAGCCTCAGATATGTCGCGTGGTAATGCGGCGCGATCACTCTCCCGCGGGACTGCGCGACTCTGTAAAGGTCACAGGGGGACCGCCAGCCGGCCCCCCACCTAACCTTTCTCGTACTCTCCTACCTGCCGATCACTAGACTATAATTCTATACCGATGACGCCATTTTATAATACCTGCAGGGTGCGATTTGGGGTGACCTTTATTTGAGTGAGATTCGGTATTTTACGAGGCTTGCTAAGCCGATGCTAGATATGGTTGTGATAGCGGGTATCGCTCGCTACGACTACTACGGGGAACAATTATTTTAAGCTTAGCTCCACGTGTCGCAGTATTTTTGTCGACAACGACAAGTTTATTTTAACCCCGACACATATATAGAAAACTTCAGGAAACTGTCTGTAATAATATAAGCTATTAAAAGAAATGTGTTTTATTTACCACTCCACTCACGTTAACATTCATTCCGTGCTGTATAAATTACACATCTAGAATAATAATTAGCTTTCCTGAATAGAAGTCTAAAAATAATCCGCCAACAGATCAATGTTAGCCAACATGAGTTTCTGAATATTTCGAAATAGCAGCGAATTACATTGGGAGAACGAATGGAAATTTAATTGGCGGATTGTTGCAAAAGGTCACAGTTCAAGATTCGGGAGGTCGATAATGATTGGTTGGCGGGCTCGCGAAAGGATTGCAGAATAGTGCCTCCAGCCAACCGCCTACTGCCGGATCAGGCTACGAGGGTTCTTTCAATAACTTTGATTGCGTCTTTATTCGGGCAATCGGGACCTTTTTCAGGATTCCCGTGAAGTGATATTGAATTGACGAATTCCTTACTTTATTATTGCGCGTACCTACATGTACCTATATATTTAGCTATATAATGTTGTTATGTATTTGTAACCTTTACAGCTGTACTGTAGTTATGTACAGTTGATATCTGAAACGTCAGGCAGGTGTCCAGTGGGGTATTAAATGTCAATGAGATTACGATGCCCGGCCGTGCTTGAATGTCATTTAGATTACAGGAATCCTTAGATGATACAGATTTCTGTTGTTTACTAGTTGATGATAATTATAAGTAGGTGAACTACCTATAGGTATTATCGTAATTTAATTTCTGATCATGCAGTTATTTGAGAAGATATTAACTACTTGGACTAATTTAGTATGGTTTATTACTTTATTGATAAATTGTAATTCGAGGGATTTATTCGTCCATGAGCTATCCCAGTGCTGCCAACTTATTTAGCGCTTTTTTTGTTTCAATAGCGCGTTCTAGTGCCAAGCGCTAAATCTAGCGCTTATTGAAACTTTGGACTTTCTTTTTAAAATAAGTAACTGCGCAAACTATCAACTGCCAAACGATGTGTTGAGGCAAATTTCATCCACAGATAAATATAAATTCAAGTCCAAAACTAATCAAGACCACCCTTTAAATTCGGTGGCAAAAGCAATTGTGATAGAATCAAACAATGATGAATTAATTTAATTCGTATATTTTAAGAAATAATTATATTAACACGTTATCACTTTATTTTATTTTTACTAAACAAGTACTATATTGTATGTAACTCTTTTATATGACATATTTTGATTCAATAATAATAAAAAAAATACTTATAAACATATTTTATTACTCAAATTTACTGTCAAATTATTGGGTGTTCTGTTTGAATTTGGTGCCGAATACAGCGATTTTTTGACAGCGACCATTTAGCGCTTTCTAGCGCTTTTTTAAAGAGCTAACAGCGCGCTTAGGCGGGTTGGCAGCACTGGCTATCACAAAACAATTACTTTATTATCCTGAGTGCTGTAAATAATTTGTGGTTTTTGGTCGTAAGAAAATTTCCAAAAAAAAAACTTCTTTTTTCGAGTACAACCCATTTCAAGGAATACACCGAATTACCTGGCTCTGAGTGTTATGTAATTCCTGTGATATTTTCTCTATATGTACCAGTAATCATAGACTGAAGAATACATAACAATCATGAAAACCTACCCACAACTTTTTAAGTTTGCGTATTTAAAGGGGGTGAATAGGAATGAAGGGGTGAATGGGAACGAAAGTTTGATTAGGATTTTAACTGTGATACCACTTTATTGGTTTCAAACAAAGCATAATTTTTTACCCGACTGCTGAAGGAGGGTTATGTGTTTATCAGTCTATGTATGTATGTACGCATTGTAACGTTACGTAGCTCTCCGGAGCTATACGTAAGCCACGTTAGTAAAATTAAGATACAAAGTTTACTAAAAATTAAAGCTAAGAAAATAAAAAGGATATGATAATAAAATTGTGAGCCGGCTTCGCGCGACGTGGGCAGCTAATTAGGCAGCAGGTCGGGCAGGAAGTCGTGGAACGCCCGAGGTAGGCAGGTGAGCAGGCACCACGACAGACAAGCAGGCAATCGGCAGGTAGGCAGGTAAGCAGATAGCACCTAGATGTGGAATAAATACCACAGCATGTATGTATGTTTGTTCCTATGTGGCGTTCTAGAGAACAAACGCGTTGGCCGATTTTGATGATTCTTACGTCCATCGATTCGTCTTAACCCTGCGAGTGTCACTCGAAATTGTTAGACAAATATAGGTATTCAAGATCAGCCATTGATAACCAAACCAATTATAACCTAGCTTAGTAATCTTCATAGATGATAAGCTAGGTTATGTTTTAGGGTTCCGTACACAAAGGGTAAACACAGGACCCTATTACTAAGACTCCACTGTCCGTCTGTCTGTCTTTCTATCTGTATGTCTGTCACCAGGCTGTATCTCATGAACCGTGATAGCTAGACAGTTAAAATTTTCACAGATGATGTATTTCTGTTGCCGCTATAACAACAAATACTAAAAACAGAATAAAATAAATATTTAAGTGGGGCTCCCATACAACAAACGTGATTTTTGTGCCGTTTTTTTGTGATAATGGTACGGAACCCTTCGTGCGCGAGTCCGACTCGCACTTGGACGGTTTTTTAAATAATTATTTAATATATTGGGGTACCTACTAAAATTCTGCAAACAATTTTTAAATAACGTGAAAATTCCCTTCAAAGTATTGTTTCTATTCAACCCTGCGTTCCTATTCACCCCGTTTGACGGTTTCCCTTGAGGAGCTGGTCTGAAGTTGGCAATTACGAGCTACCAATACACCTACCGCAATATCTTCATCGATCACTAGTCGAGGCAATCCCAGGAGAGACTGTGCATCGCTTCCTGGCTGCAGTAGAGTGGTTTATTAATACGGGCCAATTTTTTTTTTTTTTTTTTTTTTTTCTTCTTAAAAAACGTTGCCCCACTCTAGGAATTTCTTCCTGTATCGTGGGTGCGTTTACAAACATATAAACTCACATACACAACACCCAGAGCCGGAACAACTATCTGTAGGTCATACAAATATTTGTTCCGTGCGGGAATCGGTACCGCGACACGCAGCACAGCAGTCAATCACTCAACCACTGCGCCAACCGTGCGCCCAAATTTGTTAAGGAACATTTTTATTTAGTTAGCAAGGAGATTGGTAGCTTGTAGTACAAAGTCTGTAAATATAGTAGACGATCTGAAGAACACGATCTGGTCTAGATTCTTATTCTCGGACATTTTTTATCTAATATATTTAAAGGAGCTCGTGGCTAAATAATAACAGACTCACTGGTCGATCATCAAGGTTAAGCAACGCTTGACGAGGTCGGTCCGTGGATGGGTAACCCTTTCAACGTAACGAGTTTTCCTCCGTGCCTCGGAAAGCACGGTCGTTACGAGTAGTCAGAAGCGTGAGATCTGGCACCAGTCTTGCCAAGGGGTACCGTGTTACCCAGTTACTGGGTTGTGGAGGTCAGATAGGCAGTCGCTCCATGTAAAACACTGGTACTCAGCTGAATCCGATTATACTGGAAGCCGACCCCAATATAGTTGGGAAAAGGCTAGGCAGATTGATTGATAAACTCAAATAAATAAGGACGAGGTCAAGAAAATGATATTTATTGAACTTCTTCTTCTTCCTACCAGAATAAATTGGAAAAAGGTTCATTTCTTCAGGTTTTTTTGAATTGTAAGTGATAGTTCTTTTGGTGTGCTTATTATTAATAAACTAACTTCTGTCAGTGGTGTAACCTGCGTGAAAAGTACTTGCTTATCTAAAGGGAACATTATCCTGGGATGACAAGTAGACTATGTGCTGCTACAGCCTATAATCTATCTCTGTACCAAATTTCATCCCAATCCGCAGGCTTATTACGTACTTGCAAGAGCAAAACGATAGCGACTTTTGCGCAATACGGAAGTTTTAGAGGTTTTGGCGGTTTTTTTGTGAAATAAGTACATTTGACAAACAGCGAGCGATAAGCAAACGATTGTGTAGGACCTACCACACCTACACTGTAGGTGATTTCGACTTTTATGACATAATATAGAGTTAGATCGCGCGATAATAGCTGATTGCTGTTTTTACGTAATAAGCCTGCTGTTCACCCATTCTGGCGTGATTGATTAACAAACATACATCCATCCATCCAAATTTTTATAATATTAGTAAGATTAAAAAATAATTTACAGTCTAGTTTCATATTTTTACGGAGTTATTTATTTATAACTAGCTGACCCGGCAAACTTTGTTTTGCCATAAAAACACCAAATATTTATCTACCCTACCTACCCTACCTTACACTACCTACCCTACCCTACACTACCCTACCCTACCCGACCCTACACTACCCTACCCTACACTACCCTACCTTACCCTACACTACCCTACCCTACACTACCTTTTCTACCCTACGCTACACTACCCTACTCTACACTACCCTACCCTATCCTACACTACACTACACTATCCTACCCTCCTTCCCCTAACCTACCCTACCCTACCCTACGCTACACTACCCTACACTACCCTACCATAAAAAAAAAGTAAAAACCATCTTTGAATTTCAACGAACATTAAAAAAAAAGAATTGGTCCAGGCGTTGTTGAGTTATGCGCTTACCAACACATTTTGCGATTCATTTTTATATTATAGATAGATAACTCCGTATACGTTTGAAACTAGACTGGGCAATCTTCAATAAACGAGGGAGTCTTTGGCGGGATTTTTCGAGTGAAGTTCAGCGGCTGTTAATATTATTTGCAAATTGACTCCAGTGGATATTGTGATATAAAATTGGTGTAGTTTTGTGTCTTAACTATCTACGCAACTGGACAGTATGGGAAATCATTGACAGAAGCGATCTCGGGATAGTGGAGCGGAGTATTTTATTGTAGTATTGACTACCTCCGCAAAGCTTACTGGGAAGGCTGACACGATACAATTTGCTGCCAAATACTCCAGAAAACATTAGAATCTGTTACATCCGGATTATAATGCATACTAAAGAATGTTAAAACCGAATGTATCCGACTTGTATCTCGAAAGACGTCGAAAGACTTGTATCTATGGTCATGAATAATAACTATCAAAAAAACCGGCCAAGTGCGAGTCGGAGTCGCACACGAAGGGTTCCGTTTCATTATGGCAAAAAAACCACTTAAATATTTATTTTATTCTGTTTTTAGTATTTGTTGTTATAGCGGCACCAGGAATACATCATCTGTGAAAATTTCAACTGTCTAGCTATCACGGTTCATGAGATACAGCCTAGTGACAGACATACAGACGGATCGTGGAGTCTTAGTAATAGGGTCCCGTTTTTACCCTTTGGGTACGGAACTCTAAAAAAAGATACGTCTTGGGAAATGCCTATAACGCAGCATTGGACATAGGTTTCTTCTGGTTGATCAGCTGAGCATAGAAAAGAATATGTTATGTTTTATAAATGTTACCCTCTGATCAAAACCCAGTATCGAACCACCAGTACGTTCACATTGTGACCTAATAACGTTCTATAGAACACAAAGCAAGAAATCTCGTCTCTGACAATACCCGTCTACCCTCACAAGCTCACAATAGGCGACGCCGCGAGTCACTAGTATACCCACTCAGCATATTGCACGCCGCGCGCCGCCTCGCCGCGGAGTCGCAAAAGAACAAGAACATACGGACTTACACCGCAACACCCTTTGCTCTTAGGGTATGAATATTTATGCCTGTATTATTATTTATTTATTTAGACTCCATGCCCAAAAGGTACAAAGGCGGACTTAATGCCTTAGGCATTCTCTACCAGTCAACCAAGGGTGGTGAAGAGATTACATGGCAGGTGCATTCAGTGAACGGGGTGCATTGTTTAATAAAAACCATAAAACCAGTTATTATACATACATACATACATAAACTCACGCCTTTTTCATATTTTTTTTTCACCAGTTATTATATAACATAATAAAATAGGTAAAATACACATACATATATATTTAAAATAATATATAAATATATATATTTATAAAGTAACAGAAAAGAAGAAAGTGAGATGACTCTGCTTAGTTGTTTTGAAAGTAAACCCGCAATTGCCGCTTGAATGCATACCGACTGGTGGCCGTCCTGATCTCGGGAGGAAGCGCATTCCAAAGAAGAATTGACTGTATACAAAAGCAAGAGTGAACAAAATCAGTCAAAAAAGAAAAAAAAGGTTGGTGGTTGGTGGATTTAGCCAGGGCTAGTGGCTCTATGGTCTGGTTGGCGGCCGATTGGCGACGGATTAAGGTCTTAAGGTCTCGTCATATATGGATGATTGCGGTTGATCAATCGAGAAGTTTATAATCTTCATCAGGGGTAAAATGAGGTTAAAAATAAATCCATCCGACGCAATTTTTTTTTATTCTGCTAACAGTCTTCATAGATTATAATCAGATGTGTTCTCGGGTCAATGTCTTGTAGAGTGCTTCCTCAAGTGAGTACAGCTATTCTGCTTCTTCTGCAGCTACTCTTCTTCAGTACAACATAGCTACAATCTGTAGTGCAGTTTCAGTATATCATGCCTTTTGAAGCGGTTGGAGTAATTTTGGCATATTTATTTATTTATTTACACATACAATTGTTTTTACAGGTAGAACCCAAGGTAACAAAAGTAGTCATACAATACGACACTCAGAGACGCCCCGTAAAACTGATCACACAACTACTCACGTCCATGATTGACCAGTCCCAAGTAACGGCTCCGGGCGTCCTCACAAGTTAACTAGAGGACAACACAGTAATTGTCACCCTCTGGAATTCCGCCAAAGAGCAGGTGAAAATGTCCAAACGCTGAGAGATGCTATTAAGAATCGTACAGTGCGACATAAAAGAGTTGAAAATAAATGAGGGCGCCACAATCGCTCAGATAGCAACCCAGTTAGTACGGCTCAGCTGATCTTGATACTTGAATAGTATTATTTATTTTTTGGGTTTAAATAATGAGTAAATAAGAAAAAATAGTAATTTATTAAATAAGTATGTTTATTAAATATTTGATATGTAGTAGTAATGAAACAACAACTTCACAAAAAATAAGTATTATTAATAATCAATTGCATTCAATATAAAGTCGTCCAATACCTTTGGTGGACGACCCTTCCTGTGTTTAGCTGGTGTTGAGAATTTCCCTCCGTTTTCAACGCACGATTCTGTGCGCTGTGCTTACAGAAATACCTAAAACAAGCAAAGAAAAGAATTACTGTCAGTCCGACGAAAGAAGTTCTGCGGTAAATAAACGTGAATATATTTAAAATTTGTTTTCTATTGAGTGGATTGCATCAACAAATATGGTATAGCAAAAAAAAATATTCGTATCCGCAATAAATTACATTAATTTTTGTTGCCCTACTATCAACGTTGTTCTGTCGCGCTATAACTACAACGCTATTTGTTTATCTTAGCATAACCTAATCATAACCTTTAAAATTTGTAAATGTTAAGTGGTTCGAAAATTTTGCTCCCTGAATGTATTAATCGTTTGTAATTAACGTTTAGTGCAACTTTCAATAGTTACTTACCAGTAAAATCTGCTGTACGATGGTAAACATCTTTTAAGTTGGATAGAAGCTTCGCAGCTTGGAATTCGGCTATACACCGCATATAAACTTTGTAAACCATATCACGGGCACCTCCACGAATTACCATAATCATGTTTTTCCACAGTTTTTCTGTCCACACACAGAAATATCACACAAAAACCAAAATTCTTATGAAAATCGAAACCGATCGAGACAGCTCAAGTACTCATTTTAGATGTTGCCAGAAAACGAAAACTTTTAGTTCCCAAATATTTAACTTCTACTCTTTTATGTCGCACTGTAACAGCCCGACACACTGGTGCAAACTTTAATAGATTTGTACGGGCTACCGGAGTTTCGAACAGACTGTCCCTCGGCCCCAACCTTAGCCTACTGTTTGGAACGAGTAATCCCAACGATTCTAATATTTGTGGCAAGATTGCGCCTCACCTCCAACCTATAGTACCCAACCATTACAAAGAGAGCGGGAGACATAAGCGGGTAAAACGGATAGACACCAAATTGCCTCATGTAAAAGTACCGTGTAATATTGTTCTGCATCTTTTCCACCATCCGATACAATTTTTTTTTATCAATATTAATCCGATACAATTTGTTACGGTCAAAGTGAGACATGCAGATAGAATTAAGTAATATTAATCGGTTATGATTAACTAGCTTTTGCCCGTGACTACGTCTGCGTAGCAATAATATGTATGGGTCGCCTTACTTATGAAATTATTGATGCACTATACAAACTTCCACCCCTCCTTCCACCCCCCTTAAGGACGCGGAGTTCGTCCTTATCCGGATAGAAACTATCCTATGTCCTTCCTAGGGTCACAAACTATCTCCACACCAAATTTCATCCAAGTATGTCCAGTGGTTTAAGACGACGACTAACGCCAACGACCTTGAGGGAACAAAACGCGCCCTCGTTTTATACCCGCGCGACCCAAAATTAAGTAGTTTTTTGTACTTTCCTTATTATTCTATGACTTTAAAAAAAAAGCTTCAGATCAAAATGTAGATAATTAAATTGTCTTTGATATGGTGTCGATTTCATTAAAATACGCCCAGCGGTTTTGGTGTGATTGTCGTGTTTTTGTCCGATTTAGACATAACTTTACAAATTAATTACACTATGTTATACGAATAAAACTCAAAATTTGCAATTAAGAAAATGGTCTAATATAACATATATTTTTTTCAATAAATTACGATTAGCCGTTTAGACGTGATTCTCATTTTAAAATCAGCTACTCAAGGGAATCGGCGCCTTAAGCGTGAAAAGGTAACAGACAAACATACGGAGTTACTTTCGCATTTATCTTACTACTAGCTTCAGCCAGCGGCTTCGCCCGCGTGACTGTCGAATTTATCCCAAGGGGACATATGCCCGGGAAAAAAAATATCCTATATGCTATTCCAGACTATAATCTATCTCCTTGCCAAATTTTATCCAGGTCCGTTCAGTATTTTTTGCGTGAAAGAGTAAAAAACATACAGACACACATACTCACAAAAATTCGCCTTTATAATATCACCATCACTACATATCTCTTCACTATCATCATCACTACATCAACTTCATGTTATAAAAAAAGTCTCATGCCGCGTCTGTCTATCTTTCTGTCTGTCTGTTGGCGATAAACTCAAAACTACTTAACCGAATTTTATGCGGTTTTCACTAATATACAGAGTGGTTCATGAGGAAGGTTTAGGTGTATAAAGTCAAAGTCAAAGTCAAATATATTTATTCAATTAGGCCAATAAACGGCACTTTTGTACGTCACATAAATTAAAATTTATATTTACAAGTAACAAAAAAAAAAAAAAATGATTCTACCGTGCATTCGGAAAGTAGATTGTTATGGAGAAGAACGCACAAGAAACTTTCGTTTCTTTCTTTCTCTTTTTAAAAAAAAAATAGGTGTTTTACAATATTTACATACATTAATATACGTGGGACACTCAGAAAGTTTTGCGAAACTAAAAAAAATTGTTCTATACGTACATATATTTTTATTAAATCTTTTCAAAGTACTTTCCACCAGCCTCTATACAAAGATTCATGCGCCTAAACCAGTTTTCAAAACACTTTTTCCAGTCCGCCGCAGACACCTCGTTTACAGCCTGCTCGAACGCAGCCAGCGCATCTTCCGGCGACGAAAATTGTATCCCTTTGAGCTGATTTTTTATTTTTGGGAATAAAAAGAAGTCACACGGTGCTAGATCAGGGCTGTAAGGAGGGTGACCCAGGAGTTTGACTGGCGTGCTGTCCAGGAAGTCCCTCGTTTTGAGTGCGGTGTGCGCAGGTGCATTGTCGTGGTGGAGCAGTAGCCCGCGGAGCCCTGTGTTTGGTCGCTTGTTGCTTATAACAGAGAAAACTTCTGGCAAACATTTGGTAGTATACCATTCGGCATTAATGCTTCTTTGATCCCGTAAGGGAATTGATACCAAGTGGCCAGTCAAATTAAAAAAGCTAGCGATCAAAATCTTACCCCCGCTTCTAGATCGCTTCACTTTGGTAGGCGTTGGCTCATTTTGAAACACCCAAACAGTCGACTGGCGCTTGGTTTCTGGGTCGTATTGATAAATCCAGGACTCATCACCTGTAACGATGTCGTAAACACGCCGAGACGAGCCTGCTTCAAATTTGTTAAGCATATCACGGCACCATTCCACCCGGGCCTGCTTCTGAGCATCGGTGAGGTTGTGCGGCACCCAGCGTGATACTATCCTCCTCACGCGAAGATGGCTGTGTAGAATCTTGTGAACGCTTCCCGATCCAATCTTCAATATGTGTTGAATCTCCTGATATGTAATTCGCCTATTGTCTTGGATTAAATTTTTCACTGCTAGCACGTTTTCTTCGGTAACAGCCGTCAAAGGGCGACCGCTTCTTTCGTCATCCCCCAAAGTTGGTCGACCGCGCTTGAATTCGTTATACCAACGATACACGGTTGCCTTGGAAGGGCCTTCATCCATGAATGCCATTTGAAGTCTATCGTACGATTCATCCGGTTCCAGGCGACACTTGAAATCGTATAAAATCATAGCTCTAAAATGTTCCCGGCGCAGATCCATATTTCAGTGAGACACAATACTTTGAATTAACTCGCAAAAAATGTGGAGGGAAATTTTGAAATTGGAACTTACTTATTTTTACTTATAAATAATCATATTTTCGAAAAACATTATAACTGGCCAGTCTCCCATATATAAAAACTTTTTTTCGCAATACTTTCTGAGGGGCCTGGTATGTGAGGACGATGCACCCAGAATAGCTCTACACACTATACTACGTAGTATTAAAAAGTATTAATAGGAAAATTAATTTATTTGATTAGTAGGAACATGGTTCTAACATACTTACAAATATTACAAACTACTATAATTTGTTAAGGTTTTGTTTAAACTTTAAATTGATTAAAATATGGCGATTATTGTTGACAATGTCGGCAAAATCCAGCAGCCTGGGAGATTTCATCGAAAACGCTGCCTAATTCCTTTGAAATATAACAAAACAATGTATGGTGGAAATATTGCTCTTTTATAGATCTACAGAAAATGCCGAGATGCATCACATCACCTGGCTGATAAGCCTATTAATGTTCCCACTGCTGGGACACAGGCCTCCTCTCTGTGAGAGGGAATGGGCCGTAATCCACCACGCGGGCCCAGTGCGGGTTGATGGATGTCACATACCTTAGAATTTTCGGTTCTAGGACATGCCGGTTTCCTCACGATGTTTTCCTTCACCGTTTTGAGAGCAGTGGTGAAGAAATAATGTACACAAAGTAAAGCGCCTGCTTGGGCTCGAACCCACGACCTACAACTTGTAAGTCGCGGCCGATACCACTGGGCCACTGCTCTCCGGAAGGATAGCTTACTACACCCATTCTAATTTCTTAACAAGTAAAATTTCAAAATTTAAATAACCCCCGACACATTTTTATTTCATGCAACATAATTTATCTAATATATAGTAGATACGCTTCGATCGGCAATCTATTGAACACGTTATTATGACACGATATCTTGCGAAAACATCCCGAATCAAACAGTAAAACGCCCATAACTTTTGAACGGCTGAACCAATTTTATTCAAACATAGCTAAGAACACTTTCGATTAAGTCACCTTTTAACCAAAAAAAAACTAAATCAAAATCGGTTCCCGTTTAGACGCTATGATACCACAGACAGACACACAGATACACAGCAACACACGTCAAATTTAAAACACTTCTCTTTTTCCGGCGGGGGTTAAAAAATGGTCACGTAGAATGCATTAATTGGAAAGCTATTTAGTCGGATACAGTATTAATCCTTATCAAATTAAATATGTTAGTTACCGTAAGCATTTCCTGGACATTATGATAATTCTTTACACCATTATAATTTATATGAATATCATAAGAGTAAACGCAAAATAAAAACTAACGCGGGTTAAAATAAATCGTTGTCGCCCGCTATTGCTAATAAGCTGAGCGATATCGCGCGTATCCCTTTAAGACGACGACTAACGCCAACGACCTTGAGGGAACAAAACGCGCACCCGTTTCACACCCGCGCGACCTAAAATTTAGTAGTTTTTTGTACTTTCCTTATTATTATATGACCTTAAAAAAAAGCTTCAGATCAAAATGTAGATAATTAAATTGTCTTTGAGATGGTGTCGATTTCATTAAAATACGCCCAGCGGTTTGGTGCGATTGTCGTGTTTTTGTCCGTTTTAGACATAACTTTACAAATTAATTACACTATGTTATACGAATAAAACTCAAATTCTGCTGAGATGAAATTATTAAGAAATTGGTCTAATATAACATATATTTTTAAAAAATACGACTAGCCGTTTAGACGTGATTCTCATTTTAAAATCAGCTACTCAAGGGAATCGGCGCCTTAATAAACAGACTATTGAAACCATAAGATTAGTGATAGTGTTCAAACAAACAAACACAATCTTCAGCTTTATAACATTAGTATATATATGTGAAAGTTTGGTTGGATGTATGTATCTTTGTAACTCAATCACGCCAGCACGGCTGAACGGATTTTATCCCGGCAAAATATATATATGGTTCTCGTGGGACAATTTCTGTCTTACACGCGGACGAAGCCGCTGGCAGAAGCTAGTAGGTACCTATTATAAATATAAAAGTTTGGATGTATGTTTGTAACTCAATCACGCCAGAACGGCTGCAAGGATCTGGATGAAATTTGGCACAGAGATAGATTATGGCCTTGTATAGCACATAAGCTACTCTTTATCCCGGTAAATGTTCTCTCGGGATAATAAAACACTTTTAACGCGGGCGATTCCGCATGCAGAAGCTGGTAATATTATACAGGGTGGCCAAAAAGTCGTGGATCAAACGCAACTAGGGGTTAGATGGGGTCTCAGCTGCAAAAAATTGTTGTACGGGAGGGCCTTAAGGTCAACCCCTGCAGAGTTATAATTAATTTTGTGTTTTTATGGGAAAATTGTCTTTTTTTACTAGTTCTTATTAAAATTCGAAAAAATCTACATCCTGTATCTTTTTTTATAATTTTCACTAGATTGGTACTGATCAGTCCTTACCTTAGACATGCTATTCATGGTTGTTTATTGGGTGTGTTGAAGATAATATTAAGTTTTACGATTTTTTTCTCAAATCATAACTTTTCATTTACTTCGGATTCGGACCATACTGTGATGAAAAAAATACTCTACCGACAAGTGACCCTGTGTAGTTTTGGCGCATTTAATAGGGGTTCTAAAAAGATATTACACATGGCTATGCGTGGCTTTGATATCTTTCGAGGACGATCATTCTTAGCAAGGCCAAAGTTAACCCAACCGTAAAACTCGGTTAGGCCTATTTAAAAATAAACTCTGCAGGTAAATTATAACTCACACACACAGGGGTTGACCTTAAGGACTTCCCGTAGAACAATTTTTTGCAGCTGATGACCCCATCCAACCCCTAATTGCGTTTGATCCACGACTTTTTGGCCTTCCTGTATTGTAAGATCAATATGGGTAAGGTTAGCTATAATTTACTTTTACAGGGTTATTAAATGAGTAATACGGACGCAGTGTAAACAATGTAAAAACATTTAATATATTATTTTTACAGACACATGACATATATTTTTCTAAACTAATAGACGGAGACAGCGCTGACAGAGAGTACTAAATTCAAAAAGAAAGCCTTCATAAAAATGGCCAGCGTTATACTCCAACACCCGCCCATAACGTGGGCATCATGGCATCATGCCACTCCAAGCTGATGAGTGAACACCTCGTGCTTGACACAGCCCAGGGGCTTGGTGAACACATCTGCTATCATTTCATTTGTAGGGATGTATACAATTTCAACGTTAAATCTAGCAATTATATATCTAACATAGTGAAATCTTATTTCGATATGCTTGCTTCTTCTATGAAGAGTGTGATTGGTAGCAAGCTGTATAGCAGATTGATTATCACAATACATTACTATTTTACAACTAGTCGTCTTTAACAATTCCTTAATTAAAGCTTGCAGGAACACCGCTTCTCTGCTCGCTTCGCTTAAGCTACAATACTCCGCCTCGGTGGACGAAAGCGCTATGCACGACTGTTTGTAGCTACCCCATGATATCGAATTGCCGCCATATTTAAACACATAACCAGTATATGACTTCCGATCAGGGTCTGAAGCCCAGTCTGCATCAGAATATCCCTCAAGAATGGGACCTTCATTCGATTTGTTAAATACTAAAGCCTTTTGCTTTGTACCTTTAAGGTATCTCAGTATACGCTTAGCTTGAATCCAATGGAATTCCGTATAACAACTATTGAATTTACTTAAGTATGACACGGCAAACGAAATGTCGGGGCGAGTAGTTACACATAAATACATTAGACTACCAATTAACTCTTGGTATGGAAACTTCGTTACATTGTTACTCGTAGCATTACAAGTACTCTCACAAACAGAACTAATGTTAGTTATCATGGGAGACTTTACAGACTTACAGTCTGTCATGCCAAAACGATCTAACAACTTGTCAATCCGATTTTCCTGACTAAGTTTAATGGAAGTTTCATCACGTTCTACTTTAATACCTAACATATTTCGTACCGGTCCTAAGTCTTTAAGTTTAAAAACCTTTAACAAAGAGCTTTTCAAAGTCTGAGCTAGACGTTTGTCGTTATAGAAGACGAAAAAATCGTCGACATACAGAGCAATAAAAACAATTGACTCACCAGATCTCTTAGTAAAGATGCAGTCCTCTTGTTTACATTGATCGTATCCCAAAGAAAGTAACACATATTTTACCTTTTGGTACCAGGATCGCGATGCTTGCTTCAACCCATAAACAGCCTTTCGTAGTCTATAAACTTTGTTTTCACTCCCAGGGCATATGAAACCTTCCGGTTGTTGCATAAAAATCTCCTCATGTAAATCACCATTTAGAAATGCTGTTTGTACATCTAAATGATCAATCGTAAGATTCATTTCCACAGCCAGAGATAATAACAATCTGATAGAACAATGACGAACGACCGGTGAAAAAGTTTCATGGAAATCTTCACCATATTTTTGGGTAAAACCCTTCGCTACCAACCTAGCCTTGTAACGCGTAATGTTCCCTTCTGAGTCTCGTTTAATTGTAAAAATCCACTTATTTTTAACGATGTTCTTGTCAACTGGTTTATCAGTCAGCTGCCAAGCTCCATGTAAGACAAAAGAATCTATTTCTTCATTCATGGCTTTCTGCCATAACTCTTTATCTTCACAACTCAAAGCTTCTTTGAAATTACGCGGCTCTATAGGATTTGTCACATTACAAACGTTAGTCACGTTACAAGTCGGTCTAGGCTTACGTGGACGTAAGTTATATCGCTGATCAGTAGACTCTGGTGCCAATCCAGGCGTTACTACTGAGTCTTCACTTGGCGCATGCTCACACTCCAACTCAACAGGATGACTTGGCATGTCAACAGGAAATGCATCCATCTCCGCCTCAAGTGGATAATCTGATGACTCGAAGAAAAACTGATCTGGCTCCGCCTCAACCGGCGTAGTATTCAATATCTTCTCCACGTCATCACCTCCTGTAAGATAAATAGGTTCAAACATACGTTTTAGCCCTATCTTAGAGTGTCTACCTGGAAACACAGATTCGTTGAATATCACATCACGTGACACAACAATCTTATTGTCATCAGGGTTGAACAAACGATATCCTTTGACATTATCACAGTAACCTATAAAAATTAGCTTCTTACTTTTTGGTTCTAACTTTTTCCGTTTACAGTCGTCTACATGTGCAAATGCCTCGCAACCAAAAACACGCAGATTCTTAAGGCTTACTTTATTACCGCTCCATACCTCTTCTGGCAATCTACCAGAAAGTCTCGAACTAGGCGATCGGTTAATAAGGAATGCCGCTGTGTGTACAGCCTCTGCCCACATCTTGTCATCGAGATTCGCATTAAACAGTAAACATCTGATTTTATCGAGTAAAGAACGATTCAATCTTTCTGCGGAAGAGTTTTGCTGCGGGGAGTACGGTACCGTAAGCTGATGAACAATACCTTTGTTTTTAAGGTAATTTGTCAACTCAGCATTAACGTACTCAGAACCGTTATCTGAACGCAGTACTTTCACCGTAGCACTACATTGGTTTTCAACCAATCTAATAAAATCAATAGTGTACTTACACACATCACTCTTCTTCGCAATAGGATATACGAACACTTTCCTCGAGTGATCATCTAGGAACGTGAGAACGTAGCGTTTGCCTCCGAGAGAAGTGGTCGGCATCGGCCCCATAACGTCACTGTGGATGAGCGCCAGCCGTGCGTCTGCCACCTGCTTATTACGATTAGTCACAAAGGGAGCGCGTGATTGCTTACCCTTAAGACACACATCACAAACTTTCTTTTGGGTCGTAACCTGAAAATCAATGTCATTAGCAACCTTTCTAAGTGATGCCAAGCTATCAAAATTAAGATGTCCTAATCGTTGATGCCATAACATCATGTCTGTAGACGTAGATGAAGTTGTCAGATTGACTCTACCGACAGTGTTAAGTCTGTAAACTCTCCCAACTTTCCTAGCATTAAAAACTATCTTACCAGCTTTGAATATGTCACATCCAGTATTGTTAAAATTAAACTTAAAACCCTTAGCTGCAAGAGTAGATACAGATATCAAATTTACAGTAAGGTCAGGTACAAACATTACATTTTTTAAAGTTATATCTATCGTATTGCCACGAAAACTAACTGAAAAATGTACATCTCCTACACCACATACTATTAACTTCTTGCCATTAGCTACACACACCTCCTTCGTCGACGACTCATCGAGAGATTTGAACCATTCTCGACATCCAGACATATTATCTGTCGCACCTGAATCAACAATCCACGAATTGTCAGTGTTAAGTGCAGACAAGACCAAAGAAGTCGATAGTCTTGGATCCAGTTGAGGACAGTCCTTTTTGACATGGCCTTTCGACCGACACTTCCAACACCACAACTTGTTCGCATTTGACGAGGAACTAGCGTGTTTCAATGTACTAGGCGCATTCTTCTTTGCACCTCGGGAACTGTTCTTATTTTCACCACGATTCCGCGTAAATAAGCAGTCATTGTTACCACCAGTATTCCCTGTCCATCGCTTGTCTTGAAGAAGTTTAGTTTTTACCATATCTGTTGTTATGTCCATGCTTGAGTGCTCCAGAGCCATTATCATGGGCTCATACTCCTGAGGCAACCCTTGTAGCATAATAGCAGCCAGAAATTCATCATCAAGAGGCTTTTTCATGCTACGCAATTGATCAGCGAATGACAAAATCTTGTTAACGTAAATTTCCATGCTATCAAATTGTTCTAGTTTAATCGAACATAAAGTACGTAAACACGTCAATCTTCTATGTAAACCTGAGTCGTCGTATGCCTTCCTTAAGGCATCCCAAACATCTTTTGCAGTCTTCGCCTGCACAATGTGCGGATAACATGACTTCTCAACGCTTAAACAAAGCCTCGCTCGAGCCTTCTCCTCTTTACGGGCCTGATCCACAGTGCTCATACTCGTACTCGTACTTAGTACTGCGGGTTCATCCTGCCCCTTAATACAATGCCATAAGTTTTCAAATATGAGAATATTCTGCATTTGGAATGCCCAGTCACGATAATTGATGGTACCTTTCAGCTTTTCCATCGTAACTGCTGAGTTAGAATACTCACCCATATTTTGCACAAAATAATATTCGTTTCACACAATATTCACATTGCCGTGATAAGGCCCATAACCTTTTGAAGGGTTATTAAAAGAGTAATACGGACGCAGTGTAAACAATGTAAAAACATTTAATATATTATTTTTACAGACACATGACATATATTTTTCTAAACTGATAGACGGAGACAGCGCTGACAGAGAGTACTAAATTCAAAAAGAAAGCCTTCATAAAAATGGCCAGCGTTATACTCCAACAGGGACACACATTTTACCACACGCAAACTATTCAGTTTAGAAAAAAATGATATTAGAAACCTCAATATCATTTTTGATGACCTATTCATAGATACCCCACACGTACCCCACACGTATGGGTTTGATGAAAAAAAATATTTTTAGTTTCAGTTTCAAGTATGGGAGCCCCCAAAATGTATTGTTTTTTTTTATTTTTGTGTGAAAATCTTAATGCGGTTCACAGAATACATCTACTTACCAAGTTTCAACAGCGTAGTTCTTATAGTTTTGGAAAAAAGTGCCTGTGACATACGGACGGACAGACAGACAGACATGACGAATCTATAAGGGTTCCGGTTTTTGCCATTTGGCTACGGAACCCTAAAAATCCGTGAAGTGGTTAATATTACATACATACATACAAATATAAGTATGTCGCATCAAGGCTGGCCGATAGATGCAAACCATCGGGAAGTCAGGATGTATTCCCTTAGGTTAAGACATCTTGTGTGGGCAGGTCGTTGGGTACAATCGTGCAAATGAAATCACAGAAGTTATTCGATACACTGGGTTTATTTAAATAGTCACAACTCAGTTACATTCTTGCTTACTAATATTACGGATCGACACTGATTCTACGACGTGTTAGCTCTACGGCGTTCAGTACTCAACTGCCATATTCTATGTTCCCCACCACGCAGGTGGTTAGAATAAGCGCGACAATTCGTAGTTGTTCTTGCTTTGCCGCCAGATGGCGTGCTTGCGATTTGTTTTGACGTCCGTACTATTGACTAAACCCGACACGGCCATCCTGCGAGACAGGCGTCCTCGTCTGTTCCTCATTGTCAGGGTTAACAGTGTATCGAATCATGTGGAAATTCTCATGAATGACCTCAGCCCTTGGGGAAGCTGAGGGGTCTGTTTTTAACTCCTACTGACTAAAACCACATGGTGTTCTCTAGGCCGTAATTTCTTTTGAGAGGCGAGCGTGGAACACAGCACGTCGCCTTCTCGGGCCTCTCTCAGGTGACACATCCCCAAATCTATCACCCGCAGGCATCATCTTCTTGTCCTTGCTCACTGCCATCTCATGTCGTGTTGCGCCACACGTCCTCTCAGTCTACTCCGACCCGCCAGTCTCCCATCATACAAGGGATGTTTTTCTGAAACACAAAATTTCCAAACAGTATTCACTCGTCCAATCCTGACTCATACTCTAGAGTGAGGAAACATTCCGAAACAATCAAACATGATCATTTAAATCTCTCTGTTCACCATTGCAGGGAACAAGTAATTATATTTTCAATTTAAAGAAAATAGCAACAAAATCATCACTCTGGTACCTAAAAGCACCCAATCTTCGTGATTACAAAGTCCAAGTACCACTGATAGTCATTAATGTCACATTAAATGAAACAAAAGAAAAAAAAGACACCAGGTATCCTATTCACGACCCTTAGCCATCACATAGCTCTCCTAGCTATCTCATAGCTCCCTTCTCAATTGCTCTACTCGCACATCCCTACGATGTCGAGTCAACCCAACTCTCTGAACGTAGAACCAGTTCGACACAGACATTTAGCCTGTCGTATGTTACGTCAATTCGCCATCTACCATTTCAATTGGTACTTGAGCTTTGTGTATCTTACTAACACAACCTACGCATAGTAATCAAAATTAGAAAACTAAAATTATTTCAGTTTTCGTAATGAGGGTATGACGATTCGAACGTCATCAACGTTATCATGATGACCTCACCTCTCGAGTGACTATGCGAGTTTACTTTATTTTAACCTAATAACTCAGTAGGAACTTTCTGTAAGGTTCCTTAAACACCAAACAAAGTGTCACACAACTCAAGGTGTCATACAGGCCTACTGTTGCCATAAAGGCCAACAGTTGCCACACAGGCCGAAAGTTGCAACAACACACGCTCGGCTACTCCTGACCAAACTAGATCATTGGGTTCGTGAAAATAGGAAATTTTTAGAACTCTGGTCTTTAACTAAATCATCACCCTGGGCCATGTACCACCAGTCGCTCAAATCAAACTTTAAAACTTCTTCTGCAGCAAAAACTGCCAAGCTTACAGAAACCCTCGAGTAAAACCTCTAACGCTACGGCTCTGTAGCCGAACAGCAATTATATTGCTCTCACATAACGGTCTCTCAAGACCCCGACCTCCGCCAGAATCCACTGGTACGGTCAAACATAATACGGCTGATAGACTCAATTACTCGACATTTTAAGCTTGCTCATCATCATTAAAATCCTTTTAACATCAACATCGACTGGTACATGACCCGCTGGCATCTTCCTTAACCAACAGTGTGCGTACTTGTAGGTTTTAAGCGTACCCATTTAAAGCTTTCGGTGTATAATGATCACTGTCTTGTCTTAATAACCTATCGCGGACTTAAAACAGGGCCTATCTAGTTTTCCCTTCTAGACTTTCCCACAGAACACTATTAATCAGAAAAAGATCCGATGATCAACAAGTTCAACTAAACAAAGTAATTAAAATAAGAGTAACAATTCTGTTACTCTTTACCACAATTCAAAGGCAATGCATACCCAATTCATAAAACCTCTTCAAAAACCCATCGCCACATGTTACGCATGAGGTGCGGTCCAGAATTGGTCTTACGAGTAGACATGTTACACTGTCATCAACTATGACTTACAATTCTCAAGGAACTTGGTGATTGGGGATCCTTCTCACAAGATTCGCGCTTTTTACTCAAAGATTTTGGAAAACACTGACGGCTCATAAAAGGGAAACAACTAAACTCGGATCAATATCATTAATATCAGATTATCAACAGTAACCCTTTACTGTCGCTCATTAACTCTGTTTTCATGTAAGGAAAACGATCGCGAGATCTACTGCTATCACAATATTACTTTGAAAGTAAGCAAGTGAATTCAGACCCAAAGACGGTGTTATAATTCGTTACGCAACAAGATCTGTTCGTAAATGATCAGTACCGTTAATAATTCGATACAATTGCGATAGCCCAACGACATTACTAACTCTCTTTGCCACTGAAAACGACTAGTTATTCAGTCATTTTGGATAACTCATCTCCTTCTTATGGGATATCTCATCCTAAAGTTCGTAATGAACCAAATATTTAAACTATTACCGCCGATAGCAAACTCTTTGACTACTGGTTTTTACTAAGTGTGTCTTAATTACCTAGTGTTGGTGCTACGTATAACCACTACCAATTCTAAAAATCGTACTAGCATCTCTTCACTAGAGAACATCGACCCCACTATCGAAATAACATGGAAGCGACTCACCGAGTATTCTATTCGCTCGTAACGTTCAGCTACGACCTGCGAACTGCTAGCTTGCCGTTCCTCTTAACCTCTCAGATGTTGACACGTCAACCTTCGCGCTCAGCATCTGAATCGCTAGCCGCTAGCAGAGACTCCATAGCGACACAATACAGTATCTGAAACATGAAAAACACTACGAGAGTACTTGTTCACACATTTATCTTAACCATACACAGCTTTGATGGAAATTAACCGCAGCAGTGGTGCAGTAACCGAAACCAATCAATCTGCCCAGCCTTTTTCTGACAACATTGGGGTCGGCTTCCCGTCCTACCTGATACAGCTGAGTACCAGTGTTTTTACATGGAGCGACTGCCTATCTGACCTCCACAACCCAGTGACTGGGTAACACGGTACCCCTTGGCAAGACTGGTGTCAGATCTCAGGCTTCCGACTACCCCACAACGACTGTCAAAGACTTTTAAATGACAGGCGGGACCAACGGCTTAATGTGCTTTCTGAGGCACGGAAGAAACTCGGTACGTTGAAATGGTCACCCATCCACGGACCGACCTCGTCAAGCGTTGCTAAACCTTGATGATCGACCAGTGCGGCTGTTATTATTTAGCCAGGAGTTTCTTGTAGTAGTAGTAACCTAAACCAGCATGGCAAAATAGGTTATTATGGGCACAGAATGTGATTGCAGAGTTCCTGTCCAAAACATGAACCACACATCACAGTTTCCCAAGTGCCCTACCCAGGTATATGGGCTTTAGAGAATCCAATGAATGCCATAGCATTTTAAGTCGCAATTAATGAGGCATAGTAGGGTTTTCCACTTTTTAGAAAGTTTGGCCCACCGACCACAAAAGAAGAATAATAAGCTTCTTCTCAAACTTAGTTAACTCTCACTAAATAAAACTACAAAACACACTACAAAACTAGACAAAATATTTCATTTGGAATTATCATAATTTCCAGACTGAAGTATAAGGTAAAGGTACGGTACGGTAAGAGGAACAATAATAGTCAGCCAAGGTCAGTCAAGTGTTATTTCCAGTGATAATAGAATAATAACTCTTCAACAACACCAAAACTTGACCATCGATAACTCACATGAAACTATGAGCTGACACGGGCCACCCCGTTGAACCACTGACCACCATACCGTACACAAAACCAGAATTTTGAATAATGAACACACTTTTCCATAGTCATAACAAAATGAAAACGACTCACCAGATTGGCATAAAGATCAGTGAGTATGGATCTTTTCACATGTCCACACACTCCTTGACCTGTCCAGCTCCTCGGTTGTTAGCCTCCTTCCTGCTCCGTTCCGGACTGGTCTTTTCATTATTCAAGACTGAGGGTAGTCGCAGAAAACTCGACAACTGTTTCTATCTGACACCGCAATTTTTTTGCAAGAATGTAACCGCCACTTTCACTACCATTGTTTCTATGTGTGATCTCATTAGCACGACCGAATCCCAATTCTGATGTCGCATCAAGGCTGGCCGATAGATGCAAACCATCGGGAAGTCAGGATGTATTCCCTTAGGTTAAGACATCTTGTGTGGGCAGGTCGTTGGGTACAATCGTGCAAATGAAATCACAGAAGTTATTCGATACACTGGGTTTATTTAAATAGTCACAACTCAGTTACATTCTTGCTTACTAATATTACGGATCGACACTGATTCTACGACGTGTTAGCTCTACGGCGTTCAGTACTCAACTGCCATATTCTATGTTCCCCACCACGCAGGTGGTTAGAATAAGCGCGCCAATTCGTAGTTGTTCTTGCTTTGCCGCCAGATGGCGTGCTTGCGATTTGTTTTGACGTCCGTACTATTGACTAAACCCGACAAGTATATTTGTAAGTACACACATACAAGATACGCGCGAAAAACATAACCCTTTCCTTGCAGCCGGGTAACAATATGTCACAATTACCTATACCCTATGGACATAGTATATATAAAGGATAATGCAAAGTGCCACGTGCAACTCGAGTGACATGCGTGTATCGTGCGTAAATTAGTGTGTATGTAAATTACTATTTTGGGGTTTAGTAGGCAATAATTTTATTTTGAAGCAAACTACGGTAAATAATAAGCTTGTGGTCTCAGATAAGAGAGCAATACCTTTATCCTGTCTGGTTAGCGGAAAACTAGAATATTTTTTAATGTTCAAGGAGCGATCGCCAGCGGTGGTCGCACCGTCTATCTCAGTAGGACCAACGTTATATTCTAAAGTATAAAATGTGCAGAGCTCTGTGTGCGCTGGCGGTGGTGGTGATGTGCGTGGGGGTGGCGCACTGCTGGGGTGAGTACGAAGATCGTTTTAGACCGACTTCAAAAAGGAGGAGGTTCTCAATTCGACAGTATTTTTTTAGGGTTCCGTACCCAAAGGGTAAAAACGGAACCCTATTACTAAGACTCCGCGGTCCGTCTGTCTGTCTGTCTGTCTGTCTGTCTGTCTGTCTGTCTGTCTGTCTATCACCAGGCTGTATCTCATGAACCGTGATAGCTAGACAGCTGAAATTTTCACAGATGATGTATTTCTGTTGCCGCTATAACAACAAATACTAAAAACAGAATAAAATAAATATTTAAGTAGGGCTTCCATACAACAAACGTGAATTTTGTGACGTTTTTTTGCGATATTGGTACGGAACCCTTCGTGCGCGAGTCCGACTCGCACTTGGCCGGTTTTTTATAAATGTGTGTTAACTCAGAACTTTTTAGTAGGTGAACCGATTTTGATGATTCTTTTTTTATTTTACAGCTGTTGCTTCTCATTTGGTCTTCAACAGACATGCTTTTAGGTATTCATCCACAAACTAGAGTTGTTTATTCACTCTTATGTCTATCTTTGTGGAATTGGCCATAACTTTGGTCTTTTGGGCTTTCATTTTCAGTCCAACTTTCACATTTTCCTCATTATGGCTTTGTAAAAACAGGACCATGTCATCGGCAAATCTGAGATGATTCCATTTGGATCTATTTATATTTAGACCAAAACCTTTCCAGTTTAGGTTGCGGAAGATGTTCTCGTATACTGCGGAGACAAGTTTTAGTGAGTAGGTACGGTAAGAACTTCTCTTTCTATGTAGGGTTGTTTACCTTATAATTCAAGTTGGATTCTGGCCTGGCTAATAGCATAGATGTTTTTACCCGACTGCCGAAGGAGGGTAATGTGTTTATCAGTCTATGTAGTTCCTATATGGCGTTCTAGAGACCAAACGCGTTGGCTGATTTTGATGATTCTTACGTCAATCGATTCGTCTTAACCCTGCGAGTGTCACTGGCTACATTAAAAAATTGCAAAATAGAAAAATGGCGGATTTTGGGCGCCGTATGGTGGGGGCCCAGATATTTTTTTCTTCCGGAGCCATCCATTCCATCGTGTGGGGTATCAAAATGAAGGGTTTTAAGAGGTAATTAAACAAAAATATATAATACTTTTAACTTTAAATGTACCTAATTCTACAAAAAAATACTAAAAAGTTGTAAATAAAAAAATATTAAAAAATAACAAAAAACGCGACTGCTTAAAAAGCCAACTAAAAGACGTAAACAAGAAGAAAATCATGCTGTGCAGTCAGTGGATACATTTGGTTTTGGTCAGCCAGCTCGCGCATATGTATCCTCCGACTGCACAGCATGATTGTCTTCTTGTTTACGTCTTTTTAGTTGGCTTTTTAGGCAGTCGGGTTTTTTGTTATTTTTAATTATTTTTATTGATTATTGTGGTATAAATTATAGGTATTCCCTGTTGTTCCAGAGTATTCCATATATAGCTGTGGTTCAGACTGTTAAAAAGCCTTGGCTTAGTCTATAAAGGCCATATAGATTGTTCTTCTTGTTGTATTAGTTATATTTTTCTAGTATTTGCTTAACTGTGGCCTTATGAATCCGACTTGTTCTACTGGTTGTTGTTCGTCTAGTATTGGCTTATCCTGTCCAGTATGATCTTCGCGAATACCTTAAAAATATTTGACACAAGGCTTATTGGTCTGTAGTTTTCGATGTCTTCCTTGTCGTCTTTTTTGTGGATTAGGATGATATGCGATTTCGCCCATTGTAGTGGGCTGTTGCCACTTGTCAGGATGTTGTTAAAATGTTTATTAGAATGGGCGTTAATTCTTTCATTGTTCCTTTCATTAACTCATTTGTGATCTTGTCTGGACTTGGTGCTGTCTCCATCTTCTGGCTCATTATCGCTTTTTCAACCTTACGTGGTATATATATATATTTATAGAACAGGTTCAATTTTGAATTCATTTGTTATATGGGTGTGTGTGTTGGTAGTTTTTTTGTCTTAATTTGTTGCCTGCCTTGCGTAGTTTGCGAAGTAGCTAAATCGTTGATGATATTTCATTTCGTGATTAACTGTGCTTTTCCCTTTAGCTTTGGATCCATTGTTTTCCATCTCCACGTTGTTCTTTCAGAGCCTTTTTGATACCCTGGGTTCTTCAAATGCGGTATGCCACGGTTTCCATTATTTTGGTTTTGTGATGTTTTCTTTTGCTTATTTTGATTTTCTTACTCAATTCGGTATCATCTTAACATTTTCTTTTTATACTTCATATGTTATGTACTCTTTCCTTTTGTTTATGAGTTGTAAAGTGTGTTCGTTTGTTTAGTATTTATGAGCTATCTGATTTCAATTTGAAGTGCAGTAAATTGTTAGATGTTTTTCTAAGATCTGTACTTCTGGGAATCGAAGATTTTTTGGATCATAATAACGTTACATGATATAATGATGACATTATATATATAGTGATAAAATAAATAATTAATAATAATGATTTATGTGTGATATAATGATTTAATAATTTATTATATTGTTTCAAATTGTATTATGTGCCTTGATAATGTATGCAAAATAATCGATTTAATTTATTTGTAAAATATAGAATTAAGATTTTGTTTTTGATGTTTAGTTTATGTAGGAAGGTTGTAGATCCACAAACCTGTACAATTTTTGTGTTCTTATTGTTTATTTGGTTGTATAATTGAGTAGATATAAATATGTTTTACTTTTGCATGCCGTAAGGTAGAGTGTTGTTGGAACTGTTTTTATGTAATGCATCTTATTTTGTACCCACATTCATTGCTTAATAAATGATTTCTGATTTCTGAACATAGGATCTTATGCTTAGCAGTAGCGTTTGCGACCGCTAGACAAATGATGGCAGTCTCAGTAAAAGCTAGCTTATTGGGACTACAAAATGTTCCTTTATAATTTTTTCATTTTTTTTTATCGTCTGTAGGCTTGCGCTTGACCACTATCTCACCTGATGGTAAGCAATGATGTGGTAGACGGTGAAGCACGCTTGCCTAGAAAACACCTATTACATTTTGCACTTTTCTGTTTGTTTAATTATTCATTGTCAAATCTAATTTTAATTTAACTATAAAAAAACATTTAATATTATTCAGTCAATATTCATTCTGGCTTTCCAGAGTGCTACCACGTTTCCCATTACTACGCCTCAGACAATATTTTTAAATGTCCTGTAAGATGATTCAATGAATTTTTGTGTTTGCTTGGAAACACTACATTTATTATTTTAGCCTAATGTTTAAAATAATGTAATAAACAAAGTTTTAATCATAAGGTATTAATTAAGTTCAATTCCAATTTTCCGCATTAGTTATATCTTATCAGGTCGTTATTAATAGAAGCCGTTTCTCGTACAGGCAGATATGAAATATAATATAATTTACTGTATGTTCGTATTCGAACAATACAGGAAAGAGGAAAATTTACTACGAATCAAAGATAGATTTTTGTAGGTGGTGGCTTTATGTGGGTAATTAGATATATAGCTTTTATATTTGAATAACTGCACCCTGCTAAGTCATATGCTGTTTTATCTCCTCACATATGTGAATTTATTAATGTATGTACTCATGTACCTAAATATTGTAAAAATCTTTTTTTTTTTTTAACACATATAATGCCGTAAGAACGAGACACAATAGAAAATGTATTGTTTGTCGGGAAACTCCATACTTACTCTTTAACACCTTAACTGCCGTTAAGGTGTTAAAGAGTAAGTATGGAGTTTCTTGTGCATTCTTCTCCATAACAAGCTACTTTCCGAATGCACGGTAGAATCATTTTTTTTTAAAGAGTAAGTATGGAGTTTCTTGTGCATTCTTCTCCATAACAAGCTACTTTCCGAATGCACGGTAGAATCATTTTTTTTTAAAAGAGTAAGTATGGAGTTTCTTGTGCATTCTTCTCCATAACTAGCTACTTTCCGAATGCACGGTAGAATCAACTTTTAATCCATTTAAATTTAAATTGTGACATTCAAAAGTGCCGCTTGGTGGCCCAGTTGAAATAAATATCTTTTGTCTTTTGTCTTTTTGTCTTGTCTAACAATATGTTTTGACTCCGGATCATAATTATTTTTGACAAATTACGTTAGGGAACGGTATGTCGACCATCAGTGAAGTCTAGAGCTCGCTTCTTTCATTCTTTTACTAACTGAATCAAGATTCTTCGTAGTCGGGTGGAAAAAAAAATAAAAAAAATAAAATAAGAAAAAAAAAGTTCCGTGGTCCTGTTGTTTGTAGAGAAAACAATCAGTCATCGAGCTGTTGCGCTGTCGCACTACTGATGATCGATAAATCGTACTGTCGTTCTAACATTTGTCGCGTATTCGTTTGTCGCAAGAATAGAAATAATAATAGAAAGTATTTATTTATTTATTAAAACTTCATGCAACATAAAAGTACATAGGCGGACTTAATGCCTGAGGCATTCTCTACCAGTCAACCAAGGGCGGTGAAGAGATAGCATGGCAGGTGCATAAAAAAATGAAATAAAATATTATTAACGCAAATTTAGTACAAAAATATATAGTTAAAATAAACATACTTAAATATGTACTATAATAAATCATACCATAATTTTTACTGCATGTGTGTTGGTGTAATCCTACAAAAAAATATTTAGCAGTGTCCTGATTGAGCAATTTGTTTGGGTTAGTAAATAAAATGTAATTAATTTGTTTCAGACATCGCCGTAAGCCTAAAAGATCAACTAATATTTTATACAAACGGAACCGAAACAAAAACCGTGAATCTGATTTCCCAAAACCCCACTGCATTGGTGTACGATGAAGTTGACAATGTGATGCTGTACGTCGACAAACAGAACAACAACTACACTGTTTGTGGCTATTACATATCTTCCAAAGACAATAAGTGTTTCATAAAAAGAAACGGCCGTGACATTCACGGTCTTGGCTTCGATCCGGTCACAGAATTAATCTTCTTTACCGACACAAATGAAAAAAGCATTAATTTCGTTTTATTGAAACCAGGATCGAACAACAATGTCTACGGAAATCTTTTGTTTAAATTAGATGACGAGACACCGGCTGATATTGCCGTGGACAGTTGCAGAGGGTACGTTCCTTATGATAGTTTCACAATAAAATTAAATATTCCTAAACCCGACTGAAATGTTTTTCAATCGGGTTTTTTTTAATTTTATATTTAAGAAAGCAGAGATCATTAAGGACACTTATATTAATAAAATATCATAGGTGCCGTCTAAGACAATTTAAACCTTAAGGTTACACTAGTCGAAAATTCTTCCATACAAACGTAGTCTATAGATTACTCCACTGTTTGACGATGTACGTTCAAAATAAAAACATATATAAATTTGTCTTATCATTATCTAGTCCTGTATGGAAACAATAATGCAAAAAATAATATATTTCAAAGTTATGAGCGTCGAAAGTTCCATATTTCAACAGTAATTTTAACGCATCTTTGGGCGGAAATAAATACCATAAGAAGAAGAAAAAATTAAAAACAGCCTCCAGGGATAGATAAGTAATTCAACAATGCAAATTAAGTTATTTTATAAATATAAATTGTCTGTTTATAAAATTTCGCGCGCTCGTTTTCGTCCTAAATCATCATCCTTTTCGATACAAATTTGCAAAAGTTCTAATTCGTACGCGAACTAGCTTCTTACGGCTCATCACAGCATCTATATATTTCGCACATGTTGTCGGATAAGATAGCATCCATGTTAACCTCGCGCTCAAAATAGTTCGTGCCGTCGACTAGTTCAACCTTAATCACTAATGAAGGATTGTGGTACTTTACCCAAAAGGTTATTCGTTTATTCTATTTGCATGCCATTATCTAATAGACCAGGGTCGATAGTTTTTGAAATAGAAAAAATATATAGTAGAATGAATCCCATTGGAAAAGGAAGAGAATATAACGAAAATCAAAGGAGAAATAATTTACGGGCGATCTGGGGTCGGGAAGTACAAGTGGGTGAGTTTTTAAGGCGCCGATTCCCTTGAGTAGCTGATTTTAAAATGAGAATCACGTCTAAGCGGCTAGTCGTAATTTATTGGAAAAAATATATGTTATATTAGACTATATTTGTTATTTTCTTAATAATTTCATCTGAGCAAATTTTGAGTTTTATTCGTATAACATAGTGTAATTAATTTGTAAAGTTATGTCTAAAACGGACAAAAACACGACAATCGCAACAAAACCGCTGGGCGTATTTTAATAAAATCGACACCATATCAAAGACAATTTAATTATCTACATTTTGATCTGAAGCTTTTTTTTTAAAGTCATAGAATAATAAGATAAGTATCTACAAAAAACTACTAAATTTCGGGTCGCGCGGGTGAGAAACGAGGACGCGTTTTGTTCCCTCAAGGTCGTTGGCGTTAGTCGTCGTCTTAAGGGTAGAAATTGGTTTATCTCGATTTCCGACAAAACGAAAAATGGTAGAAATTAAAATTAATATTAGTCCTATGGATAAAAGTTAAATGTCAAAATTATAGGTAATAAAAAGACCTACAACTTTTTTATGTACAAATTTATGTAAAAAATTCAAATAACCAAGTATTTGGTTTTTATTTTTATCTTTAACAAAAAAAAATTGTTTCTGCGCATCCGTTTTGTCACATTCTGTCGGACCGCGTTGTTTCTTCGAAGGAAGAATATTTTGTTTTTTTTTTTTCATAAACCCTTCCTCAGTAAATTAAATAAAATGCCTATTATAAAAGAAAAAGTTTTGAGTTCATTTAAAAAAAATGTCTTAGTCAATTTTGTTACTTCTTCCGTCGTCGATTAATTAATATTTTTCTATGAATGTAAATAGAAAACATCAATTACTCGCAAAGTCTCGAGTGCACTTCGTAAATCTTACGTCAATAGGAGTGTCACAAAAAAATACAACCGACTTTCAAATAAAAACACTACATAGTGAAAAATAAATTCAATTTCGGAAGTCAGTGTTCCTGTTTTCGTTTCTTCGTTTTTTGACACCGACTTTATTATTCATACTTTACAGACTTTATATATATTTTTCACTTTGTTGTGTTTTTATTTAGAAGTCTGTTGTATTTTTTGTAAAAAGTTTTTTTATTTTTCTCTTTTTAGTTGTGTTACATAATGGACCAGTTCTATAGGTTATATATTAAAAAGAATCATCGAAATCGGTTCAACCAGTAAAAAGTTCTGAGGTAACAAGCATAAAAAGAAAATACAGTCGAATTGATAACCTCCTCTTTTTTGGAAAGTCGGTGGTTAAGGGTTAATCATGATAAAAATATATTATGTTTACGTACATAAATAAACACATGCCTTTTTTCCAATGGGGGCAGGCAGAAACTACAGAATGCCATCTGCTGCGATTCTCACATACTTCTTTTGCTTCACTCACGTTCATAAATCTAGTCATACACCGACGCTAGTTATGACTACTGCGCACTCAGCCATTCTGAAGACCATCACCAATAAGGTCTATGTATCGCATCCCCTCCCGCCGTTTCGAGTAACGTTTTTCCCTGTAATAACGTTTCGTTAATCGCCTTTCATTCATCCTCTCAACATGGCCAAACCATCTTAGCATACTCTTTTAAATTTTTCTTTGAACCCACAACTTTACCGTATTACATCATTCCTCAATCTATCATTTAAAGTTACACAATACATACTTCGCAAGGAACGCATTTCTACTGCATTAATCCTACTATCATGTCTTTTTTGCGTAGAGCAGTGGTGGCCCAGTGGTATTGGCCGCGACTTACAAGTTGTAGGTCGTGGGTTCGAACCCAGGCAGGCGCTTTACTTTATGTAAATAATTTCATCACCACTACTACGGTGAAGGAAAACATCGTGAGGAAACCGGCATGTCCTAGAACCAAAAATTCGAAGATATGTGACATCCACCAAATCGCACTGGGCCCGCGACGTGGATTACTGCCCATCCCTCTCACCGAGAGCAGGTCTGTTTTCCAGCAGTGGGAACATTAGTAGGCTGATGATGATGTCCTTTTTGCCATACCTAACCTTCACTTCTATACATAAGTGTAGGCACCAGCACGCTATTGTGAACAGTGAGTCGAGCCTCTTTAGATATTGACTGGCTGTTCACAACCGCATGTATAGCACCATTCACTTTATTTCCTATATTTACTCTCCTTTCCACATCCTCTTCAATCTTTCCATCCCTTGTGAACATACTTTCCAAGTATACAAACTTCACTTGCTCCAGACTCTTATCATTTATTTTCACTTCACACTCCGAACATTGTCTTCTCTTTAAAACATCATTAACTTAGTCTTGTTCACATTTATACTCATAACTTTTAACTTGATAGATTCATTCATCACAGTCGCCATGTCTTGCAACTGTTCTGCTGGCGATGCAAGTAGAACTTGATCATCTGCGTAGAGAAGGCATTTTACAGGCAACCCATTCAACCTCAACCTACACTTACGCTCTTTCAAATCGTTCACACAACTATCCATGTACAAGTTGAACAGCTACGGTGACGGTACACAGCCCTGTCTAACATCCCTTGAGATGGAAATCAGTCCGTATACGCCCAATTAATCCTAACACAAGCACTGGAATCCCAATACACCACACCCACACGGAAAGCCTCGACCACAGTTCATCCCTCCTCCCACTGTCATAGGCCTTCTCCAAGTCAACGTATGTCTAAATATATTTTATTTCGTGATATCCAATAGAAACCACTATCCTTATTAATTTACAGATACATTTACTGGTCCAAAATGGTCACACCCTATTCAAATGATAAATGGGAGAGAGCCCAATTTGATGGTTCGAAGAGAGAGGGTATGATGGAACATTTAGCTTGGCGATTGACCCACAAACACAGACGATGTTTTATTTTGATATTTGTCAAACATGTTCGGATTGGATTGGATATCTCAATAGTAACAACTTAAACGGAAGCAATGAGTTTATATTAGCAAAAGATTTCCACGAACCTCGTTCGCTATCAAAAAAATTGACCATCTCAAAAGATTACATCTTCTGGTCGAATAGTAGCGAGAAGTACGACTCTGTTTGGCAGTTACCAAAGAACGCAGCAGGGAGCTTCGTAAAACCCAAAGAGATAAAAAAGTTCTATAATCAAAGAATACTTGGTATTACTGCCAGATATCAAATAGCAGATCAAATCAAGGGAATTCAGGATTGCGATTCACTGTCGAGACTGTTACAAACCATCTCAGTAACGCCCGATTACACCGATGAGCGTCGTGATATCTGTAAAAACTATTGTTTTCAAGGTAATTGCAGCGTCAACCATGAGGGTCTTTCTCAATGCAGGTAATACATCATAATTCTCCTTCGAATAATTTCCTTCTTTGATGTTGGTATAATGTTTTGCATTTTCATTACCTATTTCAGTTGTAATGCCGGTTATTCTGGGCGAAGATGTGAAGTTGAGGCCTGTCATGGTTACTGCTTAAACGATGGTGATTGTTCCCTGAACGAGAATAGAGAGCCAGTCTGTCAGTGTGAAGGAGATTATTCAGGTGCCAGATGTGAGTTATCAGGCTGTCTGAACTATTGCCTGCAAGGCAACTGTAGTCTTAGTGATGATGGACATCCTACATGCAGGTACAACATATTCTACTCCTTCTGATAGCCTTCTTGATGAATGTAGTTCCCATGTTTAACATTTTCATCATTTCAGCTGTGATGCCGGATACTCAGGAGAAAGATGCGAGATTGCCGCGTGTTATGGTTATTGTCTGAACGATGGCGACTGTACTCTGAACGAAGAAGATGAGCCAGTGTGCCAATGTGGTGGTAACCACGAGGGATCAAGATGTGAAGCTGATATGAACGACACTACCCCTATGTATAATTCAGTGAAGAGAAACCTAACTCTAGCTGATTTATTGTCGACTTGGCGAAAACCTGCCTCAAAAATGTTCGTTGTTGTTGAAGTGTAAGATAAAATAAAAAGAAGGAAAGAAAGAATTACAAATGAATAAAATTATTCATTAAAAATCTTTTTAAACGAGCTTTTTTCGTATTCTTCTTAGCAAACCCTTTCATTTGACACATATCATGGCAGTGCACAAAAAATAACTAGTCCGCCATTCTGGGCCGTCCGCCATATTGGATTTAGAATGACTTCACTTTGCTAACCATGCATTGTCATCCAAACTAAACGTGTATGCAAAATTGCATCTTAATCGGTGGTGAATAATTGCTTTCAAAATCAGTTGCGAGATTTGACCCGAACACACACACACACATACAATATATTGCAAGTTAAATAAAATCTTGTAAAAATAACATCAATTTCGGTAGTCAGTGTTTCTGGTTTCGTTTCTTCTTCTTTTGACTAGACCAGAATTGAAGTTATTTTTCACTTTTTAGTTGTAGTACAAAATGGGCAAGTTCTATATATAGTAAGGCACATATAATGACCAAAGTGCTGCCAGAATAGATTACCCGAATAACATGAAACTTGAACATAACCAGTGGAATGAGCTTGTACCAGCGTTCTTCACGAGATCTGACTAATTCGGAAACATACTCATTCAACCAAAAAAAGAATTTTCAAAAAGGTCCACAATTGACGGACAAATCGGTGAAGATACACAAAAAAAACATATAGTCGAACATAGCACATCCTCCTTTATGGAAAGTCGGTTAATAAGTTTTTATTGCCATAAAGACGATGATATTCAATTAGGTTTTATTTTTAATAAACTTTTAGTAGATGTAAAGGAATCGTCTAATTGCCCTTAAGAATAGAATAAACTCTGAGTTTCAACTCCATTTGATGTCTTTTAATCAGGTGCATTGTGAGCGAACATGTATTGATGTGAGAGATCCTTAAGGTTCTCCTAGTCGACGGCGCGGCGCGAGGTTAACATGCATGCTATCTCATCCGACAACACGTGCGAAAGATATAAATGCTGTGATGAGCAGTAAGAAGCTAGTTCGCGTACGAATTAGCACTTTTGCAAATTTGTATCGAAATGGATGATGATTTAGGACGAAAACGAGCGTGCGAAATTGTATAATACAGAACTTTGGAAGTCTAGATATCATGAAAAAATGACTTAATGTATATTTTCAAAATAAAATTATTTGCATTGTTGAATTACTAATCTATCCCTGTATGGAGGCCGTTTTGCAATTTTCCTTATTCTTATGGTATTTATTTCCGCCCAAAGATGCGTTAAAATTAGTGTTGAAATATGGCACTTTCGACGCTCATTACTTTCAAATATATTTTTCTTCCAACTACGTAGTAATGTTATCATTAATCACAACAAAACTGATCCCAAAGGACGTATTTATTGCTTAGAACCAAAACAGTGCAGAAAAGTTATATGAAATCTCATTGTTGCACTGTTTTTCATTAATGCACTGTTTTGTATTTTTTATCTATACTAATATTATAACGCCGAAGAGTAGGTACTGTAGGAAGGGTAGGTATAGTAGGTAAAATAGGTAGAGTAGGTAGAAAACGTAGAGAAGGTAGAGCAAGTAGAGTAGGTAGAGAATGTAGAGTGGGTAGGGTAGGTAGAGTAAGTAGAGTAGGTAGAGAAGGTAGATTAAGTAGATTAGGTAGAGAAGATAGAGAAGGTAGAGTAGGTAGGGTAGGTAGAGTAGGTAGATAAGGTAGAGTAGGTAGAGTAAGTAGAGTAGGTAGAGAAGGTAGAGTAAGTAGATTAGGTAGAGAAGGTAGAGTAAGTAGAGTAGGTAGAGAAGTTAGAGCAGGTAGAGAAGGTAGAGAAGGTAGAGAAGGTAGAGAAGGTAGAGAAGTTAGATTAAGTAAATTAAGTAGAGAAGGTAGAGTAAGTAGAGTAGGTAGAGAAGGTAGAGAAGGTAGAGAAGGTAGAGAAGGTAGAGAAGGTAGAGAAGGTAGAGAAGGTAGAGTAAGTAGTGTAGGTAGGGTAGGCAGGTTAGGCTAGGCAGGGTAGGCAGGATAGGCAGAGTAGGTAGGGAAGGCAGGGTAGGCAGGGTAGTTAGGTAGTGGTAGGTAGATAGGTAGCCAGTTGACGGGAGCGAAGCCGCGGGGTTAGCTAGTTTAGATATAAATTTACGACAGAGGTTTAATGTCTCCCATTAAGTTTAATATAAAATGTATGCAGTAGATCGAAAAAGGTATTGGCTAAGAAAAAAATCGGCGTATAAAAACAATTAGGTAAAAAAAAATCCCCGCAGTTTATACCATTGTAAAACTTTGATAGGTAGGTACTTAATATTTGGCTAGAAAAGTATAAAAAAATGGAAATAGATGAGAGGTAGATTGGTAGTTGAAAGAAAAGTAGATTACGCACCTCGCTAAAGTGAGTAATTAATGCACTCGTGTTAATTTAGTGCCCTCGCTTGCGCTCGGGCACCAACATAACACTCATGCATTATTAACTCACTTTGCGCTCGATGCAGCAATGTACTATTTCTTCCAACTACGTAGTAATGTTATCATTGATCAATACAAAACTGATCACAAAGGACGTATTTTTTTACTACACCTGCTCGGAAAGTACCTTGATACTTTATCAAATTTACGGTAGAAAGTACGTCATTGCATATCGAACAAATATGCGGCGAGAAAACGCATCTGAGCGGGAGAGAAAAGTGTATGAAAATCCATTTATACCATTCCCCCTCTAAAAAGCTTATTTTATTCACTGAAAACAGTGAATAAAAGCACTTTTAATCACTGTTTTGGTGTTTGAATTTGGAACACACCAATGTATTAGACGTCCATCTCAATGCTATGTAACCTCCTTGCGCCTTCTTGCGCAAAAAAATACACGATACATAAACTCTTTCTTCGATTTTAATTTTGAGTTTGTTATTTAGGATTTTAATAATGATTTTGATTTTAGTCTAAGATATTTATTGAATACTTGTTTAGATTCTAATTCTAATATTAATTGCAATGGTATTTAATTAATTATAATTATGTAAAGTAACGGAGGTGGTCACTGGCCCCTGAAACACAGGTGCTGTTACCTAGCTCAGGGGTCAGGGTTTCACATTTTATGTAAATTTTGAAGGTAATTAACCATTTATTTATTTATTACTCGTAATATTCCTTGTGCTTTTCGCTTAAATCTTTCTTTTTCTCGAAGTCATGGTATAAAATATAGTATGCAACTCTTGAATAAAACGGATTTATATCGAGGGCCATGAATCACTCGCGTCGCTCATGATTCTAACACTTGAATCACTCGCTATGCTCGTGATTCAATCATCATGAATCACTCCCTACGGTCGTGATTCAGTCGTTAGAATCCTTCACTTGCTCGTGATTCATCTATGGCCCTCGCTTTAAATCCGTCTTTTATTCACTAGTTGCATAATATACTATTCTTACGTGGTTTTTCCTTTTTTAATTTTGGGTAAGACTATGCGCTGGTAACCTAAATATCAAAAGCCAAAAAGTTTTTACAGTGAGTTTTTATCTCCAAGATTGCAAAATGACACTGGCCACTAGCTGTGTGTTGGATGGTGTCAAACAATTTGAAAAAAGTACATGTGAAAATTGCAGACGCCATTGGCGCCATTTTCAATTTGTGTGTTGTTTGAGGATTCAGTTTTCGTAGAATGTACTATTCCTCGTAGGTGTAGTATAAAGCACTATGTATCACTCGAGAGAAAGTGCGATTCCCGATCTCGGGTGTTTTAACGACACCCTCGACGGTAATCGGTCACTTTCTCCTCTCGGTGAACAATGTACTATTTTTTACTTAAAACCATTACAGTGCAGAAATGTTATATGAAATCTCATTGTTGCACTGTTTTTCATTAATGCACTGTTTTGTATTTTTTTATCTATACTAATATTATAAAGCCGAAGAGTAGGTAGGGTAGGTAGAGTAGGTAGAGCAGGTAGAGCAGGTAGAGCAGGTAGAGCAGGTAGAGCAGGTAGAGCAGGTACAGCAGGTAGAACAGGTAGAGCAGGTAGAGCAGGTAGAGCAGGTAGAGCAGGTAGAGCAGGTAGAGCAGGTAGAGCAGGTAGAGCACGTAGAGCACGTAGAGCAGGTAGAGTAGGAAGAGCAGGTAGAGCTAGTAGAGCAGGTAGAGCAGGTAGAGCAGGTAGAGCAGGTCAAGCAGGTAGAGCAGGTAGAGTAGATAGAGTAGGTAGAGTAGGTAGAGTAGGTGGAGCAGGTAGAGTAGGTAGAGTAGACAGAGTAGGTAGAGTTGGTAGAGTTGGTAGAGTTGGTAGAGTTGGCAGAGTAGGTAGAGTAGGTAGAGTAGATAGAGTAGGTACAGTAGGTAGAGTAGGTAGAGTAGGTAGAGTAGGTAAAGTAGGTAAAGTAGGTAGAGTAGGCAGGGTAGGCAGGGTAGGAAGACGCTCCGCATTTTGTATCATTGTAAAACTTTGATAGTAGGTACTTCATATTTAGCAAGATAGATAGAGATAATAGAAATAGATGAGAGGTAGATTGATAGTAAAGAATAGTTATTTGTTATACAAGAGTGCAAAGTTGCTTTTTAACCGCGTGTTCAATTTTGATGACCGAGCAAGCGAAGGATTCTAAAATTTCAAAATTAGAATCCTGAACGTTAGCGAGGGAATCATAAGAGCACGAGGTGAAAAATCTTTGCACTCGAGTGCAACACGTAACTTTTCATTTCACCTCAGCGAGGAAATGACTAAATGCAAAAAAAAAACGTTTACAATCACAAGATAGGTACACTTTTATTTCAGTTTAGGTATTAATTACTACATTATGACAGGTAAGTTTACAGAATAATCTTTAAATTATAACAAAATAATACTAAGGTATAATTAAGAAAATTTTAAAGTAACGTTGCTACAGTTATTTAAATTGAGTGTAATGTTTTTGTTTGGTACTGTAATATTGGTGTTAGTCACTTGTGTACTGTTTTTCGGTAAACTATCTGTCATACTTAATAGTTGTACCGATTCATCGGATTCCCTTGGCGTGAATGTTGGAGAGAGAGGGAGATAGTTAGAACCGCGTACAAAGCAAATTGAAAAAAGAACACCAAGGAGGTTCCGAGTCTGAGTTTTTAACAAATTAAAAAAAAAGTTGTATGATATATTCGGCACCATAGAGGTAGCAGTAAATAGGTTTAATGTTTTTTTTTTAATTCACAAACTTAGTGCACACGATGTTCTAAATTCAATTTACTTTATCCTTTAGTGAATAAAAACGGCTTTTCCACTCAGATATTGAAGATTAAAAATACTCTTTCCGAGATGGTGGGATGAAAATACTCTTTCCGAGATGGTGGGATGAAAAAGTAGATTACGCATCTCGCTAATATGAGTAATTAATGCACTCGTGTTGATTTAGTGCCAACATAACACTCGTGCATCAATAACTCACTTTGCGCTCGATGTACTCTTTTTAACTTTTTTGTTTCCATACAGGGCTAGATAATGATGAGACAAATAGATATATTTTTTTATTTTGAACGTACCTCGTCAAACAGTGGAGTAATCGCAAGACTACGTTTGTATGGAAGAATTTTCGACTAGTGCAACCTTAAGACATAATTAGCAAGACTCACTAGTTAAAGGGGTGAGCAGTGGTGGCCCAGTGGTAACAGCCCCGACTTATGTGTCGTTGGTCGTGGGTTCGAACCCAGGCAGGAACTTTACTTTGTGTAAATTATTACATCACCACTGCTCTCAAAACGGTGAAGGAAAACATCGTTAGGAAACCAGCATGTCCTAGAACCACAAATTCGAAGACATGTGACATCCACTAACCCGCACTGGTCCCGCGTGCTGGATTAAGACCCATTCCCTCTCTCTTAGAGAGGAGGCCTGTGTCCCAGCAGTGGGAACATTACAAAGGCTGATGATGATGATGGCTAGTTAAAGGATTTTGTTTTGAGACACTGCAGTTTGATTGAAATAGACTCAGCACTCTAATTGCGTAGTTTCTAAATCCATTCTAGCTTAGACTAATAAGTATGTTTGGATAGATGAATGGATGGATGTTTGTCACTTAACCACGACAGAACGGTTGAACGGATCTGGATGGAATATGGCACAGAGATAGATAGGTTATAGTATGGAATAGCACGTAGGCTACTTATTAACCCGTTATAATGTTCCCTCGATCGGGATGGTAAAAAAGTTTAATCAAAAAATCAAAACACCCGACTGCTTCAGAAGCGAACTAAAAAGTTGTAAACAAGGAAGAAATCATGCTGTGCAGTCGGAGGATACATATTCGCGGGCTGGTTGACCAAAATCTGGTGTAACCTCCGCCTGCACAGCATGATTTTTTCCTTGTTTACGACTTTTTAGTTCGCTTTTGAAGAGCAGTCGGGTTTTTTGATTTAACTTTTTTTTATTTATAACTTTTTAGTTAAGTTTTTTTAGAATTAGATACATTTAAACATATTAGTGTAATATTTTTTTTTATATTTTGTATAATAGTAAATATTATTTTTTTTGGTATATTTTTGAAATCACCTCTTAAAACCCTTTATTTTGATACCCCACACTATAGGTTCCGAATTAAAAAAAAAAATTGGGCCGCCACTATATGGCACCCAAAATCCTCAAATTTCTATTGTCCAATTTTAATGTAGCCTATGAAACTCGCAGGGTTAAAACGAATCAATTGACGTATGAATCATCAAAATAGGCCAACGCGTTTGGTCTCTGGAACGCCATATAGGAACAAACATACATACATAGACAGATAAACACATTACCCTCCTTCGGCAGTCGGGTAAATACTTCACACGCGGGCGGAGCCGCGGGCAGAAGCTAGTTGCTTCATACGTTTAAACGGGTTATTGGATGATTCGCACGAATTGAACTCGCACGAAATGTGCAAATCGACATTTTTTTATTATATTATTTTTCTGTGGCAATTCGCACGAAGTAGGAGCAGACTGTCTACCCACATAATTTGGAGAGCGTCTCTCCTAAAGTCTCCGAGACTAAACAATTTTGATGGCTCGAGACACCGATATAGTTGGCATGTCAATTTCATGTTCATGAAATCATAATCAGTTCTTCCGTTTAGGAGCAATGATGCCACAGACTGATACACAAACACACAACATGCCTCTTTTTCCGTCGTTGCTTAAAAAATATTAAATACGTTTTTTTTTGCATTTTCAAATCAATTAAACCGTATAAAGATTAAGCGCATCTAAGTTCAGCTTGTGAAATTTCAACGCACTGTATCGTCGTTATATTTTGTTTTCGTGGCAAAAAAATAATAATAACAACTTTTCCCAAAAAAGTAAACCGGCTTTCAAAACTAAAAACTAAAAAGTGCGAAAATAACTTGCATTTCGGAAGTCGGTATCTTTAGTAATAATAAATATAATAAGGGGTTTATTTTTATCATTATGCGATACCGAATTTCGTAACTAAAGTTATTTTTGCACCTTTTTAGTTGTATGTTTCTCTTTTTAATTTTGGTACACCATCACTGCAAAGTGAGCAAGTTCTATAGTAAGATACCTTAAGAATTGTCAAAATACTCATATTAACTCAATTTACACATTCATGCTGTTTGTCGCGTTGCATGTTCCATATCTTGAAAACTGCGGAACCGATTTTGATGAACCCTGCACCATTCTTTAAGTTGAGAATTACTTAATTCAATAAAAAAGGAATACATATAATTATTAAGATCAAAATACTAGTTTCGGCAAAACGCGTGGACAAACATCTATAGATACATACATTACACCTATGAAATTGGCACACATATTTAAAAGCCCATATAGAGTAACATATATGAATATTGTGCAATGCCTACAATATTACATACATTTCGGGTTTAGTCAATAGTACGGACGTCAAAACAAATCGCAAGCACGCCATCTGGCGGCAACGCAAGAATAACTACGCATTGGCGCGCTTTTCCTAACCACATGCGTGGTGGAGACTGCAGAATATAGCAGTTGAGTACTTGTAGCCTTAGAGCTAACAAGTCGTAGAATCATTGTCGATCCGTTATGCAAAATGGTAACTGTGAGTTGAGAATATTTGAATAAACCCAGTGTATCGAATAACTTGTGTGATTTAATTTGTACGATTGTGTGTGTACATTGTGTATGATAAATGATAAATGATTTTATTTCTGTAAGTTGGTTTGTACAAACACTTTTACATGTCGATCATATTTTTTAAAACTAGATGAGGTCGGCGTTTCCTATCTGACTACTCTGAGAAGAAAGGCCGAAACAAACTCAGAGGTCACAGTCTCTTTTGAAGTCTTGACAAAAACTTGGTTATATCATGTGAAGACCATGTAGACATATGTCTGAAATGGTCTTTTGAGGAAAGAACCAGCCAGATTGAGTGGACCTGTCCAGTCAGTGCACGCATTTGTCAATAACCGAGCAGCTCAACTCAGAATTTACGGAGCTCAACGATTCGACGAACAATACCAAAGAAAGGACATTCGGGTAGGCCGCATAAACTACTGAAACTGCCAGACCATGAGTAAAAACTAACTAAGTTATAATAAAAAACAAAAATCCACATAGTCTTCACATTCACAATAATAAAAATAAAATAATATAATACTTTAAAAAGTAAATATTCTTGTCATTGCAAGAAAACAAAAAAAAAAAATCAAAATTAAAAACAAAAACAAAATTCACGGTGCAAAATATAAAAAATCAAAATTAATTGGAGCAGCTCAATCCCAAGCTTTTTTGTCCTCAACGTAATCTTTAATAGTATAAAACGCTTTCTGACACAACTTACGTTTAATGAATGATTTGAATTTATTAAGACTTAGATCTTGTACGTGGCTTGGAAGCTTATTATAAAAGCGTACACATTGACATCTAAACGAGCCACCTATTTTCTTGAGCCTTGTTGTAGGTACTACAAATTTGTGTTTGTTCCTAGTATTTATGTTATGGATATCACTGTATTTTTTAAACAATTTGATATTTTTATGAGCATATAAAAGATTTTCATAAATATACTGAGAGGGCACAGTCATTACATTAATCTCCTTAAATTTCTCTCTGAGAGAGTGCCTCGGGCTTAATTTACATTGTGTGTGTGCCTACACACAATGTCTTAACCTAAGGGACATCATCATTATCCTCATCCTGACTTCCCGATGGTTTGCATCTATCGGCCAGCCTTGATGCGACATACATATGTATCGAATTGATAACCTCCCTTTTTTGAGGTCGGTTAAAAAGGACATAACACGCTACAGGGCTCTTTTGAACTAAATAATTTCGATCGTCAAAATAGCTATTTACTATAAGTGCACAATGAACTAAGTTGAGAAATACTTAATTCAATAAAAAAGGAATATAATGAACAGACATCTACAGATACATAAATAAAAAAACCGGCCGAGTGCGAGTTGGACTCGCGCTCGAAGGGTTCCGTACCATTATCGCAAAAAACGGCAAAAATATCACGTTTGAGGTATGGGAGCCCCACTCAAATATTTATTTTATACTGTTTTTAGTATTTGTTGTTATAGCGGCAACAGAAATACATCATCTGTGAAATTTCAACTATCTAGCTATCACGGTTCATGAGATACAGCCTGGTGACAGACAGACAGACAGACAGACGGACCGCGGAGTCTCAGTAATAGGGTCCCGTTTTTACCCTTCGGGTACGGAACCCTAAAAACATACATTACACCTATGAAATTGTCACAAATATTTAAAAGCCCTTATAGAGTAACATTTGTGAATATTGTGCAATGCCTACAATATTACATACATTTTGAGTTTAGTCAATAGCACGGACGTCAAAACAAATCGCAAGCACGCCATCTAGCGGCAAAGCAAGAATAACTACGCATTGGCGCGCTTTTCCTAACTACTTGCGTGGTGGGGACTGCAAAATATAGCAGTGGAGTACTGATATCCTTAGAGCAAACACGTCGTAGAAACAGTGTCGATCCGTAATATTAGTAAGCAAGATTGTAACTGTGAGTTGAGACTATTTGAATAAACCCAGTGTATCGAATAACTTGTGTGATTTAATTTTTACGATTATACTCACCGACCTGCCCACACACGATGTCTTAACCTAAGGGAATACATCCTGACTTACCGATGGTTTGCATCTATCGGCCAGCCTTGATGCGATATACATATTTATCGAATTGATAACCTCCCTTTTTGAGGTCGGTTAAAAAGGAAATAGCACGCTACAAAGCTCTTTCAAACTAAATAAATTCGTTCGTCAAAAGAGCTACTTACTATAAGTTTACCTCTCAATACTTATAAAATTAAACCACAACTCAATCTCGATAAGATTCTGTACTTAGCCCCACAATTTACTGCTGCATACGCCAACGCAGCATTTCCAAAACGAATCTAAATGCAAATCATGTGCTCCATATAACTATCAGCAAACTTAACGTTACATTTTACTGGGTTTACGAGCTTTCCCACTGTTTCCGTATTTCAGATGCAATCGCCTTGGAAAGATGCTCTAATTTCGAACCCTTAGTTATTTATTTATGTTCTTTACGAGAAGGTCTGCTCTCTTCACCTGTAGTACCTTTTTAGTAAGGTTTTGTTTTGTAATTTTATTTTCAGATAAGGTAGTTTAATTATTCACCTTAGTGCTATGTCGGTGACATGAATACATGTGTTGATATTTTTTTAATTAGGTTTATTTGATTTGAGATATGTAGGACATAAACACAGCCGTAGGCCGTAGGGCTAAAATCCCTTTCGATTGGTAGGCAAGCCTATGTTGCCACAAACAACCAAATCTCTAGATTATTTAAACCACCTATTGACGTCTGAGAGGAACTTTTATCCGAATGGCAATGTAGGTGGGATAATTCCATCAAGGGCCAATACCTCCACCAATTCTTTTCATCCGTTCGCTTGCGGCTGGTCAGCTGTGGCTGGAGATGGATCACTGTGTTGCCCAATTTCTCACAGGGCATGGTAACTATAAAAGTAAATTATTTTCCTTCAAGCTCGTTGCCTCGCCTTTATGTCAGTCTTCTACATCTGACTGCGAATATGTACAATCTGCACATCATATCTTATGGGAGTCAGAATGAACGTAATATTATGTTGAATAATATACAGGCTGCATCAGGAGTTGTTTACTATACGGACCTTGTGGCAACTAGAACAAATTTCCATGCGTTCAAGCGTTTTTGCCATACCTATTATTGGAATCAACAGCTCACAATGTTAGGACCCATTAATATTAATCCTAATTTGTATCCGTGGTGCTAGGCAACTGGGCTTATCCCAGTTGTAAACGACCTTTTGTGCCTAGTGGCCTTGTTGGTTCTGTCTCCTGCTTGATATGGAGAGAAGTGGAAATTTATATTTTTCCTACTCCTCCGTTATTCTTTTCTGATGAATTTCGTTGCGGGATCCAAGACAGTTAAATTCATTCGCCGGGGCTTCGTCGAGCTTCATTGCCTCGGCGCTTTTTTGGTGGTGGCCACTGCTGATTCTGGCTTTCAGGAGTTGCAGTGGTTTGGGAATTGTGCGGTGGGATTGTCCCAAAAAAAAAAACAACAAGTCAAGTAAATAATTATGGTTTTTAGCATCCAGGGTATCTGACTCTATCTACACACTGAAAGAGGGCAGTAGATAACAATATGCGCATGATACGCGCCTATACCATTATTACACATCCATTGATGATCTTCTCTTTTACTTAAAAATCACTCATTGATAAAAATGACTACAGCCCGACCAACTTAACTATGTAATTATGAGTGGCGCTGTTCGTCACCATTTCACCAAAAAATAAACAAAAACCGATCTTATGTCCCATTCAAAACGTAAGTTCCAAAAACGTCCGTTCTAAAAATTCACAGATAAGTTGGTCGGGCTGTAAGAGATACAAAGATTACGCCACTGACGTCAAAACAGTTCGCGAAACAAAAACAGATTATTATTTAAAGCTTCCCACGCAACAGTTTCTAAAGGCCGAAAGTGTGCCTACACTTTCGGCCTTTAGAAACTGTTGCGTGGTGCCTACCTTATTGTCTATACCTACATCTATAGCCCGCCTTAACCCTTGGACTACCCACGGAGGATGTCTTGACGAAATTAAGAATGTAATCTCTTGTCTCTGGTTTTGGAAGCGTTGCGTGAGGTACTCAGGTATCTGGGACACGGATTTACCTGGGTCTTATTGTAATACGATACCCGTTGATGAAATCCTTTGTAATTGTATTTTGCTAATCCTGGGATCCGGTTGTGATTTTGTGTTATAATTTCAACGCAAAAGGCAAATAATAAATAATTTAAAGTGAATTGTTTCCTGAAAATTACCAGAGTATTTCTGGATAGTAAAGTTATTATTAAGAACAGAAATAACAGTATATAACATAATTATTATTTATTATATAATATAAATATAATATATTATATACCAAACCAAAAACAGACACCTACCAAACATAAACCTACCTATACCTATATATATATATATATATATATATATCCAAACTATACTGTCTTTGGTAGGTACCAATTTTTTTCGTTATGGACACCGACTTCCTAAAAGAAAATTATTTTTCACTTTGTAGTGTTTTCATTTTGGAAGTCGAAGTTATGAAACTTGAACATAACCGGTGAAATAAGAGTGTACCAAGGTGAACTCTCACATCTGCGTACCCCTTTGGAGCCTACTGGCGTGCTGTTATGTTATAAAATGGCATAAACAATAAACAGACATGCGATTGCAGCAATCTCGAGAGATTTGCCGACATTTATTCAAGAGTTCTATTGTATATCTCCATCATCAGATTCTTCAATTTAAAATGGGATCAATTTCGAAACATACTCTTTCAAACAAAAGAATAATTTTCAAAATTGGTTCACAATTGACGGAGATATCGGTGAATTTACACAAAAAAAAAACAAACATGAAGTCGAACATAGAACCTCCTCCTTTTTGAAAAGTCGGTTAAAAACAAATCAAATAGGAAAGACTAGTCTCCGTTTGCCCTAAACCGGGAGAAATGGAAGCAATTCGTGCTGAAAATAAATTATCCAATCAGCATCATAGTTATAAAATCTTTGAATAGTGGAAGAAAGCTGTTAAGTACTTCTACAATTAACGCGTTCAAATATAATATGTATACGTATATTGTAATTTTTAAAATATAAACTACACACGAACTCGACGCGGTTCATGCCAACACAACCAGTTGCCGAGACCTCCCGTTATGCTCTAATACTCGTCAGAATTCACCTCGAGTACCACGGCCAATCTGAAGGAGTACTACTTACGAGAATACCAGCGTTATGCAGCCAGCCAGATACATTACAGCCGAGCGTAGTAAGAGTGCTACACATGAAATATAAGCCCACACGCGGGAATACTTTAATATTTGAGAAGCTACTTGAGTTTGCGAAAAAACAACATTTATCCAAGACTCTTGGGACCAATGGAACCCAAGAATTGGGCGTGACAAGTTCCCCACCACTCCGTCGGAGAGCCATAAATCAAAAATGTGTGAAGAAAAGAAATGGACTGCAAGATAAATGTTGTAATAATCGGTACTTTTTTTGTTTCCTTTTCCGCTGTTTAAAAGTGCATTAGGGAAGCTACTTTATTTTATGGGCATTCAGAAACAACTTTGATATAAGACCTACTTTTAGCAGAACCTGCTTGAATTACTATTTTCTTATCCTACACTACTTTCTGAACAATAGAACACCTCGGTTAGCGCAGCGCGCTATCTACGGTTTTCAAGTTTCATTTTCTTTTGCCACTTCCACATTATTGCAGCTATTCATAATTATGTCATGTAGGTATCACACACACACATAACCATCTACAGCTTATATGAATATAGACATACATCAAACGTCTTGATTGCGAGTATTCACTACGCACCCTACCTTATTTACTTCAGCAGCGAAAGTACAAATTACCGGGCAATTTTCTAGAAAAATTGCATTACTTCGCATTCCGACGCGTCTCTTTGAAGACATTCTAGCCGCAATGAAATGTTAATATATAGTACAGAATCTGAATCTAGAGTCGATCGAAAAGCGAGCCAAGAGGCTCATCGGCGATGAGGCGCTGGTCAAGTCAAAGCTCCAGAGTCTTGAACATCGTCGCCGAGTTGCCAGCCTGTCGGTTTTTTATCGGTTACATTTCGGGGAGTGTGCGATGGAATTGCACGATATAATTCCACCTAGCCCGTTCCATCATCGGACTACCAGACGTACGGCGATGCGCCATCGATACATGGTAGACATCCCACCCATACGCACAAAACGTTTTGGAAACACTTTTATTATGCGTACAGCTAAGGAGTGGAATTCCCTGCCGGAGTCTGTGTTTCCCGATAGCTACAATCTAGGGGTCTTTAAGTCAAGAGTGAATAGGTTATTTCTAGGCAAGCGTGTTTCACCGTCGACCACATCATCGCTTACCATCAGGTGAGATTGTGGTCAAGCGCGAGCCTAAAGGTTATAAAAAAAAAAAAAAAAAAAACTGAAAACATAAATGGAATTTATTTAATACTACTACGTTAAGTAGCTCGTCGAGGACCATCTTCTACAATCAAAAGATACTAAATTTGAAAGATCGCTACTGCACTGGTTAGTCGTTAATGGCTTCCAATTCTAATTCGCAAGAAAATACACGACATCAGAGAGGTTACCACCGCACTTTACACCAAGCTTTACAGCTGTACGTTTCACATCACTCATTACATCGGCTCTCGGCACTCGGCACTCGTCTATCGGCAGGCGGCCTAGGCTTTCGGCTTAGGCCGCCGAGGGGCAGAAAGCAAGCGAGTGCCAAATGTGGCACACGCGGAACAAATGGAACGTGAGCATTGGTTGACGTATTCCAGAGCTATCAAGTGCCCAGTCGAAAGAAAAATTAAAATCTTTTTACCCTCTTAGGGATGGAATTTTCAAAAATCCTTTATTTGTGCTCATGATGCAGTTTTAATGTTCTCACATCACTTGAGAAATCTTTCTGCCAAATTTCATGCTTCCAGGCTTAGCTGTTTTGGCTGTACGATGATTGATCACTCTACCAGAACTACTGAACCGATTTTGAAAATCTTTCGTCAGTAGATAGCTACATTATTCCCGAGAGTCACAGGATAATTTTATCCCGAAAAAATAACGTGTCCTGCGGGGTGTGCCTCGGGATTGAAGCCGCGGACTATAAGTTAGTGCATTTGTACAGTCTAAAACTGTACATATTTGGTGACGCGGTGCCATGCACCTTATGTACGTCATTCCAATAATATTATAAAAACACAAAACTCAACGAGTGCGATAACTGCTACGCGGTGACTAACATTAGAGAAAGGAATCGTCAACAGTATTACTTGTAAACACGAAAATACGTAATAAACCTAACGTAAACTGAGTGATCTTTTCTCTTCGTGCTTCAACCTCAACAACGACAACTTTGCAAGTGTACGAACCGTACAGCATTCATTCACATTTCTTAAAGAAATTTCTTCTAATTCCAGCAAACCTGCAAAAGAATTTCAACACAATACATCGTCCCAGAATAAGCCCGCAGGTATCGTTTTGTGCTACGCTAACGACACCTAGCACCTAGCAGTAACAGCCACTCCCTTTAGCTCACTGTGGCAAAGGCAAGAGATTTAGAATTTACTTTACTGCCATGCAATTTTCCTTTTAAAGCTTTTTCTATAAACTTGGCTATATAAAACGGCTTATGTTTAACTAACCACCATATCTAGTAAAATTTAACGGCACAAAATCACTTTATATTGCCAAAAATAGTAAATGATCACAAAAATTAAATCCCTATTTAAGCGTGAAATTAGAACTAAAAATTTACAACTTGTGATCCAACTTAAAACAACCAACTCCAAATTATGATTGTTTAATCCAAAAATTGATAATGACCACAAAAAAAAAAAAAACTGCGAGCTAAGTGGAAGTACTATTTCACCCGGTAAAAATAACCTATTTCACAACACTAATAGCGAAAAAAAAAACCATAAAGAGGTTATAGTCACAAAGTTATTTTTGGTGATCATAATATTTATCCCCATATAAAACTGATCTCTCTCTGACTTTCGTTTTTCAAGTTATCGTGAAATGGTAATTAGTTAATGCTGTTTAATTAATTTTGTCGTAAGCTCTGGAGATTTATGGTTTTAATTTTTTTTTCAAGTATATTGTCGTGCTTTGGTGTTTGTTTTGTTTGATATGTAACTAGATGTGTTGGAGATGCAATTGAATGATTTTATAAGCCGTGATGCATAATCAATTTTGATATGAAACAATAATTTAAAATTTAATTAATACTACAAAGTGTTTCGATTCATAATATCTTTACACAACTTTTCGATAAACGATGCATCTTAAAATCACATCTCTAAGAAATATTTTCAAGTCATGATTGTACGTTTTGTAAACTTGAATATATTCTGTTCCATAAACATATATCAAGGAAAGATATTTATTTAATGTCCTACGAATATATTAATTTCAAGTAGGTTCATGAGTCAAGATAAATAGCAGTCAGTGGTCAGATGACAGGCGTTACTTCCTCTATGAAGTCAGTTATTTTATTAACCGACTTACAAAAAAGGAGGAGGTTCTATGTTCGACTTCTTGTATGTTTTTTTTTTTCTGATTGAACTTTATTTTGCCTTGCATTGTTTTATTCAGTTTTATTTATGTGTGGCGATACCACTTAATGTTTTGTTTTATGTTCATATTGTACCAATGAATCGCAATAAATTAAATTTACTAATATTACATATCATATATACTAATATTATGAAGAAGAAAGATTTTTTTGTTTGTTTGTTTGTACCAAAAAGGCTCCGAAACTACTGGACCGATTTTAAAAATTCTTTCACCAATAGAAAGCTACATTATTTCTGAGTGACAGGCTATTTTTTAACCGACTTACCAAAAAGGAGGAGGTTCTATGTTCGACTTCTTGTGTTTTTTTTTTTTTTTTTTTTATGTATGTTCACCGATATCTCTGTCAATTGTGGACCGATTTTGAAAATTCTTTTTTTGTTTGATAGAGTATGTTTCGAAATTGGTCCCATTTTAATTTGTTGAAGATATGCTGAAGAACTTCGGAGATATACAACAGAAGTCTTCAATAAATAACGGCAAATCATTCGGAATTGCTGCAATCGCATGTCTGTTTATTGTATATACCATTTCATAACATAACATCGCGCCAGTACGTACTAAAGGGGTAGGTACGCAGATCTCTCATTTCATTGGTTATGATCAAGTATCATGTTATTCGGGTGATCTATTCTAGCGTTATAGGTATCTTACTAAACAACTTGCCTATTTTAGGTAGGTACAACTATAAAGGGAAAAATAAAAAAACTTTTTTGCAAAAAAATACTACGACTTCCAAATAAAAAACTATAAAGTGAAAAATAATTTTATTTTTGGAAGTCAGTGTCTTTCCTAATTCCCTTTTTTTTGTATATGGACACCGACTTCCAAAAATAAAATTATTTTTCACTTTATAGTTTTTTATTTGGAAGTCGTAGTATTTTTTTGCAAAAAAGTTTTTAATCCCGAAAACGGGTCCTGTGGGGTGGTCCACGGGAGCGAAGCAGCGGGGAACAGCTAGTATTTTGTAAAATACAATTCTTTATACGGAATAGGTGCTTTTTTCCGAAACGGCAGAGTCTTCAAAGGAAAATTGGATGCCTTTGCTCTAAAGTAGATTGCAGATCTAAGTATAAATAATAAAAAAAACCGGCCAAGTGCGAGTCGGACTCGCGCACGAAGGGTTCCGTACCATTATCGAAAAAAACGGCAAAAAAATCACGTTTGTTGTATGGGAGCCCCACTAAAATATCTATTTTATTCTGCTTTTAGTATTTGTTGTTATAGCGGCAACAGAAATACATCATCTGTGAAAATTTGTTGTTATAGCGGCAACAGAAGTACATCATCTGTGAAAATTTGTTGTTATAGCGGCAACAGAAGTACATCATCTGTGAAAATTTGTTGTTATAGCGGCAACAGAAGTACATCATCTGTGAAAATTTGTTGTTATAGCGGCAACAGAAATACATCATCTGTGAAAATTTCAACTGCTTAGCTAGCACGGTTCATGCGATACAGCCTGGTGACAGACCATATGTATAAGATATATATGTAAAATATATATTTAAGCGGCTTATTATTGTTATTTTTTGTTTTATTGTTGGTATTCCACGGTTTAAACAATGCACCTGCCATGTTATCTCTTCATCACCCATGGTTGACTGATAGAGAATGCCTAAGGCATTAAGTCCGCCCTTGTACCTTTGTGCATGAAGTTTAAATAAATAAATAAAAACAGACAGACAGACGGACCGCGGAGTCTTAGTAATAGAGTCCCGTTTTTACACTTTAGGTACGGAACCCTAAAAAGTTGAAAAGCTCTAGTCGAAGTAAAAGCGTTCCTTAATTCCTAGGTCGGTTGGTTTTCGGTCGAGGAGATTTAATGAATCCTAGCTGAACTGCAACCACGATTTTATAATAGACTGTAAAATGTCAAAGTTGCTCGGTCCCTTTTGAAGTTGGCAGCTCTAGCAAATTGCACCTACCAGACATTGTTCAGAACCAGATTTAAATGAAGGAAAACTAAAAAAACCGGCCAAGTGCGAGTCGGACTCGCGCACGAAGGGTTCCGTAAATTGCGGTTTACAATTAATGACGTATTAAAAAAAACACTACTAACCAGATCTCGTTCAAACCAATTTTCGTTGGAAGTTTACATTTCTAATATTTTTTTTTTAGTTTTATCATACTCTTATTTTAGAAGTTACAGGGGGGGGGACACACATTTTATTTATTTATTAAAACTTCATGCAACATACAGGTACATAGGCGGACTTAATGCCTGAGGCATTCTCTACCAGTCAACCAAGGGTGGTGGAGAGATAACATAATACCAATTTGGAAGTGTCTCTCGCGCAAACTATTCAGTTTAGAAAAAAAAATTATTAGAAACCTCAATATCATTTTTGAAGACCTATTCATAGATACCCCACACGTATGGGTTAGATTTTTTTTTTTTTTTTAATTTCAGTTTGATCTAAGGGGACCCCCAAAATTTATTGTTTTTTTTTCTATTTATGTGTGAAAATCTTGTTGCGGTTCACAGAATACATCTACGTGGGACACTCAGAAAGTTTTGCGAAACTAAAAAAAATTGTTCTATACGTACATATATTTTTATTAAATCTTTTCAAAGTACTTTCCACCAGCCTCTATACAAAGATTCATGCGCCTAAACCAGTTTTCAAAACACTTTTTCCAGTCCGCCGCAGACACCTCGTTTACAGCCTGCTCGAACGCAGCCAGCGCATCTTCCGGCGACGAAAATTGTATCCCTTTGAGCTGATTTTTTATTTTTGGGAATAAAAAGAAGTCACACGGTGCTAGATCAGGGCTGTAAGGAGGGTGACCCAGGAGTTTGACTGGCGTGCTGTCCAGGAAGTCCCTCGTTTTGAGTGCGGTGTGCGCAGGTGCATTGTCGTGGTGGAGCAGTAGCCCGCGGAGCCCTGTGTTTGGTCGCTTGTTGCTTATAACAGAGAAAACTTCTGGCAAACATTTGGTAGTATACCATTCGGCATTAATGCTTCTTTGATCCCGTAAGGGAATTGATACCAAGTGGCCAGTCAAATTAAAAAAGCTAGCGATCAAAATCTTACCCCCGCTTCTAGATCGCTTCACTTTGGTAGGCGTTGGCTCATTTTGAAACACCCAAACAGTCGACTGGCGCTTGGTTTCTGGGTCGTATTGATAAATCCAGGACTCATCACCTGTAACGATGTCGTAAACACGCCGAGACGAGCCTGCTTCAAATTTGTTAAGCATATCACGGCACCATTCCACCCGGGCCTGCTTCTGAGCATCGGTGAGGTTGTGCGGCACCCAGCGTGATACTATCCTCCTCACGCGAAGATGGCTGTGTAGAATCTCGTGAACGCTTCCCGATCCAATCTTCAATATGTGTTGAATCTCCTGATATGTAATTCGCCTATTGTCTTGGATTAAATTTTTCACTGCTAGCACGTTTTCTTCGGTAACAGCCGTCAAAGGGCGACCGCTTCTTTCGTCATCCCCCAAAGTTGGTCGACCGCGCTTGAATTCGTTATACCAACGATACACGGTTGCCTTGGAAGGGCCTTCATCCATGAATGCCATTTGAAGTCTATCGTACGATTCATCCGGTTTCAGGCGACACTTGAAATCGTATAAAATCATAGCTCTAAAATGTTCCCGGCGCAGATCCATATTTCAGTGAGACACAATACTTTGAATTAACTCGCAAAAAATGTGGAGGGAAATTTTGAAATTGGAACTTACTTATTTTTACTTATAAATAATCATATTTTCGAAAAACATTATAACTGGCCAGTCTCCCATATATAAAAACTTTTTTTCGCAATACTTTCTGAGGGGCCTGGTACTTACCAAGTTTCAACAGCATAGTTCTTATAGATTCGGAAAAAAGTGGCTGTGACATACGGACGGACAGACAGACAGACAGACATACATGACGAATCTATAAGGGTTCCGTATTTTGCCATTTGGCTACGGAACCCTAAAAAGCCGGTAAATGCGGGTTTCCTAATTATAGCCTTGCATAGAGCGCCTCTCATTTCAGTGCCGTTAGCCACTTTTGTACTTGACAGTGGTTCTTTTGTGAATGCATAGATTATAAATGATTTCATACGTGGAACGCGGCAGTTCATTCGCGGCCTCTGAAGACTGGGAGCGGTGAATGGAGAACGTAATTATTCCATTCATTCTAACCGCTAACGAAGAATATTATTTAAATAGAGCGTTTACCATATTTCTTTGAGTTTATTTATTTTCTTGGGAGCTTGCTTTTGGAGGATTAACATACATTAAGTAATTTCCAAGTAGTGTTTCCCCTTAAGGTTTTAGAGGCCTAAATGTAGATGGTTATAAAATACCAAGGAGGTGTCAAGGGACACCCGGATGGAATTGGTTGATTCGCTATTGAAAAAAAAAATATTGAGTACATAATAAATAATAACAATAATGAATCCTGACAGTGTTTCTGCACAAGTTCCGGATATTGCTGAAGGAGTGTTAAAAAAAATTATTACATAATAAAAAATATCCATAAATGTATATATATGCACTCTGTCTGTCTATTCTTTCGTACAAGTAATAAAAAAAAAATTGTACATAATAAATAATAAAAATAATAACAATAATAAATCCTGAAAGTGATATATATATGGATATTTTTGAAACACTGTCAGGATTCATTATTGTTATTATTTTATTGTTTTTTTCGCGCACGCCGCACGGCTTACAACTATAGCAAAAAGTGTCGTTACAACTTTTGCTCTTAATTTTTTCCGTCTAGCCCCCTTTCGTAACGCGCGATAAGGAACTTCGTTCCAAAATAATTACTTAAGGTATATTTTACAAAACATGACGTTTACGTTAAAAACAACAATTATTATTTGGTTGAACAAGTGTTTATGGTCGGAATGAAGGGGCGAACCATCGGTGTGAGGGTGAAATGGTTCGTCCCGTGGCTGATGAGATTTTTAACGAGCGCCCGGCGTCCACACTGGCGGAAAACGTCCAATTAATTTGTAACATCTATTTATATTGCCAATTTTATTTTCTGTTTCCTCTTGCCGTAATTGTGTTTGGATGTTTGCTGTATGATTTTATTTTATAGCTAGATTATTCGTGGTACCTTTGGTAAAGTTTGTTTCGTGGGGTTTTAGATAAAAAGCAGCCGAAAGAGCTTCTGCTTTGGACAGTGAAGTGATCAAAAAAGTCTTCTTCACTGTCGCAGTCAACGTTATAGGTCTACCAGAATCTCATGGCATTTTTTATTTTTTTTAAATTGTGATTTTCATATGGCAATGTCAATTGTCACCTATCAAATGAAAGTACTTGATGTGTCAACCGCTGCTGAATTTTTTTGAAATTATCTTGAAAATTTGTTATTTTTGTGAAAAATTCGAAAAACCCACTTCGATCTCAAGCGAGACATATTGTTTTCAATATGTATCATAAAATAAGGGAAGAAGAAGGCGTAAATCAAACTCAATCTTTGATTTTAAAGTGCGTCGTAGAGTGGACCGGTAAGTTGGACTGACTTGTTTTGATACTTTTAATTTATTTTAATTTTTTCTTACTTAATTTTTATTTCTTTCCATTACTATTATATGGTTAATACACAGGGCATATCGAATGATGGCCGGAAGGAAATGGCAACAGTAATGTAACTGTTACTAATTCTTCGACAAGATATTGATTTTAACGGAGATTGAGAATCTTTGACGTAAGAAAAATATTAAGTAATAATCTGCGCCCTGCAGTGGGACGTGTATATAGACGGGAGTTTTTGGCGGGCTTTTGTCGAGTGTAGTTCAGTGGCTGTTAATATTATTTGCAAATTGATTCCTAGTGGATATTGTGATATATTATTGGTGTAGTTTTGTGTCTCAACTGTCTACGCAACTGGACAATTTGTAAAATCATTGAGAGAAGCGATCTCGGGATAGTGGAGCGGAGTATTTTATTGTAGTTTGACTGCCGCTGCAAAGCTTACTGGGCAGACTGACTCGATACAATTTGCTGCCAAATACTCCAAAAAACAATAAAATCTGTTACATCCGCATTCTAATGCATACTAAAGAATAAATATAAGATCCAAAACTCTTTCCAAATACGTGGCTAAAAGGTCCTAGCAACCAGGCCATAAAACTTACATAAAAAAGTATATATAGACTGATGATGATGAATGACTATTAGTAACATTTTTATTATTTTTTACAGACTTTATACATAAAGAGATTGGTTTTGAATTTGTTAAATGCCAATGAAAAAGAACCATTTTGATGGAGAGAGATGACATAAAACTACAAAGATACAAGTTTTTGAAATGCCAGTGGAGTTCATGAAATCATATTCTAGTTTTCTAGTTCTGAATGAGGTTTTAAGTTATTAGAAGGTGAAGATAGCATTGTATAACTGTCTCTTTCACTCGCTTATGTATGTCACATCGTCCTATCTCGCTTACTCTATGCAGTATACTCGATGACAAACTGTTTCTTACGCAATGGTTGGCAGGACCAAGTTCAAAGACACAAAGATCCGCTGTGACTACTATAATATAAGTACCTCATGTTCATTAATACTAAAGACATAAATAAAAATTAAACAGTATCAAGATCGTTTAATCCAATTTCCCCAGTATTGGCACACAACAAATTTTTATTTACACATTTGCCATGAGATTCTGGTAGACCTATAGTCTCTACTACACTATGGATGTTCTGAAAGAGCACCGTCTAAAAAACTTACCTAGGGTAAGTCAGGGAGAGATACCTATGAGGTATAGACGCCTAATAAATTTAAAAAATAAAACACAAAATTTTCGTGAACCGTAACGCATACATATTATGAATTTATGACAGTCCGAAAGTTAATGTCAGTGTGAAACTTTTTATCTCCAAACTAAGGATTTTAAAATAATATTTTGGTTTTTATTCTTAAAATAAAGGTAAGTGTACTTAATTAAAACGTAAGAATATAATCTTGGAGGTAGTTTGTAGTATTTGTTTTCCTAAATTCTTCACGTAAATAATATTAAATTGTTTCATAACCTAAAATTGTGATCTTGTTATGTTTTTGTGTTATGTTGACAATCCGCCATTTTGTATTGCAAATGCTTTAGTGTGCGTCTAGAGTCGAATTTGTAATGTTTCCTGAAGACTACAGTGAAGGTTCAGCGGAAACTATAGGCAACTCTCCCTGACTTACCCTATACACATGTAATTATCCACTAGTAAGACTAGAAGCAAACCTAATTATAGAAGACGGTTTAAATTATTAAAAATAAAGAAAATCTTCCAACTTTTGCCCGATCCACAAGCTGCAACATCGTCACCACACGAAAGGGAACTTCGTCAACTTTTTGGATCCATTGAAGTATTAGTGTGGTCGCACTGAATGGCAGAATCTTTCCAGTCATCGTGCCAAAGAGGTGTACAGTAAACGGATTACGATAGTCGCTGGATGAGCAATCGATCCGTCTGCAGGTTAACAGGTTTTGATTTGAATTTTGTGCTGTGAATCGTAGTGGTGTTCATGTTTCGGTGCGATGCATATCATTGGAGTTATTTTTGTTTGTTTGGTGTATATTTGGTAATAAATGCGATTTACATACCTACATACATACATTAACTTACGCCTTTTCCCATGGGGTTAGGCAGAAACTACAGAACGCCACCTGCTACGATCCTTGCATATTTCTTTTGCTTCACACACATTCATACATCTAGTCATACACACACGCCGGTTATGAGTACTGCGCACCTGGCCTTTCTGAAGAACATCACCTATAAGGTCTATGTATGTCTTTCTAGGGCGCCTCCTCCCGGCGTTTCCATTAAATGCGATTTAATATCTACTAATCGTGATATATAATTTACTTATGGGCATTTTACTCAGTCATTTAGTTACACTCATTTTACTCGTAGTAAGCTCACATAATCATGGAGGAGAATTCAAAAGTGACACTAATACATAAATTGCAGAAAACAAATTACAAAAAAGAAAATCAACCAACTTTTTCTCTACCCATAATCTGTCACAAGCTGCAACGGTGTCACCATACAAAAGGGAGCTTTGTCCACATTTTCCATCCATTGATGAATTTGTGTGGCGGATTGAATGACCGGCAGGCTTATTACGTATCTTTTGCAAGAGCAAAACTATAGCGATTATTGAGCAATAATTGCTCTTCAATACAATTTTTTAGAATTGCTGGCGGTCTTTTAAAAAATAAGTGCATTTGACAAACAGTGAGCGATTAGCAAACGATTGTGTCGGACCTACCATACCTACACTGCAGATAATTCCGACTTTTATGACATAAAGCGTTTGATCGCTAACGTTTTGCTCTTACAAAAGATACGTAATAAGCCTGCCGGTCGTTCCTGTCATCACGCCACAGAGGTGTGCAGTAAACGGATTACGATAGTCGCTGGATGAGCGATCGATCCGTCTGCAGGTTTTGATTTGAATTTTGTGCTGTGACTTGTAAATTCGTATTCATATTTCGGTGTGGTGCATGTGATTGGAGTTGTTTTTGAATGCCTAGTATTTTTTTAACATAAAAAGTGGCTTTACAGTAATTTTTCCTTGAAAGGACTGTTTCATGGAAATGAAGAGGGGAGGAATATGAACTGAAAACGGCAGGCAACAACTGTATGCTGGTAAGCTAAATGCTGTGTGTTAAGACGGTACCCTGACCAAAATATTGACATGAGATATGAGCATTCCTATTGGTCTAGCGGCACTGGTGGCGCATGAATTACAGTAGTGAATACGTCCAGATTTTAGAATAAAATCTTTATAAAAACGTATTTTGGTCTTTTGAAAAAATAAATACTACAAAAATGTTCGTTATTAAATTGTCTATCCATTAGTGTTAGTACAAAAAATAATTAATGAACACTTTACGAGGAGATGCATAATATCAATAATTATTTCTCATTTTTATGTTTTTTTGGAAGGAGATTAGTGAAACATATACAACATTAAAAAAAAAACTAAATCTACCATTTTAGAATCAATATTATGTAGAAATTTAATGTATTTTTATTAATTGATATTTATTTTTAAATAACGAGTAGATAACTCCTAAAAACAGCACAAAAAACGTCTTGCGCGGCGTTTTGCTCGGGGTACCACCTTAAATAACTATATAACTGTTAATTCATATTTTAACGATATTTTAGTAACTCAGGGTTAAATATTTTTACTACTTACTATTACATCGTCTTGGAATACTGTAAGATGTTGTACTTATTGGTGTGAAATAAATAAATATTTTATTAGTTGATTAAAAATAATCTTTCTATGTATACTACGATGATCTTTAATTTAAAGAACTGACTCTCCTATTTTTCCTAAGCATTAACCCTCTTACTAATAAACGCAGAATAAAGTTATACGAGGTATAATCCTAAGAAAATGTATGGTTATTTCCTGTGTGCATAAAAGACCATATAAATTTAAATTTATTAACAGCACAAACCCTGAAACCTACTGTACAGGCGCAGGACGTACCGGGGGCCGCGGGCGGGACGCGGGGAGCAACACCCGGCGCGGCGGCGCGGCGCTCGCGCGAACCCCGCCGGCATTCATTCGGAAAAAATGAAGGACCGAGTGCGCGCGTCTACCTACTCGCAAATAGTAAAAAGGAATTTTCTGTAATTTCTGTAGCGCTCGGCTATCCTATTAAATATAACTTATAATTACATCCGTTTCATTTCAACTCCCAACAGTTGGCGACCGTGTGCAACAAGAAACTGCAAGTTGGGGCGAAGACAGTTCGGTGGCGTGTCGTGTTCCGATTGCTCGAACCGGCCATCCACGCGAAAACACCGCTGTTCACCGCTCATCGCGGCCACCACGTGCAACTGCGTCGAAATTGCTGGAACAAGGAGGCTACTGCTACCTATGAAGATCTACCTGGATATAGCGGGCATCGCGTCAGGTGGTCTGTCCGAGGGAAGTAAGCTCGTTCCTATACTTTTTCCGTTCCCGATTTCCGCTTCTATTTGTGTGTTTAGGGTTTTACTGCGTCCTCAGTTTTAAAGGGCAGCTAACCGCTAGCATAATCGCATTGTGGTCATTTAAAATTCAATAGGTAATACCTATTTAAAGATACCCTATTATAAAAAATAAAAAAAAATTGAGCCTATTTAGCGACTATTCAAGTCCAGCATGTCTATAATCGTGCCTCAGCATTCGCTATTTATGGAAAAATAACTACCTATAATACTTTTATTCATTGATGTTGTTGTTTGTTTGTTTGTTTGTTTGACGAAATTTCTCAGACAATAACCTCCATAATCCCATCTACCAACCCGCACTGGGCCCGCGTGGTGGATTACGGCCCATTCCCTCTCACAGAGAGGAGGCCTGTGTCCCTGCAGTGGGAACAATTAATAGGCTGATGATGTGAACCTCCATAATACAATGGTTAGACAATAATAATTTAAAGATAAATATAGAAAAGACGAAATTAACAATGTTTAGCCAACGTTCAAACACAAATAGAAGAAAGAAAGAAAGAAGAAAGAAAGAAAAAGTGTTTATTCGCCACAAAAACGACATACAATTTTTTGATTTTTCCTTAAATTAAACCCATCGGTAGTATTAGTAAGTACTTAAATTATGTTAGTAAAGGAAGTTAAAATAAAATACCAATTTGAGTACAGTACAAGGATGATGAGTAGGTAAGTACAAGCAGATGCATGTCGTGACTGTGACAAGAAGGCTTCCACTCAGCATAATGCTGTGCCGTGGGAGACCCACAGCACAGCGCTGATTTTCAGTGGTCGCCTAGAATAAATATATTGCCGTTCGCCTAAATATGAATATATTGTATGAAAGCCAACGCATATCACAAGTAAACACATGTAAATTCCTAGGTTTAACAATTGATAATAAATTAGATTGGAAAGCTAACCAAACGAATTAGTAAGTCTGCCTATGCTCTATACAAACTTACCTCAGTGACGAGTGTGGACGCTTTAGTCACAGCATATCACGGCTTGGCGGGTTCAGTGCTGAGATATTGGCGTTATTTTTTGGGGGAATTCAAACAATAGGGAAATAATCTTTAAAGCACAGAAAAAGTGCATCAGAACAATGTTTGGATTACAGGTCATATATACATGTAAACCATTATTTATTAAATTTAAAATATTGACTCTTCCATCTTTATATGTTTTTGAAGTTGCTGTATTTGTTAAGTCCAATCCTAAGTTGTTTAAAAAAATGTCGGACATTAATAACCGAAGTCGAAGGGATAACAGTAGCTTATGCGTAAGAAGGTCCCACACAACATTAATGTATAAAAAAAAATGGCGTGGCGCCAGTCATATTTAACCACTTACCACGATCAATCAAAGAATTGAACGTGAGCTTGTTTAAGAAACTGCTAAAATCCTTACTGGTGAGCAAAGCATATTACAGTATTTCGGAATTTTTATCAGACAAAAATCTAATGATAGAATGTTGACATGCTAATGAGATACTTGACTGTTTGTGCTTATAAATAATTTTGTATATTTGACATTAGTATTGCATATTGACATCAGTATTGTATATTGACATTAGAATTGACATTAGTATTGGATATTCACATTTGTAATTTTTACCTATATTGACATTAGTATTGTATTTGACATCAGTATTGTATATTAACATTAGAATTGTATATTAGTATTGAGTATTGACATTTGTAATTTTTTGCCTATATTGACATAGCCTTATTATTTGTTTTCAGTCTGTGTCTTGATATGTACTGTTTTGATTTTTTGTTTTTGTTATATTATTGTTCCTATTATTATTTGTTTCTCTTTTTATTGACATTGATTTCTATTAATTTGGATTATGCAATTCTTTATAATTCTTGTTTAATTGTCCAGGCTTATTTTATTTCATTATTTTGATTTAGCTGGCTTGATTTTATTTAATTTATTTTTTTAAATACTTGCAAACACTTGTACGCCCTCTGGCATAACATGGCGCACTCTTTTTTACCTGTATATACCATTATTATTGTACCTATGTTAAACAAATGAATAAATGACTTATGACTTGCATACATCTGTACCGTTTTTTATAAATTTGACACGTCAGGGTACCATGACGTGTTAAAATTATAATAGCTTGACAGTGAACAGGGACAGAGCTATTTGGATTGTATAGCTTCGTCCTGCTCCTGTTTCTATGATCCTAGCTGAACCGGCAAACTTTGTTTTGCCATAAAAACACCAAATATTCATCTACCCTACCTACCAGGGTAGATGAATGGTAGGGTAGGTGGTTTGTGTTTGTTATTGTTAGGAGAAGGTTCTTATGAAAAAAAAATATATTGTACCTTACCTACAAAAAAGAATAAGCGAAATCGGCCCAGCCGTTTACGATTCTATAAAAAAGCTTATTTAAAAATTAAAAACACGACTGCTTAAAAGAAGCGAACTAAAAAGCTGTAAACAAGAAAAAATCATGCTGTGCAGTCGGAGGATTAGGCAGCTTGCGAATATATATCCTCCGACTGCACGGCATGATTTTTTCTTGTTTACAGCTTTTTAATTCGCTTCTTAAGCAGTCGGGTTTTTATTCTTAATTCTTTATTGTACACCAAAAACAATATTCAATACAATGTGATATTAAAGTACATGTACAAAGGCGAGCTTAACTCAATGTTGAGTTCTCTTACAGCAAACCCTAGAGAGTGACAGATAATGATGACAAAAGAGGGTAGGATCCAGTGTACAATTTTGAAATAACATAATTATAATCATAAAAATAAACATAAATAAATATATATATATCTACTAACATTGCGTTGAAAGGAAATGCTCTTTAATTTTCCTCTTCGAAACATCGAGAGAAGGGCTATCGCGTAGGGAGTGTGGGAGAGAATTCCAGAGGTGCACTGCAGTTACAGAGAAGGAGCCATCATAACGGCTAGAAGTGTGACGCGGAGTACGAAGTAGAAGCGAAGTGACCGTGCGACAAGGTTTGCCCCTCGGGATGAGGTACTCAAACCGTTCGCGAAGGTATTGGGGAGAATTAGGATTATGCAGGATAGTATAGAGAAGGGATAGGATATGGGTATCTCGTCGACGCCGAATCGGCAGCCACTTCAATCAGGTCCGAAATTCCGACACATGGTCGTACTTGCGGAGGCCGAAAATAAAGCGGATGCACAAGTTCTGCAATCGCTTGAGTTTGTTTAGGAGTACCTCCGTTGCATCTAGAAAACAGACATCCGCATAGTCTATGAGCGGTAGAAGAAGAGATTGAGCAAGAGTAACCTTAGTGTGAAATGGTAAGAATTTTTGGAGACGTTTAAGAGACTGAAAGGAGTAGAAGACCTTCTTACTCACATCAGCAATATGAGCCTCCCAAGAGAGGTTAGTGTCTATATGGACGCCCAAGTTTTTCGCGCTTTTGGAGTAATATATGGGCACTGAGTTATACTTTACTGGCGGCAGAGACTGGGGATCCAATAGATTGAGCATGTATCTGCCACCAATAATGAGCGCTTGAGATTTAGTTGGGTTTAGGAGGAGTCCAAAAGACTGAGTCCACCTGTTGATATCTATGATGTTGATTCTCAAGGTCATCATTGATGGCAGCCACAGACTGCGAGTTCACCCACTTTGAAATGGCGATATAACTGCAAGTCGTCTGCATAGAGATGAAAGTTAGAAGTTAGGACCTTAGTGATAGCATTTATAAAAATTGAGAAGAGAAGAGGAGAGAGGACACCACCTTGAGGAACGCCCGCAGCCAAGTCACACCATTCAGAGGAATCCTCATCGGAACGAACAGACTGCGAGCGACCCCGGAGATAAGATTTGAACTACTCAATTACCGAAGCAGAGACATTAAGGGAGGAAAGGATTCCTAAGAGAATGTCAAAGTCAACTGAGTTAAAAGCACTGCTGACTGAAGTCCAGTAGAACCAATATAATTAGACATTTATTTTCCATAGCCAGTCGTATGTCATCAGATATTTTGACTAGTGTCGTAACGGTGCTATGGCCAGGTCTGAAACCAGATTGGTCAGCAGGCTATTACAGGATAAATAATAAGATAATTACTTCTGAACAATACTCTCGAGGACTTTGGAGAGGATTGGGAGGATGGATATTGGATGGAAATGGGATGGTGAAGAAGGATTTGAAACTTTGGGAAGTGGTAGGACGTGAGCCCTCTTCCAAGCTGAAGGAAAGGAGTTGTTGAAAAGCGAAAAATTAACAATATGAGTTACGACAGGAACTATTTCACTTAAAATAGGTAGGAACATTTGCAGTTGAAGGCCATCGTCACCTACCGCCTTAGTGGAGATAGATTGGATATATTTCTTAATGTCTAGTTCAGCAATTGGGTGGAAAATTATAAATTAGCTTTTATTATTTACAACTTTTTAGTGAATATTTTTTTAAATAAATACTTTTGAACATATAAGTGATGTATATATTTGTAATCACCTCTAAAAAACCCTTCCTTTTGATACCCCACTAGATGGGTTGCGAAGAAAAAAGAAACTGCAACCTCTACAATATGGCGCCCAAAATCCGCCATGTTTCTTTTTTTAACGGCTCTTATCTAAGAACACTTGGGTGGCCAAGACCTATCTAACGATGTCTAATTTATAAAAATCCGTCTAGTGGTTTGAAAGATACGAGGTAATAAAGAATATTACATACATACTTACATACATACAAGATACGCGCGAAAAACAAAACCCATTCCTTGCAGCCGGGTAAAAAGACATACAGACAAACATTTTTTTTTTATATAGATAAAAAATAAGTAAAAACACTAAAAGCCGACTTCTGAAAAATAACGCTCTAAAAAGTACGAAACAAGAAAATATTCCCTTAAATTTACCGTGGTCTTATCTAGTACTTAGAATTTTCCTACCTACCAGTTGGATTTACATGTGTGCCTACACATCACATCATCAGCCTATTAATGTTCCCACTGCTGGGACACAGGCCTCCTCTCTGTGAGAGGGAATGGGCCGTAATCCACCACGCGGGCCCAGTGCGGGTTGGTGGATGTCACATATCTTCGAATTTTTGGTTCTAGGACATGCCGGTTTCCTCACGATGTTATCCTTCACCGTTTTTGAGAGCAGTGGTGAAGAAATAATTTACACAAAGTAAAGCGCCTGCTTGGGCTCGAACCCACGACCTACAACTTGTAAGTCGCAACCGATTCCACTGGGCCACCACTGCTCTTGTGTGCCTACTGTATAAGTGTAATATGAAATTATTAAAATACTTGTTTCTTTGTAAGAAATATTTCATTAGTTATTGTTTAATAGATTGAAAAAAGTCAAGACTGCCACTTCGTCATGGCAGTATTTCAGCAAACAATCATTGAAAATTGCTTTGAATGTCGTACATTTTTTTTTTTTAAATATGAGTCAGTTGGCAAGATGATAGCAATGCTGATTGCGCAAATGCAAGATTGGTTTTTATTCAATAATCTCATGTCCGTGACTACTGCCGGACCACCAACGCCAATCGCTTTCATATTTAGTAAATAATTAGTACTCAATTGGTACTAATTAGTACTCGAACAACGAAATTGGTACCTTAGTAGTTTTCGAGAAAATTGACTTCGAAAGTTGATTTTCTCGAAAACTGTGGTCTGGCGGTTTCAGTAGTAATGATTAAATCTAAATAATTAATAAACAATATGTGATCCATTTCGTAAAAAATCAGAACAGTAACATTTGTATTTACCGAGAAATCAACGATGATAACATTCACGCGGTCAGTCAGCAGAAGACTTTGAATTTTGATTCCAAGTTTGAGGAGGTTGTCGTTTTCCTCAAACCTACATGGAAAATTAGCATCATGCAAGATAAAATTAGTATCCAAAATTCAAAATTAGTCCTCCAGTAGTTTACAAGATAAATCATGCCATTGGTGGGGTGGCGGTAGTCACGGTGTTAAATTTTCATGTTTAAATTTCCCTATTAAAAACTCTGTGATTTGTTCCCAAATGTATAAGAAAATATTTCATCCTAAAAAAGTTATAGTGAACAAAGATTCTGATTCCTAAGTGTTGTATTTATAGAGTAAATATCTTTATACCATTCCCCCTCTAAAAAGCTTATTTTATTGACTGAAAACAGCGAATAAAAAGCACTTTTACTCACTGTTTTGGTGTTTGAATTTGGAACAGACCAATGTATTCAAACTCCATCTCAAATTCTCAATGCTACATAACCTCCTTGCGCAAAAAAATTCGATGCAAACTTCTTGTGCAGAGAATACTCGACTTTCAAACTACTTCTTTGATTTTAGTCTAGGATATTTATTGAATATTTATTTGGATTGTAATTCTAATATTAATTGCAATGGTGTTTAATTAATTATAATTATGTTATGTTATTTTTTTTGTGAATTTTGAAAGTAATAAACTATTTATTTATTACTCGTAATATTCCTGGTGCTTTTCGTTTATATCTTTCTTTTTCTCGTAGTCATGGTATAAAATATAGTATGCAACTCTTGAATAAAACGGATTTATATCGAGGGCCATGAATCACTCGCGTCGCTCATGATTCTAACACTTGAATCACTCGCTATGCTCGTGATTCAATCATCATGAATCACTCCCTACGGTCTTAATTCAGTCGTTAGAATTATTCACTTGCTCGTGATTCATCTATGGCCCTCGCTTTAAATCCGTCCTTTATTCACTAGTTGCTTAATATACTATTCAATACTTTTCCATACAAAATCTTGTATATCCTAACCAAATTAAGTTGACAATACTATTGAGGTGTATAGTCGTGCACATAAATTTATGGATGTCGGAATAATAATAATAACAACAGTTCAATAACTTTATTTTTTATACAAACTGTGTACCTAGGTACATATAAAGAATAAAATAAAATAAAAACCTATCGTTACCCATACATCTCGCCGAAGCGGTTTTCTACGTTCTGTCGTAGTAACTATTAATTAATCTGTGGTTCTGTGGTCCCCATCCTGTGTTATTAGGTTAAAAGCCGCATGTGATATTTATTAAGGGTAGCATAAACATGCCAATCACGGTGTGGTTTTTCTGATTTCCCTTGTGAACGTTAAAGTTCCTATTGGCAGTGTGCACTTGAGTGTACCTGTCCTTTTAAGTTATGGGTTCCTGTTCAAAAAGTAAGAAGACGTGAAGTAACTAATAAAATTACTGAGGAATACAATCCATACTTGATCTTATAAATGCGAAAGTGACTCTGTAACTAACAAACAGACATTGTTAGTTACCTACATTTTCACGCCTTAACTGCTGAAACATTTTTGATGAATAATTATTGTAGTATAGAGACCTTGGAGAAAGGCATATATGATACTTTTTAACTGACAAAAAAAAGGAGGAGGTTCTCAATTCAACGTGTATATTTTTTTTAAATGACAAAAGAAAGGAGGAGGTTCTCAATTCGACATAAGGGGTAGTAAGTTTAATATTATTAAAAAATATTTTTATTTTATGATGTAACTAAAAATTTACGGTTTTCGCAATTATTCCTTTATTTGTGCTATAAGACGTTGCTTCGTACCAAATTTCAAGATGCTGAGTTCACGGGAAGTACCCTGTAGGTTTTAATTCCCATGCGAGGGTCGAAAATTTTCGGAAATTTGCGGCATAAACGGCTGTATCTTTTGATTGCGTCGGCTTAGAAGATTGATTTTGCTCACAGCTTTAAAGGACAGTAGACCTGATAATTTGATATAAATATTAGTTTTATACCTCCACGAGGGTCTTGACAGACAGACAGATAGACGGACGGACAACAAAGTGATCTTCTAAGGGTTCCGTTTTTTCCTTTCAAGGCACGAAACACTAAAAAGAATGATCAAGATCCGATAAGAAGTTTCGGCGAAATGCGTGGACAAACATACATACACACAAACAAAGAAACATACATACACTTATGAAACTTGGCACACTTGTTTGGAAGGCCATATGTGAATATTGTGCAATTCCAACAATGTTACTTACATATGAATCGAATTGATTACCTCCTTTTTTTAAGAAAGAAAGAAAGAAAGAAGGAAAGAAAGAAAGAAGGAAATCATTTATTTGCTGATAATGTAGGTATACATATAAGTTGGAATATTAATAAACTAAAAATAAAAAAATATTTATTAATATTAATCTATCCTTTTTAACCCCCGCCGGAAAAAGAGGGGTGTTATAAGTTTCACGTGTGTTGCTGTGTATCTGTGTGTCTGTCTGTGGCATCATAGCGCCTAAACGGATGAACCGATTTTGATTTAGTTTTTTTTTGTTTGAAAGGTGATTTTGTCGAGAGTGTTCTTAGCTATGTTTGAATAAAATCGGTTCAGCCGTTCAAAAGTTATGGGCAAAAGTAATCGGGGTGTTTTTGCAAGATAAATGTGTCGGGGGTTTTTTAAATTTTGAAATTTTACTTGTAACTAACTAACTTTCTTGCAGGCTAAGCCGCTGGCTGATCTAGTGTAAAGTGAACGAGTTTCAGATTTGAACCTTCTGAAATAGAGGAACTATATTTATGTTTTTCGCAATATTATATGCTGTAAATAATATAGAATATTCTGTCCATTTGTTTTACTAAAGCACATAATATTGTGACTGTTTTTTTAAGCACGATTTCCGTTTACAAAAGATCTGGCTGATTATTATTTGTTCAGAGGGTGATGCTACCCTGCATCAAATTTATCTGAAAGTCAAGTATTCCTTTAATATTGCTGCCCTTAAAGATATTTATGAATGGCTGCGACATAGAAGAACCCTCAAAAAAGATAAACCATATAACAAGCAACCAGACATTCAAGAATAATAACAAACGGCTAAACACACAAATATCCGCACTAATATCGTCAATCTAACTATATGCCCCGAGGTATTCAGCCTTACGCTGCAATAAACTTCCCTTAACACACATCCTTATTATGAAGCAACAAGGTCTTAATTCGCATGACTGTAACAGCCACTTCAGAGCCTCCAACTACGAGAAAAATACCATTTTATGCCACTGTTTTATGGTTTAAATTCGCTTGGCAGTTCACTCATCATGTGCTGATGATAACAGCAACTCCAGGGCTTTGAAACACAATAAAAACGTAACCTTGCTTCAACGTGTTAAGGTTTATAATGGTATGGTGTGGTATCAGAGGCTTATGGGACCGCATGCCGCCGGCGGCGTGCGGAAATGAGTTGGAACCTCGATGGCCTACAACGATAGTCCAGGGAAGGTTCTGTGAATTTACAGGATTAGATGCTCTCTGGATGTTGGATTGTCGTAAAGTGTAAATGTCTTTATCTACACTCACAACGAAATGTTCCAATTATGAATTCAAAACATATTGTATAAACACGTACTTTATATTCGTGGAAAGGTAAAATAAAACCATTACATTGCAACATTTTTCTTCGATTTTCAAACAACTACATCATAAAATAACTTTTTAATTTTTATAGCACGCTTTTACTTTTTAAATTATTCATTGACTTAATGTAGAAAAGTAGTGTCATAGTCTATGGATGCGCGCGCTGTGCAGTCATGCACAATGAGAATCTAAATTGTCCGCCATACCACATATTTTTCGGTTTCCACTTTTGTTTTATTTCAACTGCATGAGTGAAGATATAGTAGTGTGTGCAACGGCATATAAATAGGTATTAAAATACTCGCATGATAATATTATCCACGCTCGTGTTTTAATAACCCCTATTAACTATATGACCATTGCATAAACTACTATTATTGTACGAGGACTTAGGAATAAATTGTTGTGTTGGCGAAATAACGTTGACAAGTGAAATAGTTTCGTTTTCATTGAAACTGTTCTGAAACTGACAGACAACATCATGTTATCAACAACACACAGCTCAAACTACGCTCGTAAAAGCGAGTAAACGAATAAATGTATGTTCTTTCAACTTGTTTTCAGTTTCATGACAGTTGTTAGTAAATATAATTGTTGATTAAAATATTGTTTTAAAACAAGCTTATTTCGTATTCTCAGCAAACCCTTTCATTTGATACCCATATCATGGCAGTCCACAAAAAATAACTAGTCCGCCATCTTGGGCCATCCGCCATATTGGATTTAGAATGACTTCACTTAGCTAACTATGCATTGTCATCCAAAGTAAACGTGTATGCAAAATTCCTTGTTAATCGTTGTAGGATAACTGCTATAAAATTCAGTTGCAAGATTTGACTCGAACACCCTTACATACATTGCAAGTTAAATAAAAGCTTGTAATAAATTTTATTTTTGGCCATGAAGAAGATGAATAAAACAATTGCATTTAATTACTAACTCATAATTATAATAAGTAAGTGAAAGACAGCATCGTCAAGAAACCCGAGTTCATAATTATAATAATACTAGTTTCTTCCAGCGGCTTTGCCGGCGTGAATTTTAAAGATTATCCCAAGGGAATATATATTCCGGGATAAAAATGTGTTATTCCAGTAAAATCTATCTCTGTGCCAAATTGCATCCCGATCCATCCAGCCGTTCGAGCGTGAAGAATTAACAAACATACATACATACATACATACACACGCACTCACAAACTTTCACATCTATACTATATAATACTATATACTATATATACTATAATATTATAAAGCTGAAGAGTTTGTTTGTTTGTTTGAACGCGCTAATCTCAGGAACTACTGGTTGGAATTGAAAAATTATTTTTGTGTTGGATAGTCCATTTATCGAGGAAGGTTATAGGCTATATAACATCACGCTACGACCAATAGGAGCCGACCATAAATGAAAAATATTGCAAAAACGGGCAAAGATATTCCTTTTTGAGAGCTTCCATTGCGTGCGCTGCGTAAACGGTTTAAGTTACGCAAATATCATGTATGATGGAAATGTTCCTCTTTAAAAGTTCTACAAAAAAGTCCGCGACAGCATATGTCTATCTTTTAAGATTCACTCACAATAGCAACTTTTATGTTCTAAATTTTAATTAGATCGCCGCTGCCGGTAGAAACAAAAGTTGGTTACATTCGTATAGTAGTATTTTATTTCTTATTCAAATAAATAGTTCAACGAGTTGGTAGGTAGGTAGGGTAGGGTAGGGTAGGTAGGTAGCCAGTTGACGGGAGCGAAGCCGCGGGGGTCAGCTAGTTTCTAATATTAGTGTGATGTGATAATGTAAGTGTGAAATTGGCAACCCGCCTTGAGCAAGCGTGGTGATGGCAGTGCCTTCTCTATAAGAGAAGCGGCATTTACCCAACAGAAGGACACTAACAGGCGGGTAATATTTTTTTGTCCTTTGTCTACCAAAATCACAAATTTCTTCCAAAAATCTGGCACATATATATTTTTTTTTTTTTTTTGCAGACAATAAGTTCATTTATTTATTCACAAACAATTAACATTGTGTCGAATATTGGTTACATAATTCCAAGAATTGGTGAAACATTACTGCATTAAAATTATTACATAAAGATTAATTAAATTATTGTAGCAAAATGTATATTTAAAAATGTTTACAAACAGATGCAATGTCATATTAATCTTACAAATATAAGTTGCAATCCATTATAGTGAATAATCATTCAAATATTTCAGAAAAAAAAAACAAATTAAAAATGTCAAATTAATCAATATGTCACAAACAATTAGCATATCAGTTCAATAAAATATATTTCACAAGCAAATATAATATCAAATTAATTCATTTTGACAAAAAACAATATATCTCACAAGTCAAAGCAATCAATATGTCTCGAACAATTAGAATGTCAAAATAATCAATTAGTATGTCAAATTAATCTGTAAGTCATAAAAAATTATTAGAATGTCAAAATAATCCAATAAATGTCCCGAGCACTTTAATGTCAAATAAAAAAAAAAAAAAAAAATAATAATAATAATATGTCACAAACAAAATAGAATGTCAAATTAATCCAATATTTATGTCACATACAATTATAATGTCAATTAATAAAAACATGTCTTATACAATTACAATGTTTAATTAAATCAAATATATTTATAATGTCAGAATAATTCATCTATAAGTTTAATTACTTGACATAAAATCTGATATCGAGTAATAACATTTTTCCAACAAGAAGGCCTTTAACTTGGTTTTAAATATGTGGAAGCTATAAATTAATAGTTTTAACTCCGTCGGTAACCCGTTAAACAATTCCACTGCTTGGTATCTGGAGCAATGTTTAACTATGTTAAAATTTGTTGATATCGTGTGTTTTAAATCCTTCCTTCTTGTGCTTTCTCTTAACTTTCGTTCTTCTTGAGATTCATGCTGATGAATATACTTCGCAAAGTGACTTAGGATTACTAAAATGTATAAACTTGGTACTGTTAATATTTCTAGTTTTTTAAAGTGATCTTTGCATGAGTCTGTTTGTGAAATCCTGACTATTGTTCTAATGGCACGTTTCTGCAAGATGAACGCCTTCTGACAGTTACAACTATAGCTGTTACCCCAAAACATGATGCTGTATCTTAATCTAGATTCTACTAGCGCGTAATATACAGCCTTTAGTTGTTTTTCATCCAAAATATCTCTGAGGCTCCTAAGTGCATAACATGCTGATGAAATAGAGGAGTCAATAGCAGCTAGCTCCTGTTTCCAGTTTAAAAGCCCGTCTATATGAATTCCTAAGAATTTTACTTTGTCTACTAATATTATCTTGTCTTCTTTGATTTGTACATCTAAACTTTCATTGTTACGGGTTGTGGTCTTAAAACGGGCTCGTATCGTTTTATTTAAAACGCTACCAGCCAACTAAAATGCAAGTCACATATTTTAACCTTGAAACAATTTACCGTCAAAATGGACTCGACTATAAATAAATAGAGCCTCATAAATATATAAGGTACTTGCATTGCCGCGTTACTTAGTTAGATACTGCAAGTGTTGGTCGGGCGGGCCGCATGCCAGGGCAGGCGGCGTCCTTTAGGCGGTGGTAGTATAAACACTTATCTTTTTGAATAGGTAGGGTTATATTTTATTGAAATGCCTTTGATGTTATATTGTCTAAATCTTTTCAGCTGAACTGATAACTAAAGGTTAAAACAACGAACCACAGATAATATAATACTAGCATACAGATGCCTCATCCCATAAAAAGAAACCGTGCCGACGTAACTAGCGTTTTTCATCTGATTAATCTTGTTATTTTTGTAAGTACATCAATCGCGTTCGATCCTATTTCACGGCAATATATGGTGTTAGCAGCGACTTTCAAGTAAAAGGGTTCGTGAGTATTTTTTTTTTCATTAAATAAAGTGAAGGTTCGTTTTATAGTATTTTTTGCACGTTTTTACAGTTTTTTTGCACCAATATGTGTTACAATGCAAATTTTAACAATCGAGTGGATTTCCTCAGAATTTTAAAAATGCGCCATCTATTGGCATCAATTTTAAATGATCCGTTCAAATAATCTTTGAAATGTGAATTATGAGCCCAATATGCCATAATTTTGTACTTAGGAGAGTTGACTAAACAAGAACATACAATTTTTAAGTTCATTTCCAGAAAATGTTAATTCGCATGTCACGCACGTACATACGTACATGTCGCGCCATCTAGGGAGATTTATTTGAACCAAATTTTATTTCTTAGTAATGAGACCCCGTGACCGAGCAAAACTAAAAAAATAATTATTCATGTTTACTTCCAGTAGTGGATGAAAGTTAAAAGTTTGATTCAAGTTGCTGATTCTTCAAGTGCGAAAACAGACTTGCCTCCGGTTTCTGAGAATTTGACGTTGAGTAGGTTTTACCAAATATCTACTTAACTACTGTGGCATTAATTCCACATCTTTAAGTCTATTTACGTTTTATAACCAAACCACAACTTCATATCTTTTGATATTGTATTAACTTTTGTAACTCATTTTTATGTATTCTTTTTAATACCTGAAAAGCATATTTTTAGTTATCTCGGATTGATTTGTATTCTTCAACTTAATTTATATTGCTTATTTGTAAAATCATGAAATATTTTATACTCTGACATATTCATCTGATATGACGTCTGTCTGTGTATTATATTTTCTTAAGCCATAGACATAACATAGGTACCATGGACTAAGGGCAGCGCAGACTGCCCGCCTCTGTAAAGCCGTTTTTTATTCGTTCTGGTCTTGATTTTTTAATTGAGATTTGAATTCAAAATTTAGAAGGGATGGCAGAACGAGGAAAAACGGTCGCCAGTTTTGGAGCTTTGAATCTGGACTGAACGCCGAAAGTCGGTTGACTACTGTGTACTGTAATACCAAGTGTATTTTCTATTCTAAAAAACTATCAAAACGGTGAATTTACCAGCTTATGTAAAAGTATTATTTTCTGAAGTGCCAATCCAATTAAATATATTTTGTGTGGTTCCCGAGAGCATTTTATCCTGGAACCTTACCCTCAACGGTCATCTCTTGGCATCAAAGGCCTCGCTGTTTGGCGTATTGAGCCATAGCATATTTTTATTTATTTTTAATAACGTGGCTTACGTTTAGCTCGACAGAGCTATACGTAACGTTACACTACCCAACTTCAAATTATCTTCCTGAAAATTGGTAATATTTTGGTATTCATAAAGTAAGGACATGATTTTTACTACAAATGCCCAAATCTAAAATCGGGTCTAACAAAATTATTAATAAATAAATAACAGGTAAGAACTTGTAATTTAAAACAATTTCACAAACCCGATTCAAACCCTTGTTTAAACAAATACTAAATATCTGTGATTTCCGAAGTGCCGCCGTGAACTGAAGGCGCGAAGGCTTCACGGGACACGTGACTTGGTTATTAATAAGGCCGGGAGCACGTGCTTCAACCCCCAACACCCCAGCACCACCCGGCATCCCCCGGCACCTCCAACACCCCTTGGCTTCGTTGGCTGGCCTTTCATTTACATACGCCACCCACAACGCGACAGACGCATGAAATTTTCAGGAAATATTATGTAGGTAGCAAATGTTAGTTTGTCGTTTTGGAGTAGAGTGGACAATTTAAAAAAAAAATGGTATTATTGTGTATCGATTTTTGTGCTGATTGGGGGTTTGTTTGTAATCAGTGTTCTGTTTTTGAACTGAGTGCTAAAATAATTCATTGCTGATCAAATAAAATAGAGTTGATTCAGCTTTATGTGGTGAGGATAAGGTTGGATAAGATTAGTTTTCTCCTACACCTATCACCATCATCTTTAAACACCTGTGTGAGTGTTCTATTACACCTGTTTTCTGCTGCGGATTTACCTGGCGCATATAAACACTTTATTTTCTGTACCAATATTATAAAGAGGAAAGATTTTTTTTGTTTGTTTTTTTGTACCGAATAGGCTCCAAAACTACTGGACCGATTTGAAAAATTCTTTCACCATTAGATAGCTACATTATTCTTGAGTGACATAGGCTATTTTTTATCCCGAAAACGGGTTCCGCGGGGTGGTCCACGGGAGCGAAGCCGCGGGCAACAGCTAGTCATTATATAAAAGTTCTGGAGTGACGACTTCGTACGGGCAGACGCAGCGTTGAAAGGCCTATGTCTAGATGGAGCGGCGACCTGGTCAAGGCCACAGGAGCCTGGTGGATGCGAAACGTACTGCACCGATCAGTGTGGTGACGCTTAGGGGAGGCCTATGTCCAACAGTGGACGTCTTTCGGCTGAAATGTCGATGATGATATAAAAACTTGGACATATAAGCCGTAATACTCCCTTAGTTTTTGTAAGAGAGTTAACATAAAATGCAAACAAAGTTATTCCTCACAGCCTTTTTCATCATTTATTTATTTATTACTAGCGGATGCCTCGCGGTTTCACCTGCGTAGTTCCCGTTCCCGTGGGAATAAAGGGATAAAAATACCTATGCCACCCGGGGATAGTGTATAGTTTACCAACGGTGAAAGAATTTTTGAAATCGGTCCAGTAGTTTTTAAGTTTATTTGTTACATACAAAAATACAAATCTTTCCTCTTTATAATATTAGTATAGATTATACATATTCTTCATTGTACACCACAAAAGTATATGTACAGGACAAACAATCATAAAAGCAAGTGAACAATGGGCACTTTAAGTCCGTCATGTCACAGTTACAGGTCCAGTTGAAAACCAGCGTCGGGCACTAGTTGCTGGACTTTTTGCTGAACTTGTCCTATTTGGCGCAGCCGTGGGACACACAATGTCATATTTATATTGTTTTTCTCTTTTTTATTGTTGAATAGTTCTAAGTTTTCTTTTTTTAATATTGTGTGCTCTAGTGGCTTGTGACAAATAAATGTATTTTCTTTCTTTCTTATCGCACAGAGCAATCTCTTACAGACAACCTTTGGATGGATTTCACTAGTTCCACTTTTTGTACAAATCATTGAATATGAATTCATTGAAATGTTGTAGATGCTGTAACAGAAAATATTTTGCCTACAAACCTATTTATTTTAAATAGGTCAAGTTTGTTAGAATGTTTTGTTCAGTCTGTAATTTTAGTAGATTTTATACAAATATTGGTCGTAAGCAATTTCGTCATCAATAATAATAGCCGCACTGGTCGATCATCAAGGTCACAGTTACAGGTCCAGTTGAAAACCAGCGTCGGGCACTAGTTGCTGGACTTTTTGCTGAACTTGTCCTATTTGGCGCAGCCGTGGGACACACAATGTCATATTTATATTGTTTTTCTCTTTTTTATTGTTGAATAGTTCTAAGTTTTCTTTTTTTAATATTGTGTGCTCTAGTGGCTTGTGACAAATAAATGTATTTTCTTTCTTTCTTATCGCACAGAGCAATCTCTTACAGACAACCTTTGGATGGATTTCACTAGTTCCACTTTTTGTACAAATCATTGAATATGAATTCATTGAATTGTTGTAGATGCTGTAACAGAAAATATTTTGCCTACAAACCTATTTATTTTAAATAGGTCAAGTTTGTTAGAATGTTTTGTTCAGTCTGTAATTTTGGTAGATTTTATACAAATATTGGTCGTAAGCAATTTCGTCATCAATAATAATAGCCGCACTGGTCGATCATCAAGGTTAAGCAACGTTTGACGAAGTCGGTCCGTGGATGGGTGACCGAGTTTTCTCCGTGCCTCGAAAAGCACGTTAAGCCGTTGGTCCCGGCTGTCTTTTGAAAATCTTTGACAGTCGTTACGGGTAGTCAGAAGCTTGAGGTCTGACACCAGTCTTGCCAAGGGGTACCGTGTTACCCAGTTACTGGGTTGTAGAGTCCAGATAGGCAGTCGCTCCATGTAAAACACTGGTACTCAGCTGAATCCGGTAAGTCTGAAAGCCGACCCCAATATAGTTGGGAAAAGGCTAGGCAGATTGATTTATTGCTAACCCGTTTAATGGAAGACCTGGTGTTGCAGTCCCATCATTTCTTGGGCTATTATTATCCATAAAAATATTAAAGAGTATGTAGGTTAGTAGATTGGCCATTAGAATACGGTGTGCGTATAAACTTTGCCGGGTGCAGGAATCGGTTAGATACAATTTGTACGATGTGTGAACAAGTTGTTCACACATCTCCGTATCAAGGGGATCTGAATCGTTCATACAAATCGTATCTAACTAAACGGGCACCCGGCAATGTGTGTACCACAGACATACATCTTACTAGATAACGCAAGTCCCTCCATCTGTATGAAAACCAAGCGTGCCACTTTTTCACACACAATTTGAAAACAAATTTACTTACCAATGAAAGAAAACATTTCCAATGCCTGGGCCAACTTTTTCTACAATCCAATTTATTTATTTTTTTCTCTTAGTTTTTACAGTTTAATATGACATACTGTGAATTGTGAATTGTTCAAAATACTTTTCTTTTTATTTCCGCTCTACATATCTTTTATGGTAACTCTCCTCTCGCAGGTATGCTGGAAGAGATTTCGTTAGAAATAAGCATATCTTTGTACCTATTTTCTGTTCCTTCTTCTTGTCTATTTACTATGTGTGTGTACATTTATGGTTAAATAAATAAATAAAAAGGCATTTTTCTAGATTTCGGTGGATTACCGGTGCCGAAAATGCTAAATGAAAAGCTCAAAATTACGGTCATTAATCGTAATTTTAAGCCGTTTTTAGGGTTCCGTACCCAGAGGGTAAAAACGGGACCCTATTACTAACACTCTGCGGTCCGTCTATCTGTCTGTCTGTCACCAGGCTGTATCTCATGAACCGTTATCACGGTCATCTGTGAAAAAAGACAGTTGAAATTTTCACAGATGATGTATTTCTGTTGCCGCTATAACAACAAATACTAAAAACATAATACAATAAATATTTATTTATTTTCTTTATATTTTTCCCATACAACAAAAGTGAACCTTCGTGCGGAGTCCGATTCGCACTTAGCCGGCTTTTGACACGCTAAATATATACAATCGCGTCATCTAGTTAGATTTATATCTGTGATGTGGACAGTGATTTAGGTGCTAGTCAGTAAAAAACCTTATGATTTACTTAAAGAGTTTTATTGTCTGTACTTAAGACTATTTATACCTACGGTAACTATAGTTTATTTAACCACTATGTTTGACTATGGACACGACGTGTCCCTTTGAGCGGTCGCTCGGAGGTTCATCATTAGATCATTAGGCAGTGATCGTTCATTTAAAATAAAAGAATTTAAAGTATCCAGAGCTATTGCGATTCCTTTAGTTATAACCCTTACCGAATACGACCCCATTGAAGTCGTAAATAAAACAATAAATAATCAAATATTAACTTATCGTTACCTATCTACATATACTGACCGAACGCTTTCCGTGATATTACAAATTTGATTCAAGTTACCAATCGTCTGATTTTATATAAAAATTAAAAAAAACAACAAACAGAAAGTTGTTTCAACATACGAACATACACATGCGTCGATACTTCATTTGGTTTGTTAATTACAATATTATTAAAGTTTTGTTATCTGTTTTTCATTACTATTTGTTAGGTGCAAGTTAGGAATTAAAGAGATCAGTTGATTCTCAGTAAATTCGGGAACTAAATCCCCAGATAAAACAGTTGGTCAGGGTCCAGTTTTCAAGAAACTATCACAATAGTTTCGAAAAGTATTAGCGTAGACCGCAGACGCAGCTGCGGACAGTAATGTAACAAATGGCGACATCTAGCGCACTACTATACAATCACACAACAACTAACGACATCTAGCGGTAGAACTCATCAATCCGACCTCACTTCGCAGATGAAGAACGTTTCAAACGAGCAGGGAGAGTCGTTCCACTTAAGACCTTTGTCGTCTCTGTTCCAGAGTTCTAAGCAGTTCTCTTCTTCTCCGTTCTCGTAGCGGAAGTTGTTGGGTTCTCCAGCGTTCCAGTTCACGAAGGTCAGTGGTCTGCCGTTGGCCATCCAGAAGAAGTTGCCTTCTTCAGCCAAGTCCGTGCCTGATGTCCAGAAGTGTTCGCGGCCGTAACCTGGAAAATAGACAAAAGTAAATATTAGTTAGGAAATGATTTTGCCTTGAATGTAGATAATGTAGAACATAGCGTGGTAGTATGTAGTGTAATTAAAGTTGGTATTTCCTTTAGGTAATAGATTCACGGGAAATAATTTGAAGGATATCCGTCTATCATCACTTGTTATTGCTACCTGATGTATTTTGGATACAGGGGAGTGAAGTGTTTGTTGTACATAATGTACATATACACTTCGCAATTCGCAAAGTCGGTTTTCACACGGTCAAATCTGCCTTAACAGGCATGAATGGCAAAATGAATTCAAATTATTGGATGAACTGTACCATCCCACTTATTAACTTCAAAATGAGCCGGCAGACTATCCCGGAGAGGGGAACCAAATGAGGAAAAGAGTAGCCACCAAAAAACGTTATCAATTTGAACTGGCTTTTTGGTAAGCTTTTATCCAGATCCTGTTTGCTATTTGCAATATTTCATCATTATCATTTCAGCCTAAAGACGTCTACTGCTGACGGCTGTTTTTCGATGTGATATGGCAACACTTGGGGTAGGCCTCTTTCGGCCTTTGTCGGCAACTAGGTCATCAGTACACCTAGATGGAGGCCTTAAAACGCTGCGTCTTCTGGTACGCGGTTGTCATTCGGTTGGTCTACAAATTTGTTAAATATTTACCTGAGTCCTTAACGTACTGCTCCAGTTTGTCATTCTCCTGCTGCGAGGAGATGGAAGCCAGGTGCATGCCGTGGAACCGGCAGTACTGCTGCGCTTTGAACCAGTTCGCCTGAAACAAAAGATGAGGTCTTATTAGAAACTATTACTTAGCGCAGTCTAGAAATTTATGATGTTCATTAACCCTCTTAATCAGTGTCCGTTAAAGTAAAAGATGATAAGAATATAGTAGAGCTAGAAAAGTACTTTCTCTGTTGATTTCAGTGGTCATTTGGAAATTTTATATTTGCTAAAAGTTGAAAGAACAAACGGTGGTTTTTTGGTTGGAGTGTTGGTTGGCGCTATTTATGCAAGTACCTTTTTCAAAATAAGCACTTGAAAGACAAATATTTATATGAAAGTTCAGCGAGAAATATAAAAATGCAAGTCAGGAAGTATATTGGTTTTGTTAAAAAACCTTCAGTTTTTATTAGTCTAATAAAAACACATGGCTTTGAGATTTTATCACTGCATGCTTTCAAAAACCTAACTTGAGATCCTAATTATGTAAACCTAATAAAGTATTTATGCAAGAATTTTAATGGAACCGTTGAACTTGTGAATTTCGAGGCAAATGTTAGGCCGAAATCATTTAAACTAATCGCATGCGCAGTACGGAAGCCGCATACTTACTAGGTTAGCGGCACAGAAGGTAAAACTGTGGTTAACCGACCGGCGACACGCAGGTTTGTGCGGTTTCAGACAACACGTAAATTCGCACTAACAAATAATTCAGATTGAGACGAGACAAAATGTACCTTGTTTGTACTTTTTTACTATTCTTCTCTGTTACTTTGTGATTGTTGTTGTTGTGTTGTGTCTATGTCGAATAAATGTTTTCTATTCTATTCTATATTCTTAAACTAGCTGACCCGGCAAACTTTGTTTTGCCATAAAAACACCAAACACTTATCTACCCTACCTTACACTACCTACCCTACCCTACCTTACACTTCCCTACCCTACCCGACCCTACAATACCCCACCCTACACTACCCTACCCTACACTACCTTCCCTACCCTACCCTACGCTACACGACCCTACCCTACCCTACACTACCCTACGCGACCCTAAGCTATCCTACCCTAAACTACCATCCCTACCCTACCCTACCCTATCCTACGCTACACTATCCTACCCTACGCTACACTACCCTAACCTACCATAAGTTTCATTTTTTTTTTCTTCGCGTAAACCATCTACAAAATAGTACGAATAAAGCCTAAAAATTTAGTTTGAATAGGTGAGCCCGTTCTTGCGTTATAAAATAACAACGAAAAGTGGCATTGATTTTTATATATATAGACTAGCTGACCCGGCAAACTTTGTTTTGCCATAAAAACACCACACATTTATCTACCCTACCTTACACTACCCTACCCTACACTACCCAAACTACAAAAAAAAAAAAACCAAAAAACCATATTTGAACTTCAACGAACATTTAAAAAAAAAGAATTGTCCAAATTGGTCCAGGCGTTGTTGAGTTATGCGCTTACCAACACATTTTGCGATTCATTTTTTATATTATAGAAGAAGATAGAAGATAGATAGATAGATGACAGTAACGTTTTAATACTTGGCAAGTTTAGTGTGCTCTTAAGTTTACGTCTATTTTAATGAGAATGAGATGTTGGCTGTAACTGGACATCGTTAGGGATTGTATTTAACGATCGTTTTAGTTAATGGTGTAAGCAGGCCTTCTGGTGTGTCTTACGTTCGAGAGGGTGGAAAAGTAGGTAATGTGATCTTCAATGAAAGATGATGATCTTATTCGCCCAACCAATTATTATAATTTAAGCGAGGAGCATTCAATCCCCATTTAAACCACGTTGTAGCCAGCATGACAGCAAAGCCATACAAATTGTCAAAAAATATTTTCAAGTCAGCTTCTTTTACAAAATTTTGTTCCGAAAAATTTCCTAACTTCCCATTGACCTATAAACTTTAAATTTGGTGATAATGTTTATTATAACGTGCCTATATTTTAATAACAAATACCAAAATATTGATGAATTTGACTTTTTCTTTGATCAATTTCAACCAACTTAATTTTGCGGTCTGGTACCCTAAACGGGCGAAGTCCGACACGCACTTGGCCAGTTTCTTTCATTCAGTTTGTCTGACACGAGAGAAGAAGACAGGGGAAAATAAAGTCTTCATTACAGCAAATCATCATCATCATCATCATATCAGGCGAAAGACGTCCACTGCTGGACATAGGCCTCCCCCAAGCGTCGCCACATTGACCGGTCCCGTGCATCTCGTAACCAGCGGATCCCCGCAACCTTCACCAGGTCATCGGTCCACCTGGTGGGAGGCCTTCCAACGCAACGTCTTCCGGTTCACGGTCGCCATTCCAGAACCTTTCTGCCCCATCGGCCATCTGTTCTACGAGCAATGTGCCCTGCCCACTGCCACTTAAGTTTGGCAATTCTTCGGGCTATGTCGGTAACCCTGGTTCTCTTGCGAATCTCTACGTTTCTTATTCGATCACGCAAGGAAACTCCGAGCATAGCCCTCTCCATTGCCGCATTACAGCAAATATGGAGACGAAACTAAAACAAAACTTTAAAAAATCATCTTGTTAAGCCAAAAACGTTCGCAAAGCTTTTTGCTTTTATCCGCTGACGGTTTTCAACCTGTTTTATATTGGAGCTATAAATTGGCTGTGCTCGAAGTCACGTATGGAAATAGGAACGACGTTTTGGACAGAACAGGTGCCATTTACCTGCAGCGGCGTGTCTTCGGTAGCTTATTTTGTATTCAAAATGCAGCCTAGATCTTCATTCGTTTATTTATTCGTTTATTCTGGCATTCGGAATTCCTTGCAGCAATTACATCAATGGAACACAAACTTGTAATAAACTATCTAATTATATAATTACAGGTTACCTCATGATGTTTTCTTTCATCACTGTCATCGATGTCCAAGATTAACTTAGAAAGTACTTATGAATTGATCAACATACATCAAACTCACGCCTTTTGCCCAAGGGGGTAGGCAGAAACTACAGAACGCCACCTCCTACAATCCTTACATACTTCTTTCGCTTCACTCACATTCATACATCTAGTCATACACAGACACCTGGCCTTTCTGAAGAACATCACCTGTAAGGTCTATCATGTATGTCTTTCTAGGGCGTCCTCTCCTGGCGTTTCCATTCACGTCTGCCTTGTAAATACCTTATGTTAGTCGCCTTTCATTCATCCTCTCAACATGGCCAAACCATCTTAACATACTCTTTTCATTTTTAGTCACTACATCTTCCTTTAAACCACAACGTTGTCTTATTAACTCATTCCACAATCTATCATTTAAAGTTACACCACACATACTTCGCAAGGAGCGCATTTCTACTGCATTAATCTTACTTTCATGTTTTTTTAGCCATACCCAACCTTCACTACCATACATAAGTGTAGGCACCAGCACGCTGTTGTGAACGGCGAGTCGAGCTGCCGGATTTTTTTTCGGGATTCCGGAAGAATTGATACAGTTATATCTCATTATGACTTTATCAATTCTTAAGTACTTTCTATGTGGTCGTGGGTTCAAATCCCACCTCCTCGACATCGTTTATAGCAAATGGGCTGTTTATTTTAATTATCACAGTCAATATTGATTCGTTTTTTGATGCATTGACGCCTTAGGCGACGGTTTGTAATAGTTAATTACTACGGTGTTACGTCAAAAGAAGTTATAAGATATTACTCATATGCTTTCGACCAACGATAAATTACATTCAGAAAAAATGTGATCGGCGAAAGTTGTACGGACGAAAGCAAAAGTATCTTGTGGTAACTTTGTAAGACGTAATTTTGGAGTATAATTATAGTACATTTATACTTAGGATTCCAACAGTGCCGCCAACTTGTATATGCAAAAACGCGCTGTTAGCTCTTTAAAAAAGCGCTAGAAAGCGCTAAATATTCGTTGTCAATAAATTGCAAGTCGCTAAATATTCGTTGGCAAAAAATTCGGCGCTAAATACAAACAAAACGACCAATAATTTGAACCTAGGGATGTATAAACTTATTTTTTTTATTCAAAATATGTCACAAAAAGAACTAACTACTTGTTTAGAAAAAAAAAGTAATAACGTGTTACTGTAATTATTTTATAAAATAAAGGAATTAAATTAATTCATAATCGTGATTCTGCCACCAAATAATATGGTTGGTCTTGACCAGTTTTGGAGTTGAATTTATATTTATCTGTGAGAAATTGTCCTTAACACGTCGTTTGAAAGTTGAAAGGGTTCCGTACCCACAGGGTAAAAACAACCGTGATAGCTAGACAGTTGAATTTTTCACAGATGATGTATTTCTGTTGCCGCCACAACAACAAATACTAAAAAAAGAAAAATTTTTGGTGGGGCTCCCATACAAGAAACGATTTTTTGCTGTTTTTTGCGATAATGGTTCGTGTGCGAGTCCGACTCGCACTTGGCCGGTTTTTTTTTAAAGAAAGTCAGAATTTTCAAAGAACGCTATATTTAGCGCAAGAACGCGCTATTGAACAAAAAAGCGCTAGATATGGCGCTAAAAAGGCTAAGTTGGCAGCACTGGATTCCAATTAAGTTACAACCGGAGGAGGTGTAAATCATTTGAGATGTGTTCGAGTATCTTGAGGATGTTTTTGATTACCGATTATTATATATACATAGCTATGTTATATAATATATACATAACTAGTTTTACAAGTAACATTTAACGTGTGGTGTTTAAAATAATCGTAGCTGAACGTACCAGTTACCTATGACACGACCAGGTATAGATGTTTTCCGTCTGAGATGGATGATAATATATCCTATCCTACTACTAGATATTATAAACCTGATATTATGTGAGCATGGATGGATGTTTCACGCAAAAACTACTGAACGGATTTTGATGAAAATTTACAGAAATCTAATACCGATAATCTATTATAGTGGCAGTGCATGGGCAGGGCACATTGCTCGCAGAACGGATGGCCGATGGGGCAGAAAGGTTCTGGAGTTTCGACCGCGAACCGGAAGACGTTGCGTTGGAAGGCCTCCCACCAGGTGGACCGATGACGTGGTTAAGGTTGCGGGGATCCGCTGGATGCGAGGCGCACGGGACCGGTCTATGTGGCGGCGCTTGGGGGAGGCCTATGTCCAGCAGTGGACGTCTGTCGGCTGATATGATGATGATGTTTCACGCAAAAACTACTGAACGGATTTTGATGAAAATTTACAGAAATCTAATACCGATAATCTATCATAGTGGCAGTGCATGGGCAGGGCACATTGCTCGCAGAACGGATGGCCGATGGGGCAGAAAAGTTCTGGAGTGGCGACCGCGAACGGGAAGACGTTGCGTTGGAAGGCCTCCCACCAAGTGGACCGATGACGTTGTTAAGGTTGCGGGGATCCCGCTGGATGCGAGACGCACGGGACCAGTCAATGTGGCGACGCTTGGAGGAGACCTATGTCCAGCAGTGGACGTCTGTCGGCTGATTTGATGATGATGATGATTATATAAAATCTGAATCTCGGAAACGGCTCCAACGCTTTTTATGAATTTTAAAAAGCAGGGGGTTTCGGGGACGATAAATCGATCTAGCTAGATTTCATTTTTAGAAAACGTCGTTTTCTCTATTTTTACCCGAGCAGAGCTTGGTCGCCCAGGTACTATAGTTTATATGAGAGCAGTGGTGGCTCAGTGGTAACGGCTCCGACTTACGTGTCGTAGGTCGTGAGTTCGAACTTAGGCAGGTGAAGTAATTTACTTTTGTGTAAATTATTTCATCACCGCTAAGCAAAGCAAAGCGCTAAGTTGGCAGCACTGAATTCCAATTAGGTTACAACCGGAGGAGGTGTAAATCATTTGAGATGTTTTCGAGTATCTTGAGGATGTTTTTGATTACCGATTATTATATATACATAGCTATGTTATATTATATATACATAACTAGTTTTACAAGTAACATTTAACGTGTGGTGTTTAAAATAATCGTAGCTGAACGTACCAGCTACCTATGACACGACCAGGTATAGATGTTTTCCGTCTGAGATGGATGATAATATATCCTATCCTACTACTAGATATTATAAACCTGATATTATGTGAGCATGGATGGATGTTTCACGCAAAAACTACTGAACGGATTTTGATGAAAATTTACAGAAATCTAATACCGATAATCTTTTGTAGTGGCAGTGCCGGCAGGGCACATTGCTCGCAGAACGGATGGCCGATGTGGCAGAAAAGTTCTGGAGTGGCGACCGCGAACGGAAAGACGTTGCGTTGGAAGGCCTCCCACCAGGTGGACCGATGACGTGGTTAAGGTTGCGGGGATCCGCTGGATGCGAGACGCACGGGACCAGTCAATGTGGCGACGCTTGGGGGAGGCCTATGTCCAGCAGTGGACGTCTGTCGGCTGATATGATGATGATGATGATTATTTATAATCTGAATCTCGGAAACGGCTCCAACGCTTTTTATGAATTTTAGAAAGCAGGGGGTTTCGGGGGCTATAAAACGATCTAGCTAGATTTCATTTTTAGAAAACGTCGTTTTCTCTATTTTTACCCGAGCAGAGCTTGGTCGCCCAGGTACTATAGCTTATAATATAGCAGTGGTGGCTCAGTGGTAACGGCCCCGACTTACGTGAGTTCGAATCCAGGCAGGCGCCGTAATTTACTTATGTGTAAATTATTTCATCACCACTGCTCTCAAAACGGTGAAGGAAAACATCGTGAGGAAACCGCCATGTCCTATAACCAAACATGGCAAGACATGTGACATACACCAAGGCCCATTATCTCTCTCAAAGAAAGTATGTCTGTGTCCCAGCAGTGGGGACATTATAAGGCTGATGATGATGATGATAGCTTATATATCTGAATAACACATAGGCTATAGTTTATAAATATATTGGAAGAATTACTAATAAAACGCGGGCGGAGCCACAAGCGGCAGCTAGTAGACAAAAATAGTAAAGAGGTAAGTATAATTTTGTTTGTTACCCGACAGCTGAAGGAGGGTAATGTGTTTATCAGTCTATGAATGTATGTATATATGTATGTATGTATGTATGTTTGTTCCTATATAGCGTTCCAGAGACCAAACGCTTTGGCGGATTTTGATGATTCATACGTCAATCGATTCGTTTTAACCCTGCGACTGTCAAATTGGACAATAGAAAAATGGCGGATTTGGGCGCCATATTGTGGGGGCCCAAATTTTTTTTTTTCGTCCAAACCCATCTTAAAATAAAGGGTATCAAAATAAAGGGTTTTAAGAGGTGATTTCAAAAATATATAACACATATGTTTAATTCGAAAAAAACCTAACTAAAAAGTTATAAATAAAAAAGGTTTAATCAAAAAACCCGACTGCTTCAAAAGTGAACTTAAAAGTCGTAAACAAGGAAAAAATCATGATGTGCAGGAGGAGGATACATCTGGTTTTGGTCAGCCAGCTCGCGCGTATGTATCCTCCGACTGCACAGCATGTTTTTTCCTTGTTTACGACTTTTAAGTTCACTTTTGAAGCAGTCGGGTTTTTTGTTATTTTTTGTTTGAATGGAATCATTCGAATCTGATAGGTGGCCTTAACTCTTAGAGCAAGATTATTTTGAGTGTGCGTAAGGGAAAGATGTAAAAGACTTGCATACATCTGTCCCTTTTTTACAGTCGAACTATGATAATTTTGACACGTCAGCTAAAACTAAATAAAAAAAAAAAAGCGATATAACAAAAAACATAGAAGAAAAGTACAAAAAAGAATTGATACCAGAAAAAACATACAAAGTAAAAAAAAAAGAGACCATATACAATTATTCACTAATCTAACTTTCATCCATCTTCTGACAAAAACTTAAACATTCACGGCACACATGGCATCTATCCATCTTCCAGCAAACAGGTCACATTCCGGAAAGACCAGAATCTGCATTAGGACTTCGGATATTTTTAATACCGGTATAATAATACTCCTTTAGGATAATAAAACACTTTTCACGCGGGTGAAACCGCAGGCAGAAGCTAGTCCAAAAATATTTTCGAAAATCTTGATAGCTTAGCGTAAATAATTACTTGCTTGTGCAATACTGCTCTTCTAGGTCATGTGCATCTAAATAAGAATAATTTTGCAATACATAACAACATAATAATTAATTAAAGATTAGCTCTTCTCATATGATTCAGAGCTATTAACAGTCATGCCACCGAAATGCATCAGTAAGATTAATTATATGAGGGCTAAAACAATGAACGCAGGTGTGTTAATACAAATGTGTTAAATGTACAATTAAACAAAGCAATAAGTATACAGGCTACCTCGTGTTAACTTGCAATTGAAAATATTGTGCTGTTGCTGGGCGACGGCCACTTTTTATACATAGAAGGCAAGGCAAGGTAATATGAGCATGGATCACTTTGTTTGCTCCAGGCAAATTGGCTTTTTATTCAAATACCTGGTGAGCCCTCTCTTAACATCGATCACGCTTGGTGGTAAGCGATGTATTTGTACTAAGTTAGAACGAGCGAGCCCAGCAGTGGAATTGCGCAAGTGAATTCGGCAAGGCGAAGGATTTGACCGCTATCAAATCGACCAATCACATGCGAGATGAATGCCGCTATGTGGATTTCCGTCTGTGTGATTGGTCAATTGATAGCGGTCAAACCATTTGCGATGCCCTATTCACTTAGGTACGCAATAAGGCTGCAGAAGTTGCCATGATCAATCTTGCTTTGAAAGCTGATGGCTGACTTGCTTATAACTTCTTTTAAACAATGTTTTGAGTGCTGAATAGCTTCTATGTCATAAACTTAAAAGATTTATTCCGCACACTAAAAATGAACATTGACACTTGACAGTGTAGTGGAAAGATAAATGTTTTTGCCTGTATATCAAATAGTTTGTTCGACTATACCTACGTTTAATGCATGTGTACCTACACATACATAATAACTACCTACATGTGTGTTTGTATTTGTATAAACAGCCATTGATCTTATGAAACAAGACCCACTTTCTCTGGCATTGGGGATTAGTACGTACACTGCCTACCTACTTAGTTGTAGAGTGATGCAGGCCATCTGTTTGCAAGGAGATGAATATGCACTTAACATTATTTAAATCTTATGAATCAATGTTTATAAGAAATAAAGAGAAAACATAAATAGTCGTACATAGTACGTAGTAGTACCTATATAGTCAAAAAAATATATATGTCTATGGTGCAAACAGGGTTTACTCACAACATAACAGCATTTACCTACTTATTGCAGTTACTTTCCTCGATGTTATCACAAACCTAAATTATCACAATTGCCAGAAACATTATTAAATTAGTTCCCAGGTCTAATCTTACAAAATTGTACTTAATAACCGCGGAAGATAATGTTAACAACCGATTGTTAGGAAACCGGAATTAGCCTAAATAATCTGGTAATTTTACTAAATGTGAGAATTTCTAATATTACCGTAACACGCACAAGTACAATACGTTGGGTCTAGATGACCAAATTCGAGATTTTAATCTAGATTACTTACTAAAAGCTGAATAATTTGCCTAATAATTGCAAATGTAAAAATTATTTATTTAGCTTAATATTTATAGCAGCTGCGGGCAGTGTGCGATGGAACTGCACAATTTGATTCCACCTAGCCCTTTCCATCATCGGACTACAAGACGTACGGCAATGCGCCACCGGTACATGGTGGACATCCCACCCGTACTTACAAAGCATTTTGCGAATACTTTCATTGTACACACAGCTAAGAAGTGGAATTCCCTGCCGGAGTCTTTGTTTCCTGATAGCAACGTGGGGCATGGGTAGATTAATAAATATTGATAATTTTCGACCGAAGCAGCTAACAAAAGCTAGCAAGTAACAGAATCTTTACTAAACTGATTAAATAAAAATATATTTATCAACATTTATACTTAGTATGAATGAATCCACTTGATATTGGTAAAGAGGAATTTCCGCGGGTCAGGCTCTAAACTTCGAACAAAATAGTGTAGGTTCTTGAAATGTTTTTAAGAGTCAAAACATTGTAGCTAATTCATGTTCTCACAACTCTAACGTTGCAACGCTTTTACGATGAAAAGGCTAAATACTAAAGTTTAAAATTAATTATCATATATTTCCAACTCGTTTAAAACCACATTCGTTTCTGAGTATTTACTTTGTCATCACTAGTTTCAGAACGACGAAGGAAATTAAACACTCGAGCTACGTGCGGAAATTCAAAAGCTCGGAGTAAAACTGCAATGTTTATATTATTTAAAACTGCAACAAGAACTGCCTGTACCTGTCATGTTCTGTGACATGTTCGAAAGAACTTGTTACACGTCAATGAGTTTTGCCTTTTGTTTTCCTAAAACAAGTAAAAATTAAAAAAAGCCAAAAACTTCGACAATTTTTATTTATTACAAGCTTTTAATTAACTTGCAATGTATGTATGTATGTTTGTAAGTATGTATGTATGTAAGTGTGTTCGGGTCAAATGATGCAACTGAATTTTAAAGCATTTATCCACCGATTAAGATAAAATTTTGCGTACGCGTTTAGTTTGGATGACAATGCATGGTTAGCTAAGTGACGTCATTCTAAATCCAATATGGCGGACAGCCCAAGATGGCGGACTAGTTATTTTTTGTGCACTGCCATGATATGTATATCAAATGAAAGGGTTTGCTGAGAAGAATACGAAAAAAAGCTGGTTTAAAAAAAATGATTTTTTAATGAAAGGATTATTTCTATATTTCGACTGATTTATTAATTATTCTGTCTGTGAATCCAAAAGAGAGTCAAGGCGATATCAAAAAAAAAATATACTGTCTCTTATTTCGTTATTATATTCCGTAATGTTTACGAAATTATGAGTTGTGAATGTTTAATTGTGCGATTGTCGTTGGCCAGTCGTCGGTTGTCGGGGAAAGTTGGAATACACCGGTAAAGCTTGCCGAGTGCGAGAGATTAGGGGTGCGAAACATTTGGCAAAGTGGAATTTTATTTTTAGATTTTGTATGTTGTAATTTGGGTAAAGATTTTTTTTTGCAGTGGTGGCCCCGTGATATCGGCCGCGACTTCCAAGGTCGTGGGTTCGAGCCCAGTCAGGCGCTTTACTTTGTGTAAATTATTTCTTCACCACTGCTCTCAAAACGGTGAAGGAAAACATCGTGAGGAAACCGGCATGTCCTAGAACCAAAAATTCGAAGACATGTATCCACCAACCCGCACTGGGCCCGCGTGGTGGATTACGGCCCATTCCTTCTCACAGAGAGGAGGCCTGTGCCCCAGGAGTGGGAACATTAATAGGCTGATGATGTGATGTGACGTGTGTTTTTTTTATTCCATCAGTTTTGAAATTTAAACTTTTAAGATATCTACTTACTCACTAACTGCCGCACTCAGAAAAATTTAACGGTTACTTAAACCGCTCCTTATTTTGTACAAAAAATCAATATTAAAGATCGCCTTAAGGGCCTACATACCCTTTAGTGCCGTAAAACGGTAACTTTCTAAGGCATACTCCTTAGTAACGGCTAGGTTAAAAGCTTTGGAAAAATATATATTTATTATTGATTCATGAACATAATTTTGAACACAAGGGTTTTTCGTGTAACTAATAGTTTTGCTTTAAAAAAATAATTAACAACACGATATTTTATCGCAACTTTGGAAACTCCTCCAAAACGCACGGCCAGTACTGCGTTAACATTGGGGCGTATACATTATAGCGCCTTAAGGCAGTACCCTGAGCAAAACGCCGAGCAACCCGTATTTTGTGCTGTTTTTAGAAGCTATCTACTCGTTATTTAAAAAGAAATATCAATTAATAAAAATACATTAAATTTCTACATAATATTGATTCTAAAATGGTAGATTTAGTTTTACTTTAAATGTTGTATATATTTCACTAATCTCCTTCCAAAAAAACATAAAAATGAGAAATAATTATTGATATTATGCATCTCCCCGTAAAGTGTTCATTAATTATTTTTTGTACTAACACTAATGGATAGACAATTTATTAACGAACATTTTTGTAGTATTTTTTTTTTCAAAAGACCAAAATTCGATATTATAAAGATTTTATTCTAAAATCTGAGCGTATTCACTACTGTAATTCATGCGCCACCAGTGCCGCTAGACTATTGGTCTTGCGATTGGGAATGCTCATATCTCATGCCGATTTTTTGGTCAGGGTACCGTCTTAAGTAACCGTTAATGGAGTGCGGCAGTAAGTCAGACTCAGGTCAGCTGAGTTGTAGTATATAATTACTAGCTGCCATCTCAGAGCCATAAACAGCCATAATGTAGGTTGTCTACGAAATATTTTATTAAAACGTCGCGTTCTGATGACCAGCGGATGTGTGCCAACCCTGCAGCGGCTGGTGCAAATTACACTGTAATGGGCGTCGTCGGCGACGTCTGCAACCTGCTAATAAGAATTGTGGTGTGACGCAGAGTAATCCTCTCGTCGTTTTTGGTCGGATTCTTTACGTCTCTCACTGTGCCGGTTATTATGCAATCAAGTTTCATTTACAATTTAGATGTTCAACGCCGGTTTTCCATTTTTAACCGACTTACCAAAAAGGAGGAGGTTCTATGTTCGACTTCTTGTATGTTTTTTTTTTTTTGTGTATGTTCACCGATATCTCCGTCAATTATGGACCGATTTTGAATTTTTTTTTTTTGTTTGTTAAAGTATGTTTCGAAATTGGTCCCATTTTAATTTGGTGAAGATCTGATGAAGAACTTCGGAGATATACAACAGAACTCTTCAATAAATAACGGCAAATCATTCGGGATTGCTGCAATCGCATGTCTGTTTATTGTTTATACCATTTCATAACATAGCATCACGCCAGTACACTATAAAGGGGTACGCAGATCTCTCATTTCACCGGTTATGTTCAAGTTTCATGTTATTCGGGTAATCTATTCTGGCGTTATAGGTACTTTACCAAACAACTTGCCTATTTTAGGAAAGTGCAACTAAAAAGGGAAAAATAAAATTTATTTAATTTAATAATTTATTTGGAAGTTGGTAGTATTTTAAAAAAAAAATTTTTTCTTTGAACTTCGATTTTTTTTGCACAGACGTGTAATATGGCTAAGGATGTAACTCAAATAATTGTTAAGTTCGGTTTTTGTTGCGACATCGCAATTAAACAATTATTTGGTGAAGTACATCACTAATTGTCATTACATAAATTTAATGTATTATTACGTACAGTTATTCACATCGTAAAGAATTTCGTAGTGTGACCAATTTAAAAAATCTTGCAATTGTATGCGTAATTTTTTGGTTTACCAAATTAAACCGTGATTGAGGAAAACTGAGAAGCCAGGTTTACCAAATTGATTCCAATTTGCTTTGTGGTTGTACTGAGTAGAGCTGTTTCATAATAGAAGAATGTTTACATTTGTTGTGTTTGACGTAATGCTAGCAATTTCCGTTTGTAGAAATTCTCACCTGTGTTCAGATACGTCATTACAGCAAAGGTATTGAATAAACACACTAAGGTTATGTTCTAAGTCATTCCAACTTGACTCCACCTCGTCAAATTTTCACATTGAAAGTTGGTGTTTTTATTGACATTAATTCCGTACCCAAAGGGTAAAAACGGGACCCTATTACTAAGACGCCGCGGTCCGTCTGTCTATCTGTTATCAGGCTGTGTCTCATGAACCGTGTTAGCTAGACAATTGAAATTTTCACAGATGATGTATTTCTGTTGCTGCTTTAACAACAAATACTAAAAACAGGGGGCACCCATACAACAAACGTGACTTTTTTGCCGTTTTTTTGCGATAATGGTACGGAACCCTTCGTGTGCGAGTCCGACTCGCACTTGGCCGGTTTTTTTTCCTTTCTTGCGACTGACAATGAGTCTAGAGAAGGTTCTTAAAACTTTGAATATGGGTCTAAGCAAAATTCTATTCCTACGGTAAGAATATACGTGGCCAATATTGCAGCTTTAAATTACCAATGACCATAAAAAAGTGGCTTTATTATGATTGAAAATGTTCATACAATGCATTTACTACCTGCATCGCCCACGAGAAAAGCCATTTCCCAAGTCGCTTCTAACTTTCACAGACCTTTGACACCCAAACGTACTTTCATGGTACATATTTGAGTCTCTGTATTTTCAAATCAATGTTATACTAAGGACCGATTACTGAATCAAGTATTTGGAATTAAGAACGTGTCAAAACTTACCTACTTTATGGCCAGTTACAGTTAGTTATGTACAGTTTGACAGGTTATCTGGCTTAAGTTGAGTTTGACAAAAAAAAAACTTTTAATTAAATCAGGAATCGTGGGTAGTCCAAGTTTTGGTTATCTAACTCAACTGCTTCGGATGTTGATGTTTTTCTAGTACCTATTGTATAACTGCACAGTACATGTGTGAGTACTTTTAATACTTTATACCTTTACATAGTATAGTGTGTAGTGCTATTCTGGGTGCATTGTCCTCACATATGTGAATTTATTAATGTATGTACTCATGTACCTAAATATTGTAAAAATCATTTTTTTTTTAAAAGAGTAAGTATGGAGTTTCTTGTGCATTCTTCTCCATAACAAGCTACTTTCCGAATGCACGGTAGAATCAACTTTTATTCCATGTAAATTTAAAAAGTATGGAGTTTCTTGTGCATTCTTCTCCATAACTAGCTACTTTCCGAATGCACGGTAGAATCAACTTGTATTCCATTAAAATTAAAATTGTGACATTCAAAAGTGCCGCTTGGTGGCCCAGTTGAAATAAATATCTTTTGTCTTTTGTCTTTTTGACTATACTTCATAAAAGATAGCTTGATCTCTGCGACATATGTCAAACTGACGTATACGTTATTGTTAGCCTGTCAAGCGCTATTGTTACTGTATTGATACTGATAGCTGTCGCAGAGATCAAGCTATCTTTTATGAAGTATAAATGGGGATCCTGCCGTTTTGCCGAAAAGATTTTGACAAAATTTCATTACCCAAACAAATTTCAGCAATCTTTTTTTATACCATTGCAATGTTTCGAATGATTTTAGTACGCATATTTTTATTTGGTCAAATTTTTACATGGCAAAATTTTACCAAGTATAATGTCATTATGGCATTTGGTCTTTAATCAAATGATTTATTACAGCAAACAATCTTCAGACAATAAACGTTTGGTGAAATGATTTGTTAAGACAAAAAGTATTAAGGCAAACATAAGATTTTTTGAATTATATAATAAAAAATACAATTTTATTTTTTGATTAATTCTTTCAATTTGTCTGAAACAAGTAATTTATTTATGGAAGTAGTTAGAGTAGGTTAATTATTAAAAAAATGGTTAGGTTAGGTTAGGTTAAAACTGTGACCTCCTACGCACGAGCCGAGCGAGCGAAGCGAGCGGTGCCGCGGCAGCGGCCGGCGAGTGCCAGAAACGACTTGCATTAATAGAAAAAAGAGATTGTTTTTAGTAGGTTACCCGGAACTGAACTATTAAGATTAGGATAATTAGTTATTTAAAAAAAATGGTTAGGTTAGGTTAAAACTGTGACCTGCATTAAATTTAAAAAAATATATATAAAAAAAGAGAAATAAAAAACTATAAATATTTGGCTTATTTGATTTTGCGTAAAAACTGTTATTCCAAGTGAAATATTTGAATAAATAAAAAATGTTAAAAGTACTAGTTGGTTAACAAGTTATAGTTTAAACGTTCATTTCCCAAACATTATGTTTGCGTTAAAAATTTTCGTGAATAGATTTTTTGCTAAGTAATAATTTGGGAAATTAAATTATGCGAAAATTTTTTTGGTAAGTGAAAATTTGTCAAATTCGTTTCGGTCAAACAAGGGAGACCCGTATAAATGATTATGGTTTCCACTTATAAAAATATTTTTAAATATTATTAACGCATCACCCAACGCAGAATAGGCCGACAAACACAGCACTTTATTCAGCCTACGAAAGCCAGGGAAATGTAACATTCAGTCTAGCAAAACATCACTAAATGTTTGTCTAATCTGTGGTCCAGTTCGCACTGTGGAGTAGAAAGCTGTGGTCAGTCAGCGTTTCCACTATATTTTGCAGTGGGCCACGTTACGTGCGCTCCACCTTAGCAACAGAAATGTGTCCTGAAAATTCATGAATTCTGGAAGGGGTTTATGGTTTACCCAAGTATAGAGAGTCAGAGGAATGGACTTAATGTTCCCTATCCAGCTGTCCAACAGAGAATACAGACAGAAAAGGGTTAGAGACTATTGTGAGTCTAGTAGCAGTATTTTTCTACAATGCCGATTTGGCCACGCTAAAAGCTTGCGATGGCGTAGAAATAACTATTTTTAGATGCCACTGCAAGGCTTTGAAATAGAGAGTGTGAGATAGAGATGCAGTTATTGGCAGGACAGTCGCTTTGTGTCTTCATACAGTGAGTTCAATTTTGTGATGGTCCATTCAATATATTGTTCATCCCGAGATCTTTTGGAGATAACCTCAAAATCATCTGTGCCCCTAGCCAAGTTACAAACGATTCGTATCGAATCTGTTTCTACAATCGTTAACGCCTTCTATTTGTATGGTCTGACCACGTGACTTAACGTTCAGATGTGTCATTCCCATACATTGTTTCGGTTTTCTACTAGCGTTCTCGATTGTAGATGGTCAACTAGACTACTGACTTTATTAGAATTGATTTTTTATAAACGTAATATTTTTCATTATTACATCAGTTATGAATAAATAACTACTCAACTAATGAGTTTGAAATAACGAGGTATAATAATTAAAAACATGTTTCACGCTAATCAAATTAAATGGAGTCACTGTACGTTATTAGATTACCTACTTGTTAAAAGTAATTGGTTATATTTTTAACGGTTCGTAATAAAGATAAAATTTTAACATAAATTTGTATGGTTATCTAATAAAAATAGATTACCGTAAAAATAATGTTATTATGTCGTGCTCGGAGGAAGGAAGTTAACCCAGTAAGATGCTGGAAGTGATCTTGACCGTACTTCCGGAATTGTTCTGATAGCCGTGGTATACTTCTCCACTCCTCAAGCACCTTCGGATTTGTTGCCCCTTTGGTGCTACGTCACTAAAGTGCTAGTGACTATGGGGGCCCATTCATTAAGTGTCACCCCCTGCTATTTTATGGCCGTGTAGTTCAACAGTGGTCATCAGGCAGGGACCAATAGTCGTACCAAACGCATAGCCAAATAATATTTTTTCTCCATATTTTGCAATAGTCCTGCACCAGCCGGGGATTGTCCTTGGATGCACTTACGTAGTGCATACAGGGATAATCGTCAGTTGGTGTCACATTTCCTAATACATGTCTAAAAAGGCCTCTGCGAGTTGGCTTAGTCCCCTGGCACGCCTTTCAAAGGATCGGGACCCCTGGGTCCCGAGATTGTCAAAGTCATGTTATTATGTTAAAACTTATAAGTTTTATATACAATCAAAGATATTATTTTACTGTTTTTTCCAAATAGTAACACAACATCTCATATATTATACTAGTTATGGTTAAAGCCCATATAATAGGAGAGCAAAAGGTGCGAGTTTATGTATGTAAGTATGTATGTAATAGGGGAGCATTGGTGGTTCAGTGGTAATCCTGACTTACGTGTCGTAGGTCGTGGGTTCGAACCCATCTGCGAAGCACTAATGCTCGCGAAGGAGGAGGCGGAACGCATGAGGGCGACGCAACGGAGACGCCCTCACGCCTCTAGCCACCGCAGGAGACGCCCTAGGCGTCGGGAGTCGCAAGCTGATTCCCGGCCACCGTAGGCGCGGGCATGCGGACGGCGAGTAATGGGTAGCTCGCCGTCCGATAAGGACCAGGCCCGAGTCATCGGCGCGTTGAGTTCCACGCGTGCCTCGAAGTGATGTCAGAAAAACTGACGGGGTCCGCTGGGGCTGATGCATGTCTTTTTTTTTTTTTTTGGGTGGGAAATCATCCAATGACTTCTCCCGCTCTGGGTGAAGCGGGAGGGCGTGTCAGACTTTTACTGACTAAAACCCACCCGTGTTCCTTCAGTTGCTTGCGCCAGGGCCGCGGTAACTCTTTTTCAAATTTATCCGCGACCCAGACAGGCATCGGCCCTATCAGGCCCCGTCACTTTTGCTCACATCTCTTTGAGGCGCGCGTGGAACACTACGCGCCGTAAACTCGGGCTTGGTCCTTATCGGACGGTAAGCTACCCATAACTTGCCGTCCGCAAGCCCGTGCCTACGGTGGCCGGGAATCGGCTTGCGACTCCCTACGCCCGGGGCGTCTCCTGCGGTGGCTAGGGGCGTGAGGGCGTCTACTTTGCGTCTCCCTCACGCGTTCCGCCTCATCCTTTGCGAGCATTACTGCTTCGCAGAAGGAGTAGACAGCTTCCCATGTCCTCTCGCTCCGTACCATGGCCTGGACCAGGGCCAGACGCGAGAGGTCGCCACCGCCAATCGCCTCCACGAGGACACGGCGGTGCTCCGCCCAAGCGGGGCAGATCTCCACCGTATGCTCCACCGTGTCCTCTGGGCGGTCCACACAATGGTGACACCCGGGCGTTTCCGCCCGCCTAATCCTGAACAGGAACCTCCCAAAACATCCGTGTCCAGTGAGGACCTGCGTCAGGCGGAAGGTGAGGACGCCGTGACGCCTCTCTAGCCACTCCTCAAAGAGGGGCCTTTCCGCCGCAATTGTAGCGTGCCCAGGGCTGATGCATGTCTGGGTCGCGGATAAATTTGAAAAATACTTACCGCGGCCCTAGAACAAGCAAATGAAGGAACACGGGTGGGTTTTAGTCAGTAAAAGTCTGACACGCCCTCCCGCCTCACCCAGAGCGGGAGAAATCATTGGATGATTCCCACACTATTCCACCACCCTTCCCAAAATTGAAACCAGGACTTTAGCGCTTACAAACACTAGACCTACGACTAAGAACATTCTGAAATAGCTGCATATATAATTACCAAGTAAAAGTCTAACGCTGGGCTATTTATAGGACAGCGGAACATGAATGTAACTCCAACTATTGTTGCACTGTCTATGTTTACGACTGCGACAAATTTAATGGTCCTTGGACTGGTTTACAGCATATATTTACGTATACATAGCAGGTAATAGACAGTAGAGTATATCTGCTATGTCATTCAGGATTGAGAAAGCTTTATTAAGACGGTACCCTGACCAAAAAATCGGCATGAGATATGAGCATTCCTATTGGTCTAGCGGCACTGATGGCGCATGAATTACAGTAGTGAATACGCCCAGATTTTAGAATAAAATCTTTATAAAATCGAATTTTGGTCTTTTGAAAAAAAAAAACTACAAAAATGTTCGTTATTAAATTGTCTATCCATTAGTGTTAGTACAAAAAATAATTAATGAACACTTTACGAGGAGATGCATAATATCAATAATTATTTCCCATTTTTATATTTTTTTGGAAGGAAATTAGTGAAATATATACATCATTTAAAAAAAAACTAAATCTACCATTTTAGAATCAATATTACGTAGAAATGTAATGTATTTTTATTAATTGATATTTCTTTTTAAATAACGAGTAGATAGCTCCTAAAAACAGCACAAAAAACGGCTTGTGCGGCGTTTTGCTCGGGGTACCGCCTTAATAATTACTTGGCGAAAAACGCAGTCCACCTTCAAGAAAACATCCGAAGTCATCATTTTTTTGGAGTCGGCGTAGCATGTCTTCTTATTTCACGTGTATTATTCGGTTTAAGATTCGAGTAGGAAGCGTAAAAATCATTTTGAATTTTAATTAATAGCTTCTGCTAGCGTAGAAAGTAGTTTATCATCCCAAGAGAATACAAACTATCCTATGTCCTTCCTAGGGTCCCAAACTATATCCATGCTAAATTTCATCTAAATTGGTTCAGTAGTTCCAGAGATTACCCCCTACAACTAACCTCTTTTTGTCTTGACAGCAATTTTGCAGATAACTCAATTGCGATATATTTTTTAACATAATAAATCACTACATAGTGTAAACCATAGATTTAGTTTTTTTTTTGCTACGGTATAAACCAAAGTCGCTTGCCGGGTCTGTCTGTATATCCGCTAACTCCTAAACTACGCAACGGATTTTGATGCGGTTTTCACTATCAGTTAGATAATTTTTCACGGAAACTCTATATTATAATAACTAGCGTCCTGTTCCGGCTTCGAACGGGTTTTTATCTAAATTCACAGATCTTTATTTTCCATATCTGCCTTTACCTCCTTATTTCGTCTTTCATATAAGCCATTTTTCGTTGATGTGGCCTTCCTCAACTCTTATTTAACTATACATTCATTCTCAAAACGTAATGGTTATAATTATTATTGTGCAGAATTAAACTCATGTGCTATCTACTACAGTATACAATGTTATTTTTTTTTATAAACAAGCTTTTTTCCTATTCTTCTCAGCAAACCCTTTCATTTGATACCCATATCATGGCAGTGCACAAAAAACAACTAGTCCGCCATCTTGGGCCGTCCGCCATATTGGATTTAGAATGACGTTACTTAGCTAACCATCGTCATCCAAACTAAACGTGTATGCAAAATTTCATCTTAATCGGTAGAGATAACTGCTCTAAAATTTAGTTGCAAGATTTGACCTGAACACACTCACATACATACATATATACATAGCAAGTTGAATAAAAGCACACCTGTTTTGAACAGCAAAGAAAGTGTTCTCATAACATCTATCATGATACAACAAAATGGCCGTCTTCCCAGTAATAATCCAACTTTTATGAGTATCGTGTCGTCTAATATTTCTTTTTCCCCATTTTTAGGGTTCCGTACCCAAAGGGTAAAAAACGGGTCCCTATTACTGAGACTCCGCGGTCCGTCTGTCTGTCTGTCCGTCACCAGGCTGTATCTCATGAACCATGATAGCTAGACAGTTGAAATTTTCACAGATGATGTATTTCTGTTGCCGCTATAACAGCAAATACTAAAAACAGAATACAATAAATATTTAAGTGGGGCTCCCATACAACAAACATGTTTTTCCTGCCGTTTTTTGCGATTATGGTACGGAACCCTTCGTGTGAGAGTCCGACTCGCACTTAGCCGGTTTTTTTTTAAACAACCTGAGTCTCTTGAAATGAAATATAGCCCTATAGTCTGTTGGGACCCTATTTCTGTATTGATCGGGGGAAGTAGAAAAAGTGTGTCAGTTTTCTGCTATTATGTGCAAAGAAAACAAGAGTCATTAAGGCGACGTATTTTTTATCAGCTCGTAGTTTTGTTCGGGGATCTGATTGCAATATTCTGTTCGCCGTTTTTTATCTGCATTTTGAGCAGTAGCTATGTTATTTATTGAGAAACTATCGAGCGGCAAAAATACGCAATGTGCACATATAATGTATGTATGTTTGTAAATGGTCACCTATTGCACCCAAAGTATTTAAAAAGTTCAATGTCGACTCGAAAGAGGAAAAAAAACATGACTGATGCTTTTTGTAATGCATGTCGGTAAATAATGTTCTTCAATTCATAGTTTGACGTATCCTCAAACCACAAATTATCTTTCTTATGGCTGAATCTGAATTGGATGTCTAAAAAAACTTTTTTACAAAAATTGCAACCGACTTCCAAACAAAAACACTACAAAGTGAAAAATAACTTCGATTTCGGAAGTCGGTGTTCCTGTTTTCGTTTCTTGTTTTTTGACAGCGACTTCCGAAATCGAAGTTATTTTTCATTTTGTAGTGTTTTTGTTTGGAAGTCGGTTTTAATTTTTGTCAAAAAGTTTTTCATTTTTCACTTTTTACTTGTGTTACATAATGGACCAGTTCTAAAGGCTAGGTGAACTGTTCACATCTGCGTACCCCTTTAGAACGTACCAGTGTGATGTTGTGTTATGAAATGGTGTAAACAATAAACAGACATGCGATTGCAGCTATCCCGAGTAATTTGCCGTCATTTATTGAAGAGTTCTGATGTATATCTCTGAAGTTCTTCATCAGATCTTAACGAAAACGGGACCACATGACAAGCACCAGCGTACAAATAAAAAATAATCATCAAAATCGGTTCTCCCAGTCACAGATAATATAATACTAGCATACAGATGCCTCATCCCATACAAAAAAACCGTGCCGACGTAACTAGCGTTTTTCATCTGCTTATTCTTGTTATTTTTGTAAGTACATCAATCGCGTTCGATCCTATTTCACGGCAATAGATGGTGTTAGCAGCGCCTTGCAAGTAAAAGGGTTTACTAGGTTCGTGAATTTTTTTTTCTTTAAATACAGTGAAGGTTCGTTTTATAGTATTTTTTTGCACGTTGTTACAGTTTTTTTTGCACCAAAATGTGTAAAAATGCAAATTTTAACAATCGAGTTGAATACCTCAGAAATTTAAAAATGCGCCATCTATGGCATCAATTTCAAATGATCCGTTCAAATAATCTTTGAAATGTGAATTAAGAGCCCAATATTCCATAATTTTGTACTTAGGAGAGTTGATTAAACAAGAACATACAATGTTTAAGTTCAATTCCAGATAATGTTAATTTTACACACAATTCTATTGAATTGTGTGTACATGTCGCGCCATCTAGTGAGATTTATTTGAACAAAATTTTCTCTGTTAACAATGAGACCCCGTGTCCCAGTAAAAAGTTCTGAGGTAAAACTCATAAAAAAAAAACCCGTCGAATTAATAACCTCCTCCTTTTTGCGAAGTCGGTTAATTACTACAAGGAAAACTAACTTGAGACACCTAAGTCGTGTTACCTATGGTGTAAACAAAGTTTATATCACATCCAAGTATGTATTACATGTTAAATGTCCTAAGTTGTGACAAGACTGCGTAACTTTCCCTAGTCGACTAGTAGGAGTAGTATCGCCGGGAAATTAGCGACTGTTACATTCTATTCCTACGAATACACTTTCGGTGTATTAATAGGAAGATAATTACTATCAGGAATTTGAATCATTGAGGGCACGGTACATAATGCCAAGCAAAAGAAAATCTCGTAAAAATATGATTTGCTTGCAAAAACATTGCTCTGATGTACAAAAGCTACTAACTCTTCAATGTTTTTTTTATTTAGGTTCATTAGCGCTTTTGTCAATGAAGGTTGGCATATACGAAGTTTCATATGCGTACCGTTTTATAATTTATTTTGATTTTGAGAAAATTTGTGGAAGGTCTCGAAGGTTTTTGGATCGTTCAACACGGACTTTCCTTTGTGTCAGTAGGCGATTTTGCGCACTTATTTTGAACTAGCTGACCCACGCACCTTCGCTCCCGTCAACTGCCGACCTACCTACATACCCTACATACCTGAATGTTGCGTAACTTTAACCGCTTACGCAGCGCACGCAACGGAAGCTCTCAAAAATGAATATCTTTCCCATTTTTGCAACATTTTCCATTTATGCTCCGCTCCTATTGGTCGTAGCGTGATATTATATAGCCTATAACCTTCCTAGATTAATGGACTATTCAACACAAACATTTTTTTTCAATTCCAACCAGTAGGTAGTTCCTGAGATTAGCGCTTTCAAACAAACAAACTCTTCAGCTTTATAATATTAGTATAGATTGCATCGCTTTGCGTCCATGTGAACGTTCTTGCAATCTCGCTTAGTAAAAATCAACTATGATAATTAAATCAAAAATCAAAAAACCCGACTGCTTCAAAAGCGAACTAAAAAGACGTAAACAAGGAGAAAATCATGCTGTGCAGTCAGAGGATACATATTCTCGGCTCATGGCTCGGAAGAAAAAAAATATTGGGGCCCCCACAATATGGCGCCCAAAATCCGCCATTTTTCTATTGTCCAATTTTAATGTAGCCAGTGACACTCGCAGGGTTAAGACGCATCGATTGACGTACGAATCATCAAAATCGGACAACGCGTTTTGTCTGTGGAACGCCATATAGGAGCAAACATACATATATACATACATAGACTGATAAACACATTACACTCCTTCGGCAGTCGGGTACAAATAGAATCTCATCGAGCCGCGAAGGTATCTTAGAATTCCATACCCATTGCTCCACAGATCCATAAACCGCTTCCCGACAACGTTTTCTCCATTTCCTACAAAAACCTAAGATATTGCCACAGTGTACAACTGACGTGCAAGTTGACCAGTTATTCAGACAAACTGGCCAGTTACATCACGGTGACGCGATTGACCCACTGGATTCTGCGGTTATGTATTAACGTGTTTTCTACTAACACACAAAACTAGAAATTTTCACGTTTACGACGGTGTTTATATTCAATGGCCTGGTTTTCTCTTTAGAGGTCGTCAGACAATATTGTTAGGAACTACAATGAAAAAGTTATCAAAACTCAAATGAAACAAGTAAAATATCAAAATTAAAAAATCTCCCACCACACACGTCGACACATTTATCTTGCGAAAACACCCCGATTCAAACAATAAAACGATCATAACTTTTGAACGGCTTAACCGATTTTATTCAAACATATCTAAGAACACTGTTGACAAAAGCACCTTTCAAACAAAAAAAAACTAAATCAGAATCGGTTCATCCGTTTAGGCGCTATGATGCCACAGACAGACACACAGATACACAGATACACACGTGAAACTTATAACACCCCTCTTTTTCCGGCGGGGGTTAACGTTTTATGAGTGAGTAATGAAATTTGGAAGTTATCTCCAGATCCCGTTTCTAATGGCTCGCACTGAACAGTATGCCACAAAAGAGTGGAGGCCTATACTGATGATTGGGGCAATGGATGGCACATATCTAACCGCCAGGGATGAGGGTTGTGGATAAATTTGAAAGAGAGTTTGAGTTTGAGTGAGACCGCGGCCCTGGCACAAGCAACTGAAGGAACACGGGTGGGTTTTAGTCAGTAAAAGTCTGACACGCCCTTTCGCTTCACCCAGAGCGGGTAGAGTCATTGGCAGATTTCCTAAGCCAAAAAAAAATGGTTGATGATTTTAACAAGTTAGTATTTCCCAAAGCATTAAAAAAATGTGTTTTTCAATAATAGGGGCCGTTGAAAGAATTTGTTTCCATCAACAGGGTAGTTTACTGAAAATGAGTTTTTTGTCCGTCAGGTAGATTAATAAAAAATATTGGACACGTATTTTTCTTTTGATACGCAAACATAAAGTGACGACGATATAATGCGTTTAAATATCGTGTGACGTCACGCCGCTAGTACACTTTATACTGCCTTAGTGACGTCACAAGCCCCCACTCCTGAACTGTGATACGCTTTAACTTTGGTAAAGCAAAAAATACGTGTCCAATTTTATTTGATAATCTCACTGATGGACTAAATAGAATTATCATTTTTCGACCCAGGAAACATCCCTATTGGGGTCATTGAAACTCCAGGCTACTACTGAGATATTCCAGATAAAAAATCCCTATTAAACTTTTCCCTACCCGGCAATCGGACCCCACGACCTCATATTCAGCAGTACCGATTGTGACTAAGGAGGCAGAATGATGAAGAAGATCTAATAAAAACGAAACCAAAATTTCACCTTACAATTTCAATTAAATATTATCAATACTTAGTCATAATAGCCATAGAAAATACCAGTGTATCAGCTGACGAAAGAGAAAGCTTCGAAGGCGATCTATCAGCGCGCCACGCGGCGTTACGTCATCGGCGTCATCGCGAGGTGCGTACGCGCAGGCTTCGAGTAACCGCGACAGATCACAAATCGATTCATTTAATTTGCTTGTGAATGTGATCGTAATTATCTTTTGAGGATGATTACTAATGAATGGGAAATATTTAGCGTGAATGATATTAAAAGATGAAACGAACGAGTTTACAGGGTGACTGTTAACTCAACGGGATATATTTATCAGGGGGTGAAACTATATTTAACTAAAAGGGATGGAGAAAGGGAAGGAGGGTGATGAGACTAAAAACACTCATGATTAGAGAAAACTTTTATTGTAAAAAACTACTTAGAAAATAGTTAAGCAAAAAAAATCTGTTCTGTATATTTAAGTTCGCAAAACTCGAAAAAATTTAGGTATCTTGGGATCAGATACTTTCCCTTTTATTTCAAAGTTATGCCGATGTTATAAGTAGTTTATTTTTACGAGGATATTAACCCATGAAAGGATTGATGTCATCCTGTATACTATTTAAACGTTATTAACCTACTAAGTATTTATCGATTGCATTGCTTGAATGATCATCTTCCCATTCAAGAATTCATTCATCAAAGTACCAGAACAAATCTATATTCAGCATTGATATATAATTTACTCCATAGATTAGAAAACATTAGCGGAATAATACAAGCCAAATTATACAGTATGGCACCGTCTAAATCTGTTTATAATGGTCAGTTTCCTATTTTCCTAAAGAGTGTCATATTACCAAACAGTACTAAACAATGAACAATGACTGGCACGCCGCCGCGAGCCGTAAGATTTACAAGTTGACGAATCATTCACTGATTACGAAATTAAAAAGTTGGGTATTTTTCATCTGTAAAGATGATTCATTTTTTGAGGTTCTCTGTATCGTTTTTTTGGAATCGATTGACCCAATTTTGAATGAGTATAAGAGGAAAAGTATTCTTCATCATTTCTGTGCTTCTCGATAAATACCGATTGCAATATAAATGTTTCATAAGTAGTTTTGCCAGTATATATATAGATTTTTCTGTTACACATGAAGATTTTTTACAGTTTCACTACCAGACAGTCAACTAACACTCTTACCTCTGTATAACTAATTCAAACTACACAGCAGTTGCTAAAATGAAGCCATGAAGACATACGTTTTTTTATATTTATTTATTATCCTATAGGCTCGCGCTTGAGCACTATCTCACCTGATGGTAAGCGATGATGTGGTCGACGTTGAAACACGCTTGCCTAGAAATAACCTATTCACTCTTGACTTAAAGACCCCCAGATTGTAGCTGTCGGGAAACACAGACTCCGGCAGGGAATTCCACTCCTTAGCTGTACGCGACTGTCGATCAAACGAAGTATTCTACAGAAACGTTCGATTTCTGTAGAATCGTTTCGTTTCCGTTAATATGTGGTACTAATTTGAAGAAGTCGGGTTCCATTAAGACAGAACATGAGAAGCAAGGATTTATTTATTCATAACCAAGCCACCGTCGGCACCTTTCTAATAATCGCAAAGAACTTAGAAACCGGGGATAGAATGGATGGCAGTAGCCAAAATCTTGGTGAACCCAAGCTTGGCATAGGATGGGCTTATGTACCAGTACACTTTAGATAGGTCATTGATACTCCTAGTATGATTGACTATACGCAGCGCTCGTCACTTGTTTCTCTTATCAAGCTGCAACTTCTACATATTTAGAACTAAATCTGTATTTAGCAGATTGGTAACAGAAGGTCGCTGTGTTGTGGACTGATAAAATGAATAATTACAAAACCATTGCCGGTTCTCCGAACAATGAAATTCATTATTAAATTAAAGCGTCCAATCTAATTTAATATCAGTAACATCTAAACAATGCGGTTATATACTTAGCCTTCGAATGTCCTGATAATGCGTACCAAGCATGAAGGCTTTGTGCTAAGGTCATAGACTCGGCTTAGAATCTAGTGGCACAGTTCCTCAAGCTAGACATACCCAGGCGTTAGAATATTGTATTGTTGACAATTGAGGTGTATTATTTGTGGGTTGTATTGACAGAAATTATAGTTCAGAAGGTGTGTTAAGGTCTAGGCGGTGTCACGTTTTGTTTTATTATTGTAAAGGTGTTTTTTTCTTGATGATTTGTTATGGTATGGTTTACCGATTGAATATTCAATGAATTTTACTATAATGTCTGTTTGTGGTAAGTTCTTTGGTGTTTCATCATTTTTCATGTTTTCTTCTTCTTCCATTTCTACATTTATATTTCTCGTTAGTTTTTAAAGTCACCACATTTATCTATTAGCACCATATATTACTTCTTTGGCTCCTGAGTAATGTAGAAAATTGTTCTTACCTTAAAGAATATTCCCAAATAGTATTTCTTCTCTCCAGATTTGAGTAGAGGCATCGTCCACCGCGTTACACCTAACTCATCATCGTTACAGCTCGAACATTCTGCAAATAAAAAAAAAAAACTTAAGACATGACTGGCTGGCTAGAAGACAAATCAGGATTGCAAAGGTCAAAGGCGATCTTCATCAAAGTTGACATCCAAAAATTCAAAGGTGAAACTCGATTCAAATTGAATATTTGAAAAGTGATGACTTAATTAATAATAATAGAAAATGCGATGACGATGAGCCAATTCAAATGAAACGGATTAAAAGATTTGTTTTGGAATTTAATCAATCTAATCTGTTTTGCGACAGATGTTTATCAACGTTATTAAAAATAAATGAGAAATTTGATTGTGTCCACATTTAAAAAAAAAAACATTTATTGCAGACCAATTACATGTCCATAGTAGTTAGAAACAAAGGTTTTAAAACTAGGTTAGTCAAATAATGGTTCTTAATTTAAGGCTTCATCCGAAACACAATTTGGAATTTTTGATTGATTGTTTTAGTTTGGTAAATTTCAAAAATCAAAGTTCAAGTTAGTAAATATTTTTTGGTGACCGTTTCCTGACGCGTCCCTAATAACCGTGATGTAACAGATTGGCAATTAACTTTAATGATTTAGGCTCAAGATTTATTAGACTAATGACTCAACATTAATAAAGGAATCGATTTCGCAAAGTGATGCGTTTTTCGATTTCGCAATCCGACCTTCTCGCATAGGCCGTGTGGCCGTGTGTAATAAAATAATGCGTTTAGTTCGTCTATGCTAGTATTATATTATCTGTGGTTCGTCCGAAATTGCGCGAGTCTCAATCATGAAGGTATAGATAAAAATGGAGACCACACTTCGAATACCTACTTGAAGCAAAACCTATGTATCACTATATCGCTCTCTGTGGGCAGACCCTCTCTGTCTAAGTAGGGTACTATAGTCCACACTAGAAAGAGAGGTCGGCCCACAGAAAGACGTAGGTATTTGCCTCAAGATTTTGTTCCTAGTGTGGCCTCCATCTTTACCTATAACTTCATGGTCTCAATCCCGCCTAAGGGGTATATATGTTCTGTGGTCTCGATGTAATGACACGTTAATGGGCCCATTTATGGAAACTTGTTTATAATAATAAAGTGGGATTCGGCGAGAGTGTTATGTCTGTACATGATGATACAAACACAAGACTAATAAGGTAGAAAGCCGGTTCGCAAGAGAATTATTTGTGTTATTATTCCGTTACGATTTTGTTTGTTGAAGGCGGATCTTTCGTGTGTTGTGTAACGTAATGATTGAGTTTCCATGGAACTTGGTTACGATGGGTGTAATCACATAGCTCTGTGATGTGTTACACGCAACTATACATACATGGACTACTGGAATGGCTTGGAAAGGCACGATAATACTCGTTTCGATAGCCTCAAATAAGATGCTTATTGTTTTTCGACGGCTTGCAATAAATTGCCTCGCACGTCCGTTGGTAGATAGTTTTTGCTCCAGTTTTTTCGACTGTCTGTTAGTGATACTGCGGTCGTTTTATTTTCACACAAAAGAGTCGACGATTTAGAGAAACTCGAGCAAAAACTGTTTTGAACCGAGTTCAGTGTAACGCTTTCAGGATTTAGCTATTGTGTGAAGGCTTATTCTATTGCTGTAACTAATGTTGTGTATTTCCAAAATGTATAGGTAAGTTTGTAAGTTCATATGAGGAATTAGATCTAGAAAAGTTAGTTATTGAAATATTTCGAAAAGTTATTGTATTTAAATTTCAGTCTCATTTTAGTAATTAGAATTTATTATAATATTTAATATTCTATTGTTTTAGAAATTATCCATATATTTTACTCAAAAATGCATGTAATGTGGTCATTATTTTGACAACCTTCTTTGAGCAAAGTCGACCTTGCCGTTCTGTTTCAAGGCCGCTCTAACAGGCCGGCAATGTTTTGCCGGCCGCTATTTTGACGTTACAATGTTTTAAAAAATCAAATCCAAAAAGATTTTATTTAAAACAGCTGTTTGTATCTATAGAGATAGGTACAAAAAGATTTTATTCCATATTAGGCTGTATAGTTCAAACTACCATTGCTCAAAAAAAAAACAAAGAAGTAACAAAACGCGGTTCAGCGAAAATTTTGTTTTTATTTAGTGACTTTTTTGCTAAAAATGAGCTCTCAAAGCTAAAATTCTTCCGATTCAATGTGTTTAACACCACCTGACATTAAAGATGAAGCTAAATTAGTGGTTGAAAATTTGATACCGCGAAACTGAAAGGAAAAATATAAATTTGCATATGAAAAATTTGTGCAGTGGAAAATCAGTAGGAAATCTAAATGTTTTTCTTTTCAATAATACAGCAGTCAAACACCGTATTAGAATTATCGCAAACTATTACTTATATCAAACCGGGAAAGACGGTGTTGAATTTTAGTAACTGTACTTTTCATAATTTTCATTTTAATTAAAATTCTAGTTAATTAATATATTTTTTATTTAAATTACTTGCTGGTTTTATTTAGATTAGGTACTTGCATTTTTGAGTAAAGCACTATACAAACCTTGGCCCACAATGACTGCTTCGCTGGTCACGCTATGATTGCCTCGAGCTAGCCTAGCTACGCTCTAGGCCTTTCAGCTTGGCCATCATTGCAGCCCTTGGGCCTAAAGGCCTCAACCTACGGTTTCGGCCTTTATCTCAGCTCGTCCATCAAGTGCTGCACGCTGACCGCGCTGTGTCGGCCTGTAGCTGCGCTGTCGGCCATAATCAGCGCGACCAGCAAAGTAGTCATTATAGACCGCGGCCGTAATGTACTATTATTAGTTAGGTAGTTTATTGATATTTAATTATTGTTCATAATTTTTATTTTTCATTTTGTACACCTACCACTGTTGTGTCCTTTTGAACCCAACGGTTGACTGTTAGATAATGCCTTGCTGCATTAAGTCCACCTATGTATAACCATTGTACATGAAGTTTAAATAAATAAAACTTTACAAAATTCGATAAAAAAAATATGTCATGTTTTTTTTGCATAACCAATAAATTCACAAAAACTTGGTTAGCCCCTTGGTTAACTAAGCTAAAAGTTGCTAATTTAAGCATTAAAAAAATAGAAAATATTAAATCTTGAGGGACGAATAAAATGCTACATGAGCTTGATAAAACGTTAATGTACACCTTACATAGTTTAAGATGCAAAGAATTTAGTGAATTATAAGTTAGATAGGTACATAAAGTCCATTCATAGTTAAAACATGTGGGAATGCTGTAGCTTCTTGCGTTACTGTTTATAGAATACTACTAACCTTTTCGTGTGATACCTGGCTTTAAACAATCTTAGCAATTTTCCACACAAGTACCTACCTATACATTACTGTAATGCCCATACTAGATATGTAAGTACTCAAAGATGCATTATTTTTGCATTCAGTTGTATAACCACTGGCAGATCAAAACCGCTGCGGCGGTTAAAACCTTTTTTCGGCGAATTGTCTGAAACGCCGCCGCCGCCGCGGTGGTTTAGAGTTGTTCCAAAGAATCGACTAAAAGTATCCAAACATGTATGAAAACTTCCTTAGAGTGACACCAGGTGGCGCTACCTTAACCATCACTCCTAAAACGTAAAAGACTTTTTGAATTTATTTGTCTTATATTAATCAGAAAAGAACAGCAGAGCAACTGCGCGCCAACTACACACGACTGCACGGTTGGTTTGCTGTTTTATTGCAGTCGTAATAACTACATTCAAACTGCAAATTTGCAGTCAGATTGCAGTTGAAATTCAGTCCGTCTGTCTAGACCCTAAGTTAGAAGTTTGAATTTACCATCCTGCCTAGAGCAAGCTTGGTGATTAATGCTTCTGTACGAGAAGAGCCCTTTGCCGTTAAGTGGAACAGTAACAAGCTGATATTATGGTCTATAAGTTAACTGACTACATAAATATGTACATCCTTATCTCTTGAGGTTACAACTCTTTTTGTTGACCACAAACAGCCTTGCATAGCAACCATCAACCATTCACAGCTGTGTCCCTACTTGACATTTGATAGATCCATCATGTTTGTATGAAGAAACCTGCGTGTTTGCACAAAGGTCAACGGCGTAACCAATTCTTATTTCAAAACTTTTGAGACCAACATTAGGATCGTTATGGTAACCGCAAACGTCCCTGAGGTCATTTTCTGACACTTCAGTGTTTGTTTCTGTTAAATTTAATTAATCTTTTTGAGACATACGACCTCCTTGGAAGTCAGCGCAACTGACGAGAGATCTAAACTGTCGAAAAACGTACATTCTACTCCTTCATACTCCATCACTCCAGCAAAGCATCTGCCCCCTGGACACGAACTGCAGTGGCCAATCTGGGTATTCCTAAACCGATTGCGGGTACAGGTTGGTCGCTGCAGGAAAAATCTGGCCAAATGGAGTCTCATAGACCCATCTCAAACACAGTGCCAGTGTGGGGCCCCGTCGCAGGATATGCCCCACCTCCTTGTCTGCCCTTCATGCCCAGCCAACTGTACCTTTCAGGACCTTAACGTGGCAAATGACAGAGCGGCCCAGGTGGCTACATTCTGGTCAGACAAAATTTGAGAATAGTTGAGTCAAAATTTGAGTATATCGACACGAAAAGAAAGAAAAAATTAATTAATGTGTAAAAATTGTGCGTAAAAGGTAGGTAAGCCTGTCAGTCAATATTTGTGTTCGAACTTGTACATCTGTGTCGGTTTTGACGTCAAACATGTGTCACAAGTTATGAAAGCATAATATTACAATTATTGAAGGTATTTAACCCCCGCCGGAAAAAGAGGGGTGTTATAAGTTTCACGTGTGTTGCTGTGTATCTGTGTTTCTGTCTGTGGCATCATAGCGCCTAAACGGATGAACCGATTTTGATTTAGTTTTTTGTTTGAAAGGTGATTTTGTCGAGAGTGTTCTTAGCTATGTTTGAATAAAATCGGTTAAGCCGTTCAAAAGTTATGGGCGTTTTACTGTTTGTATCGGGGTGTTTTCGCAAGATAAATGTGTCGGGGGTTTTGAAATTTTGTAATTTTACTTGTACAAGAGTTCTGTTCCTATGAAATCTTTAGTGTCTGTTTTTTAAGAAATTAAAAATGAAGCAAATATATTAATTATTATTTTGGCAAAGTGAATATGCATTTTTATTATAAGCGTTCTTATGAAGTCAACACTGCGGTTAGACTTTCCATTTTAACTCAATAGTCTTCATTACGAATTTCATAAAAGTTAAACCACAATATTGCATCAGTACCTACTTTTAATATTTAACTTTCATTTTTATTTAAGAATGCAACATAAATTCCCTTTCGACTCTTGATTTGTGGTTCATATGAAGGAGCCACACCTCAAATTCTTTATTGATTCGAAAAAACAATGCTGAGATGTCACCCAATGATTAATATCTCGCATTGTTCTCTCACGCACGTGTTGGTATTCCGATGAATACCGAAATCGAATGTAAATACTTCACGGACATCAAAAGTTATCGAATATCACGAGGACATAACTTTTTATGTTCATTCTTCACTCAAATCCGTTAAATTAGATACACATATAACTTCTATATTTTCTAGTTAAAATAGGGTCATTGTCAATAGTAATGTATGAAAAATTAGTTTTACAAAAACATGAATCGTTGGTACGATACTCTCCAATGAAAGCTTCATGAAAAAACTGGCCAAGTGCGTGTCGGACGTCTCACATTTAGGGTTCTGTACCAAACCGCAAAATCAATCAATCGCAAATATACGTAATAATAAACATTATCACCAAAAATCAAGTTCTTAGATCAATGGGAAGTTCAAAAACTCTTTGGAACAAAATTTTGTAAAAAAGGTTACTTTGTTTCTCTTTCCTTTGTTTTTTCAATTAATTGAAAACAAAAATACTGCTTTTACTCAACGAGTTCTAAACACTCGATGGGGTAGGTACATTTTTATTTTCACTCTCCCCTTTCTCTGTATGGAAGCCTCAACAAGATGCTTATACTGTGAATATTTGAAGACTGTAGCTCCAACCGTTTGGCTGTAAACCATGTGTGGCAGACGACGGACAGACAGACAGACACGTGAGTGACAACAATAGGGCTCTGTTTTGACCCTTAGGGCACGGAACCCTAACAAAATAGCTACACATAGGTACGCAAAGTTGTCATCGAAGACAATCTAGGGAGTTAACTATAAAGTTAGATGTATATTATGATTGTTTTTATTTTACTCAAACCTAAAACCTGCATAAGTAGTATAAATAGTATTTCGATTAAACATTACTGGGTTTAATTTAAACACTTCTACATCGCAAAAAATAAATTCCGTCCAGAAATGTGAGAGCATACATTTGGTAATTCGTTTTTTTTCTAACAAAATCTTACCTGCTTTATTCAAGCCGTTCCCAAGCTGGTTGAGCTGGTTCTGGTAGCCGACTGAAGCCGTATGCCCGATCCAGGTCATCACCAGGACGAGGCCGCACAAAACTTTCCTTTGCCACATCTTTGTTGATCACTTTTGTCTATGCACTGTTCTTCAGAAACGTTTACACACTATACCGTGTCTATGGTATCTGATATACTAGCTTCGTTCGTCAGACTCGCTTGTCCTAATGAGGTGACGTAGAACTTTAATGAGTTAAAGATTAAAAATACCGGCCAAGTGCGAGTCGGACTCGCGCACCGAGGGTTCCGTACAAACCTCAGCTTAAAGGTATTATAGACCTGATATGAATTTCAATTTAATAACCTCTACGCGTTATATATGAGGAAAGGGGTAGTAAGTTTAAAATTATTAAAAATAATTTTATTATTTGATGTAACTAAAAATTTACGGTTTTCGCAATTTTTCCTTTATCTGTCCTATATGTCGTTGCTTCGTACCAATTTTCAAGATTCTGAGTTCACGGGAAGTACCCTGTAGGTTTTGATTCCCTCGCGAGAGTCGAAAATTTGCGGCATAAACGGCTGTATCTTTTGATTGCGTTGGCATAGAAGTTTGTTTTTTTCACAGCTTTAAGGGACAGTAGTAAAAGACCTGAGTATTTGATATAAATTTCGGACGGACAACAAAGTAATCCTATAAGGGTTCCGTTTTTCCCTTTCGAGTTACGGAACCGGCAACTAGTGCGTTCTAAACCTACGGACAAAAAAGTTGCTACAGAATATGGTTTTGGAGTTTTCGTCGGTAATACTCTTATCTAACGATCGAGTATTAATTATGTATTTATGAAACAGTTTCCGGTAGGCCGTGGAAGTTATTTGGGTCTTCCTCTACTCGTTATGTATGGCATAATGTTTAGATTATTATACAGTTTGAAGGATTCACGCATGATGATGCATTAGATTAGATAATTTCGTATGCGGAAGGAGATTACCATATTCGTATCTTTTCCATTGCAGGATGATCCATATTAATGACACGGAGTGTATTTTTATTAGGTTGCCACCTTGTTTATCCAAGATGCGTGTAATTTGAAAATTATATAGTTTGTTTTTCCCGTTGGAGAAAAAGGTCACTCATTATCTACCTAGCCTTTTTCCCAATTATAGTTGGGGTCGGCCAGTCTTACCGGATTCAGCTGAGTACCTGCGACTGCCTATCTGACCTCCATAACCCAGTAACTGGGTAACACGATACCTCTTGGCAAGACTGGTGTCTCAGGGTTCTGACTACCCGTAATGACTGTCAAAGATCTTCAAATGACAGCCGGGACCAACGGCTTAGCGTGCTTTCCGAGGCACGGAGGAATCTCGGTATGTTGAAATGGTCACCCATCCACGGACCGAGCTCGTCAAGCGCTGCTTAACCTTGACGATCGACCCGTGCGGCTGTTATTATTTAGCCACGAGCTCCCCGGAGGAGAAAAAGGTCACTATTGCTCGGTAATATTTCAGTTTCGGTTTAAAGAATTTTATTCCCAATAAAGACATATGTCACTTACTTGAGAACAATACTAAAAAACATACAATATATTACAAAAAGTTCGTCATCAGTATTACAAGTAAATAGCTACCTATCTAAGGCGCAGGCCACATAGAAATGGCTTCGGGCGCGGACATGGCATGGGCGACTTTTTATTCCATTCAAATTTCATACAAAATGCACGGAAATAAAGCGCAATTTAGGACACACCGTATGTCGTTGCTCGGACGTGGTTATGACGCGCTATTTCGGCACCCACGCCTGATCAAATTGCGCTTTATTTCCATGCATTTTGTATGAAATTTGAATGGAAAATAGGAAGCCGTACGTGCCATGTCCGCGCCCGACGCCATTTCTATGTGGCCTGCGCCCAATCCTTTAAATTCGCCAGAAGTGATCGATCCGCAATTATGTGCTGGCTAAGTTGAGTCTTGAATGCATTGAAAGAGTGTAGTTTTCTTATACAGTACGGTAACTTATTATAGTGTTTTGCTCCTTCAAAATTTAGCATATTTTAGAAGGGGTTTCGATATTTTAGTTCAGTTCACATACTAAATGCTTTCCTCGTCTTTTGTTGCTTTTTTATTATCGATAGGCTCGCGTTTGACCACTACCTCGCTTGATGGAAAGCGATGATGTGGTCGACGGTGAATCACGCTTGCCTAGAAATAACCTATTCACTCTTGACTAAAAGATACAAAGGTTATAGCTATTAGGGAACAAAGACTCCAGAAGGGAATTCCACTCCTTAGCTGTGCGCACAATGAAAGTATTATTTGCTTGTTGGGCAAGCACTAAAACCTGAACCGCTTCACTAGCTTAACCGCAGACTAAGTTATAATTAAGTACGTTATCAACGTCTGACTCTTCACATTCATTTCTTGCTTAAGACGGTACCCTGACCAAAAAATCGGCATGAGATATGAGCATTCCTATTGGTCTAGCGGCACTGGTGGCGCATGAATTACAGTAGTGAATACGCCCAGATTTTAGAATAAAATCTTTTAAAAATCGAATTTTGGTCTTTTGAAAAAAAAAATCTACAAAAATGTTCGTTATTAAATTGTCTATCCATTAGTGATAGTACAAAAAATAATTAATGAACACTTTACGAAGAGATGCATAATATCAATAATAATTTTTAATTTTTATGTTTTTTTGGAAGAAGATTAGTAAAATATATAATATATATTTTACTAATCTTCTTCCAAAAAAACATAATTTAAGAAAAAACTAAATCTACCATTTTAGAATCAATATTATGTAGAAATTTAATGTATTTTTATTAATTGATATTTCTTTTTAAATAACGAGTAGATAGCTCCTAAAAACAGCATAAAAAACGGCTTGCGCGGCGTTTTGCTGGGGGTACCGCCTTAACATTTCAAACTTCTTCTTTACATACATTTTCATATACTGACACCTTGCAAATTAATTTCAAGGCCTAATTTATTTGGGATTGCGTGCAACATTCCGAGATGTCTCCGTGTGCCAGCCAAGATGATAAATGACTCAAAACCCAATGCAACATTAAATCAGGGTAATCTAACACATTCTTGCATGTCCCAATTCACGATGTTTTCATTGCATTGTGCAAGTCAAAAACATGCAAGTCGTTTAGTAATGATACAATTATCGTATTATGTGTTTAAAATAAAATTTGTGAAGTTATTTCGTGTAATACAAGGTCTTCAGTAATCAACTCAAGGTATTGTAGACCCAGATACTATATTTTTGTCTGTTTCAGATTTGCTAATTTAATCATTACTTTAGCGAGTCGACTTAAGTTCTTGAATATTTTGGTGTTTATCTAATTTCTATCTTTTTAATATTTTGAATACCGTCAATTACTGTTTCTCATTGTGTCTGTGTGTCACTGTCTGAGTCTGTATTATGTGTATGTTTCACTGTTTTGTGTTTTGTATATATTTCAAATAAATCAAGTTTCACAATTATTGTTCATCATCTATAAATATCTGTTAAAATATTATTGAAGCCGTAAATGTTACCTACGTTAAATTTTAATACTGGTAATATTGGTTTTGTTTCTAATTTAGTGTGTGTTTAAATTTTAAATGTCACGCAACATTAAGTATGGTGGAGCTGTATATTATTTTATTTGGCTTCCTCAAGTTTTGCATAACGTGTGTTGGCCATTTGAGAATCTTTTCTTATTCAGTCTGTATGCAATCCTAACTTATAATATTATAAATGATAGTATTTTTGTTTGTTTGTTACGCTTTCACGCCTTAACTGCTCGACCGATCATCATGAAATTTGGCATATACATTGTCAGCGGTACAAAAAAGCGTACATTTCGTCAAGAAAAAAACTTTTAACATGAGCGAAACTGCGGGTAAAATCAAGTAATACCTACATAAGTATACTGTAAAGTATACTGAAAGTACATATATATGTGAGCTATGTAATATTCGTAAGCGTTTTTCGGTGACAGTCAGCACGTGGTAACAATCACCCTATAGAATGTAAAAGGTGTGACCTTAGCAAGTCAAAAGTGCACGCGAATATCAATGGCACAAGACAAGAGCTAGCATAAAATCAAATTGAGAACACGGATGCAGAAATGTCACATTTCCAAAGGTTGATTGAGCTATAAACGTCACACATTCTTTTTTTTCATGTTCGAATTCCAGCCAGGATTATAAATTTATAGACATATATAAGTAGGTGGCAAATAAAATTAAAAAAAAAATCTTGTCGGCCATTTTTTTAGTGGCCATATCTTGTATCTAATTATGCTCTTCGATCTTAATGTAATCAAATTACATTATCATATGTCAAGCAAGAATAAAATGTAGTTTTTTTATTTTAAATGTTGGCCATTCTGGTTTAATATTCCACTGCAATCAAAAGTGTTTTTTTTGAGAATACGTGTCTTTATTGAATTAAAACAACTTTTACAGATTGCGGTGCGTTTCATTTTTATGGATATTTGCGTAAATGTCAGATGTTATGTTGGTAGTACTTATATGGATGTTAGTATAGGTACTGGATTACTAAATAGTTGTACGTGTAAATACATCTCTAGTAAGATTGATGTCAATGATATTTGCAGAGATACTCGTACAAAAACTAAGACCTTGCAGACGTCCGTACTGTTTACAGATAAAGTTATTAATGATTCTCATAAACCTCTACCGAAACAAAACAGTAAAGAGCTCACAAAAACAAAAGAAATGTATCTCTGTATCCGTTTACTGACATTGAATTGATCTTACATTCATCACTTAACATTGAGAATATTACGATCAAGATAGCTAAAATTCTGGGACCTCAAATCGGAACGAAAGTTTCAAGTACTGAGTTATTAAATTGACAGTCTCACTCTTCATTAGTATTTTCTCTGAATTAAATGTAGCCTGGTTCATCGATACCGGTGCAATATTGATTAAATTTCCGTTCGAAGGTGTTTGGAATGGAATTGCGAAATGCCCGCGGTAATTTATCACACGAAGCGGGCGCCGGTGTCCGGCTAGATTTCAAACGATATCTGCATTTCCCCCAACTCGTCTGCAACCGAGGGAAACTAGCAGACACTGATTTATTACACCTTATTTATGGAAAAGCAAAATATTTCGTTACTTCATTTACACTTCTCAAAATTGGCGATTAAGTTTTCATTCCGCCATATAAGATATTCGAATTCTAAATACAAAATTAATAAAAAAACCATAAACATATGTCACCACTTAATGTCAAGGTTGACTTAAAATAATTAACGTTAAATACTCGCTTAACAACTTTTTGTAAAGCAATAAGTATTTTAGTAGAAAATAGATAAAACATATGTAAATTAATGAGACGAAATGCCCATTAATTTTTATCTAAGTAATAACTAAGAAAATAATCACGTTTTCGCACACACTGACACCTCATTGGCAAACGGAGACTAAAAAGTTACGAACGATTGGAGAGTACGATCTCTTGGGTGCGCGGGCGCTTCGACGCATGCGCTCTGCGCGGTCGTGCCGGGTCTACTGAACCAGCCAACAATGATAAACGCAGAGGCTTTATGCAACCTTCGGATTGAAAGCCACATTTTTGTGGTCAAGCGCGATCTAACGAAGATGGCGCAAACCGACACGATTCACCAGAGAGCTGTGAAGCTACATTCCATATGACCTTTTGAAGGTTTCTGTTTTTGAATGCTTATGTAAGCCTCGCTGAAGTGGCGGTTGTTTTCATTTGATTATAGAATAGGTGTGATCTGTTAGAAAATTGTTTTATTTTACCTGATAAGTAATTTGGGGTCATAGTTCAATAGCTGGTCAGTCTTTTTGTAAATGTACATTCGAATTTCGATATTGTCCAAGTGAATAAGCTTTTTAAACACTTTGTCTTTTTGTGACGTCAAAAAGCTTTCGGTTTGCTTTGTTTACGGACGTAATTTGAGTTGCTATTTGTGTTCAATTTACAAATAAACTGAAAAAATACTCTTGAAATACTATATTGTTAAGTAATAGAGCCTTTTTCGTGAATGTAATTTTAGGAGTTATTATTTTTTGCAATTCAAAACTATTGTATAGTGCGGGACACGTAAGTTGAACCAAAATGTATAATCGTTCTCTTGAAAATAAACAATTTAAACTGAAATAAATCCCTTTTCTACGACCTAATCGTTTACAATATACAAATTGCCAACTGTTAGGCCACATAGAAAGGTTTCATTTCGGTTTAAATCGTCTAATATCAAGAGATCGATAATACATTTTGGGTCAACTTACGTGTCCCGCACTATAGACGTTTATTTTTAGAAGTGTGACTCAACTTTCACGCTTTATTGATCGTATATATTACAGAATGTCCCTTTGGTCTAACTACTCAAATCTCAATAAATTTCAAACTGGTAATAACAAATACAGACTTAATTTTAAGAACACTGAATAAAAACTACCAGACTACAAGAGACGGGCTCCCAAATGAGCACAAATTCCTTTTCCTTCCCTCAACAGACGTTGAACAAAAAACGATCAAACTGACTTTGGACGCCATTAAAAAACTGTCTAAAGAAACCAGCATTACGGTGTCGTTAACCGACAAAGGGCAAGGTCTAGACCAAAGAAGTAAAGACCTAGCATCCGGGCGTCTACCTGAGGACTTATTCTGCGGCTTATAATTCTTTGTTTTGTGTATCGAGCCATAGAGCACCGAGACGCTTTGGCGGGCACTGCTAAAGACCAACCCTAGAACTCGATGCAAAGTTAATATCTTTGTTGAAGTTTTCATTACACCAGGCAGTACCCCTCACCCCCGCAGTCACATATATTTGCTAGATACTGTGCAGCGGAGTGTTCGGAGCCGCTATTAGATTTTACTTAGAAATTTATTTATTTTACTACTATTTTATTTTACAATGGGACGTCAGATCTGACATTAGTTAAATTGACGTCAAGGGTCATATTGATGGTTTTGGATGCATACATTTTGGACTAGGTTACGTTTCCTAAGTAGAGGACCTCTTACTTGCCAAAGTGGCGCCGACTGGTGGCGTGAATTTGCCTGAAAACTCCCGGCGTTTCAAGTCACTGCCGGGATGGTATTCCGTGCTCTATCGAGCCAATTGTTTTTCAACCATTGCTCGGAAAGCGAACACTGTGCCTTTTACACAGGGTTTAATAAACTACATAAATGTCCGAGCTGGTGAAGGCATTAAATGTTGTTTCTGTCTTTTTTGAAGGCAAGAGGCGTGGATGAGAAATTTATCACCGGCTTAATTTTAAATACCCTGCATTAAGGCTGTTAACATTTTATTTTTATGCAATATTAGATGAACAGATTGGATAGGCAATATATAATTCAAGGTAGTTTAGACAAGTAGCGCAATTTTGTGACTGTGACCTATTTACTCTAGAGTGCCATCTTTTGACATATGTTGCCCCCTATTGCTACATAAATCAATCTGCCTAGCCTTTTCCAAACTATGTTGGGGTCGGCTTCCAGTCTAACCGGATTCAGCTGAGTACCAATGTTTTACATGGAGCGACTGCCTATCTGACCTCCACAACCCAGTAACTGGTTAACACGGTACCCCTTGGCAAAACTGGTGTCAGATCTCAAGCTTCTGACTATTCCTAACGACTGTCAAAGATCTTCAAATGACCCTATTGCTATATAAAACACAGCATAAAACATACGACGATGAAAACAGCTTTCAGTGGTTAAAGTTGGAAGAGTACCTATCCTGAGATGGAGATAGTAAGGGAAAGCACAGGGTTGTGTTGTTGCTAAGAAGCACTCTTATCTAGACTTCTTACTAAATATATACACTTTGTTCTGTAAAGAGGGGCTTAGGTATTGGACATCATATATAATCGAAGACTGAACCTCTTGTCTGTCGTTTCAGAGAAAGCCAGGCTAACACAGCTGATAAAGTCTATTACCCTGATGACGTACTAGTCCCACCAGTTACCCAATTCAAATGTCTCTGCTCAGTATAATATCTGAAAACGGGGACGTAGATGCAGACGTGGCACACGGAGTTGTTGGTTGCCTGGCAAAAATGGCGAAGTATGACAGACTTATGCAACTCCCGAATGCCAATACGCACAAAATGCAAAGTTTACAAGACGGCGATTAGGGCGCCAATGATGTATGGTGCGAATGCTAGGCCGTGAAAAACAGCCACGACCAAAAACTACACAATGCGAAAATGAAAATGTTGAGGTGGCCTGGAGTAACAAGAATGGATAGGTCAGCAACGAATATTTTCGAGGTTCTTTAACGATGGCTCCAATACAGGATAAGTTAATGGAGAGTAGATTGAGATGGTGCGGACATGTCATGAGAAGGACAGTAGAACTCGTCGTGAGGCTGAGGACGAACGCCATTGACATGTTGGACCAGCATGACGAAACTCCTGAAGAAGTAGAAGTTGCCGGACCCGACAACCCTCGAGAGAACGTCTTGGCGCATTGAAATAAGGAGAGCCGATCCCACCTAAAGTGGAAAAAGGCTAGGAAGAAGAAGATTGTACAACCTATAATATAACATCAAAATATCAATGACCTGTGCACTTTTCGTTTTGGTACCAGTACGTAGGTAGGAATTCTTTTAGGTACTTGTATTCAAGTTTTCATTGAGCTGGTTTCAAGACTTAGAAAGAAACTGTTCATGTCGTAAAAGGTTGAATTCTTTGAATGCTTATACATGCAGTTTTGTAATGAGCACGACGGTGACGTTTAAAACCAGTTAAAAATATATGATTTCAAAATGCTATTTTAGTAGTAATACTGCAAGCCGTCGATCCGGCGAAGTAAAAGAGGGCCAAGATAACTATATCAATATAAAAATGAAACAGCAAATTCTTAAACAACATTCATAAACTGAGTGTTTCCATGAAAAATCACGATTGACGTCATGTGGAGATGTCACGGAGTAACGGTGTCACGTAAAGTGTCACGACACCACCGTGCCATGTCACGCTACAAGTTACAAATTCACAGACACTTCCGCGTGACGCGTGGCGTGTCAAAAATGTTCAATCATCATTCATTCATTCTGGTTCCATCATTTACCGGTCGTTTGCATCGTCACTATTCAAATTAAAGAAAGTTGGAGCGTAAACTGTGATTATGAGATTATTGTGTTTAGGAAGTTTGGCATGAGAAGATACGCCACATTTTTCTTTAGTTCTCATTCGTCATCTACATTATCATACAATTTTGGAATAGTAGGATATCTAAGATTCTTGAATTCAAAACAGGCTTCTCAATCGCTTAATTGTTTCGCAATCGGATATTTGATCGAACTAAGTTGTTTGGTTGCAAAGAGCACCTTTATGATACCATTCAATCATGTTTTGTGAGTGACACCCACAAGAAGGAAAGCTAAGATGTGAGCAATATAGAACACTAGACAAAACCAAAACTTGTAGACGATATAAGATCATTCCAAATTCAAAATTCGCATTGAACGATTACCTGCCTAAATATGAAAACAGCTGGTAAGCATGTAGAACAAATATATCGAACGAGGGCGTTACTATGGTTTCATGGGGTGCACGGCAGCTGCCGTTTCCCACACAGCCGAATACCGACAATGTACGAAACTTTTAGAACCTGTATGTAAATGAAAAATAAAGTTAAAAAGCCGATCAAGTAGTGAGCGGTGGTCAGGTATGTGGATTTTAATCGAATAGCAACGTTCCGAATGCCCGGCGTTCTTCGCGCCCTTGACTTTTACAAGCAAACGCAGATAATTGCCACGAGAACTGCGTTGTTGTGTAAGATTTGTACGAAATTTTGGACTTGCGTGGATCTTTTATTGTTATTTGATAGGCCGTTTTGAGGTTGAGTAAATTTTGCAGTTGTAGTATTTGATTGCACCAATAATTTCGATGTTTAAAAAGAACTTATCATATCACAACACGTTGGTTAGTAGGTACATCCTAATTCCATAACTTCAGCCAAGACTGATCTGCTAAGAGGCAAACAATTTTAATAAATCCGCACCCCACTCTAAGGATAATTCGCGAACATTTGGAAAAGTGCCAGAAAATGCCGTTCATTATTCATAATTTTTCAAAAGAGCCTGCCGGTTTGCAGAGCTCTTTAATTTTGTATGCGTCAGTTGTAGCACAAAAAGTATTTGGTCCCGGGTGGCTGGATAGCAACCTGATATTGTGTGCAAAATGCATGAAGCTGGGATCGGCCTTCGCAGGTTGTTGGCTAGTTCAAATGTCATATAGACTGGACGGTCCGGATGAAGCAAAGGTATATATAAATAGGCGCAAATTACAATGACGTATAGCATTCTGAATTTGAATATTCAGCGTTGATGTCATTTTAAAAAAAGAACTCGAATTCGATTTGGATTAGTCATTGGTAAATGGCGATTTTAAAATATGAGTGGACAGTCAGATAGATATATGATCAGGTAAACTCAATGCCTATGAGAACGTTGTCTATGATATCATCATCTATGATCATCACTTTTATTTCATTAATTAAAAAAAAAGTAATGTCAAGAGGAGTGGTTTTTAGAATGGTTTAATTATAAATGATTGATGTCATTTAAACCTCAACATTTTTGCAATAGGCCAACCAGATAAATGAAAGCCTGCCTACAAAATATTGTGAAGGCTTCTGATATTTAACTAGGTTTTGCCCACAGCTTCGCACGTGTTAAAAACTGTTTTATCATCCCAAGGAAACACACTACCGGGATCAAAAATCTTATGTCCTTCCCAGGGTCTCAATCTATTTCCACACCAAATTTCATCTAAATTGGTTACTACTACTACTAGTAATCAATATTATAAATTCGAAAATAACCCTGTCAGTCTATATATTACTTTTCACGCCTAAAACACTAAACGGATTACAAAGAAATTTAGCAAGGATATAGATGGCATCCTGCGGAAGGACGTTGGCAACATTAAGTCTCAAAAAAAAATTGTAGGTCGGGTAGAGTGGGTAAGGTAGGCTAGGTAGGTTCACGGGAACGAAACCGCGTGGAACAGCTAGTATTATATAAAAGTATGGAAGTATGGATAAATGTACCGATGTAACTTTTAACTTTAACAGATTAACCCCCAGTTTCCCAGCTCAAAATTATCGGCGAATGTATGTAACAAATTTTCAAGCACGCGTTATTTGCTGTGATTGGCTAATCAAAATTCATTCAACCAATCACAGCAGATAACGCGAGCTTGACAATTTGTCACATTAATTCTCCGATAATTTTAAGCTGGGAAACTGGGGGACAAAAACTTTATTCAGTAAGTCATTTATTTATTTCGGAACAATATACATTGTGCGTAGAAATTTTGTAAAATAAACAAATAGGTACCATTAAAACATTCCGATCGATAAAGAAAGTAAAAAAATAAGAAAAAACTAATATAAAATTTAACGGATTCAAATTAATAATCAAGTACATGCCGTTTACAATAATCAATAATAAAAATAAAAATAGATCTAAAAAACATGTTATATTATATATATAATAATTCAAACATGTTACCATGCTATTTTGTTGTATGCTCTATGCATATTTCATAACCAAAGCCTCATTCGGAAGCGAATGCATAGGAATGGTTGAATTTGAATATACCTCTCATTACGGGCGCATTATTGATGAAGATATAAATAAGTTAACAAATTAATATCGAATGAATGATGGAATTGAATTAAATATTGCCAAGAACATCATTGATGAAAATTTTCATGTTTATTGCAATAACGTATCATATAATCATGCAAATAAAAATAAGTCCGAAACAGGGTGGAACGTTGTATGTACTTATTCATAAAAAAAACAATATTGACAGCACAATGAAAGATGTAGAGCAGCCACGTCATTGTTGCTCCAAGAACAGTCGTATAAATAATAGTCAATTCCAATAAGCCTAGAGGAAATGCAGATATTTTAATATGCGAAAGTGGCATTATTCTGCGAAAGGGCCAGTAAATGTTGCTATATTACTGAGCCTCTGTTTATGGAACGGCAATTACCGCAAGATAATGTAGAAAATTTAAAAACTCGCGATAACTGCTGTGTGAATTGAACTGCCTTTATCGATTCAACGATATGCTCATGAAGATGGGTCTAACCGCGACACCCATGTGCAGGTTGTGTGGGGAACATACGGAACGCATGGAGCTCCTTCTGTGCACATGCGATGCACTGGCTGGTAAGCGAATGAGTCTCCTAGGGGTTGGATATCCAAAACCAGAAGACTATAGGCTCATATCTCCTAGTCTCATTGTCAAACTCATGAAAAGAGTTTTCAACGAGATTGGGGAGGAGTAAGGTATCTAGGGGACCACAATAGATCCCAATAGGGAGAAGTGTCCGAGTGATTTCTCGGCCCCTCCACAAGATAAGATAAGATTACGCTCGATTGACAATAAGTCGGATTAATATTGTGATAATTTTAGTTCAAAATATTGTGGGTAAGACAAGCAAGGACTATCGTAATATGTAATAATAATAAGGTAAATAAGTATTGGCTAAATATAACACGTAATAATATATTTCAAACTGTCAATCAAGAATTGGAAAGGCCTTGTTTATCCATTGACAGTATCTGTTAGATAGTTAATGCAAAAAGGTCAAAACCACAGACATAAATCTAACTAGATAACGCAAGTCCCTCCATCTGTATGAAACCCAAGCGTGCCGCTTTTTCACACACAATTTGAAAACCAATTTACTTACCAATGATAGAAAACATTTCCAATGCCTAAGCGAACTTTTTCTATACAGTCTTTACAGCTCAATAGGACTTTCGGTGGATTTCCAGTGCCGATAATGCTAAATGAACAGCTCAAATTACGATCATTGATCGTAATTTTACTCCGCTTTTTGACACGTGAAGTACATACAATCGCGTCATCTAGTTAGATTTACATCTGTGGTTAAAACGCTGCAGGAAATGCATTTATAATAAGTAAATATTGATTTAAGATAAGTGTAGAAAAATTGAGTGGAACAAAAAGCCATAAAAGCACAGTCATTGATAAAAAAAAGAAAGAAATAGGAGCTATGAGACAAATAAAAGTAATGAAAGTGATAATATTAATTCGAATAGCTTACGATTGTAACCACTCGGTTCCACGTCCGCCTCAAACGGTGGCGTGGCATACTTTTTGCTCCTACCTGTAACAAGACATATCAAACATTAAAATCGTTAATTATGGGAGTAGTACATTTTCATACAGTAGACTTTTCGCAGTCGAGGCTAAAATCTTCAAAATTGACATTATGCTACTGGAATTTCACGTGGTAGAAAAAAATATCATATAACTCCATGGCAGAATGCATCAAGACAGGTGGACCAGATTGATTACGCAGTAGGAGCCAGAGGAAGCCCTAGGAAACGTTGTGACGTATACAGGCGTTTACGATACGACAGATTGTTCGGAACAGCTAACACACCGGGAAGAGTGGAAGGCTATTGGGGATACTTTTACACAAAAAAATCATGATAGAACTTTAGCCTATTGACAACCGTTATCGCAAAATATCGTGTCATAATTACGTGTTCAATAGATTGCCGATCGAAGCGTATCTACTATGTACTAGATACATTATGTAGCATGAAATAAAAATGTGTCGGGGGTTTTTTTAAATTTTACTTGTTTTCAAGAAATAGATTGATGGATCTTTTAAATTTTGAAATTTTACTTTTTTATTTAGGTAATTGATTGATATTATTTCCAATAGTTTTCATCTCTGGATATTCAAGCACTATAAAAACGTAATATTTATAAATTTATGGAATTTATTACTCTACGCTTATCGCAATTAAAATCTAAATTCCAAAAAAAATTTTTGCGTGTTCCAAATGATTTGCCGGCACGTAACTTATGAATTAGTAATGCAATTATGAAGCATTTATTTGAAGAGTGTCAAGACTATGGCATCATGCGAGTATCGTTCAAGGTCCCAAGCGTTAGAAGGTCAGGCAGAAACCGCTGGTTTTTCAAGTTTGCGGAATGACGTCATCAATTCAGTTTTCATCAAGGGAGAAAACCGCAACATCCTCCTTAATGCTTTGCGTTACGGTGACGCTATCGACACTGTGTTCAAAAGGCGTGGTGACTCTTAAAATGTATTTTTTTAATTTTTTGTCATTGAAATCTTTACATTAAGTTTAGTTGTAAAAGCCAGTGATCGGAATAGGTAGAGCAAATGTACGAAAAGTTCGAAAAAGAACAAAGACAAAGTGGAGACACTTTACGACAAGATATTTTTTCGAGACTTATGTCCTGGGTTTCGGGACATACTTAAAAGTACAACTAAAACAGTAAAACAAATATCAAATTAATTTCCTCTTTCTGTTTTAAAAAAATACAGTATGCATGATTTTATTTTTCTCAAAAAATAAAGGTAATCTTTTTATCTTCGTTTGAACTATCATTCTGGTCATTTTCATACCATTATAAATTATTATATAGCCCGAAAGCCGAATTTCGACATAGCCCGAAGAATTGCCAAACTTAATTGGCAGTGGGCAGGGCACATTGCTCGCAGAACGGATAGCCGATGGGGCAGAAAGGTTCTGGAGTGGCGACCGCGACCCGTAAATCGTTGCATTGGATGGCCTCCCACCAGATGTACCGCTGACCTGGATGCGAGACGCACGGGGCCGATTAATGTGGCGACGCTTGGGGGAGGCCTATGTCCAGCAGTGGACGACCATCCATCTATACGACGGAATAGCTCTACTAAAGTAGCAGACTCTGTAATAGTTCCTATTGCGAAAATATAAGTATTCTCCAAAGCGCACTCTTTCGTCCACTTAGCTTGCACTTTGACTTTCATAGTTTCATGTTGTGGATCTGATTGTTCGTTCACTTAATGGGAGTCTCACGTTTGTGGCAACCTCCATACTTCACTGTTCGTGCTCCTATTTAAAGTTTATAAAAGGTTATCAAGGATACTCGTTAACGTAATTATTATGGACTCTTGAAGATGATTAAATATAGGGACTGCTCCAGGCTATGGAAAATTGATAATGGTCTCACCATATTGCTAGTTGTTATGGACTCTATTTATAAAGAGACTAAAATGAGACCTCAATAGCAAAAAAAAACTTTTTTACAAAAAATACTACCGACTTCCAAAATAACAAAACTACAAAGCGAAAAATAACTTTCTTTTTGGAAGTCGGTTTCTTTCGAAGATACCATTTTTTTGCGTTATGGACACCGACTTCCAAAAAGAAAATTATTTAAGTAAGTTTTGTTATTTTGGAAGTCGGTAGTATTTTTTTGTAAAAAAGTTGTTTTTATTTTACACTTTTTAGTTCTATCTACCTAATAGGCAATATTGCCAAAATAGTTTAACCGAATATCATGAAATTTTAACTAAACCGGTGAAATGGGAGTGCACCAAGGTGAACTGTACACATCTGCGTACCCCTTTAGAGCGTCCTGGCGTGATGTTATGTTATGAAATGGTATAAAAAATAAACAGACTTGCGATTGCAGCAATCCCAAGAAATTGTCCGTTATTTATTGCAGATTTATGTTGTATATGTTTGAAGTTCTTCATCAGATCTTCACCAAATTAAAATAGGACCAATTTCGAAACATATTCTTTCAAACAAAAAAAGAATTTTCAAAATCGGTCTACAATTGGCGGAGATATCGGTGTAAAAACACAAAAAAAAAACATAAAGTTGAACATAGAACCTCCTCCTTTTTGAGAAGTCGGTTAAAAATTGAGTGGTAACATTGTAGTTTCAAAGCTTGGGGTGAAAACAATGATTTTCAAAGAATTAAAGTCGTTCGTAGTGGGCTTTTGCATACATTTTAGTCCTACGAGAAAAATATATAAAATGCAATTTTTGTGTCTAACTAAGTTATTAGTCAGCATAATTTAGGTCTTACAAGCGAAACATTTTACCAAGGCCTAGTTTGTGAAAGCTTACATAGGACGAATGTCCCTTTTACGTAACAATAGTTCCTAGTGTTTCACAGGTAGTGTTCCTACGCGGCAGTTATCAGCTTTCCAAGTGCTAAGTTTGTGAGTGTAACAAGGTACCTACATAATGTTGAAATATAATTTACAATGCACGTCCTCGAAAAGAGCGGTTTTCCAAGCAGCCAAACTGTGCGGAAAGTATCACTTTTTTTCACTAGTGCATTTTACTTTCCTGATTTTTTTTAATTTTTAACCCCAACGTCAGCCCGACGCATAGAGTTTTTATTATTTGAGAAAAGTTTTAAAAATTAGTTATGTACAGATTATCATTCATATAAAAGGTAAAATAAAAATAAAACTTTATTTTAGACGTTTTAAATTACTCTAGATTTAGATTTTGATCAATAAATTAATTTTAAGTATTCATTAAATATGTTTGGCAGAACGTATATTTTGCTCGTGCCTTATTGCGTTACGATGTGACAGCTATTCGCACATGCGCAGTAGATATGCCCGAGGAACTATTAGTTAATCTGTGGATATGCTGAACGCGCTTGAATACGCCCGCCATTTTATTAATTTCATTTTATTAATTTATTTATTTCCTCGCACAATGCATAGTAAAATGTTGTATGATACACGTACGTAAGATGATTTCCGACTCGTGTCGATTTATCCACTCACTCGCTTCGCTCGCTCGTGAATAAAAATGCCACTCATCGGAAATCACCTACCTTCCGCACTTGTATCATAAATAACTATTCTGCTCCATTTCGTGCTGGTCTAGAATTTATGCGTCTTAGATTGGTGACGTGGCTATCGGCTATAGGTCGGGGTTTGTAGACTACAATAATAAAATATATTGTTGGGCATAACGCTCTCACGCCAATCACTACTGTGCTTCAATCAATCAATCTGCTTAGCCTTTTCCCTACTACATTGGGGTCGGCTTCCAGTCTTACCGGATTCAGGTAAGTGTTTTTTACATGGAGCGATTGCCTATCTGACCTACACAACCCGGTAAATGGGTAACACGGTACCTCTTGGCAAGACTGGTGTCAGATCTCTAGCTTCTGACTTCCCGTAACGACTGTCAAAGATCTTAAAATGACAACCGGGACCAACGGCTTAACGTGCTTTCCGAGGCACGGAGGATAGTCGGTATGTTGAAATGGTCACCCATCCACGGACCGACCTCGTTAAGTGTTGCTTAACCTTGAAGATCGACTCGTGCGGCTGTTATTATTTAGCCACGAACTCCTCCTTCAATGCTCTTAAAATTATTAAAATTTATCAATAATTTTGGATGGATGTTTCTTAATCGAATCTGGGTGAAATTTTGCAGAGAGATAGATTATAGTCTGGTTTTTATCTCGGTAGTATATTCCCGTGATGCAATTCCCGACACCCGTGCTGGCGAAGATGCTGACAAAACATAGTACCTCATAAAAAGATGCTGATGTCAACCTGTTTGTTACCGTCTCATTAAAAATTTGGCAAATACCACCACAACATCATCTTCAAGTGTTACAAAATTCCCCCAAAAGAAACCCGGAAAGAAGTTAAAGCACTAACAAAAAGTGTTTGTAAACTAAGGAGCATCATTACTTTAACATTTTAAGACCGCAAATGTCATGACCTTTGTCTTTTCCTTTTGAAAAAAAGAACCTAGCAATTGTTGACAGAAGAATAGAATGTTTATTAAACGGTAAATGATAATTTGGTAAGCTGAGCTAGTAATAGTGTGAGAGCCCACTGCAAAAATCTGCAGGTAATGTTTTTGATAAAAATTTGATTTTTATGAATAAAAACTTATAAATTTGAGATTAACTATCAAACAAACATTATAATTGATTTAATTAGGGTAAATGTGGCTTGATATTTCCATGCAACCCTATTCTACTACAACCATTCATTTGAAGATCTTTGACAGTCGTTACGACCCCAGTCTTATCAAAAGGTATCGTGTTACCCAGTTACTGGGTTATGAAGGTCAGATAGGCAGTCGCTCCATGTAAAACACTGGTACTCAGCTGAATCCGGTAAGACTGGAAGCCGACCCCAACAATAACTGGGAAAAAGGCTAGGCAGATGATGACGGCCCTGGCGCAAGCAACTGAAGGAACACGGGTGGGTTTTAGTCAGTAAAAGTCTGACACGCCCTCCCGCTTCACCCAGAGCGGGAGAAGTCATTGGATGATTTCCCACCCAAAAAAAAAAAAAAAAAAAAAAAAAAAAAAAAAGCAGATGATGACAAACATTTTCAACTCTGTCCTAGACTAGATACAAGAGCAAACACACATCAAATAAAAAACAAAAACAACGTGAATATTTTTGCAGCGAGATCTTAGGCTATAATGAGCGTTAATTCCTCGCACAGCTCCGCAATAAATAGGGCAGTGCGAACTACGGGACACTACAGAAATGGGTCAGTAAGCTCTTACGATGCCCTTTTTTTGCACTTTCTCGCTACCGTCTTCTTTCAATGTTGCTGAGTGTAGAAAACTTGGCACGTTGATACGGTATCTTTAGGAAATAGAAAATGTAGAATACGAGGGTTGCTAGGTAATCAGAAAGTTGGAAATACTGGTAAAGTTGTTACTCTACTGTAATGAGTTTTAAACTGTGGGTTACTTTGGTTGCAATAAGCTGATTAAGAGAGTACAAAAGTTGCGTGACTTCATTTCTATAATACTAGAGGACGCCTTGCGGTTTCACCCATGTAGTTCCCGTTCCCGTGGGAATACAGGGATAAAAAGTATCCTATGTCATCCGGGGATAGTGTAGCTTTCCAACGGTGAAATAATTATTGAAATCGGTCCTGTAGTTTTTAAGTTTATTCGTTACATACAAAAATACAAATCTTGCCTCTTTATAATATTATTACTAGCTGACCCCCGCGGCTTCGCTCCCGTCAAATTATAGCCTATGTTATTAGGTAATATTATAGCTTTCCATAGGTGAAAGAATTTTTTTAAATCGGTCCAGTAGTTTCGGAGCCTATCCGGTACAAACAAACAAAACAATAAAATCTTTACTCTTTATAATATTGGTATTGGTATAGATTATTAATTAATGAATTATATAAGTATAGATATAGTTGAAATTAAGTAGATACGGTTCCGTACACTGCAGTAGACTATTTTCTAGAAGCAATGAGTCTAATAACAAGTTTTATCCAGCTCACAGGGCATTTGAAAATGTTTACATAAGATTTTATCAGCGTTAACAATTTTCTAAAATTTCAAAATAGGTTGGGATTAGCGCGTATGCTACAGAAATGTCACTTAGTCGATTCAAAACGTTTTGAACTTTTGCTAATCGCTTTCGCTGATGTGAATGTCACTTTTGGTCGGTTTCAGAATTAAGAACTCGTTCAGTATTTGTCAAAGTCTACTTAAGGCCATTATAGCTGATTTTAAAATGAGAATCACGTCTAAACGGCTTGTCGTATTTTTTTGTAAACATTATATGTTATATTAGACTATTTTGTTAATAATTTGATCTATAAAAAAATTAAGTATTATTCGTATAACATAGTGTAATTAATTTGTAAAGTTATGTCTAACACGGGAAAAAAAAAACGACAATCACACCGAAACCACCGAGCATATTTTTATGAAATGTTCACTATCTCAAAGAAAATTTTAATCTACATTTTGATCTAAGGTTTTTTTTAAGTCATATAATAAAAGGTAAACTACTGAATTTTGGGTCGCGCTAGTTCATAACGAGTGCGCGTTTTATTCCCTCAAGCGTGTTGGCATTGGCATCAATGTATCTAGGATTTGACACGTTCTTGACTCCACAATTCTACATTGACTATTCTGAACCCAGCCATTTCTGTTGTTAAGTGTCTAGAGGCTGATCTAATTGATTGAAAGCCATCTTTTATTCGTCATTGAGACACCAACAGGTGTTAATAGCTACTTATTATTTAATTCAATTATCAAATTAATGCGATGCGAGATATGACCTAGAGAGCTTCTCATCGGTTCTTATAGCTTTGAAAACGGGACTGAAAACAAATGCATTCATTTAGAATGGCTTCTGGAAATAAAAATTGCTATGCTAATTCGTGAGTCTTAATGCATAATTGTAATACGAGTATATAGTGATAAATATAGGTACCTATATAAATTCTAGATATTTAAAACTACTATTATCTAGAACAGTGGTTCCCAAAGTTGACTGGACCGAGACTCACCTAACAAAAACTTACAAATTCGAGTCTCACTTCTTGGTTTTTATGAAGAAAAAGGGGCGTCACTAAATGAATCAAGGTCTGTTCAAGCAAGAAAAAAAAAATGTTGTCATTATAGCTTGAGCATCAATTTTAATCAATTTTAGTTACTTTTAATCTCAATTAAGGCCCACCCAATACTCATGACCCACCAGTGGTTCGAGACCCATACTTTGGGAAATGCTGATATAGAAATTACTAACATTTTTGGTGCGTATTCAGGCACCGTCTTACTTACTGACATTGTTGATATGAAATTCTGTATTGTTTAATCTTCAGGGTTTAGGATGTTAATACAGTCAATTACGCCTTAAGGGCTGAAGTGGATGATGCACGGGTCGACCTTCATTGTCTTCCTATTTGACTTGTTCCTGTTTTTTTATCTGTGACATATATAGAATACAAGCTGTCCCCTGCAGCTTCGCTCGCGTCAACTGGAACCGCGCCCTACCTACCTTCCTCTCTACCTACCCTACCCTAACCTATCTACCCTACTCCACCTACCCTACCCTACCCTACCTACTCTAATCTACCTTACCCTACCTTCCCTACCCTACACTACCGTACCCTACCCTATCTACCCTACCCTACCTACCTACCAATTTGTTTTTTTTTCATCCATATCCTATGTTCGTCCGTCAGGTTTCCAGCTATCTCCTTGCCAAATTTCATTGAATTCCGTTCAGTGGTTTAGGCGTGAAAAGGTAACAGACAGGCAAAGTTACTATCGAATTTATTATAAGAGTATGGATTTTTTATTCCAGTATTAAGTTCCCTTGGGATAATTTTCGACCTTCCAGGTATGTGAAGTCGTTAGAAAAAACAAGATTCTTTGGCAATCCTAATAACTTACTATTAGAATTTTTTGGATGTTTATTACACAATCATGCTAAAACGGCTGAACGGATCTGGATGAAATTTGGCACAGAGGTAGACTAAAGTCTGGAATAACACATAGGCCATATAATGTTCCCTTGGGATGATAAAAAACTTTTCACGCGGGCGAAGCCGCTGGATGAAGCTAGCATAATATTATAAAGACGACAGTTTGTGAGTGTGTATTTTTGTTACTCCTCCACGCAAAAACTACTTAAAGAATCTGGATGAAATTTGGCACAGAGAAAGATTATAATCTGGAATAGCACATTGGATACTTTTTAACACGAGAATATGTTCCCCTGCAATAATTTTCGACATTCACGCTGGCGAATTCGCTGGCTGGAACTAGTTATTGCTTATAACTTAAACAGGAACTTAGCTTATCACGAACTTAACTTAGCAACACGTATTCAAATCCGCATGCAATTGTTTTCGGAAGCTATTAACAAACAATGATTGTTATTTCTCGCACTAAGACAGAAGTGAAGGCAAAGTTGGTAATTAATAACACGCTAGGCAAGGGCACTGAAAGTCAGTGCCGTAGCCGAGGGTTCAAGACTGTTTGTGGTTACAGGCCATTTGAGATAACTGTTACAAGCAGAGGAGGAACATAACAATTTGAGATGCTGCGTGCGTGAAAGGTGAATGGACGCTTTCTCTAAGTCAAAAACACAGGTGCAGTTTAAAAACCGGATAAGAGAATTTTAAAAAAAAAACTTTAAAAAAATTTACAACCGACTTCCAAATAAAAACACTACAAAGTGAAAAATAACTTCAATTTCGGAAGTCGGTGTCAAAAAACGAAGTAACGAATACAAGAACACCGACTTCCGAAATTGAAGTTATTTTTCACTTTTTTTGTGTTTTTGTAAAAAGTTTTTTTTTATATTTCACTTTTTAGTTGTGGTACATTATCCACAGCTGAGCATAGGCATTGGCAGTTTCATGTGGCAGTCCCCACGTCCCTGTGCGAACAATATTTTAAAGGAACATGATATGATGATGGCCTATTCGAACTTTCAACTTGAGGCCGTTTTATGGCTCTTGGTTAACTCAACCAATGGTTCTATGCTAACCAATGGTTTTAAATTTCGGTATTACGATTTTTTTCATCAATTGTAAACCTTACAAATGGTCAAATAAGTTCATCATCATCATCTTCCTGCTCTTATCCCATGTTACTTGGGGTCGGCGCAACACGTTTTCTTCTTCCATACCGTCCTGTCCCCTGTCACGCTATCACTGACTCCCTTTTCTTTCATATCACTCCTCACACAGTCTATCCATCTATTTTTTGGCCTTCTTCTCCCTCTCCATCTATCCATGTTTATATTCATAACTCTTTTAGTAGTAACATGCGTTTCATCCCTCCTAATCACAGGAACATACCAGGACAAACGGTTTTCCTTCAGATTTTCTATCTCTGGCGCCACTTTCAAACTGCCTCTAATATTTTGATTTTTCACTTTTGTCTATTCTCGTCACGCCGCACATCCATCTCAACATCTCTGCTACATGCAATCTGCATTCATCCATCTTTTTCACAGTCCGACATTCTGATGCATAATCAAATAAGTTGAAAAGTTATTTGACCATTTGTTTGACAAATAGTTGATGAAAAAACGCTTTTTATAGAAAATTTCAACCATTGGTTAGCATATTTAACCGTTGATTGAGTTAACTACGGATAAAAAAACAGAGCCAAACCCTCTTACTAATAAACGCGGAATAAAGTTATACCAGGTATAACAAAGGTATCGACTGGAATACTTCCCAATAATTAATAATGTATATTTATAAACTTTAATTTTAATTTATTTTGACATTGTGCTTGTACTATGCTGGTGTTATGCCTGTATTGTTTCAATTAAGTTTGTTTTGTTAAATAAAACTGTTTTGCATGCCTTAGTTATGGTAGAAAGTATAAGGATCACTTAATATTATTATAACATCTGTATATTGTACCTACTTTCTGTGCAAATAAATCATTATTCTATTCTATTCTATTCTATTCTATACCCATACATTTTCATAGGTTTATACCTGGTATAACTTTATTCTGCGTTTATTTGTAAGAGGGTAAGTATTCAGTCCGTCAGTCTGACCCAAAATGTACAGAAATATAACTACAACGTATTTTAACCTAAGTACCCCCAACTTCCCCATGGTACAAAATACATTTTTCTGACTGACGTCAAAAAAATGTTTACCTTCCCAGATCATGCTACATTTAAGAAAAAAAACTAAAGCATAAAAAGGCGTCAACGGCCATTTACGTCAAGCAAAATGTGATTGATGCGCGTTCACGATTCCAAATAAAAAACTTGGTGTATTTTGCTCTGTATATGGCGGTGATGACCGGTTCGTGACCGATACCGGATGATACGTCATAGTGCTCCAAATCCCACGGACTCATTATCCTAAATTGCCTAGCTTGGATACTGATGATTTTAAAGATATGGCCTATAGGCGCAGTTAAAAATTAAGATATGATTTTTCTTTGGACTGTAGGGAAAAAATTTTAGATATATGTTTAAGTACTAGTGAATACTTTTGTTTGATAGACGACTTCAAATTTCTTTGAAGTGATTTCAGACCCAAAAAAGTACTGAAAATACTTCGGAATTTTGAAAATAGGTAAGCTTCAGTTTATCTTTTTTACATGTGACTGTACCACAGACATAAATCTAACTAGATGACGCGATTGTATGTACTTCGCGTGCCAAAAAACGGACTAAAGTTACGACAAATTATCGTAGTCTGAGCTTTTCATTTAGCATTATCGGCACCGGAAATCCACCGAAATCTAGAAAAATGCCTTTTTATGCCATATTGAGCTGTAAATAATGTATAGAATAAGTTGTTCGAGGCATTGGAAATGTTTTCTTTCATTGGTAAGTAAATTAGTTTTTAAATTGTTTGTGAAAAAGTGGCACGCTTGGTTTTCATACAGATGGGGGGACTTGCGTTATCTATTTAGATTTATGTCTGTGGACAAAGAAAGGTCTCAGATTCTAACTCCATAAAAAGAAGATGTATTTTAAAGAAAATATTCCACTAAATGTTGTACCTCTCTTTGTAATTTATGTTGGTTCGTGGTAAAAAGTATTTTTTTGGTAGACACTAATAATTTTCACAACAAACCCTTATTCATTTCAAGATTGGTTGTAGGTTATAAAATAACTCATAAAATTAATAATGAACAACCTAACTTCAAATAAAAATAGATTACGTGAAGGTTAAGTATCTAAAAATATAACTGAATGGAGATTCCATTAGTAGGTGTAATCGGTAATAAACGTGCAGTAACTAGAAATCGATATTCGCGTAAACTGATTTTGCAATTTGCAGCAATTTAATTACAAAATTAATGCGCGTACGAGGACACGTCAATAGTTACATCAATGAATGGATTTGTATCTTTAACAATGTAACGAAATTGGAATAGAAAACTCTACTTATTTAACATTTAATAAAAATCGAACCTGTTTCAGTAAGACTGAGTGTTCTTCTATTTCCGTCTCGGATTTAAAAAAACCGGCCAAGTGCGAGTCGGACTTGCGCACGAAAGGTTCCGTATCGCAAAAACGGCAAAAAAATCACGTTTGTTGTATGGGAGCCCCACTAACATATTCATTTTATTCTGTCGTCGAATCGACATGAGATGTACTTTTGCTATAAATGATTTTCATGTAAATTGGAGGTACCTACCAAAACTAAAAAGCGTTTTTTTCTAAAAAGTTTTGTTTCGGAAGTCGGTTTAATGCCTGTAAAAAAAAAAAAACTATAGTGCTCGCCTCGCGGTTTCACCCACGTAGTTCCCGTTGCTGTGGGAATACAGGGATAAAAAGTAGCCTATGTCACCCGGGGCTAGTGTAGCTTCCCAACGGTGAAAGAATTTTTCTAATCGGTCCAGTCGTTTCGGAGTCTATAAGGAACATACATACACTTCTTTCTCTTTTATATATATAGAAGATAGAATATTACTATTACTATGGGCTTGTCTACTACCAACAACTGGGCATATATAAATCTAGACTCCAAACTACTCTGGAGAAATTCCGAAGGTCTTAGTAACTGCATGAATTGATTGCATCACTTTCGTTTGTTGTGACTTGTGTATTAGTGAAAGGAACAGCAGAGGCCTAAGTTAGGCGAAAATACAATAGCTTACTAACATAAAACCACAACACGACCTTCACTGAAATACAACTAATGTAAACAAACCATCATGCAGGTAAACTTTGAAATACCCATCGTGCCGTAGTATTTCAAGATAGTGGGAAATCTAAATTTGTAATCACGTTCTCGAAAACGGCTCTAACGATTTCGATAACATTTGCAATATGGGAAAATGGAAAAGGAAAAATGTTTTTTAGGCATAATGTTGTTTGGCATAACGTTTTCGCATAACTTTTATCAGCATAATAATACTGTGACATAATAATGCTTTGGCATAATGCAAAAGTTAGCATAACTGTAATTTCGTCTAATTTGTTTTACAATAATTTGGAGTTGCATAAATATTTAAGGCATAATACTTATTCGTCATAATAATTGTACGGGTGGGTAAATATTTGAAAGTCGAAAATTAAAATTTTAATATCTAGTAAATAATGTATATAATAAGTTTTTCGAGGCATTGGAAATGTTTTCTTTCATTGGTAAGTAAATTAGTTTTTAAATTGTTTGTGAAAAAGTGGCACGCTTGGTTTTCATACAGATGGAGGGACTTGCGTTATCTATTTAGATTTTTGTCTGTGGACAAAGAAAGGTCTCAGATTCTTACTATATAAAAAGAAGATGTATTTTAAAGAAAATATTATACTAAATGTTGTACCACTCTATGAAATTTATAATGGTTCGTGGTAAAAAGTATTTTTTGGTAGACACTAATAATTTTCACAACAACCCTTATTCATTTCAAGATTGGTTGTAGGTTATAAAATAACTCATAAAATTAATAATGAACAACCTAACTTCAAATAAAAATAGATAACGTGAAGGTTAAGTATCTGTTTCTAAAAATAAAACTGAATGGAGATGCCATTAGTAGGTGTAATCGGTAATAAACGTGCAGTAACTACAAATCGATTTTCGCGTAAACTGATTTTGCAATTTGCAGCAATTTAATAACAAAATTAATGCGCGTACGAGGACACGTCAATAGTTACATCATGAATGGATATGTATCTTTAACAATGTAACGAAATTGGAATAGAAAACTCTACTTATTTAACATTTAATAAAAATCGAACCTGTTTCAGTAGGTAAGTGTTTTGGTGATGACCTATTTCCGTCTCGAATTTAAAAAAACCGGCCAAGTGCGAGTCGGACTTGCGCACGAAAGGTTCCGTATCGCAAAAACGACAAAAAAATCACGTTTGTTGTATGGGATCCCCACTTACATATTTATTTTATTCTGTCGTCGAATTGACATGAGATGTACTTTTGCTATAAATTATTTTCATGTAAATTGGAGGTACCTAGCAAAACTAAAAAGCGTTTTTTCTAAAAAGTTTTGTTTCGGAAGTCGGTTTAATTCTTGTAAAAAAAAAAACTACTAGCGCACGCCTCGCGGTTTCACCCACGTAGTTCCCGTTGCTGTGGGAATACAGGGATAAAAAGTAGTCTATGTCACCCGGGGCTAGTGTAGCTTCCCAACGGTGAAATAATTTTTGTAATCGGTCCAGTCGTTTCGGAGTCTATAAGGAACATACATACACTTCTTTCTCTTTTTTATATATAGAAGATAGAATATTACTATTACTATGGGCTTGTCTACTACCAACAACTGGGCATATATAAATCTAGACTCCAAACTACTCTGGAGAAATTCCGAAGGTCTTAGTAACTGCATGAATTGATTGCATCACTTTCGTTTGTTGTGACTTGTGTATTAGTGAAAGGAACAGCAGAGGCCTAAGTTAGGCGAAAATACAATAGCTTACTAACATAAAACCACAACACGACCTTCACTGAAATACAACTAATGTAAACAAACCATCATGCAGGTAAACTTTGAAATACCCATCGTGCCGTAGTATTTCAAGATAGTGGGAAATCTAAATTTGTAATCACGTTCTCGAAAACGGCTCTAACGATTTCGATAACATTTGCAATATGGGAAAATGGAAAAGGAAAAATGTTTTTTAGGCATAATGTTGTTTGGCATAACGTTTTCGCATAACTTTTATCAGCATAATAATACTGTGACATAATAATGCTTTGGCATAATGCAAAAGTTAGCATAACTGTAATTTCGTCTAATTTGTTTTACAATAATTTGGAGTTGCATAAATATTTAAGGCATAATACTTATTCGTCATAATAATTGTACGGGTGGGTAAATATTTGAAAGTCGAAAATTAAAATTTTAATATCGATTTGAATCAATTTAAAATTGTTTTACATTAGTTAAAAATGTCTTTCTAAATATATTTGATATAAGGACTCAAATTACTTAAGGGGCGGTAGGGTGGCCTTAGGGTCACCCTTGAGCCGCGAATATGTTTGTTTTATTAAAAAGAAAATTGTGTGTAAATATCAGTAGGCGTTTATAACATTATGCTTTTATATGATTATGCATCATTATTATTATGAAATAGTAGTTTATGCAATGGTCATATAATAGGGGAACACTCGCGTGTTAATATTATCACGCCAAACCCACGCTCATGTTTTAATATTTAATTATATGCCGTTGCATACACTATTTTATCTTCACTCATGCAGTTGAAATAAAATAAAAGTGGAAAAGGAAAAAATATGCAGTATGGCGGGCAATTTAGATTCTCATTGCACCATGACTGTCAATGTCAATGAGCCAAGCGCCAATAAATTAAAAAGTATAAGTGTGCTATAAAAATTAAAAAGTTTTTTTATGATGCACTTGTTTGAAAATCGAAGGAAAATATTGAACTGTAAAGGATTTTAAAAAAAATTTACATATCCACGAATATAAAGTACGTGTTTATGCAATATTTTTTGAATTCATAATTGGAACATTACGTTGTGAGTGTAGATAAACAGTATTTATGGCAATTAATACATTATGGCAAAGCATTTATCCTTAATAACATTATGGGTTATGATCATTATGCTGAATGTTGTTACGTCAATGTAAATTATGGGAATATATTGTATGCTATTAGTAAACCTTTATATGCTAGTATTATATTATCTGTGCCCGAGCAGAGCTTGATCGCCCAGGTAGAATAGACAAGATATTTATCAAGTGGCCCCGTCAGTTAACAGCATAAACTGCGAACTGCTGCAAATCGAGTGAGATTATCGCCTGATTGCGTTATTCACGGACGCTAGCTGGCGGCCATCATGGAAAAGTTTCAGGTGGTGAGAGATGGAAATTAACATTGCCTGCAATTTATTTACTGAATTTAGTGTTTATTTCGTTGTTTTGTATAACTGGTGAGATAGTTGTCAAGCGCGAGCCTATAATAAATAAATAAATCTTTTGATGTTGTAGAGTTACATTTTATGAAATTAAGGTTACACTAGTCAATCATTCTTCCATACAAATGTTGTCTGGCGATTACTCCACTGTTTGACGATGTACGTTCAAAATAAAAATAAACATATTTTTGTCTCATCATTATCTAGCCCTGTATGAAAACAAAAATGTAAAAAAAAAGTTATGAGCGTCGAAAGTTGCATATTTCAACATATATTTTAACGCATCTTAGGGCGGAAATAAATACCATAAGAAGAAGGAAAATTGCAAAACGGCCACCATACAGGGAATAATGCAAATAATTTTATTTTTTAAATATACTTTCAGTCGTTTTTTCATGATATCTAGACTCGCGAGCTCGTTTTCGTCCTAAATCATCATCCATTTTGCTACAAACTTGCAAAAGTGCTAATTCGTACGCGAACTAGCTTTTTACTGCTCATCACAGCATCTATCTCTTTCGCAAATGTTGTTGGATGAAGCAAGCAAGCATTTGAACCCCACCCGCCGTTGACTAGGGCAACCTTAGCTGGACGTTTAAAACGAAATAGAAAAAAAAATGCAATTATTTTAATTCCGCTTGGAAAACAAGGTGGCTTCCAATTCATTGCCATTTTTTATGGGTTGATAAAACTCATGAAAACGAACAACTTTTTAACCGACTTACGAAAAAGGAGGAGGTTCTATGTTCGACTTCTTGTATGTTTTTTTTTTTTTTTTTTATGTATGTTAACCGATATCTCCGTCAATTTTGGACCGATTTTGAAAATTCTTTTTTTGTTTGAAAGAGTATGTTTTGAAATTGGTCCCATTTTAATTTGGTGAAGATCTGACCGAAGTTCTTCGGAGATATACAACAGAACTCTTCAATAAATAACGGCAAATCATTCGGGATTGCTGCAATTGCATGTCTGTTTATTGTTTATACCATTTCATAACATAACATCACGCCAGTACACTATAAAGGGGTACGCAGATCTCTCATTTCAACGGTTATGTTCAAGTTTCATGTTATTCGGGTAATCAATTCTGGCGTTATAGGTACTTTACTAAACAACTTGCCTATTTTAGGAAAGTACAACTAAAAAGGGAAAAATAAAAAATCTTTTCTTGCAATAAAATACAACCGACTTCCAAATGAAAAACTACAAAGTGAAAAATAACTTTATTTTTGGAAGTCGGTGTCCATATCGCAAAAAAATGGGAAAAAGAAAGACACCGACTTCCAAAAATAAAGTTATTTTTCACTTTGTAGTTTTTCATTTGGAAGTCGGTTGTATTTTTTTGCAAGAAAAGATTTTTTAATATGGATAAACCTTGAAAATAATCAGCTGTTTTATCATGTTGTATTTTCCCAAGTTCCATAATATAGAAAAAGTCCCATATTATTGACTTTCTACATATTAATGCGACTAGTCTACATTTGAATGGTTGACGCGTCAATACGTTCCCTATTAAAATTGCAATGCCTTACGCCTACAGCCTTCAAGATGGAGGTCGTGTAGGCACAGAAGGGGCGTGTTAGTGCCAGAATACAAAATGCTGTTAGCCATACATTTTTAACTTCAGCCTGTACAACTTGCCAGTAATATTAAACAGGTTAAACGGGGTTACATTGAGATCTGGGTTAACTTTGATGATAACTTTATATTTTTAGGTTTTTAAAGCTAATTCCGTGAAAACGGAACGCACCGCAATTTTCTTTTTTAATTTTTTAACACTGACATGTCAGCCATGTTTTGCATCAACCTCAGCGCAAGAATAAGTTTACTTGTTGCAGAAAAAATATTTTGAATTGTACATTTAAAACACATTTTGAACTGGGGTTACTTTATATTGCAATGAACAAAAAATGGGGTATCAAAGTAACCCCATTTTCATTTTAGCAATCATAGACTCGTTTATTTTTATTTTCTCCCAAACTTTTGAAGTAAAAAATGTATAATGGACACCGACTTCCAAAAAGAAAGTTATTTTTCACTTTGTAGTGTTTTTATTTGGAAGTCGGTAGTATTTATTTTTCTGTAAAAAAGTTTTTTATATAGCATAGTATAAACTTGCAAAGCAAATTATTCTTCTGTCAAATGTTTTGATATTCTAAACTCGATAAAAGAATATGGATACAAGTTAACGACTGCCATAAAATTCTATTGATAATTGAATTGAGATTATATTGAATCATACAATAAAACTAACAACTTTTATGATCCATATTAGTTATAATAAAATTAATTTCTCTATTATACATTTATGGGATCTTAAATATAATTATTGAGATTTTAAACAAGACGTGTCTGACTAAAAATAAAAAAAGTTCTGGTATACCCACGTTTTTAGTATAAAACACTTACAAAGTAACACATTAGATATTGATTTTGGGAAATCTTATTAATATTATATAATATTATAAAGAGGAAAGATTTGTATGTTTGTATGTAACGAATAAACTTAAAAACTACTGACTGATTTCAAAATTTATTTCACCGTTAGGAAGCTATACACTATCCCCGGGTGACATAGTCTACTTTTAATCCCTGTATTCGCACGGGAACGGGAACTACTCGGGTGAAACCGCGAGGCGTCCGCTAGTTAGTTATAAATTTGAAATTTTGTATGTTTGTGTTTCAATCACGCAAAACGGCTGAATGGATTTAGATGAAATTACACACAGATAGTTCTTTTTATATCCCAAGTGATCCCTATAATCCCTTGGGATCATGAAACACTTCTGACGCGGACAAAGCCGCGGGCAAAGACATCTACATAATTCATGTGATTATTAATTTTCCAATTTACATTTTAACGTAAAATATATGAAACTTATAAAAGTATATAGTGTTACCGTGTTCCATCTCCAGTTTTTTTTTTGTTTGAATTTAGATAAATGTCAAATTACCATTATCGTGGTATCAATGACCTGTCAAGGTGACCGGGGAAATGTCAAATGTACGTCCACTCTCATTTTCATACTAATGACTTATTATAAGTGTATCGTATTTTCTTTTCACGACTAGACGTTGATAAGCAAGATTCCTGATTAAGTGATACTATTTTGTTTTATAGCCTTTATTAGTCGTAAATTTGGGTTTTTTGTTAATAGGGTTCCGTACCTCGAAAGGAAAAAACGGAACCCATATAGGATCACTTTGTTGTCCGTCCGTCCGTCCGTCTGTCAAGACCCTTTTTCTCAGAAACGCGTGTAGGTATCAAGCTGAAATTTATATCAAATACTCTGGTTTACCGTCCCTTAAAGCTGTGAAAAAATCAAACTTTGAAGCCAACGCAATCAAAAGATACAGCCGTTTATGCCGCAAATTTTCGACAATCACAATGGAATCAAAACATACAGGGTACTTCCCGTGAAATCAGAATCTTGAAATTTGGTACTAAGCAACGTCTTATAGCAAAGAAATAGGAAACATTGCGAAAACCGTAAATTTTTAGTTACATCACAAAAAAGAAATCTAAAAACCGGCCAACCACCGGCTGGCAGGTAACGTTTACTTATATACCTACAGGTTTGTCCAGTACCCTCGGTGCGCGAGTCCGACTCGCACTTGGCCGGTTTTTTTTTATTTTCACATCGGTAACTTGGGCCAGGCAGGTTCGGTCATAATTATGGCTTCAACACTGAACTCTCCAAGGATAACTTGTGGGGTGAAATACCAGAGACTATAGACAAGTGACATTTCGACTGTCACATTCACTGGAATGTGACAGTCGAAATGTCAAAATTATATTGATCACGTGATTTTTCAATATCGCTTGTCAATCCTTTCTCTATCGCCACGGTTTCGATGATAGAATGTAACTTGTTTTGTGTGGTATAATCAGATTGCTACTTAGGAACTTTTATTGTTATAATTAGATTGCTACTTAGGAACTTTTATTGTTATAATTAGATTGCTACTTAGGAACTTTTATTGTTATAATCAGATTGCTACTTAGGAAGTTTTATTGTTATAATTAGATTGCTACTTAGGAACTTTTATTGTTATAATTAGATTGCTACTTAGGAACTTTTATTGTTATAATCAGATTGCTACTTAGGAAGTTTTATTGTTATAATTAGATTGCTACTTAGGAACTTTTATTGTTATAATCAGATTGCTACTTAGGAAGTTTTATTGTTATAATTAGATTGCTACTTAGGAACTTTTATTGTTATAATTAGATTGCTACTTAGGAACTTTTATTGTTATAATCAGATTGCTACTTAGGAAGTTTTATTGTTATAATTAGATTGCTACTTAGGAACTTTTATTGTTATAATCAGATTGCTACTTAGGAAGTTTTATTGTTATAATTAGATTGCTACTTAGGAACTTTTATTGTTATAATTAGATTGCTACTTAGGAACTTTTATTGTTATAATTAGATTGCTACTTAGGAACTTTTATTGTTATAATTAGATTGCTACTTAGGAACTTTTATTTTTATAATTAGATTGCTACTTAGGAACTTTTATTGTTATAATTAGATTGCTACTTAGGAACTTTTATTTTTATAATTAGATTGCTACTTAGGAACTTTTATTGTTATAATTAGATTGCTACTTAGGAAGTTTTATTGTTATAATTAGATTGCTACTTAGGAACTTTTATTGTTATAATTAGATTGCTACTTAGGAAGTTTTATTGTTATAATTAGATTGCTACTTAGGAACTTTTATTGTTATAATTAGATTGCTACTTAGGAACTTTTATTGTTATAATTAGATTGCTACTTAGGAACTTTTATTTTTATAATTAGATTGCTACTTAGGAACTTTTATTGTTATAATTAGATTGCTACTTAGGAACTTTTATTGTTATAATTAGATTGCTACTTAGGAACTTTTATTGTTATAATTAGATTGCTACTTAGGAACTTTTATTTTTATAATTAGATTGCTACTTAGGAACTTTTATTGTTATAATTAGATTGCTACTTAGGAACTTTTATTGTTATAATTAGATTGCTACTTAGGAACTTTTATTTTTATAATTAGATTGCTACTTAGGAACTTTTATTGTTATAATTAGATTGCTACTTAGGAACTTTTATTGTTATAATTAGATTGCTACTTAGGAACTTTTATTTTTATAATTAGATTGCTACTTATGCACTTTTATTTTTATAATTAGATTGCTACTTAGGAACTTTTATTGTTATAATTAGATTGCTACTTAGGAACTTTTATTTTTATAATTGGATTGCTACTTAGGAACTTTTATTGTTATAATCAGGAGTCTCGCTCGTTTTAAACTTTCATAATCAACCTATTAATGTTCCCACTGCTGAGACACAGGCCTCACTGTGAGAGGGAATGGGCCGTAATCCATCATGCGGGCTCAGTGCGGGTTGGTGGATGTCACATGTCTTCGAATTTTTGGTTCTAGGACATGCCGGTTTCCTCACGATGTTTTCCTTCACCGTTTCGAGAGCAGTGGTGACTGTTCATCCACCTAGTGAGCTCAAACAGAAAATAATACGACACGAGTATAAGAAGATGCCGCGTACCATACCTATGTAATGTCTATTTACCTTATTAACTAGTCATAGCAATCTATCGAAACCTATAAATTCCTATCCAGGTTATATTCTTGTTACAAAACAAACAATAGCTAATTAACGCTATAATACAAAAATAGTTATTTATTTCATTGGACTGAAAATTACGGAAACATTACATTCAATAGTATTTATATTATGGCAACATACAAAATACAGACTTCTTGGAAACAGTGATGACAAAGACATCTTACATGAATAGTTATATATTATGAAATTCAGCAACTTGTAAGCATTCTGACAGTGTATGTTTCGGGTGTGTAATATATGGCATAATAACAGTTATTATAATATATATGCTATAAAACAAATAAGCTAATTCTATATGATCTAATGTTATATTTCATATAACCTTCATATCATATAATTTTCAATTTGTATAATGCTCTTTTTATATAACGTTCAATCAGTGTGGTAGGTAAGTACGATTACTATTTAAGTATTAAAATCGACGGAGCCCCGCTGCGCGGGCACCTATCTGCAGGGTCTAAAGTAACCCTGTGTTTGTCCTAGGTCTAAAGTGGCCTAAGCTTCCGAGCTCGCTTCGCTCGCTCTTGGACTAAAAACCTTCTTAGATTTACATCTTATCAGTTTTTACAAAAATATACAAAACAAAGTAGACGTTTCTAAATTATATTAAACGTTACTTATAGGTTTTGAATATTATAGTAATTGAATAATATAATAATTCAAATGTGCAATAAAAAAATTTAACCCCCAATTTAAAAAGAGTGGTGTTATAAGTTTCACGTGTGTTGCTGTGTGTCTGTGTCTGTGTATCTGAGTATCTCTGTCTGTGGCATCATAGCGTCTAAACGGATGAACCGATTTTGTTTTTTTTTTGTTTGAAATATGATTTTGTCGAGAGTGTTCTTAGCTATGTTTGAATAAAATTGATTCATTCGATCGATTCGTTCAAAAGTTACAGGCGTTTTACTGTTTGAATCGGGGTGTTCTCGCAAGATAAATTTGTCGGGGGTTTTTTAATTTTTTTCTTGTTTATTAAACCATATAAAATTAGGTAAAATTAAATTATATCAATAGTTCATTATATCATTTGATCGTTATATTTAAAAAGTATATTAAATGAAATTAGGTCATAATATAATTATTATCTTAATATTTTTTTATTATTTCAAACCTTGCAAACCCGTATGTTTCTGCGTCAATATGAAACACATCCAAGACTGGTTTGACGATGTACAAATTAACAAATAGGTATGCGTGTATTTGAGTTTTATTTTACATCTAATTTGTTGCAAATGTCAGATCGCGACCTATAACCATGACCTCTTATTTTCTGATAAACCGTGTTGAAAAAAACATATAATAAAGCAGGGGTATCAATTGATTTTGCACGTTTTTTGTCGTAAAAGTTTTATATACGGCTTTAAAATGTCAATCTTGTGGTTATTTTTTAAAAACATTCCATTCCTTTCCTTCTTTTTCGAGATTAAAAGGAGTATTTTGCTTGTCTTTTATTTGTTTTAAAAAAAAATCTTGGTTGATTCGTAATACGGACACTAATTCGATCTCGGTATTTATAGAATCCTTTATCAACATTTTTTGGTACCTATTGTCAATGTTGCTGAAATTGACAAAATAAACTTAAGAGGATTATTTAGAAAAATATTTAGGCATCAAATTTAAGTGTAGTCTAATTCTACTTAAATGGGCATTTATTTGTCACTTTATCTAAGTATCAAATATGAAGACATCCGCAAGTGATAAATGATGATTCTGTAAGTTGGTTTGTACAAACGCTTTTACATGTCTAACATATTTTTTTTTAAAACTAGATGAGGTCGGCGTTTCCTATCTGACTACCTACTCTGAGAAGAAAGGCCGAAACAAACTCAGAGGTCACAGTCTCTTTTAAAGTCCTGACAAAATCTGACATCTGACTGAAAACAGTGAACCAGGGTTACCGACATAGCCCGAAGAACTTACAAACTTTAGGATGCACTAGTCGATAATTCTTCCATACAAACGTAGTCTGAGGATTACTTCACTGTTTGACGAATGAACGTTCAAAATAAAAAATGATATCAATTTGTCTCATAATTATCTAGCCCTGTATGGAAACAAAAAAGTAAATTGAAAGTTACGAGCGTCGAAAGTTCCATATTTCAACACTAATTTTAACGCACCTATGGGCGGAAATAAATACCATAAGGAGAAGGAAAATTGCAAAACAGCCACGATACAGGGATAGATTAGTAGTTGAACAATGCAAATAATTTTATTTTTTAAATATACATTTATTCTTATTTTCAGACCTTTCCAGACTCCCAAAGGTCTGTTTATAAAAATTCGCGCGCTCGTTTTTTTCCTAAATCATCATCCATTTCGCTACAAATTTGCAAAAGTGCTAATTCGTACGCGAACTAGCTTCTTACAGCTCATCACAGCATCTATCTCTTTCGCACGTGTTGTTGGATGAGATAGCATGCATTTTAACCCCACGCACAAAACAGTTCGTGCCGTCGACTAGGCCAACCTTAAGTGGCATTGGGCAGGGTACATTACTTGCAGAACGGATGTTCAATGGGGCCAAAAGTTCTGGAGTGGCAACCGGGTACCAGAAGTCGTAGCGTTGGAAGGCCTCCCTCTAGTTGGAGCGATAACCTGGTCAAGGCTGTGGGAATCCAGTGAATTCGGAACGCACAGGACCGATCAGTGTGGTGACCGAAGCTTGGGGGAGGCCTACCCCACCCCCCCACCTATCAGGACCCAAGGTCATCAGGCCTCTCTTAGACGTCGCGGAGGGAGTCCAACACCTCACTTCCCCCCCAACTCGAGGTCGTGGCCCGCAGAGGCGGGTCGGCACTAGCCGGGGGTTGCGGAAGTATCGTTGTTCCCGCGATCCCCGGTTTAGGTGTGAGACGGAACACCGGGGTGGTTTTTAGTCTGTAAGAGTCTGACAGACCCCTCCGCCCCCCCCCAGGGTGGAGGAAATTCAAAGAGGATTTTCCACCCCGGAAAAAAAAATGCCTATGTCGGCTGAAATGGTGATAATTCTGATAAAGTACCTTCTATAGACTATTCTATACCCCTTAAGATTACCATAGTCAAAAGTCAAATGGTTTTGTGCTAAAATCTTCTTCCCATATACAATCTATTCATAGCAATTGGTAAACTGTAGAATTAGCTACAAATGAATGGTACAAAATCGATGCACGATGTTTCAGAGCGTCGCGTCGTGGTTCAAAGGCCAGGTGCAATCGACTCACGATCCGCCACCGAAGCACCGCTTATTAACTGTTTGCACCTTGAACTACAGACTTAACCGACAATAAGTATGTTAATTTGTGCACTACAATCATTTAATTATATTTTAGTCTATAGCTATGGAGAGGAGCTCGTGATCTATAAAAAATAACAACCGCATGTTTCAATATTTCAAGTAAGGTTGCCATCCGTGTCATCATCATCATCGTATCAGCCGAAAGACGTCCACTGCTGGACACAGGCCTGCTCCAGGCGTCGCCACGTTGACCGATCCCGTGCGTGTCGCATCCAGCGCCTGCCCGCAACCTTAAGAGCGGACTCTAGTCAACAGGAATTTGAAAAATAGGTATTTGAAGAAACTATTGCCGTCGCGTCACCTCCAACCTCACCCCGTAAAGTGCGAAAGGGACAACTGCAGCTCAGGCTGATTTTACCTACAAAAACTTTGACTAAAAGACGTTTCGTATTCTGCTGTTTTCTTCATGAAAACTGGTCTGATCTAAAAAATTCTTATATCAAAATTTATAGGAAAAGTATATCTATGCTCCTATCATTTCCTTTTTTGTTAAAACTTATAAATTTTGTCTGAAAGTCTTCTGAACATGGCGGTAAAAACGGGCATTTTTTTCGGATTTTTGGATTGTTATATTTCTTTTTGTGATTATGTTTTGGAAAAAAGGAAATGATACAGGCACGTATTAATTAGACCTAGATTTTATGGGAAAAAATCATTGCTCTAGAGGCATTATCCACGAAGAAAACAGCAGAATGTGTTTGTATGGAGAAAGTTTCACTAGAGTCCCCTCTTAACCAGGTCATCGTTCCACCTAGTGGGAGGCCTTCCAACGTATCGTCTTCCGGTTCGCGGTCGCCATTCCAGAACTTTTCGGCCATCCGTTCTGCGAGCAATGTGCCCTGCCCACTGCCACTTAAGTTTGGCAATTCTTCGGACTATGTCGGTTACTTTGGTTCTCCTGCGGATATCATCATTTCTGTCTGCCATCCGTGTATGGGAGATCATCTACGTATTTCTTCCCGAGACAAAGAGGGCTGCTGTTTTTGGACCTTATCCACCAGTTGGCGCTACTGGCGAGTAAGGTCCTTAAATATAGCTGTTAAACGTTGTTATAACGCGCACGGAAGCAAACTTGGAATTAAAATCATTTCTAATGCCGTAGAAGCGAAATTAAATATAAAATTGAATATGCCACAGTTTTGCGCAGGCCTTTTTTTTTTCGGAAAAAAAGAAGGATAAAATTTTGCGATACATATAAAACTCTATTAAATCAGTTGTTGGTAAAACCTGTACCTATCTTAATCTGCTATATTTGGAAAATATTAAAAACAATAAAAACGTATCACACAAACTCGCGCTGCAAGCCAAAAACCTATGAAATTTGACATTTGGAAGACCTCACTCTACACCAGCGCCCCTAGCGGCAAATTCAAACACGATAGCCTTCATTCAGTGCCTTGCACAGCACGTTGCTGTCGTTCCCGGTTATCATTTGTAGATCTTCTATAGTGGTCACGGGTAGTCAGAACTCTGACAACCAGTCTTAGCAAGGGGTACTTTTCATGTCATCCAGAATCTATATTGTGAGGTCAGATAGGCAGTCGCTATATATTTAAAAACCGCCAACGTATACAGCAGTTTATTTTATTTACTTAGTGGTTCCCCGACGCGAGTCCGAGGCTTATTTTTTGGTTTTTAGAGGTTTTGCGTCGGAGTTTTTTTTTAACCTTTTTAAACTACATATTATAAAATAACTAGTATTAGAACCGCTTCAATCTACAACTATCGAAACACATAATTATGTTATAACACGATATCTTGCGAAAAAACCCGGATTCAAAGAGTAAAATGCGGATAACTTTTGAATGGCTAAACCGATTTTAACCAAACATAGCTAAAAGCACTCTCGACAAAGTCACCTTTAAAAAAAACTACCTACTACTAAATGAAAATCGGTTCATCCATTTAGGAGCTATGATGCCACAGACAGACAGACAGAAGCCGACGCCAAATTAAGTAAATTTAGAATTGTTTGTTTTTAGGCGAACTCTGTTTAAAACAACGGATATGTAAATCGTTAATTTGGGAATTGCATTTATTTCGCAAAGTTTTATGAAGCAATAGCTTTTAGGTTTCGGTGAAAGGGATAACTCTAGATTGTAATAATTTTCAACACGCATTTTACCTTGAATGAGCGAATGTCAAGAAAGGACAAATATGTAGTTGGTACTAACCAGGTTACTATAAAAACTCTTTTGCAAAAAAATACTCCCGACTTCCAAATAAAAACTACAAAGTGAAAAATAACTTTAGTTTTGGAAGTCGGTGTCTTTCGTAGATACCATTTTTTTGCGATATGGACACCGTCTTCCAAAAATAAAGTTATTTTTCACTTTGTAGTTTTTTATTTGGAAGTCGGTAGTATTTTATTTTATTATTTTTCCTTTTTTTAGTTTTACCTAGGTACCTATTAGGCAAGTTGTTTAATAAGGTCCCTATAATGCCCGATAGAATAATAGATTACCCGGATAATATGAAACTTGAACATAACCGGTGAAATGAGAAATCTGCGATTTGCCGTTATTTATTGAAGAGTTCTGTTGTATATCTTCGAAGTTCTTCATCAGATCTTAACCAAATTAAAATGGGACCAATTTCGAAACGTACTCTTTCAATCATAAAAAGAGTTTTTAAAATCGGTCCACAATTGACGGAGATATCGGTGAACATACAAAAAAAAAAACAAACAGAAAGTCGAACATAGAACCTCCTACTTTTTGGTAAGGGCTCCCACACATAACTGCGATGCGATGCGATGCGACGCGATCTATACATTTAGTACGTGCTAGCTCGCAGATATTTGCGATGCGATGCGAATTCGCAGTTCTGTGTGGGCGCCCTTAGTCGATTAAAATTAGCATAAATCAGCGAAAATTAGAGGTTGATTCATTATTTTTCTTAGGAAACTATTGTATCAAATGTTGACTTTTCGCAATTAATCAACTCAACCGCCGTGGGTTTGCAATAGTCTCACGAGCGCATGGCAAATATTTGAACAAACTTTGACATAATGTTTGTCCTAACGTGGTATACGATTTGGGTCGCGGTGTCTTTGACATATTTGCGCACGCGTTGCGTATTGTTTGCTGCATTTACAAATGTTTGACCAATCTAACTAAAGTACGTACTACGTTTATTGGCTCAGAGTTTGGGCTAGTGGGGATATCATTTTGTTGTTTGCATAGCATTGAAAGTATTGTGATGACAAGTATTAATAAATAATTGGTTACAGGAATATGTTTTCAATTCATCATCATCAAAATCCTAGCCTTTTCCCAACTATGTTGGGGTCGGCTTCCAGTCTAAACGGATTCAGCTGAGTACTAGTGTTTTACATGGAGCGACTGCCTATCTGACCTCCACAACCCAGTAACTTGGTAACACGGTACCCCCTGGCTAGACTGGTGTCAGATCTCAAGCTTCTGACTACCCGTAACGACTGTCAAAGATCTTTAAATGACAGCCGGGACCAACGGCTTAACGTTCTTTCCGAGGCACGGAGGAAACTCGATATGTTGAAATGGTCACCCATCCACGGACCGACCTTCAAGCATTGCTTAACCTTGAAGATCGACCCGTGCGGCTGTTATTATTTAGCCACGAGCTCCTCTAATATGTTTTCAATTGGTTTCTTATATTATGAGTCCTCATGTTGAAGCCACTCATATCATCTTCCGAAAAGTCTAGTTACATTCAAATAAAAGCTTGTCTTAAATCTATCAATTAAGTAACAAGTGTTAGTCTAGCACTTGAAAATACACTTATCAATATTGACAATACATAAAGATGGAAATAACAACGTAACATCAATTTGCTTGTACTCGTAAAACGACTATTAATAGTAACGAGTTGGTGCTAAAAAAAAATATCGTAGCTTAAATAAAATGTGCAATTTGCATAATGCAATCCATTCAGAAACCGTCGATAACAAAAAAATACCAAACACAAAACTGATACCTGCCTTCTGTGTTGTATATAGAGTCGATCTGCTCACTCTCCACGCTTTGTAGGCTGTCATCCTCCTTCAATTCGTGGTCTTCTGTTAATTCATCTGTTAACTCCTGGCTCCCCATGTCATCCTGGTTGTCTTGCTCTATATCTTCCATATTTTCCATGTCTTCCATTTCTTCCATGTCTTCTTCTATCTCTGGCTGCTTCGTCGTCTTTGGTGTTGGCATCTTCACCGGCAATATGTCCAGGATCGTGGGCGCTCTCGGCACGTTACTCCTCAACCCCAACTTCTTCTGGATATACGCCTCCAGGATCTGCTGTGTGATCTTGTTCTGTCTCTGCAGTTCTTGTTTCATGTCTGCGGAGAAACGAGAATGCAGATAAAAATGACTGTTTTTTTTTGCGTTCAAAGTTTTTTTTTTATTGATATTTTTGACTGATAATAGAAGTGGGGATCAGGATTTAAGATACCGACGTCATTTTTATCTGGTTCTCCCTTCTCGGGGACCGAAAAATGGGATAGAAATACATACAATTACAAATATATATAAGAAATAGGCTGGAAAGAAGATATGCGGATGGACTTATAAAATAGATGTCTTAAGAGGTATATGAGAAGATACATAATTCCATGTTTTATACGAAAAAAGACTGTAATCATACTCTGTAAAAATGTCTATTAATATTTTCGATAACTTCTGCAGAACAATAGTATTAATCACCTTTATCTTTCATCTTTTCAATGGCTGCCGTGATGATACAGCGAAATGCATCTCAAAATTCCTTCTTCTTTCTATTACAAATTAAATAAATAATTGATACAAATGTCTATTGAACACGGATACTATAACAAAGTTTAAGGCGGTACCCCGAGCAAAACGCCGCGCAAGCCATTTTTCGTGCTGTTTTTAGGAGATATCTATTCGTTATTTAAAAATACATTAAATTTCTACATAATATTGATTCTAAAATGGTAGATTTGGTTTTTTTTAATGTTGTACATATTTCACCAATCTCCTCCCAAAAAAAACATAAAAAAGAGAAATAAAGTCAAAAGTCAAAGTCAAAGTCAAATATATTTATTCAATTAGGCCAATAAACGGCACTTTTGAACGTCACATAAATTAAAATTAAAAATTAAAAGTAATAAAAAATAAATTTAAAAGTAATAAAAAAAAAAAAACATAGATAAAAAAAAAAAAAAAAAAAAAAAAAAAAATGATTCTACCGTGCATTCGGAAAGTAGATTGATATGGAGAAGAACGCACAAGAAACTCCATACTTACTCTTTTAAAAAAAAAAAATTGTTGTTTTACAATATTAACATACGTACATACATTAATATATGTGAGGACGATGCACCCAGAATAGCTCTACACGCAGGTATAAAGTATTAAAAAGCATTAACAGGAAAATTAATTAATTTGATAAGTAGGAACATGGTTCTCACATACTTACAAATATTACAAACATAGGTAAAATACCTAATTCAACAACAACGGAACAGTGTGTGAGTCAATTTCCTAAAAAAAAAAAAAAAAAAAATACAATGAATACAATAACTATGAATGGGAATATAAATTAACAAATTTGATTTTGTCTACACCAAAGATTGCCCTATGGAGCAGGACCAGCATGTTTCCAAGCATTCTTATCTTGAATATAATCATCTAATTTGTAATATGCTTGTTTACAAAGGGTGCTTTTAACTAAAGTTTTAAATTTACTTTCATTTAGTTTTAATATATCACAAGGTATTTTGTTATAGAATTTAACACAGTACCCCATGAAAGATGATTGTACTTTAGCTAGTCTGTAAGAAGGCTGATCTAACTTATCTTTATTTCTGGTATTACAATTGTGTCTATCACTGACTTTACTAAAGAGATGTATATTTTTCCTTACATACATAATATTTTCATAAATAAATTGGCAAGAAACTGTCATAATATTAATATTTTTAAACAGTTCCCTAAGAGATTCACGGTGACTTAACTTATATATGGCTCTGACAGCTCTCTTTTGCAATATAAATATGGATTCAATGTCAGCCGCTCGACCCCACAGTAAAATACCGTATGACATTATGCTGTGAAAGTAACTAAAATAGACCAAACGCGCGGTTTCTACATCCGTTAACTGTCTTATCTTTCTAACAGCATAAGCGGCTGAGCTTAGCCGACCCGCAAGAGATGTTATATGAGGACCCCATTGCAATTTGTCGTCTAGAGTGATTCCCAGGAAAACTGTTTGATTTACAAAGTCAAATAATTATTGATAGCATGCATCTTCTCGTAAGTGTTCATTAATTATTTTTTGTACTAACACTAATGGATAGACAATTTAATAACGAACATTTCTGTAGTATTTTTTTTTTCAAAAGACCAAAATTCGATTTTATAAATATTTTATTCTAAAATCTGGGCGTATTCACTACTGTAATTCATGCGCCACCAGTGCCGCTAGGCCAATAGAAATGCTCATATCTCATGCCTATTTTTTGGTCAGGGTACCGTCTTAATAAAAAGTGTATTGTTCTCTCCTGATAACAATCTTTATTACCATTAAAAGTGATTTCTTTTTGCTTTCTCCCAACATTTTTCAATACACTTCGATAGCATCTGATGATCGGACAACAATACAAGATCGGCAACAAAGTGGCTACTACCATACTAAGAGCAAATCGAACTTCTTATTATCTTCATTGTTATACGATCCATTTTAATACAATGGGTACAGTCAGCATGAAAAGTGGCTAAGCCATTCAGGTGTTCATATGTGCACCACATTCAAAGTGTTTCAATTACAAACGAGAACACCAAGTCAAATATTTCATACCAAACTAAAAGTTGGTTTAAAACAAACCGACTGTGAAAGGTGGTTAGTTAGAGATTGATAAATAAATGTAGCGGGCAGTAGTGGCCCAGTGGTATCGGCCGCGACTTACAAGTTGTAGGTCGTAGTTTCGAGCCCAGGCAGGCGCTTTACTTTGTGTAAATTATTTAATCACCACAACTCTCAAAACGGTGAAGGAAAACATCGTGAGGAAACCGGCATGTCCTAGAACCAAAAAATTCGAAGACTTGTGACATCCACCAACCCGCACTGGGCCCGCGTGCGGTAGTAGTACGGCCCATTCCCTCTCACAGAGGAGGCCTGTGTCCCAGCAGTGGAAACATTATGACGGTACCCTGACCAAAAAATCGGCATGAGAGATATGAGCATTCCTATTGGTCTAGCGGCACTGGCGGCGCATGAATTACAGTATTAGTGAATATGCCCAGATTTCAGAATAAAATCTTTATAAAACCGAATTTTGGTCTTTTGAAAAAAAAAAAACTACAAAAATGTTCGTTATTAAATTGTCTATCCATTAGTGTTAGTACAAAAAATAATTAATGAACACTTTACGAGGAGATGCATAATATCAATAATTATTTCTCATTTTTATGTTTTTTTTGTAAGGAGATTAGTGAAATATATACAAAATTAAAAAAAAAAAAACGACCATTTTAGAATCAATATTATGTAGAATTATAATGTATTTGTATTAATTGATATTTCTTTTTAAATAACAAGTAGATAGATCCTAAAAACAGCACAAAAAATGGCTTGCGCGGCGTTTTGCTCGGGGTACCGCCTTAATAGGCTGATTATGTGATGTGATGTGAAATAAATGTTTGGAACATTTTGTAGCATGGGATGCTAATAATAATAATTGAATACTTTTGTTGTGCAGATGTGATTCGTTCCAGTAAAAAATCCTCTCTTTTCTTGTGCTAATGCCTGTGTTAGCCTCATCCAGGTTCCGCCCGGGATGGCAACAACGTTGTCTGTCCTATTGGTAGGTTCCTACCTACCAATATAGAATAGTTATATATAGAATGAGACGGAGTGTACATGGCGTACTTCAATAGGTATATCTGCTGACGACTGTATCATCCTTTCAATTGTTTTACCAATTGTCTACAATGTACGGAAGCTCTCCATACATTTGATTATAGGGCTCGGAAGTACAAAGGACGACGCTAATTGATGATGTGTTACTAAGAATGCTACAACTTCAATTGTTTTTTTCGAAATTGGTTCAAGGTTCGAAGGGTTATAAATGGAGCATTGTTTTGAATATGTTCCACATTTAAGGTCAGGCGATGATGGTTTCTTAATGATTAGCTGAATGAAATGTACCGGGAAATCTGATTAGAATCTTGTAACGACCTTAAAATTGGTTTGAAACCGGATAAAGGAAATATTGTAGTGTTCCTGTATTCCAGAAGGGTTTTGCAGAGGTATACTCACATTAAAGATCATCATGATCTGCCTAGCCTTTTCCCCAATTATTGTTGGGGTCGGCTTCCAGTCTTACCGGATTCAGCCGAGTACCAGTGTTTTACATGGAGCGACTGCCTATCTGACCTCCACAACCCAGTAACAGGGTAACACAATACCTCTTGGCAAGACTGGTGTCAGATCTCAGGCTTCTGACTACCCGTAACGACTGTCAAAGATCTTAAAATGACAGCCGGGACCAACGGTTTAACGTGCTTTCCGAAGCACGGAGGAAACTCGGTATGTTGAAATGGTCACCCATCCACGGACCGACCTCGTCAAGCGTTGCTTAACTTTGAAGATCGACCAGTGCGGCTTTTATTATTTAGCCACGAGCTCCTCACTCACATTTACTCACATTAGGGATGATGACAAAAAATATCTATTTAGTCCGTCAGTTAGATTACCTAATAATATTGGACACGTATTTTTCTTTTGTCACGTAAACAAATATTGACGACGATACAGTGCGTTGAAATATTGTGTGACGTCACGCCGTGCTACACTTTTAATGACAAAGTGACGTCAGAAGTCCGAACTCCTGAAGTTTGATGTGCTTTAACTTTGTTAATTTTTATTAATTTGTTATAGAAAAACAGGGCAGTTTCTGGGTACGATTACTATGGTAATCGTACCCAGAAACTGCCCTATATGGTAATTGTGTAATATATGTGTAATATATATGGTAATTGTGTAATATATGTGTAATATATATGGTAATTGTGTAATATATGTATTACACAATTACCATATATTATACCATTATACGAATATATATTAGATTCGGAATGTGTTTATCAGTATATGTATATATGTTTGTTCTTATGTGGCGTTCTAGAGACCAAACGCGTTGGCCGATTTTGATGTTTCTTACGTCAATCGATTCATCTTAACCCTGCGAGTGTGACTGGCTACATTAAAATTTGAAAATATAAAGATGGCGGCTTTTGGGCGCCATATTGTGGCGGATGATTTTTTTTTTCTTCCGAACCCATCGTGTGGAGTATCAAAATAAAAGGTTTAAAGAGGTGATTTCAAAAATATATAACACTTATATGTTTAAACATAGAGCGCTAATACTAAAAAAAAACGTTATAAATAAAAAAGTTAATTAGACAAATCAAAAAACCCGACTGATTAAAAAGCGAACTAAAAAGACGTAAACAGAAGAGAGGATACATTTGGTTCTGTTCAGCCAGCTCGCGAACAGGTATCCCCCGACTGCACAGCATGTTTTTTCTTCTTGTTTACGTCTTTTTAATTTGCTTTTGAATCAGTCGGGTTTTTTTATTTTTTTAATTAATCTTTTTTAACTGATCTAGTTTATTTACTAAAACAAAATCAATAGGTAAATACACATATTTCTGGAGCAATTAGTATGACTTTACTAAGGTCAATACGAGTCTTTGAAACTCTTCTTTTTTATTTGTTGGCACAGAAGCTAATAAAAACTCACAAATAATAAAAAAAACGTACTTGTTGATAGAAAACGACAGTAGGTACAGTAGAGATACCTGTCTGCTTGTCACTTTCATTTTGGTTGCAGAGTTACAATAAAACTTAAGTAGGTGTGTATACCTATCAATTTAAAATATTTATATTTTTGTATGTAACGAATTAACTTAAAAACTACTGGACCGATTTCAAAAATTCTTTCACCGTTGGGAAGCTACACTATCCCCGGGTGACATAGGCTACTTTTTAACCCTGTATTCCCACGGGAACGGGAACTACGCGGGTGAAACCGCGAGGCGTCCGCTAGTCTTCTATAAAAAGATGTAGGGGAGGTCTATCATCTAAATCTGATGCATTGGTCATCTGTGTTAATCTACCTATAATTTTATGCAATAAATTATGCATTTATTTCATACAGTGAGACTTATGTAAAATATTTTAACAGCATCACTAGTTGCTTGAAATTTTGAATATCATAATTTATCTTAAAAATATATTTTTTTACATCACATCCCAATATATTATTAAAGGAGGCGTAATTTTTTTATTTTTTATTCTCTTTAATATTAGAAAGAGGAAATAATTGATTGTTTGTAAGTTTGTTTGTAATGGATAAACTCAAAAATTTATCACCGTTTTTTAAAACATTTTCACAAAAAATAAACCGACTTCTAAAGCAAAACACTAAAAAGTGCAAAAAAATTCGTTTCGGCAGTCGCATCTTTGGTACCTCTAATTTTTTTTTTTGAAGTCAGTAAAAATATGTTCAGTATGGAAAGCTAAATTATTCCTCAGTAACTTAGGCTATTTTATAACAGACTTCAAAAAAAAGGTGGTCATCAATTCGACACGTATGTATGTAATATTGTTGGAGTTGCACAATATACACGTGTGCATTTAATTTCATAAGTGTATGTATGTGTGTATGTATGTATCTTTATTTGTATGTATGTTTGTCCACGCATTTCGCCGAAACTACTAATCGAATCATGATCATTCTTTTTGTGTTGGATTGAGTATCTCTCAACTTAGGGAATAGCGCAAGTTTCAAGATATGGTGCATACAACCAAATTCCTTAGCGACAAACTGCATGAATTTGTAATTTGAGTTATTATGGGTCTTTTGTCAATCCTTTAGGTAACGCATTCACAAAAAAAAATAACCGACTTCAAAACCAAAACACTAAAAAGTGCAAAAAAAATGTAAAAAACAAGAGGTACCAAAGACACCGATTACCGCGACAGTTATTTTGCACTTTTAAGTGTTTTGCTTTAAATTTGAAGTCGGTTTATTTTTTTGTGAAAAAGTTTTAATTTTATCCCGAATACGGGTCCTGTGGGTTGAGCAACGGGAGCGAAGCCGCGTGGAAAATCTAGTATGTTTATAAAATTATTGAAAAATGAACTTTTAAAATAAATTCCTTATTATTTTTAATTAGGTACATAGATAGTATGTTATGTAATTATTTCATAGGTTATCAAGATGTTAAGTGGTTACTAGGCACTTTCACAAATTAGGTACATTCGAAATACTTATTGTAAAATACGCGTACTAATAACATTAATTTTGTTTATATAAGACTTTCTTAAATCGATGTCCGTAGCTTTTGACATTGTACAATTGTCAAAACTTTTGGTTCGTTAGTGGCTACTAACTGCCGAAAATTGACAGTAGATGTTAATTAAATTGATTAGTGTTAAATTTAATTAAGTTTAAACACAGTAAAAATATTAATGGTCTCGTCGGTGCGTATGTTTGTGTGAGTGTGCCGTTTCGAGCGTTTGTTGGTAGTTTCCATACTGTTTGTATATTTTTACTGCGGTTTAAATGTCATATAAGACACCATTTTGAACTATCTAACATCGCATTGAAGAATTAATTACTAAAAAAATTGAGTTAGATGGTATCTATTATAATCCCATTATTTTTTGTTTTATATCAAGGTAGCCGTTAAATAAAATCAATTAAAAAAGGAATGACTTTAATCAAGCAAAGTTCATCTATTTCATCGATTGCCTATGAAACTCAAAATTAATAGGCATACCTAATCGTCTCAAGTTTTAATAAATTACGAAAGATTGTGATTCCTTCATTTATTATTAGTGACATTTTTTTAGGGTTCCGTACCCAAAGGGTAAAAACGGGACCCTAAAACTAAGACTCCGTGGTCATTAAATATTGACAATTTAACCTCGTGTTAGAAACTAACTCTGTGATAAATTTTTCGTGCAAGTGGGCCTTAATCTTAAGTAATAACATAAAAAAAGTAAAATTGTTTGTTTGTACGTTTGCAATGGGTAATCTCTGAAAAGAAGAAAGAAATGTTCCGATTATGAAAAATCTTGTGATTCTGAAATATGACTCTAATAGAAGCTTTTCCTGTGGCAGTTTTCATATCTAGGTAAGGTTAGTTCGTACTATAGAACGATTTATGAAGAAAAGAACTAGCTAATCAAAGAGGTTTGTGATTCATCATCCTCTATCCTATATCAAAGGACACCTACTCTATACAGGGTGTCTAGCCTGCTAATAACTACCTTCACGCTAAGTCCCTTGTGGGGTGAACAGAACTGCTTCAATATCAATTAATATTAATAAATGTGATGTCCCATTCTGGACAAAGATCTTGGCCATTTAATGTTAAAAAATAATTTGTTTGTATACCTACTGAAGTTTTGTCAGTTATATTACTGTAGATTATTAGGCTTTCTGAAAAACAATTTAAACAGATTCGGGTCAGATTTCTCGACGGATATCTTATTATAATCTTATTAAATTTAAAATATACGTATAAAGTATATATTAATAAATTTATTCTTATCCAATTCGTAAATGTGAGAAAGAAAGAAATATTTATTTGTGACCCGCACAGGAGACACGAGAAAATAAGCACACACTTAAACAATAATAAAATAAAAAACCCTGTGCGAGACCAAAAAGGCTCCTATCTCAGCATGTGCAGCGATATCCAAAAAGGTAATAACGCTGCGCTGATATTCTGATAGGGCCTACTGTTGATGCCACGGACACACTTACGGAAACAGGACTTATAAAATAAAATAAAATAGAAGAATATATAAATAACAAACAAAATAGAATAAAACACTGAAGGTGGGTCAAAGTAAGTGTAAGTATAATACAAATATATTAACGCGATGCTCAATGACCATTTGTCGAAACCATAGACAAACGACAGAGCGCGCGGACCAAATAGTGGTTTATTAAAAAATACGGAAAGAATCTATGGTCGGCTGTCAAAAGAAAAATATTATGTAAGTAAGTTATGTTATCATGTTGACATGTTATGAAATAGTGTAAATGAATAAGTGTAGCATTAAATATTAACTCTTATTTATTAACATAAGTAGGCACTACAACTTTTTTGTATCATAATTATTATGCCGAGACACCTGATTAAAATTATACTTAACTCAGGAATATCCAACAAGATTTTACGTTTAATATTAAACTGCTAAAACCAGTTGTCATAAATAAAACCACTACAGTGTCATGTAAAGAAGAATATTTTTTAGAAATTTTAAAAACCCCCGACACATTATCTTGCGTAAACACCCCGATTCAAACAGTAAAACGCCCATAACTTTTGAACGGCTGAACCGATTTTATTCAAACATAGCTAAGAACACTCTCGACAAAATCGCCTTTCAAACAAATAAAACTAGATCAAAATCGGTTCAATAGTTTAGGCGCCACAGACAGACACATAGATACACAGATACACACGTGAAACTTATAACACCCCTCTTTTTCCGGCGGGGGTTAAAAATGACATATTTGGCAGAATGTAGCTTCAAAAAAAAATACGCGCGAAATTCTTACAATTATGTGTTGTGGACATAAAAAAACCGGCCAAGTGCGAGTCGGACTCGCGCACGAAGGGTTCCGTACTTGGTAAATTGCGGTTTACGATTTATGACGTATTAAAAAAAAACCGGCCAAGTGCGAGTCGGACTCGCGCACGTAGGGTTCCGTACCATTTTCGTAAAAAACGGCAAAAAAATGACGTTTGTTGTATGGAAGCCCCCCTTAAATATTTATTTTATTTTGTTTTTAGTATTTGTTGTTGTAGCGGCAACAGATATACATCACCTGTGAAAATTTCAACTGTCTAGCTATCACGGTTCATGAGATACAGCCTGGTGACAGACAGACAGACAGACAGACAGACAGACAGACGGACAGACAGACAGACGGACCGCGGAGTCTCAGTAATAGGGTTCCGTTTTTACCCTTTGGGTACGGAACCCTAAAAACTACTTACTAGATCTAGTTCAAACCAATTTTCGCTGGTAGTTTACATAGTAATGTACATCATATATTTTTTTTAGTTTTATCATTCTCTTATTTTAGAAGTTACAGGGGGGGGACACACATTTTACCACTTTGGCAGAGTCTCTCGCGCAAACTATTCAGTTTAGAAAAAAATTATATTAGAAACCTCAATATTATTTTTGAAGACCTATCCATAGATACTCCACACGTATGGGTCTGATGAAAAAATAATAATTTAGTTTTAGTTTCAAGTATGGGAACCCCCAAAATTTATTGTTTTATTTTTATTTTTGTGTGAAAATCTTAATGCGGTTCACAGAATACATCTACTTACCAAGTTTCAATAGCATAGTTCTTATAGTTTCGGAATAAAGTGGCTGTGACATACGGACGGACAGACAGACAGACAGACAGACAGACAGACAGACATGACGAATCTATAAGGGTTCCGTTTTTTGCCATTTGGCTACGGAACCCTAAAAATGGCGTAAAAGGGATGCATGATAATATTATTCATGAGCCGACGATGGATTATCGGCACTTTAATGAAAACACACGGACACAATATTGTAGTACCAGCTAGGAAATTGCATTTTCATTACAAAAAGGATGTTAATAACGACACTGAATTGAGACAATATTCGATTATTGAATCGAATAAAAAATTATTATGCCAATTTTTTATTCGGAAACACCGGGCCTTATTTTTAAATGCGGAACGTCGAAGATCAATGCTTGTAATTATATTTCTGAATGTCAATGAAAATGATTTAGGAAACGAATTTTTAATTATCAAACTGATCATTTCAATATATTTTTATTGAGTAATTTGTAGTTTGTGCATCTTCACTTATAAATTATTTAATGAGCTGTTTTATGAAGCAATAATTTCGCATTGCTTTTATCATTATCATCATCATCAGCCTTTTTAAAGTTTCCACTGCTGGGACACAGACCTCCTCTCTGTGAGAGGGAATGGGTCGTAATCCACCACGCGGGCCCAATGCTGGTTGGTGGATTTCACATGTATTCGAATTTATTGCTTTGGATTATGTGTTGGTTTAGTTGAGTAGCATTTATTATAAAAATGTGAGTTTACACACTCCACACCAAGAGCATTTAAGGTTCCCCAAGTCGATGGCATGAACTATTTTGTGCGCGAGGTTAAATGCATGCTGTCTCATCCGACAACACGTGCGAAAGAGATAGATGCTGTGATGAGTAGTAAGAAGCTAGTTCGTGTAGGAATTAGCACTTTTGCAAATTTGTATCGGAATGGATGATGATTTAGGACGAAAACGAGCGCGCAAAATTTTATAAACAGACTTTTGGGAGTCTATTTATCATGAAAAACAGACTAAATATATATATTCGAAATTTAAATTATTTGCATTGTTGAATTACTAATATATCTCTGTATGGAGGCGGTTTTGCAATTTTCCTTCTTCTTATGGTATTTATTTCCGCCCAAAGATGGGTTAAAATTATTGTTGAAATATGGAACTTTCGACGCTCATAACTTTCAAATATATATATTTTTTCCTTTTTTGTTTCCATACAGGGCTAGATAATAATGAGAAAAATTGATGTCATTTTTTATTTTGAACGTACATCGTTAAACAGTGGAGTAATACTTAGACTACGTTTGTATGGAAGAGTTTTCGAGTAATGTAACCTTAAGTGTAATAAATGAGGAAATAAGATAATTACGAGCATTCACTGAACTATGAACGAATGAATGCATTCCAAAATTCACCCTTTGATTACAACTTTCTTTAATGAGGACGCTTTGAATGATAGATACCCTTTTCAATCAAATCACATAAATTAGATCGCACATGAATGATCAGATTGCTTTACAAGTGGTATTGTTAAAACTACTTAACAATTCTAATCCATACTAGGTCCGTTATAAATCATAACTCACAAATAATAACACTAATAATACAACAGCGAATAATGAGTTTCTTCGTTAGGCTTTTACGCCTTAACTGCTGAATGAATCTGGATGTAATTTTGCACAGAGATAGATACACTTTTTATCCCGGTTTAATATTCCCATGAGATGATCAAATATAATATTTTATATAATATTATAAATGCGAAAGTGTGTCTGTCTGTTTTCTCGTCTAAACCACTGAACGGATTTTGATGAAACTCGGCATAACCGAAATAAGTACCTTAAATGTAAGTCCCATTTAGATGAGAGGATTATCTACATAAATAGGACGTAGGTAATAGTTATCTGTGGAATAGAGAAGCATAAAAGTCCAGCTGTCCGTCTGTTCGTGTCAAGTGATCATAAATGATCGTAGTCGCACTTATTCGATAACTTAATTATCTTCGACACTCTCACGTAGTCATTAAGGTTGTTTTTCGTTTGACCACCACTTATTCACGTTATACAACCTGAAAACTTGGTCATATACGTATGATTAAGTTCACGGGATAATACACCTTATTGCAAAAGTATAAGGGTGGATCTCATGTGTATTGATACAGGAAGACTGACCGGTAGTAGAGGTAGAATTACGTAGACTTGATGTCACTTTTATGACGAATGTTTTTAATAGCGAAGGTCGATGCTCTAGAAATAGATACCTTATTAACTATTATTTAGATCATAAATCGAGTAATTAAACTCCAATGTAAAGGCTGGTCCACCAATAAAATAATAAAGTTATCTATATGTAAGTATTAGTATATAATCAATAAATATGTAAATATTTGTATGGGCAATAAAAATAATATATTTGAAAGGCATAGGCACCATTAATTTGTTTTTTGACGCCAGTGTTACCAGGTTATCAACCTTTTTTGTTTTGCTTAAAAGTTTCTTTTTAATAAATCGAGTAATGACATTAACTAATTCGTTTTTTTTTAGTCCCATATGTTTTATTAGCCCAGAATTTGACAACTTGTTTGGGAATACCGTTTTGGTGCTAGATGGGTCGTTGGCTCAACATTGTTAGGTCATCGATCCGTACAATGACACTATGGTCGGTTATTTATGTCAAAAGAAATGGGTAATTTGTCGTCATCCATTTTTGAAACCAGAAACACGAAATAAAAATTTATAATGGCTATTTATCAGATTCTAAATTACATTGTACCGTTTTTTTTAAGAATCATGAATTAATTCAAAAGGATTAACAACCCCGGAGTCAACAATCGCTAAAAGAGTCGTCGCCAAGAGTCAATAGCTTCTTCAATTTTTTTCCCAACAGCACATCTATACTTTTATGCTCCAACGTCAGGCAAATGACCCTGACTTACAGACTAATGAAAAAAAAAAGCAATTTAAAATCAGAACGCCTTTTAAAGTTCATCGCTTAATCTAATCATCACCGAGCATTCGAAATTGAAATAATCTATTGTCGCGCGCTTTTTATATTTCTTATCTGCGCTACTGACTTACGGCCAGTGTTACCATACCAATAAACGCTTGTACCAATTGCAACCGGATGTAGGTCAAGTGCATTCAGCCTAGCTAATCGGCCTATTGTCTCGGAACTAAATATCTTATCGGGCTCAATTGCCGGAACTTATCGGCAAACGTGATATTGCACAGTTAAGCACGTAATCGATCAATTATTACGTAAGGTTGGCACGCTTCACGGAAAGTATGAAGTTCGACAGATTTTAGTTGCTTTTACTGAGGAAGTAAAAAGAATAAGACAGGAAAAGTTGTTGCTGTTTTTCTGCGGAGGATTTGGTTGACTTTGCGTGGATAGTTTACGTTTCAAACACAACAGGTAGGTACATAGATTACCTCCCAAGAAATATCGATATTTTTATCGGCATTTAATGCGTATGTCCCATCACTACGACAGATACCGTGACTTTAAATAGCCAATCACGGCACACTTGTCACTCTCCACGCAACCCGTGCCTTCCGCCAAATTTGTTGAACTCGGAATCAAACAAAACAGTAGGCAAGCGGTATCTATTGGGAGGTAATCTGTGGGTAACAAAAAAAATATTATTCAAAAATCCCTTCACAACAAATGAAGTTTTCTGTAAACGATAAATAATACTTGATACTGTATACTGAATGACCAATTACTTGAGTAACATACTTCTCAATGGATTACGCAAAGTACCGTACTTCATCGGTCATCGTAACTGGTGAACTTGAACTGTATCAGTTGTAGCGCAAGTATTGGCTAACCGCATTCATCACGCCATTGCGTCGGCAATAACCGCATCGTAATAAAAATAAAAACAGATGGAAACAGGGTTACCAGTGCAAAATTCCTAATAAAATTTTCAGGTTGGTTACGTTGTTTCCGGTGAAATCAATTCTGTTACTTTTTTTTAAATTGATTTGTTATTTTCGCTGCGGCGTTTTTTACTGTTTATATTTTTATTAATCGGTTGTGTACAGTAAAGTACCTTCCTGTAAACATATATAGGGACTGATTTAAAAAAAAATACTGTTTAAAACGGCAAGTTCATGGGTTTTTTACCCGACTGCCGAAGGAGGGTAATGTGTTTATCAGTCTATGTAGGTATGTAAGTATGTATGTATGTTTGTTCCTATATGGCGTTCTAGAGACCAAACGCGTTAGCCGATTTTGATGATTCTTACGTCAATCGATTCGTCTTAAATGGCGGATTTTGGGCGCCATTTTGTGGGAGTAAATTTTTTTTTCTTCTAAAGACATCGTGTGGGGTATCAAAATAAAGGGTTTTAAGAGGTGTTTTCAAAAATATATAACACTTATGTGTTTAAATATAACAAATTCGAAAAAAAAAAAGTTGTAAATAAAAAAAGTTAATTTAAAAAATCTAAAAACCCGACTTTTTAAAAAATGACGTAAACAAGGACAAAATCATGCTGTGCAGTCGGAGGATGCATCTGGTTTTGGTCAGCCAACTCGCGAATATGTATCTTCCGTCTGTACAACATGATTTTCTCCTTGTTTACGTCTTTTATTTAAGCAGTCGCGTTTTTAGATTTTTTAATTTATCGAATTTGTGTAGTCGACGAAATTTTCCCACCATGTGTCCCAAATTAATAGCTTTGAAAGGTCACTGACACGATTAAACGATAGGGCACGCCATATTACGGTGACCAATCTATCATTTTGTTATAAGCTAGGTTTCTCCCGTGACTTTGTATCTGTGGCTTATTCCACAGTAAACCTGTATTTTTTTCAATCAATCAAAATACCTAACCGAATGTTTCCTGGTAGAAATTTGATAATTCTATTAAGTCCGTCAGTGAGATAAATCAAATAATATTAGACACGTATTTATTGCTTTATCAAATAAGTAAAAAAACTTAATTCAAAAAATCAAAAAACCCGACTGCTTCAAAAGCGAACTAAAAAGTCGTAAACAAGGAAAAAATCATGCTGTGCAGTCGGAGGATACATTCGCGGGCTGGCTGACCAAAATCTGGTGTATCCTCCGCCTGCACAGCATGATTTTTTCCTTGTTTACGACTTTTTAGTTCGGTTTTGAAGCAGTCGGGTTTTTTGAATTAAGTTTTTTTATTTATAACTTTTTAGTTAAGTTTTTTTGGAATTAGATACATTTAAAAATTTAAGTGTCATATATTTTTGAAATCACCCCTTAAAACCCTTTATTTTGATACCCCACACAATGGGTTTGGAAGAAAAAAAAATTTGGGCCCCCACAATATGGTGCCCAAAATCCGCCATTTTTCTATAATCCAATTTTAATGTAGCCTATGACACTCGCAGGGTTAACAGGGAATCGATTGATGAATGAATCATCAAAATCGGCCCACGCGTTTGGTCTCTGGAACGCCATATAGGAACAAACATACATACATAGACTGATAAACACATTACCCTCCTTCGGCAGTCGGGTAAAAATAAAAGGCCCGTTTTGACAGCTATAAAAATACCTAATAATAATTAAACTTGATGCTTGCGAATGATACTCGTTGTTGTAGTGTTTGGGTAACAGTAATTAATAAGGATTGTGAATTTGATTTTTCAATTTCTATCTTAGAAAGTTATCGCGGCATGAAAAATGAGAAACGTCAACGGGCTTTTTACAAACATACAAACACACACACAGACTTAAATTAGTGTGCTGTAATGTATAATGATTACCAAAATCTGCACAATGCAACCGCTATGACCATGGAAGACATCTTCATTGTTGTCGAAGTTTATCAATACTAAATGTGCGTGCACTGGGAGAATGTAAAGCCGCGTCGCCATTGTCAACTAAATTGACATCAATTTCATTGCACCTTGGCCTACATTAAGAGGTTTAAACCCATCCTAATTTGTATTACCTTGTCGATATCTTTGTTTGACATTCTATTGTGGTTTAAACTAATTTTTTAAATCATTTACTAAAGGATTTAGTTAGAGCTTCTGTAATGTTGATAACACTTTTGCGTCAGTTGTGTAACAGATAAGAATACGCTTGCAATTCAAAGCAGGCGATGACATTAACACTAGTCGAGGCTAGAGCATATTAGATTTTAAGATTATGCAAAAGTACTTACCGACCCATTATTACACGCATACGAATGTCTATTTGTAACATTCGTCAAAATAATTTGCAAATAATTTGCAAAGAAATCTGTCCTCGCATACACTATGTCTCATTCGGCAGGGCTACAAACAATATTCTGTATTTAATGTTTAATCGTAAATTTATCAGTTTAGGTATTTTTTTACGGAATATTATTTTTGGTAGGTATTTTAATTAAATATATTTTTGGTACTTTTAAATTAATTGGAATTTAATTGATGTAATAGTTATTGTATATGTTGTTATAATTGTGGGTATTTTTATTTTAGTATTTAGGGTAGTTAAGGGTATTTATTAAGGGTGGGTTGGGTATTTATCAAGTGATTTGTTATGACAAGTGCTGTAAGAAAGGGGGCGTGCTGAAAAACAGCGTTGACCAGCGTAGTATCCATACTGTATCGTGGTCAGCATCGGCTGAGCCCGCTCTTTTGCCATACTGGAAATACTGTGATAAATGATAATGATAAATGATTTTATTTCTGTAAGTTGGTTTGTACAAACGCTTTTACATGTCTAACATTTTTTTTTTTAAACTAGATGAGGTCGGCGTTTCCTATCTGACTACTCTGAGAAGAAAGGCCGAACAAACTCAGAGGTCACAGTCTCTTTTAAAGTCCTGACAAAATCTTGGTTCGCTCATGTGAAGACCATGTAGACTGATGTCTGAAATGGTCTTTTGAGGAAAGAACCAGCCAGATTGAGTGGACCTGTCCAGTCAGTGCACGCATTTGTCAATATTCGAGCAGCTCAACTCAGAATTTAAGGAGCTCAACGATTCGACGAACAATACCAAAGAAAGGACATTCGGGTAGGCCGCATAAACTATCCAAACTGCCAGACCATGATTAAAAACTAAGATAAATTAAAAACAAAATAATGATCCTCATAGTCTTCACATTCACAATAATTAAAATAAAATAATATAATACTTTAAAAAGTAAATATTCTTGTCATTGCAAGAAAACAAATAATTTTTTTTTATAAAAAATAACAAAATTCATGGTGCAAAATATTTAAATAAAAAAATAAATTAATTGGAGCAGCTCACTCCCAAGCCGTTTTATCCTCAACGTAATCTTTAATGCTATAAAACGCTTTTTGGCACAACTTACGTTTAATGTGTGTGTGCTGTGCTTTGAAACTATCTTGTGTTTTGTTTATGCTGTAACATTTCTTAGTGGCACTAAATGTTTTTTTTTTCTTTCTTTTCTTTCTTTCAAATATCTATAAATTACATTTTTGAGATTTTAAACTGAGCCATTTATTTGACGTCATGCACAAAGGTACAAAGGCGGACTTAATGCCTTAGGCATTCTCTACCAGTCAACTAAGGGTGGTGAAGAGACAACATGCCAGGTGCATAGTTTAATATTAAAAATATAGTAGTTCACAGTAGCCATTCTCGCACACCTTCGATTGCTCATAGCTCCCTGCTTATTTTAGTATTATGTAACACATAATTAAATATGACATTAGCATAATAAGCATTTTCAAAATACAAGGACTGTGTATTGGTCATTAATCATAGTCGACCTAGAGATCTGCCATCGAGACTTGCTAATTCACAGATTTCAAAACCATTGACAAATGCGTGAACTGACTGGACAGGTCCACTCAATCTGGCTGGTCCTTTCCTCAAAAGACCATTTCAGACATCAGTCGACATGGTCTTCACATGATCTTACCAAGATTTTGTCAGGACTTTAAAAGAGACTGTGACCTCTGAGTTTGTTTCGGCCTTTCTTCTCAGAGTAGTCACATAGGAAAAGCCGACGTCATCTAGTTTAAAAAAAATATGATCGACATGTAAAAGTGTTTGTACAAACCAACTTACAGAAATAAAATCATTTATCATTGTAACATATAAAAACATGACCATATGTTTTTCTCGCTCGATAAACTACGAATATTTAGTTTTACATTATTGATCTCCCACTTATTTATTTTTTACCCGACTGCCGAAGGAGGGTAATGTGTTTATCAGTCTATGTATGTATGTATGTTTGTTCCTATATGGCGTTCTAGAGATCAAACGCGTTGGCTGATTTTGATGATTCTTACGTCAATCGATTCGTCTTAACCTTGCGGGTGTCACTGGCTACATTAAAATTGTAAAATAATAAAATGGCGGTTTTTGGGCGCCTTATTGTAGGGCATCAATTTTTTTTTGCAAAACCATCGTGTGGGGTATTAAAATAAAATAACACTAAAAATAAAAAAAATATGTTAACTCAAAAGGTTTTGGTCAGCCAGCTCGGGAATATGTATCTATATGGACTGCACAGCATGATTTTCTTCTTGTTTACGTCTTTTTACTTCACTTATTCAGCAGTCTGGTTTTTATGGTTCCGTACCCAAAGGGTAAAAACGGGACCCTATTACTTAGACTGCGCGGTCCGTCTGTCTGTCTGTCACCAGGCTGTATCTCATGAACCGTGATAGCTAGACAGTTGAAATTTTCACAGATGTTGTATTTCTGTTGTCGCTATAACAACAAATACTAAAAACAGAATAATATAAATATTTAAGTGGGGCTCCATACAACAAACGTGATTTTTTGCCGTTTTTTGTGATAATGGTACGGAACCCTTCGTGCGCATGTCTTTGAGAGTTTTTGTTTTTATTTCCTATTGTTTCTTAACGCTTAAGACGACGACTAACGCCAACGACCTTGAGGGAACAAAACGCGCCCTCGTTTCACACCCGCGCGACCCGAAATTTAGTAGCTTTTTGTACTTTTCTTATTATTCCATGACTTTAAAAAAAAAAGCTTCAGATCAAAATGTAGATAATTAAATTGTCTTTGATATGGTGTCGATTTCATTAAAATACGCCCAGCGGTTTTGGTGTGATTGTCGTGTTTTTGTCCGTTTTAGACATAACTTTACAAATTAAATACACTGTGTTATACGAATAAAACTCAAAATTTGCTCATAAGAAATTATTAAAAATATAGTCTAATATAACATAATTTTTTTCCAATAAATTACGACTAGCCGTTTAGACGTGATTCTCATTTTAAAATCAGCTACTCAAGGGAATCGGCGCCTTAACGCTTAAGTGGATAAGTCGCAGCATTGGAGATTTTCGCTGTATTCTAAGTAAAAACGAACCATGTTCCATCTCAAAACATATAACGAGAATAAATGTCAAGGTCTTCAAATTTGTAGAACATTATCTAATAGTTTTATCGGAATTTTAGGCATCATGCGCGATACTAAAGTGCCAAAATGTCTGAAGGCAAACTACTCTATAAATACTGCTATAATCAATTCAAAGTACTCATCTAAATTAATTTGATGCTAAATAAAGGTAAACGTTTTTCTTTAAGAATTCGAAGATGTACTTTTCTGTTATAAAACTACCTTAAGTCACCGCCAGATCACCAGACTCGCGCACGAAGAGTTCCGTAACATTATCGCAAAAAACGGCAAAAAAAAAAACGTTAGTTGAAGAATGAAAAAATATTTATTTGTGACCCGAGACAGGAGACACGGGATAAGCAAAACAAAAACAATAATCAAAAATTAAAAAAAACCCGTGCGAGACCAAAAAAGCTCCTATCTCAGTATGTGCAACGAAACGTACGTATGGAAGTGACAAGAGGGATTAACATTTTATCTATGGATTGCAATAGTGATTGTTAAAAATTCCAAAACGTATGGAATTGATATGCGCTACGGAAATGACACGAGGTCTAACTATTTAGACTATAGAGAACCAATCCAATATTGCTGATGGAATGTCTTTTTGTTTAGAACCCAAGTGCGGTCGTCGTACCTTGGAGGAGGCCTATGTACAGTTTGAACGTCTGAAATGACGATGATGACTTTAAGGCGGTACCCCGAGCAAAACGCCGTGCAAGCCGTTTTCGTGCTGTTTTTAGGAGCTATCTACTCGTTATTCAAAAAGAAATATCAATTAATAAAAATACATTAAATTTCTACATAATATTGATTCTAAAATGGTAGATTTAGTTTTTTTTTAATGTTGTAAATATTTCACTAATCTCCTTTCAAAAAAAACTCAAAAATGACAAATAATTATTGATAGCATGCATCTCCTCGTAAAGTGTTCCTTAATTATGTTTTGTTTTAACACTAATGGATAGACAATTTAATAAAGAACATTTTGGTAGTAATTTTTTTTTCAAAAGACCAAAATTCGATTTTATAAAGATTTTATTCTAAAATCTGGGCGTATTCACTACTGTAATTCATGCGCCACCAGTGCCGCTAGACCAATAGGAATGCTCATATCGCATGCCGATTTTTTGGTCAGGGTACCGTCTTAATGGAAGTATTTTAAAATATTTGACATTAAAATTAAGGTTACACTAGTCGATCATTCTTCCATACAAACGTAGTCTAGCAATTACTCCACTCTTTGACGATTTGCGTTCAAAAAAAAAAAATATATCAATTTGTCTCATCATTATCTAGTCCTGTATGGAAACAAAAAAGTATAAAAAAATATATATTGAAAGTTCCATATTTCAACACTAATTTTAACGCATCTTTGGGCGAAAATAAATACTATGAGAAGAACGAAAATTGCAAAACGGCCTCCATACAGGGATAGATTAGTAATTCAACAATGCAAATAATTTTATTTTGAAAATATACATTTAGTCGTTTTTCATGATATCTAGAATCTTAAAGATCTGTTTATAAAATTTCGCGCCCTCGTTTTCGTCCTAAATCATCATCCATTTTGCTACAAAGTTGCTAAAGTGCTAATTTCGTTATGCGGCTTCCAAAATATGGAATAACTTGCCACCTCCGATAAGAGAAATAAACACTATACGCGTTTTTAGACGACGCTTACAGCAGTATCTCATTGAAGCACAAAGGAAGCTAGATATGGTCGCACTAAATGTTTCAATTATATGACATATTTATCTACCCGCATGATTAGTAGTTTTATTCCTGCAATGCTACCTACTCATTTTAACACTATTTATACATATTCCCATATTCCTCACTATTTTTACAGGATACAATATTATTTTATTTAGGTATACATACACACGTCACCATGCAGTATAAAACTGATTTACATCCGCCACCTCAAACATCAGGTCCAGTTGAAAACCAGCGTCAGGCACTAGTTGTCTGGCATTTCTGCTGAACTGGGCCTTTTTGGCGCAGCCGTGAGGCACACTTTGCTGCTGATTTCTTACGTCAGACTGCAGTGTAACCCCGAGCACAAAATAGTTAGTGCCATCGACTAGGGCAACCTTAAAGAAGGAAAATTGAAGAAAAAAATATCCGTAAAATGTCATCCACTTTTTTTTACAAAAATTATCTAAAAACAAATGGAAAAGTCCTTGAAAGTTCCTTTTATGAAGGAATATCCAAACTCGTTCACCTTTAGAATTACGCCATACTTCGGTCCTCCGTCCTCAAGATTATCTTTCCGGTTCCAATCTTAAATGCCATCCTATCACGGTGTTCAGCTGTCACTATACTGTATTGATGAAGGTGGAATTTCTATAGACCTTATCACAAGGGCATAACGTTCAATTTGTTTCACTACTTGTTTCTTTGAAACGAGTTATGCATGACTCAGACATGGCAATGATATGCTACCGATGACCTTAACACCTGATCAGTTGATTTCACAAAGTCGTTAACATTGATTTAGACTAATAGGCCTATCATACAGTGGGTAACAATTGTAAGTCATCTAACACACTTAAAAAAAAAACTTTTTACTAAAAAATACCACCGACTTCCAAAAAAAAACCACAAAGTCAAAAAAAACTTTATTTTTGGAAGTCGGTGTCTTTCGTAGGTACCAATTTATTGCGTGATGGACACCGACTCCCAAAAATAAAGTTATTTTTTATTTTGTTGTTTTTTTATTTGGAAGTCGGTGGTTTTTTTTTTGTAAAAAGTTTTATTTTTAAATTTTTAGTTGTATCTACTTAATAGGCAAGTTGTTTAGTAAGTTACTTATAACGCCAGAATAGATTACCCGAATATCATGAAACTTGAACATAACCGGTGAAATGAGAGATCTGTGTACCCCGTGAGAGCAGTGGTGGCCCTGTGGTATCGGCCGTGACTTACAATTTGTTGCTCGTGGGTTCGAGCCCAGGCAGGGGCTTTACTTTGTGTATTGTTATTTCTTCACCACTGCTCTCAAAACGGTGAAGGAAAACATCGTGAGGAAACCGGCATGTCCTAGAACCAAAAATTCGAAGAAATGTGACATCCACCAACCCGCACTGGGCCCGCGAGGTAGATTACGGCCCATTCCCTCTCACAGAGAGGAGGCCTGTGCCCCAGCAGTGGGAACATTAATAGGATGATGATAGTAGGTACTTGTACATCCAGACCACATACCAGGCACAAATCCAGACTCCAACCTGTTCCTGAAAATTCTAAAAGCAATAATAACAAACTTTTCCCTGAGGCACGGGGTCCCAGTGCTAACAAAGAAAATTTGGTTCAAATAAATCTCACTAGGTGGCACGATATGCATCGTTTTGTTAATGAATTGTGTGTAAAATTAACATTTTCTGGAATTGATCATAAAAATTGTATGTTCTTGTTTAATCAACTCTTAATTCACATTTCAAAGATTATTTGAACGGATCATTTAAAATTGATTCCGATAGATGGCGCAGAATTAAATTTCTGAGGCATGCCGCGTGATTTTTAAATTTGTATTACACATTATGGTACAATGAAACTGTAAAAACGTGCAAAAAAATACTATCAAAACAAATCGTCACTGTATTTAAAGAAAAATACAGTTACGAACTGAGCAAACCCTTTTACTTGCAAGTCGCTGCTAACACCATCTATAGCCGTTGAACGGAACCGAATGCGATCGAAGTAATTATAAAAAAATATCATCTGAATCAGACGAAAAACGCTAGTTACGTCGGCACAGTTTCTTTGTATGGGATGAGGCATCTGTATGCTAGTATTATATTATCTAGAGCAGCCATGAAAGCTTAATAAGCCTTAATTTTTTTACTGAGAGTTGAAAAAAACAGCACAAAATTAATATGATCAATTTTAGAAAATGTTAACTTTACACACAATTCAATAACAAATCGGTGCATATGGCGCCATCTAGTGACATTTATTTGAATCAAATTTTTCTTCGAGTTGTGCGCCCGTGACATAGGTGAACCTCTGCCCAAGCCTTCGGAAAATACAGGGCTGATGTTATGTTGTGTTCTTAATTAAGAAATTGTGGGCTAGTCCGACTCAGGAATCGAACCTATTGATACAGCAGTAGCTTTTTCGACCAGTTAACTAAGGATTTGAAATTGAAAAGACTGTCGTGCCAGCGATACGAAGAAGAATCGGGACAAGAAGAAAGTGGTTACTAATGACACCAGCTTTTTGTAGAAGAAATATAGGCATGCAATGCAAGAAGGTATGCCAGGCGCCGCTGAAGTCCATATTTTCTACATTGATGTTACAGGAAAAAGTACTTCAGACGAAAATGCATCTTCAAACTATACCTGAGTGAGAGTAGGAAATGCATTATTTAACTAGGGACGCAGTTTAAAATGAACGCCTTGAATATTAATAGATTGAACTGGAAATCGTGTGGAAATGACATCATGACAATAGAGAGCTCTGTAAGTCATATATTAGGGCGATGTCAGTAAGACTTATAACACTGATATAAAATACTAGCGGACGCCTCGCGGTTTCACCCGCGTAGTTCACGTTCCCGTGGAAACACATTATAAAAAGTAGCCTATGTCACCCGGGGATAGTGTAGCTTCCCAACGGTGAAAGTATTTTTGAAATCGGTCTAGTAGTTTTTAAGTTTATTCGTTACATACAAAAATACAAATCTTTCCTCTTTATAATATTAGTATAGATAGTATAGACTGCTGTCCCTCGCGGCTTCGCTCCCGACAACTGGCTTCCTACCCTACTCTACCCACCTACCTACCTACCTACATACCCTACCCTACGTACCAACCTACCTACCCTACCCTACCTACCAACTTACCTACCCTACCCTACATACCTACCTACCCTACCCTACCTACTCAACCCTACTTTTTCTTTTGATACATAATGTAGCCTATGTCCTTTCACATGATAACATCTATGTCCTTGCCAAATTTCATTGAATTCCGTTCAGTGGTTTAGGCGTGAAAAGGTAACAGACAGACAGAGTTACTTTCGAATTTTGTAATATTAGTATGGATTATTATTATATACTAGCTGACCCGACAAACTTTGTTTTGCCATAAAAAGACCAAACATTTATCTAACCTACCCTACCCTACCCTACCCTACCCTAACCTACCCGACCCTACACTACCCTACCCTACCCTACCCTACCCTACCCTACCTATATAGCCTATGTCCTTTCCCAAGTCTCAAACTATCTTCATACCAACTTTCATCTAAATCGGTGCAGCGGTTTAAGCGTGAAAAGGTAACAGACAGACAGACAGACAGAGTTACTTTCACATTTATGTATTAGTATGGATTATAATTATAACATAGTATAGACTGATATAATACTACATATCTCTATTATTATTGATCCGTATACCAACGTCGTGTAATTTATTTCGACGACACTCTCAAAACGCTGAAATGAAAACATGAAAATAAACAGGCATATTCTAGATACATACATTATAAACTCACGCCTTTTTCCCATAGGGGTAGGCAGAAACTACAGAACGCCACCTGCTACGATCCTTACATACTTAATCATATTGCATTTACTTCATCCTTGCATATTCTAGATCTACAACTAAAAATTCTACGAGTTACTTCCACGAACCCGATATATCCCTGCATGTTGGACTATGGCCTCTTGAGTCCGAGAAGTGAGAACATTTTATGCAGATTTATGCTGCGTCGTACAGATTGTGAAAATGTGTTTTCAAATTATATACTCCATAGGAGATTTAGAGCCACTTTACACCAAAATGCAACCGTAGAAGGACCTAAGTGCATATAATAGGTATATTGTGGGTAATAAGAGAGGAAATCCGGTCGGGTAGCGGGTAGCTTGCCCCCAATTCGTTATCTACGTCGGACATTGGCTCGCAGCCAACCAGGAATCTGCTGGCATTGTGTACTCTGTAATTATTATACACCATGTAGAACTTAGAACAATAGCAGTGGAAAGAATTACGAACCCAAACTCGAGGCATTTATTGCGAACTAGAGATCCGCCTCTACTTCGTACGAGTGCAATGGCGAATCTAAGGCAAAGGAGATTTTATTGATGTATCCTAGTTAAAGTTAACACAGTCAAATAAAGGTGAAAACAGCATCAAAATCCATTGTGGAGATTTAAGGTTACACTTGTCAATCATTCTTCCTTACAAACGTAGTCTGGTGATTACTCCACTGTTTGATGATGTACGTTCAAAATAAAAAAAATGTTATCAATTTGCGTCATCATTATCTAGCCCTGTATGGAAACAAAAAGTGAAAACAAAAATATATTTGAAAGTTATGAGCGTCGAAAGTTCTATATTTCAACACTAATTTGAACGCATCTTTAGGCGGCAATAAATACAATAAGAACAAGGAAAATTGCAAAACGGAAATTATACAGGGATAGATTAGTAGTTCAACAATGCAAATTGTTTTATTTTGAAAATATACATTTAGTAGTTTTTTCATGATATCTAGACTCCAAAAGATCTGTTTATAAAATTACGCACGCTCGTTTTCGTCCTAAATCATCATCCATTTCGGTAAAAACTTGCAAAAGTGCTAATTCGTACGCAAACTAGTTTCTTACTGCTCATCACAGCATCTTTTTTTTTTTTTTTTTTTTTTTTTTAAAACGTTGCCCCACACTAGGAATATCTTCCTGTATCGTGGGTGCGTTTACAAACATATAAACTCACATACACAAAGACCCAGAGCCGGAACAACTATCTGTAGGTCATACAAATATTTGTTCCGTGCGGGAATCGAACCCGCGACACGCAGCGCAGCAGTCAATCGCTCAACCACTGCGCCAACCGTGCGCCCAAATCTACCTCTTTCGCACGTGTTGTCGGATGAGATAGCATGCATTAACCCCGCGCACAAAATAGTTCGTCGTCGACTAGGGGAACCTTAAGTGGTCACACAAACAGATACTAAAAGTGATGCTTTGTTAAATAGTATATTGTAAATTTATATGAGTATTATGTAGTTCACCATTCACATTTTTATTTAAATTAATTATAGGCTCGCGCTTGACCACCATCTCACCTGATGGTAAGCGATGATGTGGTCGACGGTGAAGAACGCTTGCCTAGAAGTAACCTATTCACTCTTGACTTAAAGACCCCTAGATTGTAGCTATCGGGAAACACAGACTCCGGCAGGGAATTCCACTCCTTAGCTGTACGCATAATGAAAGTATTTCCAAAACGACACACTTCACATACACTTTTGTTTGAAAAACTAGCCGATGTCAGCAAGAAAGCTGAATTTAGTTACCGATAAGTAGAAGGCAACAAAAATACCTATGGCGAGACGATCACTTAATGTAAACGAAATTATATATTCAATCAAGTAAGATGTGGAACGGCTCCAGGGATCCAGTCTCAAAAATAATGTCAACGAGACACAAATTAATAAAACACTGTATCTAATAGCAAGACGTAAAATCCTGTCTGAATGTCTGGCATCTTTGGCAGAATTTCAAAAGGAGGATTTTAAGCAATATCAGATATTGCGAGGAGAGATACCTACTCCTTTTATCTAGAAATTTCTAATCCTTTAGAAGTCTGGGCGTTTCGGTTTACCACATATCTATTTCAAGATTAGATTTGTGTGCTGAGCTGAGTTACAGTTCTCTCTATTTTCGTTTTACTCGTATTCGAAGGGGATTTCGACTCAGGTTGAATCTAAAATGGATGTCGAAAGGCTAAATCTTGTAGAAATAGTGTTGACAGGTGGACAAGCGGTTCTGGAAGCGCGCGTGCACGCCACGCCGCCGCCTGCCACCCCCACTGCCGACGAGGGCGTAAAGCAATTTGCGCATTATTCCAATCTGGCCCGCTGCCAACCCCACTACGTGTCCCAACTTTTGACTATCCTACTATTTATTGCAGACGTACCGTTTCGCGGATAACGCAGAGACAACTTGTTTATGCATGTCCTCCTAATTTCCCAAAGTCTAACTTTTTACATTCGAAGGAGTTTATTACGTTTGTAGCTGGCCTGGCAATATTTTATAGAAACATGTCTTATCGACTGTCATTTTGACATTATGGACAAGTCGTCGTATCTATTTATGAGTAAAAGAAAAAGGTTAAAATTGTCATTCCGAGCAATGGATAAAAACTCAACAACCGACAGCAATATATCACTAGACAGCTTGGAATCAAATTTTCGAAAACCATCGATAGAAATATCGGATGAAAATGTTGATACAATACTTGTACCTTTCTATGAAAAAGACGTGCTCATAAAGGTGCCAAAAGACAAAAAACTAAAGCAAAATAATACAGGTAATAAAAATCAAGAAAGACTAAAGAAAGAACTGCTAGAATCTACTGGCTATCTGGTCAATAAAGACAGAGAGCGGAAACCAAGACAGACCACATACCTAGAGAAGTTTCGCAAGCAGTTCGCACCAAACCATATAGAACCAACGAGGGACAGAAATGAAATACGGTCAATATCACCAGAGTTTGGTGATACTGAAAGAGAAAGTATCGGCGAAGACGCTAACCATCCAATCCCAGAGTTTTACAACAGCGAGCCTTATAACGAAATGTATTATGAAAAACTCCTATGTCGTGATTTAGACTGCTATCTGGATAACTCATATGAAGAGGAACGCGAAGAGGAAATGCATTTGGAGTTTACAAAAAAATTGACAAGTAAAACAGTCGAAATGCGTGACCCAAGTCCTGAAAACCTTAGGAGTGTTTCAGAGGTAACAAATTCCCGACGCCATACTAGACGAGCGACCGTAGAACCGATACAAACTGTCAAACTAGGTGGTTTGGGACCCGACATGGAACAGATCAAACCACGACTAGAAAGAGCCAGGAGTCTGCAAAGATACTCGGAAAAAGTAAGGATGGAGAATCGTCTTAAGATTTATAAAAAGACATATCAAGCGCCAAACGACAAAAAACTTGAACGAGAGTCATCAGCCAAACGAAACAGAGAACCTGTGAAGGAACCGCCGAAAAAAGGACGCCAAGAAGAAGAACATCCATCTTATTTAGTAAATAAATCGATCAAAGAGAAGACCACCAAATCTGTCGGCAACCCATATTGTAAATCACAATTTGCTGATGTGCAGAAAAATAGAGAGATAAGCGCAGAGAAAGAACAGCGACAAAAGCAGTCAGCCTCAAAGAAGAAGGATAATGTAAATCAGAAGACAGAACCGAAACAAAAGGTTGAAGCTAAGTATGATGTTAAGTTTCAGAAGACATCAAAGGAGAGGAAAAGATCCGGTTCTGTAAGCAAGGGCATTAATACGGAGTCAGAGTCTGTGGTACCTCCAGTACAAATAAGCTTTATGGTGAACGTAGGAGGGCTTCGACAGACAAGCACTTTGAAAACATTGGAGGAGAAACATCTTATGTATCAAGAGCAAGTCAAAGCCTTCATGGAAAATAATAATGGCATATAATTTGCCCTCCTGAGAAATACCAACGAACAATTACCAAGTATAGGTGTTGTATCGTTTGGAGTTAGTACTTTGTTTTGATTATTGAAATATTTTAATAGTTATGTAAATTTATAATAAACGTTGACATGTGTCAACTTTTTGTCTTCAATAATCTAATCTTTCATTCGACCAACTGGTAATTCATCTTTTCCTAGCGAGATCTATCAAATGAAAGGCGACTAACGAAATGTATTTACATGGCAGACGTGAATGGAAACGCCGGGAGGGGACGCTCTAGAAAGACATACATAGACCTTATAGGTGATGTTCTTCAGAAAGACCAAGTGTGCAGTACCCATACCCGGTGTATGTGTGTGACTAGATGTATGAATGTGTGTGAAGCAAAATAAGTATGTACCTAAGGATCGTAGCAGTTTATGTTTGTATGTATCTATCAAATATTATCTTTATCTTAGTTACTTATGATGCATTTGATCTAGTTATCAGAAGATTTACTCGCCTAATAAATAAAGGCTTGCCTAAAAGGTGATCTATAGATTTCATCTTTTTTACAAGTCAAACCACTGCTATGTTATTAAGCAAGGTGATCTCATCAAATTGACTTGAGGAATAGTCTTGTTCACACATTTCGGAGGTGAGATTAGATCATGTCGGAGATAGACAGGTTGAATGACGTGTGGAGACAAGTGAAAGCATGCGGAGACGCCTGCGCCGCCCGCGAGACGAGCGCTGGGCTATTTCACCAAATAATTAATATATGTACTCGACTTTTTTGCTCTGTTGGCATGTTGGTAATTACTCTAGAGACTTCATAAAATAACTTTAACGTTTGCCGAAGAACCTGTGTCTGGTACATACCTACGATCCTTGTAAATTTATGTAAGAATTCATCTTTCTGTCTTGAAGACTTTCAATCTATAAAGACACATTGAAGTTTATAAATATAAAAAAAAACTTTTTTGCAAAAAAATACTACTGACTTCCAAATGAAAAACTACAAAGTGAAAAAAACTTAATTTTTGGAATACGGTGTCTTTCATAGGTACCATTTTTTTTTGCAAAAAAAGTTTTTTTATTTTTCCCTTTTTAGTTTCAACTACCTAATAGGCAAGTTGTTTAGTAAGGTCCCTATAACGCCAGAATATATTACCCGAATAACATGAAACTTGAACATAACCGGTGAAATGAGAGATTTGCGTACCCCTTTAGAGCGTAGTGGCAAGATGTTATGTTATGAAATGGTATAAACAATAAACAGACATGCGATTGATCCCCAGATTTTTACCGTTATTTATTGAAGTGTTCTGTTGTATATCTCCGAAGTTCTTCATCAGACCTACACCAAATTAAAATGGGACCAATTTCGAAACATCCTCTTTCAATCAAAAAAATAATTTTCAAAATCGGTCCACAATTGACGGAGATATCGGTGAATACACACAAAAAAAAACAAACATAAATTGGAACATAGAACCTTCCCCTTTTTGGTAAGTCGGTTAAAAATGAGAAAATGCAACTCTTTTTAAAGCCTTCTAATCCCTAAAATCACTCTAAGCTATTCATGGAAGCTATTCCAGAATAAATATACCTCTATAAATATAGACTCAACTTTATCCACTATTCCCAAGCCATTAGTCACGCCCCAAGGATGTCTCATCCCATCCTTTAATAGCAAAACAAGTCATAATTGTGATACCGGACATATTCCAAGTACAAATATTAGCCATCACTTCTAAATAATGCGTGAATGAATTCCGGTTTGGCAGAGACAGTCGCCTGCGCACTTGGTTGTATTTAAACGACCGTGTCAACTTCATAAAAAGAATTACTTACATTATATTATGTTGGCTCACATGTTTTTATATTGCAGATGTTACAGTTGAGGTTTCGTTTGCATTGAATAACCAGTTGAATGCTGTAATAGAGTGTGCAAGTCATCACCTGCTATTTTTAACCCCCGCCGGAAAAAGAGGGGTGTTATAAATTTCACGTGTGTTGCTGTGTATCTGTGGCATCATAGCGCCTAAACGGATGAATCGATGTTGTTGTAGTTTTTTTGTTTGAAAGGTGATTTTGTTGAGAGTGTTCTTAGCTATGTTTGAATAAAATCGTTTCGGCCGTTCAAAATATATAGGCGTTTTACTGTTTGAATCGGGGTGTTTTCACAAGATAAATGTGTCGTGGGTTTTTTTTAATTTTGAAATTTGACTTGTATAGCCGTGTAGATCAACAGTGGACAGGCAGGGGCAATAGTCCTTCTATAGTTTTAGGTAATCGATCCACGAAATCTCTCAAACCCATAGCCTAATGTGTTTTGTCTCCATATTCTGCAATAGTCCTGTACCAGCCGGCGCCTTTCCTTGGATGCTCTTGCGTAGAGACTAGTGCATAGATACAGGGATAATCGTCATATTTCAACCTACATGTCTAACAAGGCCTCTGCTAGTAGGGTTTGTTAAAGAGCCATTGTATCTCGCGTGGATCCACGTTTTAGGCACTCAAGAGGTTAAGCTAAACCCTGAGGGACCTTTCTGATGGTGCGACCCAATTTAAATTGCGATCTCGCATGTATTTCTAAAGAATATAATAAACGCAAATCGATGTAAATACCTATGTTTCACAAATAAATATTCTGATTCTGGTTGAATTGCATCGCATTGACCACTATCTCACCTGATGGTAAGCAATGATGTAGTCGACAGTGAAGCACGCTTGCCTAGAAGTAACCTATTCACTCTTGACTTAAAGACCCAACGGTTATGGCTATCAGGAAACAAAGACTCCAGCAGGCAATTCCACTCCTTAGCTGTACGCTTAATGAAAGTAAAATGTACCTACTTGCAATATCACTGAGTATAAAAATCCCTTATAGGTGTAGTACAAGTTGCATCACATCGAACCATCAGGAAAGTCGCTTACAGTCTGATTCAAAAAATCTCTGTACTGCTTAGGCGGTGTGTTAAGCAACAGACTGATTAACACAAACTCTCTATAGACAATTTAAATTGATAGGACAGAATCTGTTTAATATGTGCTAAACAATTTAGAGTTTTTTTTCTGAGTAAGGCTCTAAGTTGTAAGCGCCTAACTCAATACTGCAGTGAGAGGTAAAATTATATTTTATTGATATTAAGTTAATGCAGGCTTATAAAATATACTGATAGACAAATCTTTGTCGTGTCGCTGGCACGAAAGTAACTCAGATACAACCCAAAACTTTGCCACTTCTATGATATCGTTAATAACAGCACATATGTCACTCTGACTGCATGTTTTGAAAGCACAGAAGTCAGGATAGGAAAAGCGCCAATAAAATATTTGATGAATTAGCTGCACTATTCCCAAACCACTGCAACTCCTGAAAGCCAGAATCAACAGTGGCGACCACCAGAAAAGCGCCGAGGAAATGAAGTTCGACGAAGGCCCGGAGAATGAATTTAACTGTCTTGGATCCCGCAACGAAATTAATCAGAAAAGAATAACGGAGGAGTAGGAAAAATATATATTTCCACTGCCTGCCATATCAAGCAGGAGACAGAACAAACAAGGCCAATAGGAACAAAGGGTCGTTTACAACTGGGTTAAGCCCAATTGCCTAGCACCACGGATAAAAAATAGGATATGGGTCGTATCAAAAGCTTCTAAGCAATTGCTCTATTCGTCGTGCGGCATGTGATTTGTGTTCTACAGCAAAGTATGAAGATATCCCAATTTTAATCTAAAGACACCAATTTCTAAAAGCTAAAATAATCCAGAATCAATATCTTATTCATTCTCCAGTTCTCTACCACAAGATATAGACTGCGTATCCAACTGACTGTAGTATTTATCTATAGTGAAAAAAATCCCATTAAATGTTGAGCTTACCTTTATACTACGCTGTCCGAGACAATCGCAGGTATTACTTAAACGGATTGGTTCTGCAAGACTGCAATCCTTTTACTACCCTCAGATCGAGATTAAAAAAATCTAGGTCAAAAGACAACTTTTACTGTCCTTGGTGTCTTTGATACATTTAATTTTAACCTAAAAATGCCCCACATATGTATGCAAGTTTGCAAACCCGTTGTAGGTCATTATCGTTTTAAATGCATTCAATGTTGATGTAAATTTTACGATTGTTTCGTATGCAATTAATTGAACGCGTAAATCACTGGCTTATGAGTGACTACAGGTTCTAAATCAAGTGTAACATTGTCCGGGTAGTTAGAACGAAATATGGAGTACCTTAGCCTGTACATAACAGTATGGAACGTTACGAAATATCAGATAAGCAGAAACAATGAACATGAATTTCGTATCAGATGACAGAGCCTTAGCGGGCACTGTGGGCATCCATGGCCGTCGTTGTCGAAATATACAAATACGTAAATGTGTAACAACCCTTATGCAACGCGGGGCTCTTCGATACGGTTTTTGAATTCTCCATTGTACAGGGAAAGTAGAGCATGTAGATAATAGGAAATTATGCTAATGTTTTTATATTATAATATTATAAAATGGCCGCCAACGTTATGCAAACATCGTCATAATGCTTAGCTTAATTATCCACACATGGTTCGTCGACAATGCTAATTTAATTTATTTGGAGTGTTACAATGTTTTTATATTACAACAAAATGGGAATGAGACTATGAAATGTAATAATTCTTAGGTATGCTACAAATAAACAGAATGATTAAAAAAATTGTGAAAAATCTATAAAACTCCAAAAAAAAACCGGCCAAGTGCGAGTTGGACTCGCGCACGAAGGGTTCCGTAACTTTATCGCTAAAAACGGCAATATAATCACGTTTATTGTAATGGGAGCCACACTTAAATAATTATTTTATTCTGTTTTCAGTGTTTGTTGTTATAGCAGCAACAGAAATGCATCATCTGTGAAACTTTCAACTGTCTAGCTATCACGGTTCATGAGATACAGCCTGATGACAGACAGACAGATACAAAGACAGACTAGATGGACAGTGGAGTCTTAATAATAGGGACCCGTGTTTACCCTTTGGATACGGAACCCTAAAACATAACCGAGTTTAGTCATCTATGAAGATTACTAAGCTAGGTTATAATTGGTTTGGTTATCAATGGCTGATCTTGAATACATATATTTGTCTAACAATTTCGTGCATATATCTGGTCATATATATGATCCAATAAAAAACTTTTTTGCAAAAAAATACTACCGACTTCCAAATGAAAAACTACAAAGTGAAAAATAACTTAACTTTTGGAAGTCGGTGTCTTTCGTAGGTACCATTTTTTTTGCGATATGGACACCGACTTCCAAAAGTTAAGTTATTTTTCACTTTGTAGTTTTTCATTTGGAAGTCGGTAGTATATTTTTGCAAAAAAGTTTTTTATTTTTCCCTTTTTAGTTTTACCTACCTAATAGCAAGTTGTTTATTAAGGTCCCTATAACTCCAGAATAGATTAACCGAATAATATGAAACTTGAACATAACCGGTGAAATGAGAGATCTGTGTACCCCTTTAGAGCGTACTAGCGTGATGTTATGTTATGAAATGGTATAAACAACAAACAGACATGCGATTGCAGCAATCCCGAGAGTTTGGCCGTTATTTATTGAAGAGTTCTGTTGTGTATCTCCGAAGTTCTTCATCAGACCTTCACCAAATTAAAATGGGACCAATTTCGAAACATACTCTTTCAAACAAAAAAAGAATTTCAACATAACAAACATAAAGTCGAACATAGACCCTCCTCCTTTTTTTGTAAGTCGGTTAAAAAACCCTCAATAAATTATTACTATAATCCCACTAATTAAAATACTTATATGAGCTACAGAAGAATAAGCAATTAATGATTTAATATCTACTTGACAAAAACATTTTAATCTATTAAAAAATCCTCCAATTAATCTAATAATAATTCTAATATATTCAATACTTGGGCAAGCATACTATGTCTATTCTTATCCGTGGTATTGTGAATGTCTCCTTCTTTGATATTGGAAAACGTTAGATCATCTCTCGTGTAACTAATATATCTCTACTAGGAATTTTACTTTACAAGGAATGTGCGTTTCTTATTTGCGGTAGATGGCTTATCAAGAAACAAGGTATAAATCATCAACATCATCAATTTTCTTGCTGTTTTTCACAAAAAACTGACATTTATTTCAGGGACTTAATAGTTTGCATAGCAAAATGTTGTCAACCTACTTTGTGACCGCCTTTTCAGCAACTTGTTGTGGGTTCTTAGTCCGATAGTATAGAACTTATACAGTTGAAGTTCTACTTATAGTCTGTAGTATTATATTATCTGTATTATAGAACAACATTTCTGTGCCACCGCTGATCTATTGTTCTTCTTAGCGCGTCGTTCCATATACAATATTTAAATGTTATGTTTGGCCCAATATTCAGCCACGGCAATATCTATTAAGGGCCTACATACCCTTTAGTACCGTAAAAAGGGTAACTTTCTAAAGCATACTCTTTAGTAACGGCTAGGTTAAAAGGTTTGAAAAAAATGTATATTTATTATTGATTTATGTACATAATTTTGAACACAGGTTTTTTTGTGTAACTAATAGTTTTGCTTTAAAAAAATAATTATCAACACGACATTTTTTTCGCAACTTTCGGAAACTCCTCCAAAACGACTTGGATGTTTAAAAATATTTTTACACAGATAAATTGATGGCTGCAATTTCTTCATAACTAACATAGCATAAGTAAATCAAATAATATTTTGCAAACAAAACTGTTCAAAAGGAGGTCCAATATTGATATTTTGGCATCGAGCGGGCGCACGGCCAGTACTGCGTTAACATTTGGGCGTATATAGCGCCTTAATAGAGACGGAAGTTAGCCCGTTACCGTAAGCCTAGACCAAGCGATTCCCAAACCATTTTGGGCAAGGGCCCCCAGTTTCAAAATGAACTGATACCTCAGACAAATTAGAAAAATAGCCAAATTACTTTAAAAATCCGCTTATTGACTTGCCGAGTTTTTCATCTTGTACGAACTTGTGCACGCTTATCGACCTGTTGAGTTTTTTAAAAGTACAACAATGATACTTCCAACTAAAATATTAGTCATTGATAAAACAAAATGGTACACGTAACACAACTTATACATTATCTTGAAAGTTTCAAAAAGAACTTGTGTCAATTAATATAGGTCGATTTTTAGACCTCGTCGACCCTCAAAATCAGTTTTCGTTTAAATCGACGCCTGGGAAACTGACTACGACCCCAAGGGGTCATCGCAATCGAGCACTTTGGGAATCCCTGGCCTAGACAATCTTAAAATAGCTGCCTATCTATTAGCTATTGGCTATATCCCGCGGAAATTGTGCGGTGCATAGCAACTACACTAACTACGGAGTGCAATGCAATGCGGGAAACGAATCGTTATGGTGTGTGCAAATGTGCTGTGATTGGCTCATTTGTAACCCGTTTCTAATTACTGACGTACGTTACTGTTTCAGCATTCTAATTGGTGTATTAATTCAAGGAGTTTTAAGGATCCCGTGGACTGGTGCGATGCGACATTGTGACAATAATGCGATGACGGAGGCAACAAAAGGCGAACGGCAGGCTTGTATGGGAATTCGTACCGCTAATAAAATCTCGTGTTTTGGGCTATTTTTTTGTTTTAATTGGTAGTTAATACGATAGATAATCCCTTTTTACCCGACTGCCGTAGGAGGGTAATGTGTTTATCAGTCTATGTATGTATGTTTGTGCCTATTTGGCGTTCCAGAGACCAAACGCGTTGGCTGATTTTGATGATTCATACGTCAATCGATTCTTCTTAACCCTGCGAGTGTCATAAGCTACATTAAAATTGGACAATATAAAAATGGCGGCTTTTGGGTGCCATATTGTGGGGGCCCAATTTTTTTTTCTTCCACACCCATCGTGTGGGGTATCAAAATAAAGGGTTTTAAGAGATGATTTCAAAAATCGTAAACAAAGAAAAAATTATGCTGTGCAGGCGGAGGATACACCAGATTTTGGTCAGCCAGCCCGCGAATACGTATCCTCCGACTGCACAGCATAATTTTTTCCTTGTTTACGACTTTTTAGTTCGCTTTTGAAGCAGTCGGGTTTTTTGATTTTCTGATTTAACTTTTTTTTTAAATTCTTACATTTTTAGAACTTGGGACATAAAAGTTATAACCAGTTTTATTTTTGAAGGTTATGTAGGTACTAGTGTACCAATGTAGATACAAATTGGAAATTAAATTGTTTGTTGCTATCTTTGTAGTGTTTTACTTACCATTAAGTAGGTAAATTGAGATGAGGACCGTACCTACTCAGGGCATTAGGAGATACCTATGTCCAACAGCGGTCTGCAACAGTTTGACATTGACGAGTTTGATTATATTTAATGTTATTTATATTTCTAAATAACTAATTATCATTTCAATATTTGTGTTATTTTATATAAGGCAATTTCTAAAACATAACTGCGTTTAGTGTAAGACTTTATGACGTATAATTATTAAAATCTTTTAATTGATATTATTAATTAATCCGAAGTTCTAAAAATAGTAAACTTACATGTAATTATATGCCTTAGTTGCCTTAATAAGTGGTACAAATTCTATAACCGAACAACAAAAAAAGTATGCGGTACAAAATCTGCCATTCCCCTTTTTTTATTAACAGGGAATCGTCATTGAAAGTGCTAAATAGTTTATTTTCTTGGCTTTATGTAATAATAAAGTGTAGGCATAGAAAAATAAAGATTATTTTATTGAAAGTTCAATGTCGAAGTATGTGAGTAGGTATGTTCGACTTGACATTTGGACGACTGAAATAGTACATTACAGCAGAATCCAGTAAGTAAGCCTTCCTGGCCGAGTATGAGTTAACCGGACCGAACCGCAGGTGAGGTCCGGTTATATACGAGGCCAGGATGGCTTTCTTACTGGTTGAGGTTTGTATAATGCTTTTCTCAAAAATGAAAGAAAGTTTAACAACAAATTCGTTTAATTAATATTGAAGGTTACATTCATATTAGGGCAATTACTGATAGATATTGTGATCGATTTACCGGGGGCATTTATATTTGTTTGTTGTACATCTTGATTAACGGACTCTTTAATCCAACATGATTTATAAACTGAAATGACTAAATACAAACATAAAATCCCACACTATACTTCTACAACATTACTAAGTACAAAACGCAACGTGCATACTTTTTCTGCGTCGCGTTATGTGTCACAGACCCATAAAAAAAAAAAAAAAAAAAGTGTCACAGACAATAAAATGGATGTTTAAGGCTCCAAAATATATTATGTATCTCATAAAATGTCATACCAAAAAGAGATAGATATATATTTGGAGCCTCCCTCTAACCATGTTATAATGGCTAAACTCTAATCTGTGTCTGGTACTATGTTTTTTTTTTCTAAGCAGATCTAAAGAGGATGACCTAAACCGTGCGAAGCCATAAAAAAAAAAAGGGATGAAGGATGACCAAGTGTCCAGTAAGTAAATTACATACTTACTTACTGGACAGTAGGAGATTCCAAATTTAAAATCTCGCTTCTTACCGGACAGTTGTGAATAGTCTCCGGTAGAGTTCACTTTCTGGATACTTTTTAGAGATGTTATGTCAACATTACATACCATTTTTGAGAAAATGCCATTGACCTCACTAATGAAATACAAAGATATTTAAATTAAATTATATGGAACCAGTAAGTATTTTAAAGTCGTTTAGATTCCCACTTACTACCTATTTTAAATTCTCTTATCATCAATATTATATTAATTTTATAATGGTCTTTATAAAAATAATTTTACAGTCCAAAGGTGAAAATTTTATGTAAATTAATTTAAAATATTATTTTTACTTATTCTAATATGATATTCTACTTTTTGTTTTAATTGATATTTTATTCAGTAACGCGTAACACACACATTAATTTCTAGACAAAAAAGTGTTTACATTATCACTGTTTATTTAATCACCTATTAACAAAATGTCAACCAATAGTTTTAAATTCGGCTTCTATTAAATTTCCATAAAATCAAAAAAAACACGTCGTTAAAAATGTCAACTTCGCGGAAATAAAATTCAGTCGCCATATTTCGGTATCGGTACTAATTATTGAGAGAAAAAAACTAAATATTATCACTGATAATTCAAAACACCGATTAACAAAATGTCATCCAATAGATTTAAATCCGGCTTCTAAATCATTTCAATAAAAATTCATAAAAACATCGGTAAAAAAAAAGGTCAATTTCACAGAAACTCAATCGTTAGCATCACTATCGTGAGTTTCTTCTGGCACTGGCGATTACTCCACTGTTTGACGATGTACGTTCAGAATAAAAAATAATATCAATCCATCATTATCTAGCCAGCCCTTTAAGGAAACATAAAAGTAGAAAAATACAATAATTGAAAGTTATGAGCGTCGAAAGTTCCATATGTCAACACTAATTTTAACGCATGTTTGGGCGGAAATAAATACCATAAGAAGACTGAAAATTGCAAAACGGCCTCCATACAGGGATAGATTAATAATTCAACAGTACAAATAATTTTATTTTGAAAATATACATTTAGTAGTTTTTTCATGATATCTAGACTCCTAAAGGTCTGTTTATAAAATTTCGCGCGCTCGTTTTCGTCCTAAATCATCATACATTTCGCTACAAACTTGCAAAAGTGCTAATTCGTACACGAACTAGCTTCTTACTGCTCATCTCAGCTCTATATATTTCGCACGTGTTGTCGTATGAGATAGCATGCATTTTAACCTCGTGCACAAAATAGTTCGTGCCGTCGACTAGTTCAACCTTAAAGCGCACAATACCGAGTAATCCATTCTCGTTTAAATGCAGTCCAATTTGACTCAACCTACTTCAGAAGTTCCGATTAGCTGGAAAGTCATTACGGTGTTGCCTCGAGCCGGATCGATATCTAGCTGTAACTCGCAACTAGACCGAACGATCAAACGTTAGACGGACTAAAGTTAGAGACACGCTGATATAGTGTTGTCTGTGCTGTGACTGTAACTTATTCTCCAGAACATTCTAGATTTCATTAACACTTATCATAATATCACTCATCAAACGGTGGAGGAAAACATCGCGAGGAAGCCGGCATGTCCTAGAACCAACAATTCGAAGACATGTGACATCTACCAACCCACACTGGGCCCACGTGGTTAATTATGGCCCACTCCCTCTCACGGACAGGAAAAAAATAAGGAGGTGGTTCTTGCACGAATGTATACTAAGTTGGTTATGGATATGGCGTTTAAGGACTTCGGACAGAAACGGTAATATGGAGATAGGACGGAATTCAGAGAAGGAAACAGGATTATGCTTTTTAGGAAGAGGGGTAAATTGGGCTTCTTACCAAGAAGAGGGAACAACACCGCTGGATAAGGAATGATTAAGGATATGGCAGATGTTGATGATGGCCTGCAGGCTACTTGCGTAAGTAAGTTCAGCAGGGCAAAGGGATATATCCATGAAAGACTACCTGACAAATGCCTTTTAAATTTGTTCGGTATTGGCAAAAGTATTGGATGCTTTCATTAGTGAAGAAACTCTTTTCGACAAAGTCCAATAATTTTTGTCAACTATTGGAGTCAACAATCTTTGCCCTGCCGAACTCTCTTACGCAATTTGGCTGATGTTGCCCAGCAGTGGGAATGCTACAGGCTGTTTATGCTATAACATCACGCTAGTATTCTCACAGGTGCATATAGCACATCCACGTGACACTCTGAGTTATGTTTTATGTCCCCATGTAATAATAAAAAAAGTTAAATCAAAAAATCAAAAAACCCGACTGCTTCAAAAGCGAACTTAAAAGACGTAAACAAGGAAAAAAAACATGCTGTGCAGTCGGAGGATACATATTCGCGGGCTGGCTGACCAAAATCTGGTGTATCCTCCGCCTGCACAGCATGTTTTTTTCCTTATTTACGTCTTTTAAGTTCGCTTTTGAAGCAGTCGGGTTTTTTGATTTTTTGATTTAACTTTTTTTATTTATAAGTTTTTAGTTAAGTTTTTTTCGAATTAGATACATTTAAACATATAAGTGTTATATATTTTTGAAATCACCTCTTAAAACCCTTTATTTTGATACCCCACACACTGGGTTTGGAAGAAAAAAAAAATTTGGGACCCCACAATATGGCGCCCAAAATCCGCCATTTTTCTATTGTCCAATTTTAACGTAGCCTATGACACTCGCAGGGTTAAGACGAATCGATTGACGTATGAATCATCAAAATCGGCCAACGCGTTTGGTCTCTGGAACGCCACATAGGAACAAACATACATACATACATACATACATACATACATACATACATACATACATACATACATACATACATACATACATACATATATACATACATACATACATAGACTGATAAACACATTACCCTCCTTCGGCAGTCGGGTAAAAAGCGAGTCTATTGCAGTAAATTTAATTAAATATAATTTTTCACAAGCTTTTATTTAACTTGCAATATATGTATGTAAGTGTGTTCAAGAGGAGCTCGTGGCTAAATAATAACAGTTCGTACTGGTCGGACATCAAGGTTAAGCAACGCTTGACGAGGTCGGTCCGTGGATGGGTGACCATTTCAACATACCGAGTTTCCTCCGTGCCTCGGCAAGCACGTTAAGCCGTTGGTCCCGGTTGTCATTTGAAGATATTTGACAGTCGTTACGGTAAGTCAGAAGCTTGACATCTGTGCTACCCAGTTACTGGGTTGTGGAGGTCAGATAGGCAGTCGCTCCATGTAAAACACTGGTACTAAGCTGAATCCAGTAAGACTGGAAGCCGACCCCAATGTAGTTGTAAAAGGCTAGGCAGATTGATATGTATGTAAGTGTGTTTGGGTCAAATCTTGTATCTGAATTTTTAAAGCAGTTATCTTCCATCGATTAAAATGAAATTTCGCATACCTACACGTTTAGTTTGGATGACAATGCATGGTTAGCTAAGTGACGTCATTCTAAATCCAATATGGCGGACGGCTCATGTTATTTTTTGTGCACTGCCATGCTATGGGTATTAAAGGGTTTGCTGAGAAGAATACGAAAAAACTTGAAAACATTAAAAAGAAAATGTTTCTCACGGGATTTTAAAGGAATTTGCAACAACTACCTACCCCTAAGCCGTTTCATCACCTACGGGCTACGTAGATGCAAATTGAAAAGCTGGTGTGAAAATGGAAAATGGCGGACCAAAATAAAACAACAGGTAACAATACTATCGCCAACACAACTCGCGTATTGCATCGCGTTCAAAACTGTGTGATTGTTAAAACCACTATTGGAAAAGTCTATGAAACTTTAACATAAATATTTTGCTTTTAGGCTTTGGTGTCTTAGGTTAAGCCTCTTATTCATCAATTTCAACATTATTATTATTATATTCTTTATTGCACACCAAAAAATATGTATACAGGACAAAAAACAATAAAAAAAAAAAAAAAATATTTTTTATAAATAAATTATTATTATAATTTAACAAACATAATTGTTAATAATTTTTTTTAAATAAACTGCCGGACCTAGGCTCATCCTTATTCATTAGACTGTGATTCTTTAAGCGTTGATGGCACCCTGAGACAATAAAATACAACTCCGAAATAATAATATCACCGTTTTAAATGTCATTATCTTGAGATAACCTTTTAACCATTTTCTAAAAAAGTTCACACGGAAAAATAATACTTACTTATTAATTCTATCGGTGAAAAATTATCAAGTTTCGAGATTATAATAGTTTATATATAACTCACGAGCTGTAGGAGACTATAGACATTTATCTAATTAATTCATTTAAATCAACATACATTCCAGTTTTATTAAATTAGATAAACGATTTAAAGTTAGTTTTTATAATGATTTTTATGGTGCAATACAGGGGCGTAGCTACCGCCGTATCTGCCGTATCAATTTTACCCCGACGTGTGTAAGCAAAAATAAATAAAAGCTTCACAATTTTTTTTTTCGCCTGTCAGACCTGTCACTATTGTCCATAGAGGCAGAAACTTTAGAAAAACTAAAGTCATCATCAGCTATGAATGATTAATAAATCAGTTTGCCGAAAAAAAGGCAAGGAGAGTGTATCTTTAATTTGAATTGTTTGTAAAAAAAAATGGAAATAGTGACAGATAGATATTCATGATGAATAAATATTTCTTTAAATTTTATGCAAAAAAATTTTTCCAGTAGTCAGAAGCTTGAGATTTGACACCAGTCTAGACAAGGGGGGCCGTTACCCAGTTACTGTGTTGTGGAGGTCAGATAAGCAGTCCATGTAAAATACTGGTACTCAGCTGAATCCGGTTAGACTGGAAGCCAACCCCAACATAAGGCTAGGCAGATTGATTTTTTTCTTTTGTGAGAAATCTTTACCCTTCATAAGGGCCCCCAAAAAAATCGTGTCCCCGCCAAGGCACGGTACGCCACTGGTGCACTTACCACTTTTATGATACAAAAATCATAAAATCCCTTCATTGGTATCATGTATTTACTTACAAGATATTTAATTAAATTAGTCTAATATTAAATAAATTACTGTATATTTACAACGCTTAATGTCAAGGCCATTGTTGGACCATAAGCGAATTTCTTTACCTGCCATAAACAAGAAGCAAAAATGTTGTTTATACAACGACATTCTTACGGCTTGATAATTTGTATTGGTTTCGAGTGAAATATTTTGAAGTCTGAAGAGAATTAAAGAATCTACTTACGGTTCAGAGCATTGTGACACGCCAGTGTGTTACTTTGTTAGCATAATTAACGCGTTATTTCTAATAACTTAGTCAGCAACAAGATCTGTCATATGCACCCATTTGCTGCTGAAACTATGTCCATATCTGAGCCATTATCATCCACATCCCCATTTCGCTCATAACTACCCTCGTAACTTGACGTGTCAAAACTGTCATGGAGCGACTAGGAAAAAGTTAAATCAAAAAACCCGACTGCTTCAAAAGCGAAAAATCATGCTGTGCAGGAGGAGGATACATCTGGTTTTGGTCAGCCAGCTCGCGCGTATGTATCCTCCGACTACACAGCATGATTTTTTCCTTGTTTACGACTTTTTAGTTCGCTTTTGAAGCAGTCGGGTTTTTTGATTTTTTGATTTAACTTTTTTATTTATAATTTTTTAGTTATGTTTTTTTCGAATTAGATACATTTAAACATATAAGTGTTATATATTTTTGAAATCACCTCTTAAAACCCTTTATTTTCATACCCCACACGATAGGTTTGGAAGAAAAAAAAATTTTGGGCCTCCACAATGTGGCGCCCAAAATCCGCCATTTTTCTATTGTCCAATTTTAATGTAGCCTATGACACTCACAGGATTAAGACGAATTGATTGACGTATGAATCATCAAAATCGGCCAACGCGTTTGGTCTCTGGAACGCCATATAAGAACAAACATACATACATACATATATACATACATATATACATAGACTGATAAACACATTACCCTCCTTCGGCAGTCGGGTAAAAAGGGACAGTTGTATACAGGTCATATACAACTGTCCCTTACGGACACTCGAAATAACCTTGTTCTAAGAGCTTATGGTTACCCCCATTTTCTTCTTTTGGCAATCCAGAGAGTCGGACTCGCACACGAACCCGTTTTTTGCGATAATGGTACGGAACCCCCGTACCATTATCGCAAAAACGGCAAAAAAAAAAAACGTTTGTTGTATGGGAGCCCCACTTAAATATTTATTTTATTCTGTTTTTAGTATTTGTTGTTGTAGCGGCAACAGAAATACATCCATCTGTAAAAATTTCAACTGTCTATCTATCACGGTTCTTGAGATACAGCCTGGTGACGGACGGACAGACAGACGGACCGCGGAGTCTGAGTAAAAGGGTCACACTTTTACCCACGGCTTCTGCTAGTCTTGTCGTATTTATTGATCATAACGATAATGCCTATTTCAGCTATTAATATTTCCTCCGGGTTTGGACTTGGACACGGAGTCGTAAAAGTTGCAATAATTTTCATATTAAGTAATGATTAAAATCTGTTTTTTCTTAGTAAGTTATTAATTTAATTGTATATATCTTAATTATACTTTATCGTAGCAAATCGATTCGCTATTGACCGCCGGTTTTTCCTGCACAAATAAAAGTGCAAAAACTTCAGTGTCGAATTTGAATATCAGGAGTTTATTTCTTCAATTCTGTACCAAAGTAAATTGCATCAAAGCAAAAGGACATAGCCATAGCACAGTATTAGGCTTTGCTCGCACTGCAGTTTTTACGCGATTTTTGTCCGCCCATTCTACCGCCTACTACCTACTCGTACCTACCTACGACTCTACCGCCATGCGTGCAGCTTCTTAAAATTCTATAGGTCATAGAATTTTAAGAAGTTGGTAAAAAAACCCGGCCAGGTGCGAGTCGGACTCGCGCACGAAGGGTTCCGTACTATTATCGCAAAAAACGTCAAAAAAATCACGTTTGTTCACGTAGCCCCCCTTAAATATTAAGTTTATTCTGTTTTTAGTATTTGTTGTTATAGCGGCAACAGAAATACATCAACAGTGAAAATTTCAACTATCTAGCTATCTCGGTTCATGAGATACATCCTGGTGACAGACAGAGAGGCAGACATACAGACGGACCGCGGAGTCTTAGTAATAGGGTCCCGTTTTTACCCTTTGGGTACGGAACCCTAAAAATCGCGCGGAAATGATACCGCAAGAAATCAGTGTTTTGCCACACAATCCATCGCACCGCGACGCGGAATAAATTTCGCGAATATTTTCAGCTCTATGAACAGATATCAATCTGCCTAGCCTTTTCCCAACTACATTGAGGTCGGCTTCCAGTCTTACCGGATTCAGCTGAGTACCAGTGTTTTACATGGAGCGACTGCCTATCTTACCTCCACAACCCAGTAACTGGGTAACACGGTACCCCTTGGAAAGACTGGTGTCCGATCTCAAGCTTCTGACTACCCGTAACGACTGTCAAAGATCTTCAAAAGACAGCCGGTACCAACGGTTCAGCCGTTGGTCGATCGACGTGCTTTCCGAGGTATCGAGGAAACCCGGTTTGTTGAAATGGTCACCCATCCACGGACCGACCTCGTCAAGCGTTGCTTAACCTTGATGATCGACCAGTGCGGCTGTTATTATTTAGCCATGCACGAGCTTCTCTATGAACAGATAGGAAGAGACAAAAATAGCGCGGTATTGTTTCAGCAGTGCGTGTTAGTTACAATTCAGTACGCAAATAAAAATTAGCGCGAAAAAAATACGCTCGGTTACAAATCGCAATGCTTGCTAAGGCATAGCACGCACTGTGATTTTTATTCGCACGAATTTTTTTTACGCCCATTCTGTGACCTATAAAAATGAATGAAGCTGCATACTATACTATACTAAAAAATTCGCGCGAATAAAAATCGCAGTGCGTGCTATGCCTTAGCCTTACAATCCCTAATACTGTGGCCATATTCAGTAAGGCTCGTGAGAAAATACCGAATTTGAGGACAGATAGCAACGATTTAGAGAATGTCCCGATTTATAGTAGAAGATTGTGAACACCAAGCCGTTTGCTCCAGTTTTAGAACCAGAGTCTTGCGCAATTGTGCGTCTGAATTTCTTCCTACTACACTAAATTGGTGCGGTTTACTTTACAATATCCAATAGATTCCATTACCAATTCCTAATAGTTTGCACGTTCACTATATTACTAGTAATAATTATTATAAGCGTCTTGTAACCATTAATAGACTACTTACTATTATTTATACCAATAAATCTGCCTAGCCTTTGCCCAACTTCATTAGGGTCGGCTTCCAGTCTAACCGGATTCAGCTAAGTACCAGTGTTTTACATGGAGCGACTGCCTATCTGACCTCCACAACCCAGTAACTGGGTAACACGATACCTCTTGGCTAAACTGGTGTCAGATCTCAAGCTTCTGACTACACGTAACGACTGTCAAAGATCTTCAAAAGACAGCCGGGACCAACGGCTTAACGTGCTTTCCGAGGCACGGAGTAAACTCGGTATGTTGAAATGGTCACCCATCCACGGACCGACCTCGTCAAGCGTTGCTTAACCTTGATGATCGACCAGTGCGGCTGTTATTATTTGGCCACGAGCTCCTCATCTTGAACGAATAACTATTATTTATATCACACTATTAAATAGTGCCTTCCTACTAAAATTTTGCAAATGGTCGTAATTATATGAAGTTTATTTTACATTCGTGAAGAGTGGCTCTGTTTACTGTGGGATTGGAGGTTGCCCTTTTAATTATGTTTAGTTTATTAGGAATGGAGGCAGGAAACGATTTTTATTTTATTCGTTATAGGCTCGCGCTTGACCACTATCTCACCTGATGGTAAGCGATGATGTGGTCGACGGTGAAGCACGCTTGCCTAGAAGTAACCTATTCACTCTTGACTTAAAGACCCCTAGATTGTAGCTATCGGGAAACACATACTCCGGCAGGGAATTCCACTCCTTAGCTGTACACATAATAAAAGTATTCTCAAAACGTTTAGTGCGTATGGGTGGAATGTCTACCATATACCGATGGCGCTTCGCCGTACATCTGGTAGTCCGATGATGAAACGGGCTGGACGGAATTAGATCATGCAATTCCATCGCACACTCCCCGAAATGTAACCGATAAAAAACCGACAAGCTGGCAACTCGGTGACGGTGTTCAAGGCTCTGGAGCTTTGCGATACTTTTGATCTCTATGGAGTGACACCTCGTTAGAGAAGTAACTTATCTATGGCCGATTCCTATCAGTTTCCGAAACGTAGCTTGGCAATGTTACCAGTAGTAATGAGAAAGTTTCGTTTAAAGTAGTCTTCCGAGCAAAGCAGCTCCGCAGGCTTGCTACGTATCTTTTGCAAGAGCAAAACGATAGCGATATGTACGTGTATTTTATCTATTTTAGTATGTTAATAACAACTTTTTATTTTTAAATTGTTTTAACAATGCACCTGCCTTGTTATCTCTTCACCACCCTTGGTTGACTGGTAGGGAGTGCCTAAGGCATTAAGTCCGCCTTTGTACCTTTTTGTGTATGAAGTCTAAATAGATAAATAGCGATTTTTGCGCAATAATTGATCTTCAATACAAAATGTTTAGAGTTGTTGGCGGTTTATTTTTAAATAAGTGTATCTGAGATACAGCGAGCGATTAGCAAACGATTGTGTAGGACCTACCATACCTACACTGCAGTTAATTCCGACTATTATGACATACAGCGTTTGATCGCTATCTTTTTGCTCTTTCAAAAGATACGTAATAAGACTAAATGCGGAGATAAAAACAGCGCAGTTTGACTCGAAGACGACGCTTAGTACGCTTTTTTCCTTAAACGTGTTTTGTGGTCGGTACTAGCCGCGCACAAAAAGCGTATTCATCACATTTACGGTCCATTTAATTAGATTTCTTTAACAAAAGCAGACAGTAACCAAAATCAAACGTAAACGCATTTTCTTCTTGTGTCCGGAACCGCACATCGCAGCGTTATGCGTTCTGATCAAGAAACCAAAACTTAACTATCGCAATAAAACCGTACAAGGTTGCACATACAAACATAAAAACCGGAATCGATTTCAATTTGAAAATTGATGCACGAAATTGTAACGTAAACCGCTTAGCCGTAGTTTCAACGCAAGTGCATAATAATTTTACCGACAATTTTAGTCTGGAAAGCGAAATTCAACCGTTTCACGTACAGTTTAGGTTTGGAATTTCTTTGCATGGTGGTCACTGGTCGTAGAGAGGTGGTGGAGCCATTTTGCTTGGTCCACGTCACCGTCCGGTCATCAGGAACAGGTAACAGATACGGTTATCTTCGGATGTATCGCATATAGTCTCCGTACTTGTGTACTGGGTGCCAGTAAATAGTATACTCATTAGTCTTAATATAAATTGTTAGAAAATTGTTGAAACTAGACTGAAATAAGCTTAGTTTAAATGCTTGTTTAATTTTTAACCGACTTACCAAAAAGGAGGAGGTTCTATGTTCGACTTTATGAATGTTCACTAATATCTCCGTCAATTGTAGAACGATTTTGAAAATTCTTGTTTGAAAGAGTTTTTGTGTTTTTTTTTTTATCAATAGGCTCGCGTTTGACCATTATCTCACCTGATGGTAAGTGATGATGTGGTCGAGGGTGAAGCACGCTTGCCTAGAAGTAACCTATTCACTCTTGACTTAAAGACCCCAAGGTTGTAGCTATCAGGAAACAAAGACTCCGGCAGGGAATTCCACTCTTTAGCTGTGCGCACAATGAAAGTATTCGCAAAACGCTTTGTACGTATGGGTGGGAAGTCCACCATGTACCAGTGGCGCATTGCCGTACGTCTTGTTGTCCGGTGATGGAAAGGGCTAGGTGGAATCAAATTGTGCAGTTCCATCGCACACTCCTCGAAATGTAACCGATAAAAACCGACAGACTGGCCACTTATCCACTTTGTAGTTTTTTATTTGGAAGTCGGTAGTATTTATTTGCAAAAAAGTTTTTCGCTTGTGATATGCATTTCGTAAAAAATATATACAAATTGTATAAAAAAAGTAAATTCGATGTCTCAAAAATTAAAGTGTTGCTATTGGCTGGTGAAAATTAATTTAAACAATCGCAACAGCCAACATGCATTCGACTATTTGTTATATTAAATATTGCTATAATTTTCCTTCTAAAAACTGGGCCTTACTTAATTGCAACTTATCTGAAAGTAAAGAAACAAGCCCTAAGCAATTTAAATGTACTTACTTAATTAATGCGACATATGCAATAAATGTTATGGCTGTCTTCCGTTACGGATTTGCAGGTTATTAAAGAAAATTATGGATTTAGGCCCAGTTTGAGAGGAAATCAGAAAAGATTAAGATTTGACACAGTATTGCATTGCATTCGCAGGTAAGCTGTAATCTGTTGCGGAAGTCAAATGTGTCCAATATAAGCCTAATTATGTTACAGATTTAAATAAAATTAGTACTTGTTTAATTAAAAAATATAACATGACTGGTTCTAATTTATATTCGTAAGTATATTTATAATTAAGAACTTAAACAGTATCAGTACCTAATTAAGCTTATATGTAGGTATGTACGCATTAATTACTAACACCCGGAACCCATTTTTAATCTAGAATTGTTAAGTTCTTTTTTAATTCTAATGCTTGACTAGACCTCATGCTAAAGTTGAAATTGACAAGTTATCAATTTCAAATTCTTAATTCTTCAACAGGCAGCCTAATTGCGTCACATATAAATCATGTCAAATTATGGATTCGATCGCAAACTATTTTATTTTGGCAATTCAACAGTGTTTATTTTACGTTTTACGATGTCGAGTCGATGGATTTTTAACCGACTTACCAAAAAGGAGGAGGTTATCAATTCTACTGTTTTTTTTTATGTTTCTTACCTCAGAACTTGTTTCTAGGTGAACCGATTTTGATGGTTATTTTTTTATTTGAAAGCTGGTGCTTGTCATGTGGTCCCATTTAATTTCCATCAAGATCTGATGAAGAACTTCGGAGATATACATCAGTAGTCTTTAATAAATGACGGCAAATCACTTAGGACAGCTGCAATCGGATTTATGTTTATTGTTTACACTATTTCATAACATAACATCATACTAGTACGCTCTAAAGGGGTACGCAGGTGTAAACAGTTCACCTTGGTATACTAAACTTTAATCATAATATTAAGCAATGAATTAGTTACTCCTTTTGGTTGTGATGGAAACTGTGATTCAGTGTATTACGCAATTAGGGTGCTGGTGTAACATTGTCCTATAATATTGTGTATTTTTATTTAAATCCTCGCTTTCTCTCTCCTTTCTAAATAATCTATACTTAATATTATAAAGCTGAAGAGTTGGTTTGTTTGTTTGAACGCGCTAATCTCAGGAACTACTGGTTGGAATAGAAAAATTCTTTTTGTATTGGATAGTCCATTTATCGAGGAAGGTTATAGGCTATATAACATCACGCTACGACCAATAGGAGCGGAGCATAAATGAAAAATGTTGCAAAAACGGGCAAAATTATTCGTTTTTGAGAGCTTCCGTTGCGTGCGCTGCGTAAGCGGTTAAAGTTACGCAACATTCATGTATGTAGGGTAGATAGGTAGTCAGTTGACGGGAACGAAACCGCGTGGGACAGCTAGTACCTAGATACGTGTCTTACATTAATCAATTCAAGGAAACGCAAGTCGATCGGTTCTCAATCGTCTACCTAAAGATTAATCAGAGCTGCTCCTGTAAGTAGCTAGGCTCTTGCAAGTACTTGCAGGTTCTTGTAGACTCGATGTGAAAGTGGTTCAAGCCTGAACCAAGATATGCTTAAATTGCGACTAATGGTCTATTAATTAATTATATTGTGACTGTTGTTTATGGAGATTAGCATAAGTAGTGCTGCAGGCTGCTAGCTATGTTAGTGCTGCACTTAGGGAAGGAAAATTATTCTCATTTCGTGAGGTATATATTGGTGTTAGAGGAATTGTTTATTGTCTATTTAATTGAGACAAAATAGTTGTTTATGCAACGGTCATATGATAGAGGTTATTAAAACACGAGTGTGGGTTTATCACACGAGGTGAAGCTGAGTACGAGTGTTTTAAGACCTAATTATATAACGTTGAATACTCTATTGTATCTCCAATCATACAGTTGAAATAAAACAAAAGTGGAAACGGAAAAATATGAGATATCGCGGGCAATTTAGATTCTCATTGCGCATAGACAATGACACTATTTTTTTACATTACGGCAATGAGCCCATACGCACCAATAAAAAGTAAAGGTGTGCTTTATAAAATAAACAGATATTTTATGATGCAGTTGTTTGAAAATCGAAGGAAAATGTTACACTATAATATATTTTTAAAATTTTACATATCCATGAAAAATTGATACGTGTTGATACAATATATTTTGAATTCTTATTTGGAACATTACGTTGTATTGACAAGACTATTGTTCGCTTATATTTAGGATTTTAGCCGTTATTGGCTACCTAATTATTATTTATTATTATTATTATTTATGTATTTATTTAATCAGTAGTAACACATACATTTTCTATATTTAAGTTGATGCCAACATAAACTCATTAGATTTTACCGTGCACCAAAAACATCGACTACATAATACAAACAAAAATAATAACCACTTAAGTAGGTACTTAGGTAAAAAGTTACAACAAAAAGCATAAAAGTTACAGTGGGTATATGCGAAATAATTATCTAATAATAAAAAGCGCACATCAGTGACCACTCCGGCCGGTGGCGAGTTTTTAAGTTGATACAGGTTGTTCCCAAAATAAAAACTAATGTTTTTATTAATTTTTATTTTTTAACTTTATTTATGTTTTGATTTTTTTAGGTATTGTTTTTTTTTTATTGCTTTAAACTCCTTAAATATAATTAATTAGATAATATATTTTAATTGAAACTATGTTAGGTAGATACGTTTGTCGGCCTATGATTCATAGACAAAACCTTCCGATAAAGGCTTGTGATAGTAAGAATCTGTTATTGTCGCAACTGAACCTTCGAGACACGGAGTCTTTAAGTTTACTGACTTACCACAACCATTGATTTGAGTACGTTTTATTTTATCGTTCTGGAACTTACCTGAAACAAAAGTTAACAAATGGTTAAATTAATTAAATAGCATTAAGCTCGTCTTTACAATATTCACCAACGAACTTCTTTCACACGACAATTTTACCATTGAATATTGACATTCCCTACTGTTTATACAAAGGCAGATAAAAAATCTATCTGCGCTAGACTTTTCCCAACTATGTTGGGGACGACTGCCAGTCTAACCGGCTTTAGCTAAGTACCAATGTTTTACATGGAGCGACTGCCTATCTGACCTCCACAACCCAGTAACTGGGTAACACGGTACCCCTTGGCAAGACTGGTGTCAGATCTCAGGCTTCTGACTACCCGTAACGACTGTCAAAGATCTTCAAATGACAGCCGGGACCAACGGCTTAACGTGCTTTCCGAGGCACGGAGGAAACTCGGTATGTTGAAATGATCACCCATCCACGGACCTACCTCGTCAAGCGTTGCTTAACCTTGAACCCGTGCGGCTGTTATTATTTATCCACGAGCTCCTCTCAGGTACATACATAGGTAGATAAATATGCAAAAATATGACCTTATAAAAATCATTTTTAATATAACATCTAAAACATAATATTGCTAGAATTCAATGAAAATCTTAAATACGTTACTTTAAAATATGAATATTCATAATCCTATATTCATAATTCCTTCAATATATTGTGAAATAAAAATCCCACACGTATCTTTGATAGTACTAAATTAGAGATACTTAGATTATAATATTCATCTGTTTTAACGACCCAATAAAACATTACAATACTATTGAACTTTACAATAATGGTTATAAGATCACTTTGATCTGAATCTTCTCATCAAAGTGCAATTACAACTGTTTTAATTGATTTTAATATTTTTAAATCACTGTTTAGGTTATAACGATTCTGAAACTTTGATTGCACTGTTTTGAAATTCAATTTAGACCAATTGATGAGTAGATCTAACTAATTCAAAAGTTTGAATTAGTTAAATATAAGATAAGATAAGATGGTTTGGCCATGTTGAGAGGATGAATGAAAGTCGACTAACGAAAGGTATTTACAAGGCAGACGTGAATGGAAACGCCGGGAGGGGACGCCCTAGAAAGACATACATAGACCTTCCCGGCGAGCATGGCAAACCCAAGACGTTTGTGACAAGACATGATAAAATTTGTCCATGTCTTACAATTTGTCATTTATGCTAGCACGGGTCAACCATGTGACATATTTTAAAGGCGCGACATGCCTTTTTTGTTGCTTCCCGGCGAGCACGGCCTACTGTACCATGGCTTGAGTCACACATTTCAACGCAATTTGGGCGATAAAGTCATTTTGTCTTAAATACTAGTACCGGCGGCGTGAGAAAATTTCGTGACGTTTATTTGGGACTCATCGGGTCTTAATTGCTAATACGGGCGCACCCATTTTGTCACAAATGTCACATTTCGACAGATGATTTAGAAAAAAATATCACTTTCGTTCGGAGGTGGTGATAAAATTTTATAGTTGAAAAAAATATATTTGCCTTCTAATTACCTACTGCACAAAATGGCAATAAATTCATTTTGTGTTTATGGTGATCAATGCTTATTAATTAATTGAAGGATTATTAATTACTTTTATATTATTACTTTTTTATAATTGTATTTTTTTTTATTCTTGTTCTTATTTTTATATATTTTTTTTTATACCATATTCTTCTTACTTTCTGCATTTTTAAATGTTTCTTAAATAAAATCCCCAAAAAACATTTAAAATATAAATAATTTTCACAATTATTCTAATATGTTATCAAACAAACAAAGAAAAATAAAGTGTGCATATGTCTATGGTCGTAGGTCAGATATTAATTTATTCCCAACAAAATTAAAAAGTTATTTAGCTGTATGAACGGCATACTTTTTTACGTATTATTTTATTTAGTCGTCTATTCAAATTATGTCGTACGTTGAAGTCAACAACAAGAAAAGCAAGTCGCGCCTGTAAACTATGTCACATGGTTGTCCCGTGCTAGCATATAAGACAAATTGTAAGACATGACATATTTTATCATAACTTGTCATGACCGTAGTTCAAGTCGAAAATCAAGCAATGTAAGAGTAAGTAAGAGTAATTAAAATGTAAGAGTAATTCATGTTGGGATGCTGCTAACATGGGGGTAGCAAAGGGGGGGGTGAAATTTTGGTTATTTTTTGGCTAGGACATACCGTTTTCGAGATATCATTTTGGAAATATAGAGCGTTTTAAGCAAAATAAAATAAGATACGGAGGCAAATAATTCGGAAACAGTGCGTCGTAGGGCTATGCTTCTCCGAACATAAATGGTTTTTATGGCCAAGGTTAAACCGAAACTGCAATAAAATTGGAAAATTTCCAAAAATGAAAAAAATAAACGTCAAAAAGTTATGCCACAAGTCAAGAAAATATCTCACGCCGCCGTGCTAGCATTTAAGACAAAATGAGTTTATCGCCCAAACTGTGATTAAAAGTGTGACTTAAGCGATGTCACAGTAGGCCATGCTCGCCGGGCTTATAGGTGATGTTCTTCAGAAAGGCCAAGTGCGCAGTACCCATAACCGACGTGTGTGTATGACTAGATGTATGAATGTGTGTGAAGCAAAAGAAGTATGTAAGGATCGTAGCAGGTGGCGTTCTGTAGTTTCTGCCTACCCCCATGGGAAAAAGGCGTGAGTTTATGTATGTATGTATCTATATTTCAAATTTTGCAAAGATGTTGAATAATTTTTAAATAATTATGCTTATTTAAAAATCGATCATGGTGCATTATGTTACCGTTTATATGTTTCGATTTTAAGATTAAAAATCCATACTCTCGCTTCGTCGGCGACAGCAAGTAAAAACTTATTAGTGCTTACCATAGAGCACAGAGCCACTCCAGGGGAAGTAAATATTGCTAGATATGGCATTGTTAAGGCGGGTACAGACTGCTGCAACGCAACATGCAATGCAACACGAAACGAGCATTGCATCAGTGTAGACGCGGGGCGCGCACAACGTGCGCACGAACCGCGCATGTACCTACTCACATCTGTTTCCGAGATGCGCGCGAACGGATCGCTCAGTCTGATCGCTCTGTCTGTCTTGTTCCATGTTCGCGCGCGTCTAGCCGTACACACCACACAACCTGTCCACACTGACGCTCCGCGCATACTGCGCGCCTCTTTGTGTTCGGGGAAAAAACCGACAAATTTCGGGTCGCTACGCGCAAGAGTTGCAACAATCTGTTCGTGCGCGTAGTAGACGCGGTTCGTGCGCGCAAGGCGTCTACACTATGGGAATTCTGTTACTTTACATGATACATTGCAGCAATGTGGACGTCAAATTCTTGCATTGCATGTTGCATTACATGTTACATTGCACCAATGTGTACCCGGCTTTAGAACATTCAGAACATTCCTTATGAACAAAGCGTGATAGTGAGTTTCACCGTTTACTCACACAAACTGGCGGCCTGTGACAATTTTGACTATGGCTATATATGCTCTGGCATACTTCTGCGCAGCGCACATTCTGCGGACACGATTATTAGGCCAGAGCAGTGGTGGCCCTGTGGGTAACGGCCCCGACTTACGTGTCATAGGATCGTGAGTTCGAACCCAGGCAGGCGCTTTACTTTGTGTAAATTATTGCATCACCACTGCTCTTAAAACGGTGAAGGAAAACATCGTGAGGAAACCGGCATGTTCTAGAACCAAAAATTCGAAGACATGTGACATCCACCAACCCGCACTGAGCCCGCGTGGTGTATTAAGGCCCATTACCTCTCTCACAGAGAGAATGCCTGTGTCCCAGCAGTGGGAACATTATAAGAATGATGATGATTATTAGGTATTATAGTAGAGTCTATCTTTACTGATAGCTATAACTAGGTAGTCAACAGTGAATAGGTTTCTTCCAGGCAAGCGTGCTCTATGGTTTACTATTTAGTGTGATTTTGGTCAAATACGATCACGTTAATAGGTAATTTGCACGATCTAATTCCACCTAGCCCGTATCATCATCGGACTACCAGACGTACGGCGATGCGCCTTCGATACATGGTGGACATCCCACCCATACGCAGAAAACGTTTCGGAAACACTTTTATTATGCGCACAGCTAAGGAGTGGAATTCCCTGCCGGAGTCTGTGTTTCCCGACAGCTACAATCTGGGAGTCTTTAAGTCAAGAGTGAATAGGTTACTTCTAGGCAAGCGTGCTTCACCGTCGACCACATCATCGCTTACCATCAGGTGAGATAGTGGTCAAGCGCGCGCGAGCCAAAAGGATACAAAAAAAACGGCACAAAAATCACGTTTGTTGTATGGGAGCCCCACTTAAATATTTTTTTTTTCTGTTTTTAGTATTTGTTGTTATAGCGGCAACAGAAATACATCATCTGTGAAAATTTCAACTGTCTAGCTATCACGGCTCATGAGATACAGCCTGGTGACAGACAGACAGACGGACCGCGGAGTCTCAGTAATAGGGTCCCGTTTTTACCCTTTGGGTATGGAACCCTAAAAAGGAAAAAATGTCTTCTCTATATTATTCGTTTCTAGCTAGCGTCTACTAGAGCATTTATTTCGTGCTGTATAGTATCTCTACCTTTTTAAGGAGTACAAATAAGGTCCGATTTTTAAATAAACATTTAAAGCAGTGGCTTGCCCAAATTTGGTGATATCTCCTATATTTGATTAAATGGATATTAATATGTAGAAATGTGGAGTTGTGGACATACCTTTTTAAAGTTTGGTGCGTTGCAAAGGTACCTAATTGATGTTAGTATTTACGTTTAAATGTGTTTTAGCATTGGAGAATTAAATATGGCATCAGCGTGCTTTGGTATTATGGAAAAATATTACATGATTCTTGTATTACAATTATGAAGAAGTTCAGTCTTTTTACAAGCTTTTATTTAACGTGCAATATGTAAGTGTGTTCGTGTCAAATCTTGGAACTGAATTTTAAAGCAGTTATTCTCCACCGATTAAGGCGCCGATTCTATTGAGTAGCTGATTTTAAAATAAGAATCACGTCTAAACGGCTAGTCGTAATTTTTTGAAAAAATACGTGTTATATAAAACCATTTGCTTAATAATTTGATCTAAGCAAATTTTGAGTTTTATTCGTATAACATTGTGTAATTAATTTGTAAAGTTATGTCAAAAACGGACAAAAACACGACAATCGCACCAAAACCGTCGAATGTATTTTAATGAAATCGACACCATCTCAAAGACAATTTAACTATCTACATTTTGATCTGAAGCTTTTTTTTTAAAGTCGTAGAATAATAAGGAAAGTACAAAAAAATACTAAATTTTGGGTCGCGCGGGTGTCAAGCGAGTGCGCGTTTTGTTCCCTCAAGGTCGTTGGCGTTAGTCGTCGTCATTGCATACACGTTTAGTTTCGACAACAATACATGGTTAGCGAAGTGACGTCATTCTAAATCCAATATGGCGGACGGTCCAAGATGGCCGACTAATATTTTTTTGTGTACTGCCATGTTATGGGTATCGAATGCAAGTTTTGATGAGTAGAATACGAAAAAATCTTGTTTTAAAAAAGTTTTTCTTTTAAATCTTTTAATTAAAACCAGCCTGTGACTGTCCTTCTGTAGGGCAAAGGCCTCTTCTCATACGAGTTAACTTTAAAAAATAGAAAAGTAGATTAAGGCACTTAAGGTTAAATTGATCGACCTACATAGAGGGCAGGCCAACAAGAAAATAGGACTTCAATATCAATAGTGGTCAACAGGACATATACCCGTAGTTTTTATATAATGTCATAATGATATACCAGGCTAGGCTATTATGTACCTTAAAGACGTAATATCTTTAAGATACATAATAGCCTAACCTGGTATGAGACTACGATAGAACTTTAATATATACACAACTGTATCTATCAAATCTAAATAGGTATTCGTGCCTTCTAGATCATTAACAAAAAATCATGCTGTGAGCATGATTTTTCTTGTTAGCAGCTTTTTTGTTCGATTCTTAATCAGTCGGGTTTTTGATTTTAAATTTAAACTTTTTTTATTTACAACTTTTTAGTTATTTTTTTCTTTTTCGAATTACTTTTAAACATATAAGTGGTATATATTTTTGTAATCACCTCTTAAAACCCTTCATTTTGATACCCCACTCGATGGGTTTGGAAGAAAAAAAAATTGGGACCCGCACAATATGGCGCCCAAAATCCGCCATGTTTGTTTTTTTAGAACTTCACCTACCTAAGAACACTTGGGCGGTCAAGACTTATCTATCGATGTCTTTATATAATTCGGTAAAGTGGTTTTAAAGATATAAGGTAATAAAGAATATTACATACATACGTACATACAAGATACGTCGGGTAAAAATGTATTAACAAACTCATTGCAGACTTACTTAAAATTTTATTTATGCGTTCCGTATGCCTTGCATTTGAAGTTAAACCCGCGTGTGATAATTATGCGTTCTGTCGCAATCGCTAATCTGCACATCTAGTTTACGTTAGCATATATAATATTATCATACTACACGTTAGCCTGCACTTTTAAAAGTAAAACTTGTTACGTAATCGCTAAATCATAACGCACGGTTGCCGAGATTTTCTGATTTTTGCATATAGAGAATTAATGTTTTTATATTATCGTGCAACAAATTACCACACCTATTATAAAGGCAAATTATATCGCAAAACGCAAATTAAACGTAAAAGTACTACAAAAGTAATAAATCTCAATAATTACCGCCCTTTCGTTTATTAGCAAATAGTTTTAACGTTTAATTGTTGCATAAAAACATTCGATGTTTGTACACAATACCGACAATAAGTGTTATGAAAGATTATCTAACTTTCTTAATATACCTATGTCAAGACGAGACTAATTGTTTAACATAATTCTTAATAAACTTTGAGGACGGTAGGTACATATTGCTTCAAATTATGATGGACCAATAATAAGTTTGGGTAATACAAACAATAATAGGCTTGTTAATTTCTTCATGCATGATGCAGTAAGAGTGTATAATAATATAATATTTATTAGCAGAACAAGTTTGACACATATTAATGTACACATAATTGTCAACTAGGGTACAGAGAAATAAACAACAACAATAGTGTGCGAAAGATATGAAAGTACAGTCAATACAACAGATTTTAGCCCTGACTCCTAAACTAGGAAGATCCTGTATCTTAGGAGGCAGTGTCTTCGCTTAAATAGTGGACAAAAATATTATGAGCGTACTAGCAGACTCGGATAGTCACCGACATGATACAGAGTAAATGGTAAATATAATTATATTGAAAGACAAAGTCAAATATATTTTTCAACTAGGCCAATAAACGGCACTTTTGAACGTCAAATAAATTAAAATTAAAATTTACAAATAATAAAAAATGATTCTACCGTGCATTCGGAAACTAGATTGTTATGGAGACGAACGCACAAGAAACTCCATATTTACTCTTGTTAAAGAAAATAGGTGTTTTACAATATTTACATAAGTTCATACATTAATATATGTGAGGACTATTTAAACACGATTTAATAGTATTTTTAATTAAATACTAATGTATGTATGTAATTGTTGTTAAATGATTTTATTTCCGTAAGTTGGTTTGTATAAACACTTATACATGTCAAACATATTTTTTAAAACTAGATGAGGTCGGCGTTTCCTATCTGACTACTCTGAGAAGAAAGGCCTAAACAAACTCAGAGGTCACAGTCTCTTTTAAAGTCCAGACATAATCTTGGTTAGATCATGTAGATTGATGTCTGAATGGTATTTTGAGGAAAGAACCAGCCAGATTGAGTGGACCTGTCCAGTCAGTGCACGAATTTGTCAGTAATCGTGTAGCTCAATTCCGAATTTAAGGAGCTCAACGATTAGACGAACAATACTAAAAAAAAGACATTCGGTTAGGTCGCATAAATTACTCAAACTGCCAGACCATGATTATAACTAAGGGAAAATTTTAAATAAATAACAAAGAAAAATATGACCCACATAGTCTTCACATTCACAATAATTAAAATAATAAAATACTTTAAAAACCGGCCAAGTACGAGTCGGACTCACGCACCTAGGGTTCCGTACCAATATCGCAAAAAACGGCACAAAAATCACGTTTTGTTGTATGGGAGCCCCACTTAAATATTTTTTTCTGTTTTTAGTATTTGTTGTTATAGCGGCAACAGAAATACATCATCTGTGAAAATTGCAACTGTCTAGCTATCACGGTTCACGAGATACAGCCTGGTGACAGACAGACAGACGGACCGCGGAGTCTTAGTAATAGGGTCCCGTTTTTACCCTTTGGGTACGGAACCCAAAAAAGTAAATATGCATGTCATTGCAACAATACCAAAAAATATAACAATTGGGACAGAAATCTTCATCGTTACAGCTGAAAACATCATTTCAAAACTGGACATAGACCTTCCCTTGGCGTCTTCACAGATCCTTTACTGCTGAAGTCCGGTGGATGTGAGCAGCTGTGACGACGCCAAGGGGAGACCTATGTCCAGTTTTGAAATTATGACCTACCCGAATGTCCTTTCTTTGGTATTGTTCGTCGAATCGTTGAGCTCCTTAAATTCTGAGTTGAGCTGCACGATTACTGAAAAATGCGTGTACTGACTGGACAGGTCCATTCAAACTGGCTGGTTCTTTCCTCAAGACACCAATCTACATGGTCTTCACATGATCTGACCAAGATTATGTCTGGACTTTAAAAGAGACTGTGACCTCTGTGTTTGTTTCAGCCTACATCAGGTCATCGGACATACGGTCGGTGTGTTAGATCAATCAATCATTTTTAGTACTTATTAATAACTAACATAGAGCACAGTTTACATTGCCCTTTCGGTATATTACAGGTACTATAAGCTTAACCCGTTACTGTAACCCAGTTGGTAACCCTACATTTAATATTTATGCGTATCGGAGGACCTCGGCTGTACCTACTCCATATTTCTTTTATTCACAAAACGCCATTGAAGAGAACAATTGGAAACATTGTTTGAATTTTATTTCCTCGTCGATTTAAAACGTGTACAATGGTCGTAATTCACGGATCATGACGCAGGTTTTTTACTTTTAACATTGTTGGATACAGTATTTATTATCGTATAGTATTCTGGGTTTTATTTACAACATTTACTGATCAAATCCATACTTCCAAGTAACTCTGTCTGTCTGTCTGTCTGTTACCTTTACACGCTTAAACCGCTGCACCGATTTAGATGAAAGTTGGTATGAAGATAGTTTGAGACCTGGGAAAGGACATAGGCTATATAGGTAGGGTAGGGTAGGGTAGGGTAGAGTATTGTAGGGTAGTGTAGGGTCGGGTAGGGTAGGGTAGGGTAGGGTAGGGTAGGGTAGTGTAGGGTAGGGTAGTGTAGGGTCGGGTAGGGTAGGGTAGGGTAGATAAATGTTTGGTCTTTTTATGGCAAAACAAAGTTTGCCGGTTCAGCTAGTATTATATATATAGGGTCTTGACATGCCTACATTTAACACCAAATTCAAAACTCGTTTTGAACAGCTCGTTTATATAACTCAACATCTCGAAATAATCTTAATTCATGTTTTTAGAAGTTTTAATGCTCACGGCACTGTCAATAGTTGCGATACAAATTGAGCAACTTGTATCAAGCGCAAGTTCGATCATGCATGGAGTACTGTTCTCATCTCTGGGACGGATCTGCCAAATACCAGCTTGACGCACTAGAGTCGATCGAAAAACGAGCCAAGAGACTCATCGGCGATGAGGCGCTGGTCAAGTCAAAGTTCCAGAGTCTTGAACATCGTCGCCGAGTTGCCAGCCTGTCGGTTTTTTATCGGTTACATTTCGGGGAGTGTGCGATGGAATTGCACGATATAATTCCACCTAGCCCGTTTCATCATCGGACAACCAGACATACGGCGATGCGCCATCGATACATGGTAGACATCCCACCCATACGCACAAAACGTTTTAGGAACACTTTTATTATGCGTACAGCTAAGGAGTGGAATTCCTTGCCGGAGTCTGTGTTTCCCGATAGCTACAATCTAGGGGTCTTTAAGTCAAGAGTGAATAGGTTATTTCTAGGCAAGCGTGCTTCACCGTCGACCACATCGCTTACCATCAGGTGAGATTGTGGTCAAGCGCGAGCCTATAGGTTAAAAAAAAAAAGTTATTTAGTGTCAGTGGCATTTTATGGGCCCTTAGTTTTTAAGGGCAATGGCCCTTAAAAACTAAGGGCCCATAAAATGCCCGTGACAGCTGAAACTTGCGCTCACTCAGCGCAACTGGCTCGGTCACGAATATGGCGTATCTAGTCCATCCAGGCGCGGCGATTCCTTTTTAACCGATTTTCCAAAAAGGAGGAGGTTATATGTTCGTTTTTTTATGTTCATCGATATCTCCGTTAATTGTGGAACGAATTTTTAAAGTACGCTCTGAAGGTGTACGCGGATGTGTACAGTTCACCTTGGTACACTCTCATTTCACCGGTTATGCTCAAGTTTCATGAAATTCGGGTAATCTATTCTGGCATTATAAGTACCTTACTAAACCATTTGCCTATTGAGTAGGTACTCGTACAACTAAAAAGTGAAAAAATAAAAAAATACTATCGACTTCCAAATAAAAAAACTACAAAGTGAAAAAATTATTTTCTTTTTGGAAGTAACTAAAAAGTAAAACAATAAAAAAAATAAAAAAATACTACCGACTTCCAAATAAAAGAAACTACAAAGCAAAAAAAAAAATTTCTTTTTGGAAGTCGGTGTCTTTGGTAGGTACCAATTTTTTGGGTTATGGACACCGACTATTATATTGAAATATTTTTTTTTATCTAATATATAAAAATAAGTCGGGTTTTCCTTCCTGACGTTATAACTCCAGAACGCACGAACCGATTTCCATGGTTTTGCATTCGTTGGAAAGGTCTCGGGCTCCGTGAGGTTTATAGGTAGGGTGGGGTATGGTAGTGTAGGGTAGGGTAGTGTAGGGTAGTGTAGGGTAGTGTAGGGTAGTGTAGGTTAGGGTAAGGTAGGGTAGGGTAGTGTAGGGTAGGGTAGTGTAGGGTAGGGTCGGGTAGGGTAGGGTAGGGTAGGGTAAGGTAGGGTAGTGTAGGGTAGGGTAAGGTAGGGTAGGGTAGATAAATGTTTGGTCTTTTTATGGCAAAACAAAGTTTGCCGGGTCAGCTAGTTCTGTATATTTTGGATATCCAATTTGTGGCTCTCAAAATAACTTCCTCTACAAATCAGACCTCAAAACACCAACCCACACATAACTCAAAATGGGCGGTGCAACACAGCAACGTGAAACACGCTTATCGATACCACAAGTCTATTAACCTACTTAGTTTGCGTGAAAAGTCAAATTAAATTGATTAATCCGTGTCCTTAGCATTCTAGATGTAATCTAGGTACAGATGTTACAATATTACTGCTGTATCGTATGATTGACGACTGTTATTATGTTCTGTAGCAGTTTTGTAATCAATAGAAGGTTGAATGGTGAAGGTCGTGGATGGTGGCTGACTTGACCATTGAACACAACGCATCCACTATTCATCCTTATTAGAAAGGTGTGTATTGGCTGTTCAGTCTTCTGCATTTTGTTATTGCTGCATTTTACTAAATGGAAAATAAGTATTTTTTTTCTTGTTTTTTAGGGTTCCTTAGCCAAATGGCAAAAAACGGAACCCTTATGGATTTGTCAAGTCTGTCTGCCTGTCCATTCGTATGTCACAGTCACATTTTTTTCCGATACTTGAGAACTATGCTGTTGAAACTTGGTAAGTAGATGTATTCTGTGAACCGCATTAAGATTTTCACACAAAAATAGAAAAAAAAAACAATAAATTTTGGGGGTTCCCCATACTTAGAACTGAAACGCATTTTTTTTATCATACCCATACGTGTGGGGTATCTATGGATAGGTCTTCAAAAATGATATTGAGGTTTCTAATATATTTTTTTTCTAAACTGAATAGTTTGCGCGAGAGACATTTCCAAAGTGGTAACATGTGTGTCCCGCCGCCCTGTAACTTCTAAAATAAGAGAATGATTAAAATAAAAAAAAATATTTACATTACCATGTAAACTCCAACGAAAATTGGTTTGAACATTGAACGAGATCTAATAAGTAGTTTTTTTATGAATACGTCATAAATCGTAAACCGCAATTTACCAAGTACCGAACCCTTCGTGCACGAGTCCGACTCGCACTTGGCCGGTTTTTTTATTATTATTGATAGACTCGTGCTTGGCCACTATCTCACCTAATGGTACACGGTGATGTGGTCGACGGTGTAACACGCTTGCCTAGAAGAAACCTATTCACTCTTGACTTAAATACTCCCAGGTTGAAGCTATAAAGAAAACATACTCCGGCAGGTAACTCAAGTAAATACTTAATATATTCAAGCATTAAATTAGAATGGTTTTTGATGTATTGAAGTTGTATTTTAACTGCATTTTCTGTATCTATTATTTAAGCAGAATACACCATAATGTAACACTAAAAAACCGCGAGTTGGATTCGCGCACGGAGAGTTCCGTACCATTATCGCAAAAAACGCCAAAAAATACATGTTTGTTGTATGGGAGCTCCACTTAAATATTTATTTTATTCTGTTTTTAGTATTTGCTGTTAAAGCAACAGAAATACATCATCTGTGAAAATTTCAACTGTCTAGCTATCACGGTTCATGAGATACAGCCTGGTGACAGACGAACAGACAGACAGACAGACGGACCGCGGAGTCTAAGTAATAGGGTCCCGTTTTTACCCTTTGGGTACGGAACCCTAACAAGTAACGTTGTATTTAACTCATACACATCGCACTGTCAGTTTTTAGGGTTCCGTGGCTAAATGGCAAAAAACGGAACCCTTATAGATTCGTCATGTCTGTCTGTCTGTCTGTCTGTCTGTCCGTCCGTATGTCACAGCCACTTTTTTCCGAAACTATAAGAACTACGCTGTTGAAACTTGGTAAGTAGATGTATTCTGTGAACCGTATTAAGATTTTCACACAAAAATAGAAAAAAAAACAATAAATTTTGTGGGTTCCCATACTTGAATCTGAAACTAAAAAATTTTTTTTCATCAAGAATGATAAAACTAAAAAAAATATATGATGTACATTACCATGTAAACTGCCATTGAAAATTGGTTTGAACGAGATCTAGTAAGTAGTTTTTTTTAATACGTCATAAATCGTAAATTGCTATTTACCAAGAACGAAACCCTTCGTGCGCGAGTCCGACTCGCACTTGGCCGGTTTTTTTCTGTTTTAATGTTTCCAATAATTATAGCAGGCACTCGCGTGTGTATTGTTTTGAGGCAGATTTCTAATGAATGGAAGGTCAACAGGTGAAGGTCCATGGTGGTGGGTGAGCTGACCATTGAATGGTAAGATAAATAATAGGCTTCGATGCGTTGTGGTTAGTTTAGTAATAGATCGTTAATAAGAAATATATGAAAGGAACGGAATGCCCATGTAACACCCACTCCTATCAAGATCGGAGACTCTACACTCGAAGTTGTGGACGATTATGTTTACTTGGGACAAACGGTCCAGTTGGGTAGGTCCAACTTCGAGAAAGAGGTCAACCGTCAAATCTGACTCGTCTGGGCGGCGTTCGGGAAGTTGCGTGGTATCTTCTCGTCCAATTTACCGCAGTGTCTCAAGACAAAAGTCTATGACCAGTGTGTGTTGCCAGTGATCACCTATGGGACCGAGACGTGGTCGCTCACAATGGGCCTTATCAGAAAGCTTAAAGACACCCAAAGGGCAATGGAGAGGGATATGCTCGGAATTTCCTTGCGTGATCACGTCAGAAATGATGATATCCGCAGGAGAATCAAAGTTACCGACATAGCCCGAAGAATTGCCAAACTTAAGTGGCAGTGGGCCAAAAAGTTCTAAAATGGTGACCGCGAACCGGCAGACGATACGTTGGAAGGCCTCCCACTAGGTGGACCGATGACCTGGTTAAGGTAGCGGGAAAGCGCTGGATGCGAGACGCACGGGATCGGTCAATGTGGCGACGCCTGGGGGAGGCCTATGTTCAGCAGTGGACGTCTTTCGGCTGAAATGATGATGAATTATGAAAGGAACTGGAGGAAAGTGCAGACTTTCATAAAAGTTTAAGTATCGTCTATCCCATGACGCGTGTTTCGCACACCATAAGCTATTGTTATTCTATTGTCTCTAAAATTAGACGCGCAATGGGTAGTTTGGATGTTGTAGTTAAGTATACCGAGATCTCTGAACTGGTTAGCACCTGTTAAGCAAGTAATTAGCAAAATTCTCTATAGAGAACTTAAAAGGTGTTAAAACTGTTCCGAGATTTTTATGAATAAAACTGGTTTTTACCAGAATATACAATGATGTAACACGCACACATTGTACTTCAGTGAAAGCGTTTTACAAATAAAATGACTCATAAAAATGACAATTAACGACAAAATGTCGACAATTAAATCATAAATTTACATAATTAACGTATGACAGCAGCAGTAGTTATGACAGTTTCACTACTACCCTCTTTCTTGTAAACACAGTTATTACAAAAAAACGTTGGTCGCTATTTGCAATGGTTTGTGCGGACGTTGCAAAATTGTATCAGTGCACGCAAAACAATTTACTTGTGGTTTCTTCTCATATTCAGAGCAGAAATTAGAATGATGAATTACTACTATAATCAAAATAACATGCAATTTATTATCCCGCGGCTTCGCCCGCGTTTAATATTAGATTATGCAACAAGGGGATAAATAGAATAGAATAGAATACTCTTTATTCTTCTTTATTTTTTTTCGCTGGATGCGGGACGCACAGGACCGGTCAGTGTGACGACGCTTGGGGGAGGCCTATGTCCAGCACTGGACGTCTTTCGGCTGATATGATGATGATGATGATGACTCTTTATTATGTACACCATAAAAGTTACAGAAAGTATATATGAAGAAAACATTACACTGGGTGACACAATGGGCGGCCTTATCGCTAAAAGCGATCTTTTCAAGACAACCTTAGGATGGATTTTAAAAATGAAAGGAAAGACTGAGAGACTGTAGGTAGTCTTTGGTGTAAATATTTATATATACAATAAATCCATATATATATATATTATATAGACAAATATATACATTAACAAGTATGAAACAAAACATTGTAATCAAGAAAAAGAGACAGGTAGTGATTCTTCTCCATAGTTTTAAAAATGGGCAGAGATTGAGCACGCCTTATTGACACGGGCAAAGCATTCCACAACCGCACCGTTTGAACCGTAAAAGATTTGTCGTAAAAGCTGGTGGAAAGCATTGGCATATCTAGTCCCAAGTTTTCCGATGACCTCAGATATCTATTATGTGTGTCATAAAGGAACTTGAAACGTTCTTTAAGATAAGAGGGGGTTGTAGGTCTTACGTCACGGGTGGCATGTTGAATCCTGAGCGTAACGAGGGAAGCGAGGAAGTTATATAGAGTCCTGAGTAAAGCGAGGGGTTCAAGCTGCCCAAGACGTCTGTATTCCAAAGAAGCATACTCTACCTTTTACACCTTCAGTGAGACAATAAAAAGGCAGAGCTCCATATATGTATTTATTTTGTTATTAATTTTGATAAGTTCGATCTTGCATGGAATACTGTTCTCATCTCTGGGTCGGATCTGCCAAATACCAGCTTGACGTACTATAGTCGATCGAAAAACAGGCCAAGAGGCTCATCAGCAATGACGGCCAGTGAGGACCATGTTCCTATTTATCAAGTAAAGGAATTTACCTGTTAGTGCTTGTAATTCTCTCATACCTATATGTAGTATAGTAGTGCTGAGTACATCGTCCTCACGTATATGAATTTATTAATGTATGTTTATATAAATATTGTATAAAACTTTTTTTAAAAGAGTAAGTATGGAGTTTCTTGTGCGTTCTTCTCCATAACAAGCTACATTTCCGAATGCACGGTAGAATCAATTTTTATTAAATGTAAACTTTAACGTTCAAAAGTGCCACATAATGGCCTACTTGAAATAAACAAATTTGACTTTTACTTTGACGCATTGGTCCAGTCAAAGCTCCAGAGCCTTGAACATCGTCGTCGAGTTCCCAGCTTATCGGTTGCATTTCGGGAATCATGCAATTCCATCGCACACCGATGGAATTGCATGATCTAATTCCGCCTAGCCCATTTCATCATCGGACTACAAGACGTACGGCGATGCGCCATCTCACTAAAAGTTTTAGAAATATTTTCATTATGCGTACAGCTAAGGACTGGAATTCCCTGCCGGAGTCTGTGTTTCCTGATAGTAAATTTAAGACCTCGGGGTCAAGCCTCAGTCAAGAGGGAATAGGTTACTTCTAGGCAAGCGCGTTACACCGTCGACTACATCATCGCTTACCATCAGGTGAGATAGTGGACAAGCGTGAGCCTATACATAAAAATTAATTAATATAAATCAAAAGTTAATATTGATGTTGGACATATTCGTCCAGTTATGGAAAGATAGAGTTACATTTTTGCTCGGTGCCTTTATGGATGGAAGTTGTGACAGAATTTACATCAGTACTTAAAGGTGTAGAAATATGTGTTTGGGTGTCATTTTGTAACTTTGGTGAAAAGTTTCCTGACGCAAAAGATGTGGAAACTCTACAGTAGAATCATTATCGCTCGACATTTTTTTGTCAACAAGATTATTGCAACAAAATTCCCTGAAAATCAGAGCACCAAATACCGTCTTTTGTATCACGGGTATTTAGTCTGTTCTGCTTATGGTGGCCAGTTCGATTTTCGAACAAACCTCTTTTTTAAAATGCCATATGTTTTAAATTTTTACTTAGAATTTGCCACGAGTTTCCACACGAATTTGACGTTCGAAATTCAAATCACTTTACTCCCTTGGAAGTTTCATATAACTTTACCTCCCATAAGAGGTAATTCTTTACCATACTTTACGTTGAGATCGTATGATATGTTTCAATTCAACATTAAGAATCAGTTTTGTGAACTAAAATCAGAAAAAAGGGACTTCTTTTGCGCAAAATTCTCAATAACCACAAGATATTAGACAATTTTTTATAAGCAACCGCTAAATTAAAGTTTACAATCTGTCTCTATACTTACTAAAATTCATCAAATTGGTTCAGCAGTTTAGGCGTAAAATGTTACAAAAATCCATGGTTACTTTCGCATTTATGATATTAGTATGGATGCCGAAGTCCCGTATAAAAATCTACCAACAAGGGTTATCTACACCAACTTATTTGAACCTTTCAGGGCCAGGGCCAAAGTCACCACGCAGTGGGTGAGGCCGGTTCAGAAAACGGTGTCACGATGTCTTGGTACTGGTCATGACAGTTACTGATCAGAAAAGGTCAACAATCTTCCCCATAGCCTTCGCTGATGGATATTGTCTACTTTATATAAAAACAAAAAAAAACGTTAAAAAACGTGGGTGCGTTTACAAACATATAAACTTACATACACACGACCAGAGCCAGAACAACTATCTGTAAGTCATACAAATATTTGTTCCGTACGGGAATCGAACCCGCGACACGCAGCGCAGCAGTCATTCGCTCAACCACTTCGCCAACCGTGAATTGCATATTGTGAAATTCAATTTGTATTGCACAGAACAGTACAACTACATAAATATATACATTTTCAGATGTTAAACGTTCTGTGTGTACTTTTGACCAGTACTATAGCACAAGTTAAAAAAAGAAATTCTACTTGTGTTTTTTTTTACTTTTCAGCGTATTCCAGGACGTTACATTGGTAAGAAACTACGTTGGTAAAAGAAAAGCTGAGGAAAAAATAAATAAAATACTGGAATAATTTAAATTACACACATTTTTGACGGCCACGAACACGGACCCTACAATTAACTCCATTACAAAGTTGGGTACAAGTAACACGCGAACCCACGTTTAGATGACGATACAAAAATTGTGACATAAATGTCGACACAGTCGTAATTTTTGCCATTACTCAGACTACCAATAACTTACAGAAACAAAGATTTGTTTAAAGAAGTAAGACTCCATCAGACAGCGTAAATCGGAAAGAGAATTAAAAACCGGCCACGTGCGAGCAGGACTCGCGCACGAAGGGTTCCGTACTTGGTATATTGCGGTTTGCGATTTATGACGTATTAAAAAAAAAAAAACACTTACTAGATCTCGTTCAAACCAATTTTCGGTGGAAGTTTACATGGTAATGTACATCACATATTTTTTTAGTCTTATCATTCTCTTATTTTAGAAGTTACAGGGGGGGGAGCACACATTTTACCACTTTGGAAGTGTCTCTTTTGCAAACTATTCAGTTTAGAAAAAAAATATATTAGAAATCTCAATATCATTTTTGAAGACCCTTCCATAGATACCTCACGGAACTCTATTTTTTTTCTTCAAACCCAAACGGGTTTGAAGAAAAAAAATTGAGTTTTAGTATGGGAACCCCCAAAATTCTTCAGAATTCACTGAAAACAGTGAATAAAAAGCACTTTTAATCACTGTTTTGGTGTTTGAATTTGGAACACACCAAAGTATTAGACCTCCATCTAAATGCTATATAACCTCCTTGCGCCTCCTTGCGCAAAAAATACTCCATACAAACTTCTTGTGCAGAGAATTCTCGACTTTCAAACTCCATCTTCGATTTTAATTTTGAGTTTGTTTATATTTAGGATTTAACTAATGATGTTGATTTTAGTCTAGGATATTTATTGAATACTTATTTGGATTGTTATTCTAATATTAATTACAATGGTGTTTAATTAATTATAATAATGTACCGTAATGGAGGTGGTCAGCGGCCCCTGAAACAGGTGCTGTTACCTAGCTCAGGGGTCAGGATTTCACATTTTTTTGTAAATTTTGAAGGAAATAAACCATTTATTTTGTATTTATTAATATTCTTTGTGCTTAAATCTTTCTTTTTCTCGTAGTCATGGTATAAAATATAGTATGCAACTCTTGAATAAAACGGATTTATATCGAGGGCCATGAATCACTCGCATCGCTCATGATTCTAACACTTGAATCACTCGCTATGCTCGTGATTCAATCATCATGAATCACTCCCTACGGTCTTGATTCAGTCGTTAGAATCCTTCACTTGCTCGTGATTCATCTATGGGCCTCGCTTTAAATCCGTCCTTTATTCACTAGTTGCATAATATACTATTATAACTAAAAGTTTTAAGCTATGTCAATAAGTCGTAAAGGCCTTCAAAATGTCGTATGTTGTAGTAATGGAAAATACAAACGAAGTTTTCAAATTACAGCGACGATATTCGGATTCGGCACATAAAAAGCTTTCTGAAACCATCAAAATCATCTGAAAAATCGCATACCTACTACCTTTAGTAGGTACAACATATAAAAAACAATACCAAAATAAAACTACTTGCAATGCAAACCAAATGAAACCATCATAAAAATTCATAATGAAATACAACATCAGTCCAAACACGCTTGCCATGTTAACAAACACAAAATGAACCAGAAAACTACGCAACATGGCGGAACTACAGCAGAGTTGCTTTTATGAAATGTCAAAGTAAATATTAATAATCTAGCCTACAACGGCTCCGCTGCCAGTTATTCTAATTTCCCGTGGGTACTTTAGTTTTTCATGTACATCTGTAAAGTTTTGAAACTAGAAACGGGAAGTTATTTCGCTTTTGTTCGTGGGTTTTTTAAATAACTGAGTTATTTATGTGCAGCTTTGAAAAAGACTTGGTTTTAGCTTTTGCCAGCGGCTCCGGCCGCGTGAAATTCAAAATGATCCCGAGAGTCAATATTCCTAAGATAAAAACCGGCCAAGTGCGAGTCGGACTCGCGCACGAAGGGTTCCGTACTTGGTAAATTGCGGTTTACGATTTATGACGTATTAAAAAAAATCTACTAACTAGATCTCGTTCAAACCAATTTTCGTTGGTAGTTTATATGGTAATGTACATCATATTTTTTTTTTAGTTTTATCATTCTATTATTTTAGAAGTTACAGGGGGGGGGACACACATTTTACTACTTTGGAAGTGTCTCTCGCGTAAACTATTCAGTTTAGATAAAAATGGTATTAGAAACCTCAATATCATTTTTGTAGACCTATCCATAGATACCCCACACGTATGGGTTTGATGAAAAAATCTTTTTTTAGTTTCAGTTTCAAGTATGGGAACCCCCAAAATTTGTTGTTTTTTTATATTTTTGTATGAAAATCTTAATGCGGTTCACAGAATACATCTACTCACCAAGTTTCAACAGCATAGTTCTTATGGTTTCGGAAAAAAGTGGCTGTGACATACGGACGGACAGACAGACAGACAGACATGACGAATCTTTAAGGGTTCCGTTTTTTGCCATTTGGCTACGGAACCCTAAAAAGTATCCTATGTGCTATGCCTGATTATAATCTATCTCTAAATTTCATACAGATCCGTCAAACCGTATGAGCGTGAAGAATTAAGACGACGACAGTCGCCAACGACCTTGAGGGAACAAAACGCGCACTCGTTTCACACCCGCGCTACCCAAAATTTTGTAGTTTTTTGTACTTTCCTTATTATTCTTTGACTTTAAAAAAAAAAGCTTCAGATCAAAATGTAGATAATTAAATTGTCTTTGATATGGTGTCAATTTCATTAAAACACGCCCAGCGGTTTTGGTGTGATTGTCGTGTTTTTGTCCGTTTTAGACATAACTTTACAAATTTATTACACTATGTTATACGAATAAAACTCAAAATTTGCTCAAATGAAATTATTAAGAAAATGTTCGACTATAACATATATTTTTTCCAATAAATTACGACTAGCCGTTTAGACGTGATTCTCATTTTAAAATCAGCGACTCAATGGAATCGGCGCCAAAAATACAAACACACACACTCACAAACGTGTGATAGAGCAGGCTTTTTATGTATAGTACAAGATAATTTTATGAAAGGTGTGGGATTTATTTGTAACTAGCTTTGGCTAGCGGCTAGGCCCGGGTAAATGTTGAAGATTTTCCTACGGGCATGTACATACTACCGGGAAAATATATCCTATGTCCTTATCCAGGCCATATCCGTGGTGTATCCGTGGTGTAGCCGTTGTGTATCCGTGGTTTATCCGTGGTGTAACCATAGTGTATCCGTGGTGTATCCGTGGTGTATCCGTGGTGTATCCGTGGTGTATCCATGGTGTATCCGTGGTGTATCCGTGGTGTATCCATGGTGTATCCGTGGTATATACGTGGTGTATCCGAGGTGTATCCGTGTCTTCGAGGCGAGATTGATTAACTAACATCCAAACATAGGTTTCACATTTAGAACAGGTATTAGTAGAATCCCCCACCCATACGCACCGAACATTTTGGGAATACTTTTATTATGCGTACAGCAAAGGAGTGGAATTCCCTGCCGGAGTCTGTGTTTCCTGATAGCTACAACCTGGGTGTCTTTAAGTCAAGACTGAATAGGTTTCTTCTAGGCAAGCGTGCTTCACCGTCGACCACATCATCGCTTACCATCTGGTGTGATAGTGGTCAAGCGCGAGCCTAACAATAATAAAATAAAGTTTGTTAATAGGTAAAAAGACATCACAATAAACATGGATATATTTAAACCTTTTTGATTATTCTAAAACAAAGTGAAGATCGTATCGAATTATTTTAAAAAAACACATATCATCTTTCACTAACTTGTTTTAATAAGGAATCGTCGATATTAGTATGGACGGAATGCGAATATTTTAAATATAAAACTAGATTAACAACACTTAAAGTCACGTTTCTTACATTAATTTAATATGATAAAATGGTCACCGAATAAAATCCACATGCGCAAAAGCCTAACATAATATATTTTCAGAGCAAAAGTTTTAAATGAACGGCGTTTTTAATGCGTTTATCTAACTATCTGCCTGTAGCAAATTGACTGTTTTGAACTGTTTCTACTAATTCTATAATATTAATGTTTTTTTTTTTAACTAACGTCCGATGAACTTAATTGTGAATTTCGGCGGCATTTCTTTAGAGGAAAATATCCACACATTTCTCCGCATCCAAACCGACTAAGCTTCATTCCATAGGCTTGCCATCCACTATATAATGATAATACTTACACAATACACAATTTACAATTTTTGTTTCAACATAGCGTATCGCTCTTCGCCATACATGACATAGACTAAAGACTATACGTCCCAATTAGGACGTCTTCGAATCTTCACAATGCGTGCGCTCATAACATATCTGTTTACTAGAATATCATTGATAAACTCTATAAAAATAAAACAAGAGTATCTCTCTAGAGTACCTACTTTAGTAGCTTTAACTATAATCTTTTTCTCTCTCTACCTGCTTCTAGGCTCCAAATTACCTCTATTAGACTAATACCAAATTACAGACCTGGACCTATTAAAATAATGAAGCTTACTTACCTACTTTCACAAGTATAAAAAACCTAATGTAATAATAAGTAACACCTCCACGATTATATGCTCTGAATACATGATATATGTAATATTTAAATGTATGTATTTTTTCCTATGCAATATCATTATGCAGTTAGGAGATCGGAATCTTAAAACTGAAATAATTATACGTATACAGTGTGTAAAAAAGATAAAGGTGAGTATACACTAGAGCAGTCATACTCAACCTTTTTTTTATAGGGGCCACAAACACGTTTCAGTCGAGAGCCGCAAACGAAAAATATTTAAGTCTTAATTAAAAGGTAATCCCAAGTTAACGATTCATTTACTTTATTAATTTATTAATGAAAAAAATAAGTTTTAACAAAGATGTTTATATGTTTTAATTCGATTTAGATAACTTTATCAAGATTTGGCTTGTCACTACATACTATCCTTATTACATCATTCAGATGAGAATCTGTAAGTTTGTTTCTGTACACGTTCTTTGAGTATTTCATTTTTGAAAAAGACGATAAGCAGACATACGTAGACCTAAAGAATGTTAGTAGGATTTGGCCACATCTTTCGACGCATTTATATTTTTGGGAAACAATACTCCAAAATTCCACATATACCCTGTTTTCCCTTTTTCTTCAAAAATAACTTCTAGATTGGTGTCGTTTTTAAAATCGATGATATCATCAAACAACTTAAAATGGTTTACAATTAATTTGTAACTTGAGATGGGCCAATGACAAAGGCCCGGCGGGCCACATACGGCCCGCGGGCCGCTGATTGAGTATAACTGCACTAGAGCATTTTCACGAGCATTAAAATGTAATGTAGTACGTTCTCACGAATGGAACAATATAGACAAATGCTCAGTTTCCTAAAGCATTTCCATGTACCAGGCCCCTCAGAAAGTATTGCGAAAAAAAGTTTTTATATATGGGAGACTGGCCAGTTATAATGTTTTTCGAAAATATGATTATTTATAAGTAAAAATAAGTAAGTTCCAATTTCAAAATTTCCCTCCACATTTTTTGCGAGTTAATTCAAAGTATTGTGTCTCACTGAAATATGGATCTGCGCCGGGAACATTTTAGAGCTATGATTTTATACGATTTCAAGTGTCGCCTGAAACCGGATGAATCGTACGATAGACTTCAAATGGCATTCATGGATGAAGGCCCTTCCAAGGCAACCGTGTATCGTTGGTATAACGAATTCAAGCGCGGTCGACCAACTTTGGGGGATGACGAAAGAAGCGGTCGCCCTTTGACGGCTGTTACCGACGAAAACGTGCTAGCAGTGAAAAATTTAATCCAAGACAATAGGCGAATTACATATCAGGAGATTCAACACATATTGAAGATTGGATCGGGAAGCGTTCACGAGATTCTACACAGCCATCTTCGCGTGAGGAGGATAATATCACGCTGGGTGCCGCACAACCTCACCGATGCTCAGAAGCAGGCCCGGGTGGAATGGTGCCGTGATATGCTTAACAAATTTGAAGCAGGCTCGTCTCGGCGTGTTTACGACATCGTTACAGGTGATGAGTCCTGGATTTATCAATACGACCCAGAAACCAAGCGCCAGTCGACTGTTTGGGTGTTTCAAAATGAGCCAACGCCTACCAAAGTGAAGCGATCTAGAAGCGGGGGTAAGATTTTGATCGCTAGCTTTTTTAATTTGACTGGCCACTTGGTATCAATTCCCTTACGGGATCAAAGAAGCATTAATGCCGAATGGTATACTACCAAATGTTTGCCAGAAGTTTTCTCTGTTATAAGCAACAAGCGACCAAACACAGGGCTCCGCGGGCTACTGCTCCACCACGACAATGCACCTGCGCACACCGCACTCAAAACGAGGGACTTCCTGGACAGCACGCCAGTCAAACTCCTGGGTCACCCTCCTTACAGCCCTGATCTAGCACCGTGTGACTTCTTTTTATTCCCAAAAATAAAAAATCAGCTCAAAGGGATACAATTTTCGTCGCCGGAAGATGCGCTGGCTGCGTTCGAGCAGGCTGTAAACGAGGTGTCTGCGGCGGACTGGAAAAAGTGTTTTGAAAACTGGTTTAGGCGCATGAATCTTTGTATAGAGGCTGGTGGAAAGTACTTTGAAAAAATTTAATAAAAATATATGTACGTATAGAACAATTTTTTTTAGTTTCGCAAAACTTTCTGAGTGTCCCACGTAATGTAACATTTGCGAATGTTCAACGCTGCGTTCGACGAAATACTCACGGCGATTGAGCATTTACCTGTAACATTTCTTTGTACCTTGCGTTCATTAGTGGCCTCTCTTCACGTCACACGCGCTCGATAAAATGTTACACCAAAAGCTCGTTGGTTTTTAAAATCAGGTTGTAACATAATACCAAGCGTCATGTTCGAAGTGTTTTTCTAGTAAATTAACTTTTTTTATTTACAACTTTTAGTTATAAATAAAATATAATATGTAAATAACATAAGCAGTGTACCTATCAATAGAAATAAGTAAAAAAAAAAATAGTTATGATAAGTAGTAAATAGAAACATAAAATTGTAATGACGGTGTGTAATATGTATGTGTATATATATGTAGTATTTATTGAGGGATGAACTCACGAAGACTTAAGTTAGTTAAGTAAGCTTAAAATAATGTCCAACGTAGGAGTCTAGCAATTGTAATTCTTATGAAAAAAAAAAACAAACAAAATATAAACACAATAAAAAAGAGCGCGGACTGCCACAAGTCTGCGGTAGAAAATTGAAAAAAAAAAAAAAAAAAAAAACAAAAAAACTTTTTGTTATCATTTTTTTCCGATTGCTTTTAAACTTAAAAGTGGTACATATTTTTGTAATCACCTATTTAAGCCCTTCATTTTGATACCACACTCGACGTGTTTGGAAGAAAAAAAATTGGGACCCGCACAATATGGCGCCCAAAATCCGCCATGTTTGTTTCTTTAGAACTTCACCTATCTAAGAATAATTGGGCGGTCAAGACATATCTATCGATATTTTAATTATATAAATCGGTCAAGTGGCTTAAAAGATATGAGGTAATAAAGAATATTACATACATACATACAAGATACGCGCGAAACAGATAATCCAGTCGGGAAATAAAAAAAACAGCGAATGCTCTATGTTCTGTTTCAAGTAAATGCTAGTCTATACTCACCTTTCTAATATTTTTTAATTGCTGCTCGTTTATAAAGTAATTTTTTTAATCCTTTTTCAACAATTAGTTGCTTTTATTTCAGGAAAGTTAACGTGTTGTTAAAAAAGCATTACTTAATTTGTAATTAACTCGGTGTTGCCAGCGGCTTCGTCCAAAAATTTCGCTCAAAGATTATCGCACGAAAACGGACTATAAGCAGCAGGATAAAAGTATCTTATGTGTAAATGGTCTACCTGTGTTCCTCATTTAAATCTGTTCAGCCGTTCGGGAGTATTAATCAACAAACATCCAAAGATAAAAAGACACAGGTTAAATTGACCTAGGTCGTTGTAGTTTCCATTATTCCTGACTGATTTGACTATGAAAAACCGAACCTTAAACTTAACCGTTTTCAAGATATTGAACTTTGATGTACGTACCAAGTACGGAACCATTCGTGCGCGAGTCCGACTCGCACTTGGCCGGTTTTTTCCTCTATTTTATTTGGATTAGAAAGTAGGATAGGATTAGTATCTAGTATTGGCACTAATTTTGAGTAGTAAAGAGTGAATAAATACAATACTAATCTCTTAATCAGACCTGACCTTAAATAAATACGTAATGCCTATCGACATAAGACCCTATTAAAATTAAAACAACACAAAACCACTCCAGTTTCAGTTTGTTATAAGTAATTGAATATAGCACGTCTCCTAAACCACGCTGCACATTTTTATTACTCGCGTGGAATTTTTTATTCCTCTATTATCCTTTGTCCACACAGTTTCACCCTTAGGGACAGGAAAAAAGGTTAAAAAGACAGGAACAAGTTTATTGCAGAACCCCAGTTAACCCCGGGCGATATGAGATAACACAATAGCTTTTCTCCTAGATAATTTAGCGAACACGGTTTTATAGAACTAAAGTTTTACAAAGGTAGATTCTGGTCGGTCGATTTTGTATAGTTCTTTTTTTAAGTTTACAGTCAGGGAAACGGTATTTGGTATTTTAAGACGGTACCCTGACCAAAAAATCAGCATGAGATATGAGCATTCCTATTGGTCTAGCGGCACTGGTGTCGCATGAATTACAGTAGTGAATACGCCTATATTTTAGAATAAAATCGAATGTCAGTCTTTTGAATTTTTTTGTTCGTTATTAAATTGTCTATCCATTAGTGTTAGTACAAAAAATAATTAATGCACACTTTACGAGGAGATGCGTGCTATCAATAATTATTTCTCATTTTTATGGTTTTGTTGGAAGGAGATTAGTGAAAAATATACAAAAAAAAAACAAAATCTACCATTTTAGAATCAATATGATATAGAAATTTAATGTATTTTTATTAATTGATTTTTCTTTTTAAATAACGAGTAGATATCTCCTAAAAACAGCACGTAAAACGCTAGCGCGGCGAGTTATAGAGTTTTGAATTCCGTAGTTTAAAGATCCCTCTCATCCTTTTAGTTAATTCACTAACTTACTATAGCACAAAGGCTTCTGCAGATATATGTGACAACGCGTTTTCATATAATTGTTCTAAAGTTGCTCTACAGATGAAACAATTTCTATGAAAACGCGTTATTATCGCATTGTTTCTTCGCGTGTCTCTGCGGGAGCCTTAATATTTTTCGAGTGATTTTGATAGAAAAACCGGCCAAGTGCGCGTCGAACTCGCGCACGTAGGGTTCTGTACCATTATCACAAAAAACGGCAAAAAAATCATGTTTGTTTTTAGTATTTGTTGTTATAGCGACATCAGCTGTGAAAATTTTAACTGTTTAGCTATAACGGTTCATGAGATACAGCCTGGTGACAGACAGACATACAGACAGACGGACTGCGGAGTCTTAATAATAGGGTCCCGTTATTACCCTTTGTGAACGGAACCGTAAAAACTAGGACATAGTTATTTTATTTACCACCATGAGTTGCTGCATTTTGCTAGTCTCATATAGATAGTTCTTGCCGATACGTTTGAATAAACAAATAATGAAAAGGCCGCAAAAAATCAGTAGTTTCAATCAATCTGCCTAGCCTTTTCCCAACTTCATTGGGGTCGGCTTCCAGTCTAACCGGATTCAGCCAAGTACCATTGTTTTACATGAAGCGACTGCCTATCTGACCTCCACAACCCAATAACTGCAGGGTAACACGATACCTCTTGGCTAGACTGGAGTCAGATCTCAAGCTTCTGACTACCCGCAACGACTGTCAAAGATCTTCAAATGACAGTCGGGACCAACGGCTTAACGTTCTTTCCGAGGCACGGAGAAAACTCGGTATGTTGAAATGATCACCCATCCACGGACCGACCTCGTCAAACGTTGCTTAAGACGGTACCCTGACCAAAAAATCGGCATGAGATATGAGCATTCCTATTGGTGGCGCATTAATTACAGTAGTGAATGCGCCCAGATTTTAGAATAAAATCTTTATAAAATCGAATTTTGGACTTTTGAAAAAGAAAATCTACAAAAATGTTCGTTATTAAATTGTCTATCCATTAGTGTCAGTACAAAAAATAATTAATGAACACTTTACGAGGAGATGCATAATATCAATAATTATTTCTCATTTTTATGTTTTTTTGGAAGGAGATTAGTGAAATATATACAACATTAAAAAAAAAACTAAATCTACCATTTTAGAATCAATATTATGTAGAAATTTAATGTATTTTTATTAATTGATATTTCTTTTTAAATAACGAGTAGATAGCTCCTAAAAACAGCACGAAAAACGGCTCGCGCGGCGTTTTGCTCGGGGTACCGCCTTAACCTTGATGATCGACCAGTGCGGCTGTTATTATTTAGCCACGAGCTCCTTTAATAAAAAATCAGTACTAGTATTGTCTTTTATTTACCCGCTATATTCGTTGAAGCTCGCTATATTTCACGATGAACAAACAGACATAAACATTACTCTTACCGATTTATAACTACATAATCTTTGATTTATGATCACTTCGGGTATTTTACGAAATAATGGACGCTGTGTATTGTAGCCACTTGGAGAAATTAAAGAGCATCTCAATGAGAAGAATGTAAGGATATTACTAAGAAACGTGTATAACTACTCAGGATTTAGATGACAATAAGACTCAATAAGTTATTGGAAAAATGATCATAAAAATTACTGTTTAATTTCATACAAAACGCAAGCCTTTAATTTATATATTATGCCTTTTTAGGGTTCCGTAGCCAAATGGCAAAAAACGGAACCCTTATAGATTCGTCATGTCTGTCTGTCTGTCTGTCTGTCTGTCTGTCTGTCTGTCTGTCTGTCTGTCCGTCCGTATGTCACAGCCACTTTTTTCCGAAACTATAAGAACTATGCTGTTGAAACTTGGTAAGCAGATGTATTCTGTGAACTGCATTAAGATTTTCACACAAAAATAAAAATAAAACAATAAATTTTGGGGGTTCCCATACTTGAAACTAAAACTAAAAATATTTTTTTTCATCAGACCCATACTTGTGGGGTATCTATGGATAGGTCTTCAAAAATGATATTGAGGTTTCTAATATCATTTTTTTCTAAACTGAATAGTTTGCGCGAGAGACTCTTCCAAAGTGGTAAAATGTGTGTCCCCCCCCTGTAACTTCTAAAATAAGAGAATGATAAAACTAAAAAAAATATATGATGTACATTACTATGTAAACTACCAGCGAAAATTGGTTTGAACGAGATCTAGTAAGTTGTTTTTTTTAATACGTCATAAATCGTAAACCGCAATTTACAAAGTACGGAACCCTTCGTGCGCGAGTCCGACTCGCACTTGGCCGGTTTTTTCATTGTACTTATGATATTATTTTGTGAAAGAATTAGAATAGCTATCTCATCATCATAATTTCAGCTGAAAAACGTCCACTGTTGGGCAAAGACCGTACAAGTGGACAAGTGTACGTCGACCGGATTTGTTCTACCTACTTACATAGACGTAAATTAATCTCAAATCTTACTTCAATCCATACTTAATATAATAAATGTGAAAGTAACTCTGTCTGTTTGTCTATTACCTTTTCACGCTTAAACCGCTGAACCGATTTAGATGCAATTTGGTAGGTATGGAGATAGTTTGAGACCCTGCCGAGCGAGCACGGCCTACTGTGACAAGCTAGAGTCACACATTTTTAATCACAGTTTAGGAGCAAAAACCGTGATGAAATACGCGACTCAAGCCTATCACAGAGACCGTGCTCGCCCGGCCGGGAAGGAAATAGGATAGTTTTTATCCCGGAAATCATCCTTTAGGGGCTGGACAGGTGGGTAGAAGTTTGTATTGTGAACTAATAACTTTTCAAGTAAGGCGGCCCAAACACCTATATATAATACTAGCTGCCCCACGCGGCTTCGCTCCCATCAACTACGTACCCTACATACATGAATGTTGCGTAACTTTAACCGCTTACGCAGCGCACACAACAGAAGCGCTCAAAAATATTTTTTTCCCGTTTTTGTTACATTTTTCATTTATGCTCCGCTCCTATTGGTCGTAGCGTGATGTTATATAGCCTATAACCTTCCTCGATAAATGGGCTATCCAACACAAAAATATTTTTTCAATTCCAACCAGTAGTTCCTGAGATTAGCGCGTTCAAACAAACAAACTCTTCAGCTTTATAATATTAGTGTAGATTATGCCGAGATATTAAAAAAATGGCTATTCAAAGTAGAAGTCGCGGGCAACAGCTAGTCTAAAATAAACCTACTGTCTATCAGACTGCCGAAAAAGAGTAATGAGTATAAAAGTATATATTGTTACATAGGTATTTCCCACATTGTCAAAAAGACGAAGACTCATCCTTGCATAACACAATGTTTACTTTATAACGTTTTCGCTGTGGCTTGTGGGCGCGGGCCTTGGAAAGTGTCACTTTACGGATGTTTGCCCGATCGGTCTCGGACTCATGGCGGGCCGAGATGCGAGTCCGTGACACCGACCGTCAACCAACAACAGAGGCCTTAGTGCGAGTTTTTACTCACGCTCAATCGCGTCAACATAAACGTCAATTTGTATTCAAATTGGTTAAGCGCCGTCTGGGGACGGTAAGTATTATGTTATTTGTGGTAAGGTGAAACCACTTTTTTTGTATACATTTTGACATAAGATATCGTTTACGTTATCACGAGTGAGTACGTTAAAAACTCGGCATAAGCGCCACAGACCACGCATTGTATTAGTAATATAACATAACTTAACACCTTAGTGCTCGTTAACACAGGGATCCGTTTTACGGGTTCGCTTTACCGTATACGTTTTTATTCGGCGCTAACGTATGTAGTTGTATGAGCGACTTTACACATATGACAGTATTCCAGATCCAGTAAAAAATACCGAACCGACATAATATATAGCTATCCGTTTTACAGGTCCGCTTTATCGTATGCGTTTTTATTCGGCAATGGCGTATATATTTGTATGAAAGAGTTCACACACACATCAGTATTAAAATACCTAATCCTTTTTATCGGAACGAAGCCACTCGGGGCGTGCCATTACCCCTAGTTGCGACGGATCCATTAAAACGGTACTGTAAATGCGGTGTGAACATCACCCCCAGTAGCGATGGATCCGTTATGGGCCTACCACCGCTTTAGTGCCGTAAAACGGTCACCTTCTAAAGCTAGATTACAAAGTTTGAAAAAAAAAATATGATTGATTCATGTACAATATTTGTGAAACATATTTTTTTCGTGTAACTAATATTTTTGCTTTAAAAAAATAATTACCAACACAATATTTTTTCGCTACTTTTGGATACACCTCCAAAACGACTTGGATGTTTAAAAATATTTTTACACAGAATAATTGTTGCCTAGAATTTCTCCATAAATGAAATAGCATATGTAAATCAAAGAATAATTTGCAAACAAAACTGCCCAAAAGGAGGTTCAATATTGATATTCTGGCTCCGAGCAGGCGCACGGCCAGTACTGCGTTAACATTGGAGAATATATGCGCCTTAAAACGGCACTGTAAATGCGGTGTGAACATCACCCCCAATAGCGACGGATCTGAATGATCCTGGAAATGTGATACTGTGTTTGCAAGCCCCTTTTCCCCGTAAGGTAAGGCAGGGAAGAACTTCTTCTTTCGCCAGTTATTCCAGATAGAAGAACCCAATAACACATGGCTTGACCCGAGATTCGCATCCAGGACCTCAATCATGCTCAGCAATAGTGCAGGTAGGCCAACGAATTAGATACCGATGTTATTCAACGAAGAGTCTGACGTCACTGATGTAATACTACATGGGAAGTATGAGACATTATGGAGTAATACAGATGATGAACTGTGAAAATGGTTGAATTTACGTGACGAATCAATCGAAGGTTTTGTGGAAAAGAACAAGTAAGGTATTACTTAATACCACAGATATAAATCTGACTAGATGACGCGATTGTATGTACTTCGCATGCTAAAAAACGGGGTAAAATTACGATCATCATCATCTGCCTAGCCTTTGCCCAATTGTTGTTGGGGTCGGCTTCTAGTCTTACCGGATTCAGCTGGGTACCAGTATTTAACATGGAGCGACTGCCTATCTGACCTCCACAACCCAAGACTGGTGTCAGATCTCAAGCTGCTGACTACCCGTAACGACTGTCAAAGATCTTCAAATGACAGCCGGGACCAACGGCTTAACGTGCTTGCCGAGGCACGGAGGAAACTCGGTATGTTGAAATGGTCACCCATCCACGGACCGCGGCAAGCGTTGCTTAACCTTGAAGATCGACCCGTGCGGGTGTTATTATTTAGCCACGAGCTCCTCTCGAAAAGTAAAGTTACGATTACTCTCAAGAAAACACTCTTAAATAAAATAAGAAGCTGTCAAAGAGGAATAGAACGGAGTTACATGAACATCAAACTGAAAGACAGAGTCAAAAGTTCACTAATAAGGAAGAAAACAAAGGCTAGAGATGCGGTTAAACAGGTCGTGGCACTTAAATGGAAATGCTCAGACCACATTCAGAGAGCTACGGATGAAAGATGGTCACAAATAATCACAAATTGGTACCACATATACAAGAAAAGAAGGAAGGGTAGACCATTTAAAAGATGGTGTGACGACATCGTACAAATAGCCGGAAACGTATGCCCAGGCGGGCAAAGGATAGAGCCACCTGGAACGGTTTGGAGGAGGCTTTCACCGCAAAAGGCGGCCCTTACACCTAACAATACTAACCTAACTTAAGTACAAAACTAACATTACTATCAAATAAATGACAAAATAACAGAGACAAAATAAAGCTTATTAATAAATAAATAAATATGAGAATTATGTGTTAACTAGCTTCTGCAGCGGCTTCGCCCGCGGGAATAGTAGACCAAGAGAACATTATACCGGGATTAAAGTAGCCTATGTGCTATTCCAGATTATAATCTATCTCTGTGCCAAGTTTCATCCAGATCGGTTCAGCTGTTCTTGCGTGATTGAGTAACAAACATTCATACACACAAACATCCATCCAAACTTTCACATTTATAATATTAAGGTTGCCCTAGTCGACGGCACGAACTATTTTGTGCGCGGCGTTAAAATGCATGCTTTCTCATCCGACAACACGTGCGAAAAAGATTGATGCTGTGATGAGCAGTAAGAAGCTAGTTCGCGTACGAATACACACTTTAGCAAATTTGTAGTGAAATGGATGATGATTTAGGACGAAAACGAGCGCGCGAAATTTTATAAACAGACCTTTGGGAGTCTGGAAATCATGAAAAAACGGCTGTTCAAAATAAAATTATTTACATTGTTGAACTATTAATATATCCCTGTATGGTGACTATTTTGCAGTTTTCCTTCTTCTTGTGGCATTTATTTGCGCCCGATGATGCGTTAAAATTAGTGTATATGGTTCTTTCGACGCTCATAACTATCTTTTTTTTTACTTTATTGTTTCCATACAGGACTAGATAATGATAAGACAAATTGATCGACTAGTGTAAGCATCCAGTTAGGCACGAAAGATTGTCAAGAAGCAAGGAGAAATTGAAGATGCAAGTTTAGGTTGAACACAGATATATTTTTAGTACATATTAAAAGACTTATTAAGACGTAAATACGGTATTTTACCATGGCCTCATATCAGTTTCCATTCTTCAATATGTAGGTGAATACTTACCTTTCAGGACATACAGACAAGGGTTTGATCAAACCAGTTCAAAATCAACTGCCAAAAATTAAAAGTAGTTGAACCACGTCATAAATACTTTCGTGATACAAGGCCGCATTGGTTTATTTAGAGGTCGAGAAGTCAATATAGTTCTATTTTAATGTAGACGAGATAATATGACGTCGGTAACTAAAACAAGTTGTGTTTACCCACTTTGTAGCTTAGCGACATCTTAGAATTATCAGTGGTGTCTCATCCCATACAAAGAAACCGTGCCGACGTTCTAGACTGATTATTTTTGATACATCAATCGCGTTCGGTTCCGTTCCGTTCCGTTCCACGGATATAGATGGTGATATATCTATCGCCAAAGGTGATCTTAGCCAGTGCGATAACTGGAGAGGTTGCTCTCGATTCCCTCTAAGGTTTTTTGCAAGATCATCCTGGACAGATTGTCGAAGGCCGTGGATCCTCTTCTACGCAAGGAGCAGGCTGGTTTCCGCTCGAACCGCTCCTATACGGACCAGATCAACACTCTCCGTATCATACTGGAACAGGCATCAGAATGGCAGAGGGAGATTTATCTAACCTTTGTAATAGACTTCGAAAAGGCCTTTGATACGCTAAAGTGGTCTAGTATCTGGTCCCGCCTACTGGACATTGGAGTGCCGCCGGAAATAGTACGTCTGTTGCAGAGTATTTACAAGAAATATTCCTGTAAGGTTACTCATAACGGCCTCATATCGGATGACGTAATAGTGCACGCGGGTGTCCGCCAAGGCTGCCTCCTGTTGCCGCTCCTTTTCCTAGTCGTTCTTGATGGAATTATGCTTCGCATCTATGATAACAGGCGCCGCGGCATAGAGTGGGGATTATACGTCGGCACGGTTTCTTTGTATGGGATGAGGCATCTGTATGCTAGTATTATATTATCTGTGGTATTGAAGGATTGTTTTCTGTTCTGTGGTGGTATTATTAAATAGAGTATCTATAAATATTTCGTTAGCAATTTTTTTTTTGGAACCTCTCCTCATTTTATAGCCTTAACTAAATGTAGGTACCTACTAGTAATTTTGAAGTTTAGTGACATCTTATATCTATAAAATTTTAAGGTATTTACATATTTCGATATTTTTTGAGAACCAGTTCCATTATTTTTATTGACAACTTTTATCTGACGATAGTAACCTAATTAAAATGTGAAATTAAAACAATAAAAACTGGCCATGTGAGAGTCACCCCCGGTTTCCCAGCTTAAAATTATCGGAGAATTAATGTGACAAATTGTCAAGCATGCGTTATCTGCTGTGATTGGCTGTTGAAAATTCATTCAACCAATCACAGCAGATAACGCGTGCTTGACAATTTGTCACATTAATTCTCCGATAATTTTGAGCTGGGAAACTGGGGGTCAGACTCGTGCACGAAGGGTTCCGTACCATTAACGCAAAAAATGACAAAAAAGTCACGTTTTTATAGGGGAGGGGCCACTTAAATATTTTTTTTTATTCTGGTTTTAGTATTTTTTATTATAGCGGCAACAGAAATACATCATCTGTGAAAAAATCAACTGGTTAACTATTACGGCTCATGAGATACAGCCTGGTGAAAGACGGACAGATAGATCGTGGAGTTTTAGTAATAGGGTCCCGTTTTTACCCTTTGGGAACGGAACCCTAAAAACGCAGCTATTCTTACCACCCAAATAAAAATAGAATAAGTGAGTATAGTATAATAAAATCAACACTCATTCTATTTTAATTCGACATTATCTTAGAGATAGGTCGGGCACTCGTAAGCACTACACAAAGAACGACGTAGCTCCTCGTGACAATAACAACCACGAAGTGGAAATTTACAACTTTTCTCACAAAAAGTTGCATTATAATAATAGGTAATAAATAATCCAAGAATGTGGTAGGTCAGTTGCAGCTGCAGTGAAGGACGTCAGGTCATCTCATCCGACAAAACTGGACAGTCCAGTTCTCTGCAACTAGTTTATATCTTCATAGTTAATTATAGACTGCAATTAGGTACTTTAAGTTGGCATAAATGTGTCAAAAAGGATATACGTGGGACACTCAGAAAGTTTTGCGAAACTAAAAAAAATTGTTCTATACGTACATATATTTTTATTAAATCTTTTCAAAGTACTTTCCACCAGCCTCTATACAAAGATTCATGCGCCTAAACCAGTTTTCAAAACACTTTTTCCAGTCCGCCGCAGACACCTCGTTTACAGCCTGCTCGAACGCAGCCAGCGCATCTTCCGGCGACGAAAATTGTATCCCTTTGAGCTGATTTTTTATTTTTGGGAATAAAAAGAAGTCACACGGTGCTAGATCAGGGCTGTAAGGAGGGTGACCCAGGAGTTTGACTGGCGTGCTGTCCAGGAAGTCCCTCGTTTTGAGTGCGGTGTGCGCAGGTGCATTGTCGTGGTGGAGCAGTAGCCCGCGGAGCCCTGTGTTTGGTCGCTTGTTGCTTATAACAGAGAAAACTTCTGGCAAACATTTGGTAGTATACCATTCGGCATTAATGCTTCTTTGATCCCGTAAGGGAATTGATACCAAGTGGCCAGTCAAATTAAAAAAGCTAGCGATCAAAATCTTACCCCCGCTTCTAGATCGCTTCACTTTGGTAGGCGTTGGCTCATTTTGAAACACCCAAACAGTCGACTGGCGCTTGGTTTCTGGGTCGTATTGATAAATCCAGGACTCATCACCTGTAACGATGTCGTAAACACGCCGAGACGAGCCTGCTTCAAATTTGTTAAGCATATCACGGCACCATTCCACCCGGGCCTGCTTCTGAGCATCGGTGAGGTTGTGCGGCACCCAGCGTGATACTATCCTCCTCACGCGAAGATGGCTGTGTAGAATCTCGTGAACGCTTCCCGATCCAATCTTCAATATGTGTTGAATCTCCTGATATGTAATTCGCCTATTGTCTTGGATTAAATTTTTCACTGCTAGCACGTTTTCTTCGGTAACAGCCGTCAAAGGGCGACCGCTTCTTTCGTCATCCCCCAAAGTTGGTCGACCGCGCTTGAATTCGTTATACCAACGATACGCGGTTGCCTTGGAAGGGCCTTCATCCATGAATGCCATTTGAAGTCTATCGTACGATTCATCCGGTTTCAGGCGACACTTGAAATCGTATAAAATCATAGCTCTAAAATGTTCCCGGCGCAGATCCATATTTCAGTGAGACACAATACTTTGAATTAACTCGCAAAAAATGTGGAGGGAAATTTTGAAATTGGAACTTACTTATTTTTACTTATAAATAATCATATTTTCGAAAAACATTATAACTGGCCAGTCTCCCATATATAAAAACTTTTTTTCGCAATACTTTCTGAGGGGCCTGGTACTTAATAGATTACAGATATTTTGATTTTACCGTTCTCTATAAAATGAATAAATTGTTATAATTTTCGATGGTATTAAATATGTTTGATGGGCACTCGATATTATGCTAAAAGGAAATGAAGACAAACACTATTACAACAAACACTTCGCCACAACTACAAAAACTAAGCTACGAATTCTGGCTAATTCTCTGCCACGAAGTCTGCTTTACAGGGACAACTTGATGAGTCTCGATCTCGACTACGGCGTCAACGCTGCAAACTATTGTCTACGGAGGCTACGCTGCGAACTATTGGCTACGAAGTCTACGCTACGAAAAGTAAGCTACGAACTCTCGACTACGGCGTTTACCCTGCAAACTATCAGCTACGGAGTCAACGCTACGAAAAGTAATCTACGGACTCTCGATTACGGCGTCTACGCTGCAAACTATTGGCTACGGGGACTACGCTGCGAGCTATCGGCTACGGAGTCAACGCTACGAAAAGTAAGCTACGGACTCTCGACTACGGGGACTACGCTGCGAGCTATCGGCTACGGAGTCAACGCTACGAAAAGTAAGCTACGGACTCTCGACTACGGCGTCTACGCTGCAAACTATTGGCTAAAAAGACTACGCTGCGAACTATCGGCTTCGAAGTCTACGCTACGAAAAGTAAGCTAAGAACACGCGAATGAATATTCCTAGAAAAAACACTATAAATACAAACAAGGTAGGTAATGATCGTGCCCAGCCCATAGTAACAGCACTGAGGTAAGGATACAAATTAATCGTACAAACTGCACCTACACTTACGCGTAATATCAGGCACCATGCTCAAAGGTCAAGCAGGTTGTATCATGAGAAATTACTGTAATTTGAAAGGTATGTACCTAAGTAATATCACAAAGTACGTAAGCGGCGGCGCGCCGCAGACAGAGGGGCCACTCTCACTTTGACATTTCGTTTTACAGGGAATATTGGGCAATATTGGACCGAGCTCAGTCGCGGCTGTCATGATTGCTTTGTGCAGGCGTTTGTCACGTCATTCATACATTAAGTACTGTTACGAGGTTGGTTGCATTGGATGGGTTACCTTTATTATTTGTTACAGACCGAATTTACTTTTTGTTTTTAATTCTTTCTTTTAATTATTTTTATGTTATAAAGGTCATTAATCTTTCAAGATGACAAATTAGAAATTCATTATCAAGGATTATAATAAATTATTTTAAGCCCATAGATGAAATTGGGAACTTGTCATAATAATAAGGTTCAAGTCATACAGCTTACAAATATGTTTCCTCCGACTGCACAGCATAATTTTCTACTTGTTTAAGATCATCTTTGGTTTTTTGATTTTATTAGGTACCTGTTTTTTCACATTTATATTTTTGTCGAGCTTGGAGCTTTTTACAATTTATTTTTTTAAGTGGGATCATTATTACACTATTACTAAGTCTTTTTACTCTCCAATACTCATCGTATGTGGCGTAATATCAAATGTTTCGTAATATTAAATGGATATTTAATGCCCTGTCTACCCTCTAAGGCATGTTAGCATGATATGATGTATGTTAAGACAAATCTATGTATTTATGTTTGTAACTTGGGCAACCTACTATTTTTTTTAATTTGGAATCAATATAGTAGCAACCCTAGTGAATATGTCAAGTTTAGCTGTCAATTTTCTAAACGGCGGCAGTGGCCCTTCTGTATACTTACTATTTTGTGGTAATATTATGTGTAGACTGTAGCTTTTACATCAAGAATATCAAGTTGAAGACAAAATATTGTAGTTAGCTTTTTCTTGCTTAATGGGAGATGAATGAAAGCAAAGTATTCTTTCGAACTGATGTGTTTCTAAAATATTGTGCCGGCTTATAAGATACGTAACTATGTTAGTTAGAGGGAGCCCGTGGTTTTAAAAGTTGTTAAGTGCAATATTACCTCCTTTGAGTCCATAGGATGGGATTCTATCAGAGTAAAACGTGGGCTCGTTCGTCACAACTAAAGGAGCATTTTCTTTCTCTGTAACTATTCTTCTCCTTTCTCTGTTCTATATTTGATATTTATTAGTTTATTATTTTATTTGTATGTATGTATTTTATGTTATATCTAAGTAATATTATATAATATAGTTTTTGTACACTGACAGCCCTATGTCTATCTCGTCTCATTAACTCCATCCAAAGGTTGTCTGTAAGAGATTGCCCTGTGCGATAAGACCGCCCATTGTACACTTATCTTTATAAACGTTTATTCCTGTAATTATTTAAGTGGTGTACAATAAAGTATATAATAAATAAATAATAAATAATGCAGGACCTTTTATGTTTTGTAATTATAATTAAAGATAATACACTGATAGCATAATTACCTATTATCTAAACTTGTAAATCAAAGAGGTGTTTCTTTTTTTGTTTCTTCCTCTTACGCCAATTCTTTTAATCTTATGACTAATAACAAAACAAACTTACATACAAAGGGGAGAAGGAAAAGGGCTCATTGCGCATCAAAAAAATCGTCCACATCGATGTCAATGGGAAATGTGGACAGAACGCTGGCAGCATTGCCACGTTGAATGGCAATGTTGATTCTCTGGCTGAAGAAAAGGCCAGCCCTCTGGTCATGCGAACATTTGACTAACCATGTTATGTCTTAAAACACTCGGTGAGCACGGACCCCATGGACCTAATATCTCAACCCCAAACGGCTCAAACATATAATTGCCAATAAGGTTGTTATATTTGCGCCGTTTGAGGTTTTCTGCACCAGCACAGCCCGCCGTGCTAAGAAGATGGGATGGCGCAAGGGTGTCGACACATGTTGCATACCACACCAAAGTCCTACCCAACTTCCAATGCATTATGGTCATCCCGTGATTAGAAATATTCAATTGTATATATTATTTGAATTATAAATAAATTATTTTAATGATATAAACACAAAATTATGTGCTACACAGTCAGCACAGTACATATCTCAATGGATAGAAAGTTTTTTTTTACCTCTTCAAAATTCCCGGTGGTATAGACTTGCCATGGTGCCGAAGGCGCGTAAAAAGCTATTTTACAAGCTTTTGTTTAACTTGCAATGTACGTATGTATGTATGTAAGTATGTTCAGGTCAAATCTTGCGACAGAATTTTAAAGCAGTTATCTTTCACCGATTTAGATGAAATTTTGTATACACTTTTAGTTTAAATGTCAATGCATGGTTAGCTAAGTGACGTAATTCTAAATTCAATATGGCGGACGGCCCAAGATGGTGGACTGGTTATTTTTGTGCAATGCCATGATATGGGTATCAAATGATAGGGGTTGCAAAGAATGTTTAAAAAAAAAAAAAAAACAATTATTGCTCCCTTTATTCCCTGTGATTAGATTCTGTCAACGGCGGCAATTTGGACTTTACATTATATACTCGACAAAGTAGTGTCCTGCCTTTTGTACTCAAATTTATGAATGACATAGTAATAAGGTTGCACATTGTACTAACAGTCATTAGCCGAATAGAATAATGATAGCAATTTACCGGCGCCTGCGCACCCGTGAGACCGCCATGATTGATGTGAGCATCCCCATTACAAATTATACCTAAATCATATTGATATACGGTCTATGTCTATGATTGTTTGTTTTTTTATTTAGGTCTTTTGTAATTTTGTATCCTTGGGTTGTTCTTATTATTTATTGCGTTTGCTAACTGATAAATCAATCTTCTTTAAAAAAAAAGGAGACGAGCTAAATTCTGATTGCTTTTACTCTCTGGTAATTAATTATTGTTTTTATTAGGTCTTGATAAATGCATGCTATCTCATCCGACAACACGTGCGAAAGATATAGATGCTGTGATGAGCAGTAAGAAGCTAGTTCGCGTACGAATTAGCACTTTTGCAAATTTGTAGCGAAATGGATGATGATTTAGGACGAAAACAAGCATGCGAAATTTTATAAACAGACCTTTGGTAGTACGGATATCATGAAAAAACGACTGAATGTATATTTTCAAAATAAAATTATTTGCAAATTAGTTGAATTACTAATCTATCCCTATATGGTGGCGGTTTTGCAATTTTCCTTCTTCTTATGGTATTTATTTCCGTCCTAAGATGCGTTAAAATTAGTGTTGAATTAAGGAACTTTCGACATTAATAAGTTACATTTTTTTTTTACCTTTTTGTTTCCCTACGAGGACCAGATAATGATGAGACAAATTGATGTAATTTTTATTTTGAACGTACATCGTCAAACGGTGGAGTAATCGCCAGACTACGTTTGAAGAATGATCGACTAGTGCAACCTCAAAGGTAAAGCATAATTCTACAATAAAACAACACCATTTATGTTTGGTGATTTTTATGAGTGTTTTAAATATTTAAGGCGTTTTAAGTATGAACGCGACCATTGTGTGCTCCGAATAACGTTCACAGGCTCAATTAGATTTCAATTTAGAATACAACATACTACGTTAAAGTATTTACTAATTCCATGCGTTGTGGGATGTGGTCGTGAGACGTCGTGACTTGTTTATTTAATTATTCGGACGATGTTGACGTTAAAATTGTAAATGACGATAAAATATTTATTGGCTAAAAAGTTTAGGTATTAAACAATACAATTTAATCACACAATATTTTTAGAGGAAGCTTCAATATTTGACCCCTAGAATTGTTTTAAGGTTATGATATTTGAAGCTTACTTTTTCCTTTTGATTTTTATCTATAATAATGTTTTGCTGACGTAGAACTTGACGATTTTTTTGTTAATTAGGCGGTTTTATATTTCTGCAAGTTATACCAACAGACTTGTAGTCATACGTAGCTACTTAATCCTTGATTATGGCCACTTATGGCATTGATTCATCGAACGAGTTTTCATACACTTTTTTCAATACTAAGATGGGTCAAGCATGACTTCAATTGTAACCAAATCTCTGACATAAAATCAAATCACCACATCCGTGTATGGAACCGGTAAATCCCAGCCATGTGGTCCATTTTTGTACAGATAACAGGATCGCGGTGTTTTTAAACTGTTCATCGTAAACTTTCACCAAGGCGTGAAAAAATAAAAGATGCATACGGGCGCTAATTATTTTATAAGCAGTTCAGATAGGTACCCTACTAAAAAAAAGTCTATGAATTTATGTAAGTGAGGCGAGGGGAATCCCCAGCTGTGGATGTCTTTCGACTGATATAGTGATGATTTATGTAAAGGAGCATCCTCACTGAGAGCATTCACTTGTAATGAGCACGACGTCGAATATTCGAGTGGTGTGGACTTCAAGCCGAGCGTTACAAAGCTTACACGCAAGCGCGAACTTCGGCCGGTGTGGACGTCGCAACGATTTTCGCGGAAACGGCTCGCATTCGAATGTTCATGCAAATAAAACGCAATCGGAAGCGAGTACTCAGATTATGAAATGAATGAGTATGTATGTAGGAATATTACTGGCGACTGGAACAGTTTCTTGATCGTAAGTTTTTGTGACCTTCGAGGTCAATAAAAAAAAAACAAAAAAACTGCAGCCACAACCGCAATGACATTTAATGAGATCGTATTCGAATGCTCCAAGCTCGCAAGGGAATGTTCGACCGAACGTTCATAGTTTTGCTCGAACGCGAATGCTGGGCCTGCAGTCTCGACATAGCTAACGATCGTTACGCTAGCTAACATTCGTTAACTCTTACCACAAAATAGTAAGTATACAGAAGGGCCACTCCCGCCGTTTGGAAAATTGACAGCTAAACTTGACAGATTCACTAGGGTTGTAGTGTTCGTGATATTAAATGGATATTTGATGCCCTGTCTACCCTCTAAGGCATGTAAGCATGATATGATGTATGTTTAGATGAATCTATGTATTTATGTTTGTAACTTGGGCAACCTACCCTTTTTTTTTTTATTCGGAATCAATATAGTAGCAACCCTAGTGAATCTGTCAAGTTTAGCTGTCAACTTTCCAAACGGCGGGAGTGGCCCTTCTGTATACTTACTATTTTGTGGTAAGAGTTAACGAATGTTAGCTAGCGTAACGATCGTTAGCTATGTCGAGACTGCAGGCCCTGGGCTCGCTGGAACGGATTTGTCGCTCGCCGCTGTTTGTTTACAAATGTTCACGAACGAATGCTCCCAGTGAGGTGTAAACTTTGAATACTTGGAAGGTAAGGGTGTTAGCACACCAATGGACAGGGCGTAGATCAATGCCATCTATCGACAGTAGAATGGATCAGTCGGCACCGACGTCAGCCAATCCTAAGATTCAACAGGTTTAAACCATTTTTAATATCAAAATATTTTGCATAAATACAGGCAAAGTTATACTGCGAAAATGTGAATACCAAGTGAGCAGTCGAAGGATGTTATAAATTCCTTCCAAGCTAATAAAATTGTGACCAAGCTACAGCAGATGACTCAAGCACTCACGCGCATATTTGCATAGAATTAGTGCGTAATAATTAATAGACTCAATATTAGGCAAGTGTCAACTAGTTTGCGTTTCGCTATCAAGGAGGGACCGCAATCGGCCTACAATCAATTTGCCTAGCCTTTTCCCAACTTTATTGGGGTCAGCTTCCAGTCTAACCGGATTCAGCTGAGTACCAGTGTTTTACATGGAGCGACTGCCTATCTGACCTCCACGACCCAGTAACTGGGTAACACGGGACCCCTTGGTAAGACTGGTGTCAGATCTCAAGCTTCTGACTACCCGTAACGACTTTCAAAGATCTTCAAATGGCAACCGGGACCAACGGCTTAACATGCTTTCCGAGGCACGGAGGAAACTCGGTATGTTTAAAATGGCCATCCATCCACCGACCGACCTCGTCAAGCGTTGCTTAACCTTGAAGATCGACCCGTGCGGCTGTTTTTATTTAGCCACGAGCTCCTCAACCGCAATCGGCCTACACATATGCAGATTTAAAAATAATATTGCGACGGCTCTATTTCAATTGAAATATAAATAAAGCCTAGGACCTAAAATAAAAGTCAACAAGGTGCAATATTTTTTTAAGCTAAGTATACAAAAATAATATCTATTTTTTTCCAGGGTAAATATGATCTGCGGTCGCAAAATGTCGCAATTAAGACATTGAAGTACATATAGGTATTGATTAAAAAACCGGCCAAGTGCGAGTCGGACTCGCACACTGAGGGTTCCGTGCAAACCTCAGCTTAAAGGTATAATAGACCTGAGTATTTGATATGAATTTCAATTTAATACCTCTACGCGTTCATGACGAAAGGGGTAGTAAGTTTAAAATTATTAAAAATAGGTTTATTATATGATGTAACAAAAAATTTACGGTTTTCGCAATCATTTCTTTATATTCTGTGCTATAAGAGATTGCTTCGTATCAAATTTCAAGATTCTGAGTTCACGGGAAGTAGGTTTTGATTTCCTTGCGAGTGTCGAAAATTTGCGGCATAAACGGCTGTATTTTTTGATTGCGTTGGCTTAGAAGTTTGATTTTTTCACAGCTTTTGAGTAATTGATATAAATTTCAGCTTGATACCTCCACGCGTTCTAGAGAAAAAGGGTCTTGACAGACAGACGGACGGACGGACAGCAAAGTGATCCTATAGGAGTTCCGTTTTTGCCTTTCGAGGTACGGAACCCTAATAACAGACTTAAAATGGGCACTGATAATACGACATGGTACAAAACAGACAAATAAACTACTTAAGCACTCTCATCATCTTCCTGCCCTTGTCCCAAATTACTTGGGGTTGTTGCAACACGTTTTCTTCTTCCATACCCTCCTGTCCCCCGTGACGCTATCACTGACTCCCTTTTCTTTCATATCACTCTTCACCCAGTCCATCTTTTCTATGGCCGTCCCCTCCCTCTCCATCCATCCAGATTTACATTCATATCTATTTTATTAACATGCGTTTCATCCCTCCTCATCACATGACCATACCAGGACAAACGGTTTCCTTTCAACTTTTCTGTCACCACGTTCAAACTTCCTCTAATATACTCATTTCTCACTTTATCCATTCTCTTCACTCCTCACATCCATCTCAACATTCTCATCGCTACATGCAATCTCTTTTCATCCATCTTTTTCACAGCCCAACATTCTGATCCATACAGTACGACAGATCTAATTACGGACTTGTAAATTTTCCCCTTTAACTTGAAGGACATCCGTAAGTCGCGAGTGGTCGCACTCTATGAGTTCCAAATTACTTCGCAATAGTTATTTAAGTTACAAGTGCGGAAGGTAGGTGATTCCCGATGAGTGAATAAATCGACACGAGTCAGGAATCATCTTACGTACGTGTATCATACAACATTTTACTATGCATTGTGCGATGAAATAAAAAAATATATCTGAACCAAGCAAGAAATTAATAAAATGGCGGGCATAATCAAGCGCACTTAGCATATCCACAGAATAACTAATAGTTCCTCGGGCATATCTACTGCGCATGTGCAAGTAGCTGTCACATCGTAACGCAATAAGGCACGAGCAAAATATACGTTCTGCCAAACATTTAATGAATATTTAAAATTAATTTATTGTTCAAAATCTAAATCTAGAGTAGGTAATTAAAAACGCCTAAAATTAAGTATTCGTTTTATTTTACCTTTTATATGAATGTTAATCTGTACATAATTAATTTGTAAAACTTTTCTCAAATAATAAAAACTCTATGCGTCGGACTGACGTTGGAGTTAAAAATTAAAAAAATACAGGAAACTAAAAAGCACTAGTGAAAAAAGTGACACTTTCCGCACAGTTTGGCTGCTTGGAAAACGCTCTTTTCGAGGACATGCATTGTAAAATTATTTTATTTGCAGTTTTAGCATCTCTACATCCATAAAAATATTGGAGCTTCAGCCAACTCTCGCGCATAAAATGCAGCCATATAAAGCAAAGAGACAAAGATGAGTATTTTATGTCTCAATAAAAAGTCAATATGCTTGTTTTATACATGTTCGTCCACGACCATTTAGAGTTAAAATATCGACATTTTATTTTTGTTTTTGACTTTGAGGAGCTCGTAGCTAAATAATAACAGCCGCACGGATCGATCTTCAAGGTTAAGCAACGCTTGCCGAGGTCGGTCCGTGGATGAGTGATCATTTCAACATACCGAGTTTTCTCCGTGCCTCGAAAATCACGTCAAGCCGTTGGTCCCGGCTGTCATTTGAAGATCTTTGACAGTCGTAACGGGTAGTCAGAAGCCTGAGATCTGACAACAGTCTTACCAAGAGGTATCGTGTTACCCAGTTACTGGGTTGTGGAGGTCAGATAGGTAGTCGCTCCATGTAAAACACTGGTACTCAGCTGAATCCGGTAAGACTGGAAGCCGACCCCAGCAATAATTGGGAAAAAGGCTAGGCAGATGATGATGATTTTTTGTTTTGACATTGGAGACTTCAACACTCTTATGCAGACTGAATGAGACTAAGCTAGCTTCTGTCAGCTGCATCACCCGCGTTCGTTATCCCTAGGAAATATTATAGCGGCATCAACAAGCCTATGCGCTATTCCAGACTATAATTTATCTCTGTGCCAAATTTTATCGAGATCCGTTCAGCCTTTCAGGCGTGATTGATAAAAAACATCCATCCAAAACTTTCGCATTTATAATATTAGCAGGACTAGCAGCCGCCCGCGGCTCGCGTTGTATCAGTACTTCTCCCAATATATTTATATATTACTAGCTGACCCGGCAAACTTTGTTTTGCCATAAAAAGACCAAACATTTATCTACCCTACCTACCCTACCTTACACTACCCTACCCTACATACCTACCCTACCCATTAAAAAAAAAAAAAAAAAAAAAAAATAGATTTTGACCTATTCTCAGACCTACTGAATATACATATAAAATTTCATCAAAATCGGTCAAGCCGTTTCGGAGGAGTTTGGCAACGAAAACTGTGACACGAGAATTTTATATATTAGATAGCCTATGTATTATTCTGATGTTTAAGCTATATTTCTGTAAAGTTTCATCAATCATTCAACATCCATCCATCCTCACAAACTTTCAAGTTTATAATAGTACTAGCTTCTGCCAGCGGTTTCGACTGCGTGAAAAGTTTTTTATCATCCTACGGGAACATTATACGTATACAAATGTATTTTATATCTGTGCTGAATTACATCCAGATCCGTTCAGCCGTTTTAGCGTGATTGAGTAGCAAACATATTATAATATTACCAAGATAGTAAGATGGAGGATTATAAAATCTAGGTTTCAAGATACTAATCACATTTTCCAAACGTAGAAAGATGTCGGTCGTTGAACGCTTTGATTTTTTCAGTATATATATATTTTTTGTAGTGTTAGCGTGATTGAAAGCGCTGCTAGAAGAAACTATTACAAAAAGTTATAAAATAATTACGTTGTTCACGCGATTATTTTGGCAATAATAAAATAATTCGTAGGTACAAATCATATTTATACGTACCTATTAGTAAGAATTACATAGCATATATATAAGATAGTAAAATAATTATGTACAAGCGGCAATAAAAGGGGAGGGAAAAAACTTATTGGGCATTAAAAATTCGTTCACATTCACGTCATGTCAACGGGAAAAGCGCCCAAACCACTGGCAGGCTAGCACCCTTTTGGTCACGTGAAGAGTCAACCAAAATGCAGATGTCCCGAAAAACTTGGTCAGCATTGGGACCATGGGCAGCACAAAAAAAGTTGGTGTACCTTTTTGCACCAAAATTAGCCAGCATTCCCACTTTGAATGGCAATGCTTATTCTTTGTACAAAAAAATCACCCTTTGGTCACGTGAAGAGTCAACCAAATTGCTGATGTCCGGAAAAATCGGTCAGCATAGAGACTACATGGCCAGCATAAAAAAATTGTTGTACCTATTTGCACCAAAATTAGCCATCAAAATGTTATTATAAATCAGACTATACGTCACGACTACACAGAGCTTAGAAAATCGTCGCCAAGTTGCCAGCCTGTCGGTTTTTTATCGGTTACATATCGGGGAGTGTGCAACGGAACTACACAATTTGATTCCGCCTAGCCCTTTCCATCATCGGACTACAAGACGTACGGCCATGCGCCATCGGTACATGGTGGACATCCCACCCATACGCACAAAGCGTTTTGCTAATACTTTCATTGTGCGCACAGCGCACAGCGGAGTGGAATTCCCTTCCGGAGTCTTTGTTCCCTGATAGCTACAACCTCGGGGTCTTTAAGTCAAGAGTGAATAGGTTACTTCTAGGCAAGCGTGCTTCACCGTCGACCACATCATCGCTTACTATCAGGCGAGGTAGTTGTCAAACGCAAGCCTAATGTTAAAAAAAAAAACATTTTTGAAAATTCTCCTTCAAAAAACACAAACGCGCTCTCTCTTCTGATTATGTGTTGTGTTAGGTTCATACAATTTGCACGTTGCGTTTCATTTTTTTATTACTTTATGTATATATCTACCTATGTTTATTACTTTATTCCATCTTTCACATGTCTTGTTTAATAGAAATATACACTACAACCTGTTTTTCTAGATTAATCTTCGTCACTTCAACTCGCAAGGATTTCTAGTCTTAAAAAAAAACATTTTTCAAAAAAATACTACCGACTTCCAAATAACAAAACTACAAAGTGAAAAATAACTTTATTTTTGGAAGTCGGTGTCTTTGGTAGGTGCCAATTTTTTGCGTTATGGACACCGACTTCCAAAAATAAAGTTATTTTTCACTTTGTAGTTTTGTTGTTTGGAAGTCGGTAGTATAGTACATAACCGGTGAAATGAGAGTGTACCAAGGTGAACTGTACACATCTGCGTACCCCTTTAGAGCGTACTGGCGTGATGTTATGTTATGAAATAGTATAAAAAATAAACAGACATGCGATTGAAGTAATCCCGCGAGATTTACCTTTAATTATTTAAGAGTTCTGTTGTATATCGCCGAAGTAACGAAGTTCTTCATCAGATCTTCACCAAATTAAAATGGGACAAATTTCGGAACATACTCATTCAACAAAAAAAATGAATTTCCAAAATAATCATAGGTACATAAAGTCAGTCGAACATAGAACCGGCTCCTTTTTGGTAAGTCGTTTAAAAATTTGCAAAATTAAACATGCAAATATCGGAGGCACGACGTAATAATACGAGTATTATAGCTTGGTATCTGGTGGTCAATAGCTTGCTTCCGAAAGAGAAATCACACCCACAGTTGTGTCATGAAAAGTAAAAGTGGTACCGCCATGCCGAAGCCGAACTCTGTCAATCCGAAATGCTTTATTTATACATTCTTATTTATAAATAATCATGGTTCATTATGTAACAAGTGCAGACAACTTATTCCAATAACTTAAACTAGTTAAATAAATCAAGGTTTTAATGAAAATACTTCTTTTGTTTTTTTTTTTAAAGCTGGCTGTTTTTGCTAAGTAGGCCGTTATGTTTCTTTTTTTTTCGGTCATTGAAGGACTTATTGGCCTTTTAAGTTATATTTATGGTCGTTTAGTGTTGTGGGTGATATATAAATTGTCTCTGTTATAATTGTTAATTAATTCTGATTGGTTGAACGAATGAAAACATTTTGTTTACCTGCTACCACATTAATGTTTTATTAACAACTAGCTGACCCCCGTGGCTTCGCTCCGGTCAAAATTATAGCCTATGTTACTTGGGAATAATGTAGCTTTCCATAGGTGAAATATTTTTTTAAATCGCTCTAGTGGTTTCGAAGCCCATTCGGTACAAACAAACAAAAAAATCTTTCCTCTTTATAATATTGGTATAGACTACAGGAGTTCGTAATTTATTGAACCTACGAATAATTATGAAAATGTTGGCTGTAGACAATAGACAATACATTTTTAAATGAAAATTATGAAGATACTGTATTACCTAAGGTTACCCAAAAAACATGTTTTAATATAATGTAAATCTAAAAACATATTCGGTGTTGATTATCTACATATTTATACATTCGTTTATCTCAATCACTTAATTCAAAAATCTTATAATATATACTTAATCGATGAAAAAGATGTATCGTTTAAAACAAGTATGCCTTATTTGGCCTCGACTTATATATAAGCGTCCAATATTATGTGACTGAAGACATACTAATGGTATATTACTAATCTATTCTTGCTTTATTCTCAGAATGTTGCGGGCAAATGTTATAAGAATTTGTAGGGTCTCATGGACCAATGTTGGGCTTTCAAAAATTAAAGCGATATTGGAAACAAATGCAGGCATAAATAGTAGTTTATGCAATGGTCATATAATAGGAATTATTAAAACACGAGCGTGGGTTTATAACATGAGGCGAAGCCGAATGTGATAATATTAACACGGGAGTGTTTTAATACCTAATTATATGCCGTTGCATATACTATTTACTCACAGTTGAAATAAAATAAAAGTGGAAACTGGAAAAGGAAAAAATATGCAGTATGGCGGGCAATTTAGATTATCATTGCACCAAGACTGTCAATGTCAATGAGCCCATAAGTGCCAATAAATTAAAAAGTAAAAGTGTGCTATAAAAATTAAAAAGTTATTTTATGATGCAATTGTTTGAAAATCGAAGGAAAATGTTGTACTGTAATGGTTTTTTTTTATTTTACCTATCCCCGAATATAAAGTACGTGTTTATGCAATATTTTTTGAATTCATATTTGGAACATCGTTGTGAGTGTAGATAAAAATATATACCTAGCTGGTTGAAGTATCATTACGTACGAAATTAAGATAGTTGGTATGTGTTACAAAGTTGAGTAATTTATTCACAATAAAATCAAATGGCAGAGAACATCACGATACTTAGGCGCACCAAAATTGGCACCACAAGGTTGTGCTACAATTTAGATACACGAGTGGAATCCTCATTACCATTCTGCTGCATTCAAATATGGATTTTAAGTTTAAAGACATTTTTGAATTTGAATATTTTATTTTTTGTTGTTTTTACAAAAGCGATCTGTAATTCAGCGGTCATCGGCCCGTTCTTGAATTGTCAGCGAATTTTTAATAACGATATATTTCTTGTTTTAGTCTATTTGTGTACGGATATTTTCCTTAATGCTTTTGATGTTCCGATTAATTTTATAAAATAAAATGCTAAAATATACAACAATTAATATACACAAAAAAATAATGTATGCATGAAAAATACGCGTGAATTTAAGAATAGACAACTAGAGCTAACTACGCAATTGCACATAGTTTTAATACTACTTTTAATATATAATTAGTAAGAGTTTTAATAAACGCAGTTTTCCTTTATTATTTTTTAAGTGAAAGATGAGTACTCACCACCATCTCTTCTTTGTGCATTCGCCAGAAACACCAGAGACAACAGTAGCACAATAGGCACGTTATTACCGAAAAAGTAATTCATTTTTGATTTATTATTATTTAGAAAAATAAATTATACAATTTATATTTTAAAACGAACAGAAAACACTAGAATATATTTGAATTTAAACGAGGTAAATTGGTTTTCCTTATTCAAATTAAAGATTTACGAACTCGATGTTTTTCGCGCCGATTTCGAGTTTCGTCGTCGCGGAAGGAGGGAGCGTGCGGCTCAGCCTTTGGAAGGTAAACTGAGCGGAGGCTGCGTCGGCGCAGGTGTATAGAGAAAGAAGAACGCATGTCCACCGTCGGCCGGTCGATGGCCCGGGCCGCCCGCTGTCTGCTATCACCCGGTAAACTAGTGATTACAAACGTTTAGGTATTTATGGTATGTATACGCGCTTAGAGCGTGTAGAAATTGGAGCGCGCAAAAAGTTTTGCTTAATTTTTTTTTTCACTTTTAATAATTTATGTTTATTCGCTTTCGCATCGCCATTGAGGTTGCAAGTAGGTGTTGTTCATAAGGCAGAACTTTAGGCTTAAGTAATTTATTCGACATTGTATAATATGATACAATAAGATTATTATTAGATATTATAACTATAGAATTATTTAAATTATATTCGAGTCAAAAAAAAAATTGCGTCTATCTGCATAAAGACCTACTTATTTCAGATTCTTGACTACTAATGCATCTTAAGCTTATTATTATATACTTAGATGCATACATAATATGCATATGGATGGCTTGTGTGCAATTTTAAGTTGGATATTCAAGACGGCAGGTTGATTTGTATTCTATTATTTTGCACCAAAATTTTGCAATTTTAGAGCAAAATAATTGCAGTTTTAGGGCAATACCGGCAGGCTTATTACGTATCTTTTGCAAGTGCAAAACGATAGCAATTTTTGCGCAATAATTGCTCCTCAATAAAAAATTTTTAGAGTTTTGGCCGTTATTTTTTTTAAATAAGCGCATTTGACATACATCGAGCGATTAGCAAACGATTGTGTAGTACCTACCATACCTACACTGCAGGTAATGCCGACTTTTATGACATAAAGCGTTTGATCGCTATCGTTTTGCTCTTGCAAAAGATACGGAATAGGCCTGCGGGTTAATACTCAGAAATTATTAATTTATTTATTTTATTTTAAGAAGGCTTACATACTAACAAACCAATGATATAAAGAATGTAATATTTAAAAAAAATTGCTGATAACAAACCTCCACAAATAGAAAAAAAACTCGATATAACGAAAGTACATACAAGTTAATATAATTAGAGAAGTAGATAAGTTAACTATCCTTGAAAAATTACTGTGCCAATAGCCGTCTGAAGGTCGCTACACTGGTACAAAACAAGTCGACATTAAGGGCCCCAGGTAGCTTATTGAAGCAAATTGCACTTCTTAAGACGGTACCCTGACCAAAAAATCGGCATGAGATATGAGCGTTCCTATTGGTCTAGCGGCACTGGTGGCGCATGAATTACAGTAGTGAATACGCCCAGATTTTAGAATAAAATCTTTATAAAATCGAATTTTGGTCTTTTGAAAAAAATAATTCTACAAAAATATTCGTTATTAAATTGTCTATCCATTAGTGTTAGTACAAAAAATAATCAATGAACACTTTACGAGGAGATGCATAATATCAATAATTATTTCTCATTTTCATGTTTTTTTGGAAGTAGATTAGTGAAATATATACAACATTTAAAAAACAAATTAAATCTACCATTTTAGAATCAATATTATGTAGAAATTTAATGTATTTTTATTAATTGATATTTCTTTTTAAATAACGAGTAGATAGCTCCTAAAAACAGCACAAAAAACGGCTTGCGCGGCGTTTTGCTCGGGGTACCGCCTTAACGAAAAAACATTCCGCCTATAAAAAGTCATTGCGATAGGTACACTCAATATTGTAGGCATTTTCTTTGGAAGCCTTTAATACGGGACTAAGTCACATACTGCGATTTCCAAACCTGAGCCGCGTATTATCTATTTTTTAATGATTTTTCAAAAGCACGTCGGTAGTTTTACCTGATCAGTCGACAAACAACGGCCGTTACGTGGCATAAACGCCATCTACATTTTTAGGGTTCCGTAGCCAATTGGCAAAAAACGGAACCCTTATAGATTGACCCAAACACACAGACATGACGTCTGTCTGTTTGTCTGTCTGTCTGTCCATCCGTATGTCACAGCCACTTTTTTCCGAAACTATAAGAACTATTGAAACTTGGTAAGTAGATGTATTCAGTGAACCGCATTAAGATTTTCACACAAAAATGGAAAAATAAAATTGGAGGTTTCCTTGAAACTGAAACAATTTTTTTTTTTTCATCAAATCCATACGTGTGTATAGGTCTTCAAAAATTATATTGAAGTTACTAATATATTTTTTTCTAAACTGAATAGTTTGCGCGAGAGACACTTCCAAAGTGGTAAAATGTGTGTCCCCTGTAACTTCTAAAATAAGAGAATGATAAAACTAAAAAAATATATATGATGTCCATTACCATGTAAACTTCCACGGAAAATTAGTTTGAACGAAATCTAGTTAGTAGTTTTTTTTTAATACGTCATAAATCGTAAACCGCAATTTACCAATTACGGAACCCTTCGTGCGCGAGTCCAACTCGCACTTGGCCAGTTTTTTATGTTTAACTAAGTCGATACATCGGTTTGTTACAGATAAGTTACATTGACACAAAATTGGTTTGAAAAAAAAATTGAATTTTGGTAGGCAGAAAATCACTTTGTGACAGATATGTTACTGAGGTTTGACAGTTCGGAAACAGGCCGTGGTGTGACATGTTGATCAAACAGAAGCTTGCTGTCTATGATTACTCCTAAATCTCTTAAGCTACCTGCTAACCTGCCAAAGACCTGACCGGTCAAGGTGTAATTAAAATTCATCAAAGAAGTATAATAAGAGAATGTTAGGAGGAAGCATTTAGAGACATTTATTTGGAGTTTGTTACGGATACAATATGTTTCAAACCTATGCAGGTCGGCTTGCAATTGTCATGCATCAGACATATCTCGCACAACTTTATGAATCTTCATGTCATCAGCATATATACGAATGACGAAAGCATTGTTTGATATCTGCAATGAACAATATAAATAACAGAGGACCCAAAATTGACCCTTGAGGTATGCCTGAAGGGACAGAACTCCAACCAGAAAACACACTTCGCTAAACTTTATGGAAAGACTCTTTGCTAGACTTAAGCAGTTCACATTTTCTTATGAAAAATAGGAAGTTATGGGCGGCAAGCAAGGAAATTAGATAAGTTCCTAGGGGTAACACTTAGGGAAAAAACGTTTTTTTGTTTTTATTAGCTTGGAGAAATGCTCATGTATACCTACTGCGCTACCACGGGGAGATAGCGCAGTTATCTGGGACTCTAACCCACTAAATCTCCACGGTGTCCTCCTGTGCCGCTTATGGCGGGAACACGGGCACGAGTTAGCACTCACAGCAAACCCGCAGCGGCTGTCCGTCGCCGGACCCTCCTCTGGGGAGTATCCCCCATCACCGGCGCACCAGAACACACTGTACGCCGTGACCACCCCAGGGACCAAACCAGCACATGGGTGCCAGACGACCACGCGTATGGCACCCTTGGCCCCCTTGTGACGGGTCAAGGTCAATGGCCCCGCCACCTACCAGTTTTCGGCCGCAGCGGATAGGGAGAGCGGCTAACGCTATACCGAAACTCCTCTTCCCCTGCGGCCCCACCGCGTCCGCCATCAGACGGTGGCGACCCCGACCAGGCCGCGGAAGGTATGGAGAGCGGCGCACCGCAATACCTCTCCCGCCGCGGCCTCCAACCCTCAGCCACGATATCGTATAGGTATGGGATGATCCATACAACATCGCGGCCCGCCTCAGTTGCGATGTCGCCTAGGCAGCAACGCAACGAAGATACCTACATGTTGGCCGGTACGTCGTCGGCTTATCGGCAAAAGCCCTGACGAGCGGCCTCTCCTCGGGTTCCTCTTCGCTTTACCGGTGGGGAGGCTTTGTACTCCTGCGTTTCTAATATCTTTCGGTACATTTTAAACATTTTGTAATAAGTGAAAATTAAAAAAAAACAATTGCAATCAACAGCTTTTACATTAAAGTTGTAGAGGACCTCTTTTAAGTATGGATATACATGTACCAGAGGACCTCTCTCTTCCATATCCATACATTACCTAGAGAGACTGTTAACAACATAATCATAATGAAACTAAAATGAAAATTAAGTTAAAATTGAATTACATAAAATTAGAAATTAAATGAGCGTCGAAAGTATAATTATGTAGATACACAGTACAGTGTATAAAATACTTAAATAACTAAGACTATATTAAATAAAATAATAATGAATAAAATAAAGTTAAAATTGAATAACACAAATAAAAAACTAAATCAGTCAATAATTAAAATTAATAAAATTAAAATTTAATTATAAATAAGAATAAAATTGGATTAGATAAGAAAAAAGAAAAAAAACAATAGTTCTATCTTGATAGTGGTGTTCTGAGTTCACGTTTCTCAGTAAGAATCTCGGTGTACCGATAGAGATAGAGTAGCTTTGCTCAAGTCAGTTTGTTAGATAATCTTGTTGGAGTGAACAACTCCAACAAGATTATCAACTTCTTGGCCATTTTTCTTTTTAAATGGGAAATCATCCAATGAATTCTTCCGCTCTGGTTGAAGTGGAAGGGCGTGTCAGACTTTTACTGACTAAAACCCACTCGTGTTCGTCTTCATTTGCTTGAGCCAGGGCCACAGTAACAGACCAGACAGGCATCGGCCCTCACGGACCCCGTCAGATCTGCTGACATCTCGTTGAGGCGCGCGTGGAACACAACGCGCCGTCCCGAAGCAAGCCGATCGGCTTGCGACTCCCGACGCCCAGGGCGTCTCCTGCGGTGGCTAGGGGCGTGAGGGCGTCTCCGTTCCGTCGCCCTCACGCGTTCCGCCTCCTCCTTCGCGAGCATTACTGCTTCGCAGAACGAGGAGACAGCTTCCCATACCCTCTCACTCCGTAACATGGCCTGAACGAGGGCCGGACGCGAGAGCACTTTTTGGTCTTGATAGTAAATGTTATAAAGTTGATCGGTCACAAATCGTTTAAATTGTATGTTGACATACAAAGTTACATGGCATCTTCAGTCTTTCAGAGAAGTACTTCTTCTGCAGACAAACCCACTATTTCTATAGTAACTGAGCCTGTACTGTAAGGTCGTTCGGTTAAGTATACTAGGCATTCTGCATAAAAGGAAACAAATCTGTTTTACTTTAATTAAGCACTCAAGGGGTTAAGCTACTTTACTGCATACTTGACATGCGAGTTTAAACTTATCTTATTAAAAACTTGACACAGTTGAAAATAACCATCGAAAGTTACTTTGAAAAGCTCACTACTGCTAAAAACTGACCACACAGCGCCATAAGCGCTAACGCAACTGAGGTGAGGAGGGTTTAAATATATTAAGTAATAGCTACATAAAATCCTAACAAAATCAAAACTAAAATCTGATATATCTACTTTTTTTTTTTAGTTTCCTGAAGGTCATAAATGTAGGTACCACTATAGGTGTACCAGAATCTCATGGCATTTTTTTTTTTTTAAATTGTGATTTTCATATGGCAATGTCAATTGTCACCTGTCGAATCAAAGTACTTGATGTGTCAACCGCTGCTGAAATTTTTTGATATTATCTTTAAAGTTTGTTATTTTTGAGAAAATGTCGAAAAACCCTCTTCGATCTCATGCGAGACATATTGTTTTCAATGTGTATCATAAAATAAGGGAAGAAGAAGGCGTAAATCAAACTCAATCTTTGATTTTAAAGTGCGTCGTAGAGTGGACCGGTAAGTTGGACTTGACTTGTTTTGATACTTTTAGTTTAATTTATATTTTTCTTACTTAATTTTAATTTCTTTCCATTACTATTATATGGTAAATCGTAGGTCAGGGCACATCGAATGATGGCCGGAAGGAAATGGCAACAGTAATGTAACTGTTACTAATTCTTCGACAAGATATTGATTTTAACGGAGATTGAGAATCATTGACGTAAGAAAAATATTAAGTAATAATCTGCGCCCTGCAGTGGGACGTGTATATAGACGGGAGTTTTTGGCAGGATTTTGTCGAGTGAAGTTCAGTGGCTGTTAATATTATTTGCAAATTGATTCCTAGTGGATATTGTGATTTATTATTGGTGTAGTTTTGTATCTCAACTAGACAGTTGAGATACAAAACTACACCTACCCTACTAACTACCCCGCAACTGGACAATTTGTAAAATCATTGACAAAAGCGATCTCGGGATAGTGGAGCGGTGTATTTTATTGTAGTATTGACTGCCTCTGCAAAGCTTACTGGGAAGACTGACTCGATACAATTTGCTGCCAAATACTCCAAAAAACATTAGAATCTGTTACATCCGCATTCTAATGCATACTAAAGAATAAATATAAGATCCAAAACTCTTTCCAAAGACGTGGCTAAAAGGTCCTAGCAACCAGGCCATAAAACTTACATAAAAAAAATATATATAGACTGATGATGATGAATGACTTTAAGTAACATGATACATTTTATTATTTTTTACAGACTTTATACATAAAGAGATTGGTTTTGAATATGTTAAATGCCAATGAAAAAGAACCATTTTGATGGAGAGAGATGACATAAAACTACAAAGATACAAGTTTTTGAAATGCCAGTGGAGTTCATGGAATCGTATTCTAGTTTTCTAGTTCTGAATGAGGTTTTAAGTTATTAGTATGATTTAAATGCTAAATAATAAATTAGTACATACATTAATATTCAATTGATTTATTTTTCCTATGTTATGAACACGATGTATAACAAAATTATTCATACACATACCTATAATACTCACAGTGGATCTTTGTGTCTCTGAATTGGTTGCAAGACCCCGCGCAGTAGCTATTTTTGTGTCAATGTTGAAGGTGAAGATAGCATTGTATAACTGTCTCTTTCACTCGCTTATGTATGTCACATAAGCTTACGGAGTTTCTTGTGCATTCTTCTCCATAACAAGCTACTTTCCGAATGCACGGTAGAATCACCTTTTATTTCATGTAAATTTAAATTGTGACATTCAAAAGTGCCGCTTGGTGGCCCAGTTGAAATAAATATCTTTTGTCTTTTTTGTCATCGTCCTATCTCGCTTACTCTATGCAGTATACTCGATGACAAACTGTTTCTTACGCAATGGTTGGCAGGACCAAGTTCAAAGACACAAAGATCCGTTGTGACTACTATAATATAGGTACCTCATGTTCATTAATACTAAAGACATAAATAAAAATTAAACAGTATCAAGATCGTTTGATCCAATTTCCCCAGTATTGCATACAACAAATTTTTATTTCCCTTTTTGCCATGAGATTCTGGTAGACCTATACTTGTAATATTATTTATTCTTTGGTACCACGTACCTAACAGCCTTAACTGACGTAGACTACTGCACGGTGCACCTACCTATGCTTTGCTATTAGCAGAAGCGCGCGGGTTCGCTTCTGAAATTAACTGGTACATCATCCCTGGCCAGGGCAGGAAAATGATCCTGCCCTGGCCACATGTTACGTGAGTTGCAACAGGTTTTCATCTTCCATACCGTCCTGTCCCCCGTCACGCTATAACTGACTTCCCTTTATTTTCTTAGCATTCCTAAAACAGTCCATACATCTTTTCTTTGGCCGACTGGCAAATCAAATTATGATAAAATTGGTTTCTGAATTGAACGGAAACACTATGAACAAAAAACAAATATAACAGAATCATTATATTTTTATTTTATTTTAAATAGAACTAGAAAACAGAGCGTGAAACATAGTATCCCTAAGTAGTCTGTGGCGTGAAATGGAACGTAGACAAAGACAAGTTTTTTTTTATCTCAAATCAATATGGCGTTAGTAAACGTCAAATGAAGTGTGGTGTGGTGTTGTGGTCCGTGGCGTTTATTTAGTATTTTCCTAAACCATGGCTGGTTTTACGGAAAACGCGTTAGTTCGTAAGCTCCAAGAGCTGAATTCAAGTCAGCAAAGCATTCAAACGCTATCTTTGTGGCTGATCCATCACAGAAAACACCATGCCATAGTTGTGAAAACCTGGTTCAAAGAAATAATGAAAGGTAACCTACAATATTATTTTTCAAACCATTATAAGTGCAGTTTTATGTTCTAATTAGCAGATCATAATTTATTTAACGTATAAATATTGATAGACAACAAAGGCTTGTTTCTACAGCTGCAGCAGTTTCTACGGATATTATATAGTAATCTTTGATTTGATCGACAAAATGTCTCGCTTTTGTTTGTTTTAATTTCGTTACCATAGAATAATCTAGTAACTTAAAAGCTAGCAGGGATGCTCAATATTGTGCATTAAATTTTAAACAGCGAAATCTTAACCAGAATATGTGGAACATGCAAAAACACCATCACTGATAAGAATGTACATTAAACATTGGCGTTTTGAGTTTCTAGTAGGTAGTTGTTCCTTTCATGGTACGAATGATGAACGAATATGCTGCAAAACACCATCAATATTTTGTTTTTAATCGTAACAATCTAAGAAGTCTGATGACTTATCTCAGGATAAAATTTCCATTATGGGCCGTCGATTTTTGGCGCGGGGAGGGGGAGGGGGGGAGCTTTGGTTACCCCCCTGTGCCATCCCCACAACTCGGAGCCCCATGGTTATGGAGATATACATGGTCAAAGTTTTCAGGTTAGAATAATTTTCTTCGTAAATGTCCATCGGTTTAAGGGAGGGAAGGAAACGAAACACAAGTCAACGGAGCCCCGCTGCGCGGGGCTCCTATTTCTGTCTGCAGGGTCTAAAGTAACCTAACATGAAGAAGATGACGGGAGCTGAGTTCGCTCGCTTTGCTCGCTCACTTCAGCTCCCGTCATCTCCTTCGAACCTAACCTATCCGTGTCGGGGTGCCCTAAGCTCCCGAGCTCGCTTCGCTCGCTCTTGGACTAATTCACAATTTTTTTTTTTTTTTTATCTCATTAATTATATTTAAGTATAAAATATATCTAATAACTCCATAACCATGGGTTTCCGTGGGGTGGGGATGGTACAGTGGCGTAGTCCCCCTACACGTTTTCCTTCCCACCCTCCCTGCCCCTTAAACGATGAACATTTTCGGAAATTATGGAAATTTTAACCACTATGTTACCCATACACTATAACAACGAGTATCATTTGTAAGCATCAAGTTTACCTTATATAACATATTTTTATAGCTGTCAAATCAAACTTCTTAGATCACTTTAGTTGTTAAATCTTAACATTGTCTCAAGTCTCTGTGAAGAAATGAAAACTGCAACTCAGGAACAGGTCTTTTAAAAATCTCTTTATTTTCATTATAATCCAGCTCTTAACGGTAATCTTGCCTGATAAGAATACAAGGTATATGAAAAATTAATTTGTGATCAATAATAACCACAGAATATAACAGCTATTTGTGGATATACTGCACAATCATGTGGTTGTTAATGCAGAAAGTTACTTGACAACTTGTTTGGAAGTTGGTTACTTGTAAATGTGTAAAACTAAGACCACCTGTGGCTAGCTGGTTTTTCATTATGAGCCAGCTCTACGTTAATCTAGCCTGATAGGAAAATGAGGTATTTAAAATTAATTTATTTCGAAAAACAACCAGAGAATAAAACACTGCAATTGACATTCAGCAAAATCATGTGATTTTATTGCAGACAGCCTGTGGCTAGCTGGTTTATTAGAATCTGTGCCACTATTAATTAGTTTATTGTTGCTGCTGTTGTTGTTGTTGTTTGTTGTTGCTGTTTGTTGTTGTTTGTTTGTACCTAGTTGCACCTGCCATATTTTATCTCTGCGCCACTCCAAGGTTGTCTGGTAGAAAATGCCTAAGGCATTAAGTCTGCCTTTGTACTTAAATATGGTTTGGCCTAGAACTAAATGTTGTTGAAGTATATTTGTGTTTGTTTAACTGCAGTGTTTCATTCCTATTAGCATTTGGGCTGGTATCAGTCACTTTAAGCAATTAGTAGTTATTTATTTTTATTTATGTGAGGTGACTATGTATCTATGAATTATAGAGTAAATTCTTTAAAAAAAAATGTTGGCCCACACTAGGAATTTGCCCTTATTATGGGTGTGTTAACACAAACATTTGAACACGCATACACAAACACCCAGATCCGGAACAACGATCTGTAGGCCATACAAATATTGTTCCGTACGGGGAAAAAGATGTAGAATGAGGAATGGTGTGATAAGATAAGATATTTATTTTTGTAAACCATGGGTATACAAAAGATTTGCATGGTCTTAAAATAACATTTGGTAATAGGATCTACATATTTGCCGTTCAGGGCATACAAAAAAAATGTATTTGGTCATATAAACCGTTTGAATTTATATAATTAACAAAAAAAAAAAAATATATAAACTGCTGTCATGCAGTCGTTTATAAACAATTTATAGAAAAACTTTAGAATTATAAAAAGGTACAGTTTTGAGATTGAGGAAATGTCGTAATGATAGGCACTTAGTATGATCATTTAACAATTCTTTTAAGCTATAGTAACATTTAGCTATCAGGTATTTTTTTAGATGTAGTTTAAATTGAGTTGTGGGCATATGGCTAATAGGTTTAGGGATTTTATTATAAACTAGCTGACCCGGCAAACTTAGTTTTGCCATAAAAACACCAAACATTCACCCTACCTACCCTACACTACCAACCCTACCCTACCTACTCTACCCACCCTACCCTACCCTTCCCTACCCTACCTACCCTACCCTACCCTACTATCCTATGTCCGTCTCCTGGTTCTATGCTACCTCCCCACCAATTTTCAGCCAAATGGATTCTGCCGTTCTTGAGTTATAAATAGTGTAACTAACACGACTTTCTTTTATATATATAGATAGATATACCTGGTGCTAAAGAGAAAATACTTTTACACATGAGTGCCGTGGTTGATCTAATTGCCGATAATTTATTGTTATCCTGTCGATAGTAGATTGAAACATCTGATAGTTTTTCAAATAGTTTGGGATTGGATAAACAAATGATATGACAATGTTCTGATTAATTTTTGTCCCTTCATCTTCTTTTTAAATGAAATGACAATTATGATTATGTATGCAAACTAGTTATTTTTCTATTGAGCATATCAAATAATATTGTCTATTCTTTATGGAGTGTTTTTTCTTTACAGCCAAAGATAGCAAGCAGCTTACATTTATGTACCTTGCTAATGACGTAATACAGAACAGTAAAAAGAAAGGCCCAGAGTATGGGAAGGCGTTTGGAGAAGTCCTGATGGAGTCATTCAAGCACATGGCGAAGACTGGTATCAATACCAAGACCAAACACTCACTGCACAGAATACTCACTATCTGGGGAGAGAGGGGGGTGTACGACTCACAGAAGATACAAGAGTTTAAAGAGGCTGGTGAGTTTCACTTTGTTTCTTTTATAAATGTGTTTGTGGAGGTCAGATGGTAATAGGTAGTAAAAGAATGGAAATCAGCTGGCTAGACTAGAAGCTGAACCCAACTAAGTTGTCAAAAGCTACACAGATTGTATAAATGCCAAACAGCATGATCATGGAGGCATCTTTGTTAAACTGTATTAACAGTTAAAATCATTTAAAACAACAAATGAATATAAATAATTGCACATAGGTCCTTGTAACAAGACCTTAACATTCTGTCATGGTATCCAGTACATCATTTTAAGCAAAGTCGCTATTAACGATTTTGACTGTATTCTACCAAAAAAGCAACCAAACAAACATACATAATAATCAAATATCTCATAAAACACAGTTTATTAGCCAAAGTGGTAAGAATATTTTTGGAAATGATGCCAATTTGTCAGCTACATAATTTTAACATAGGCGTTTAAATTCTCCACCATGGCAGTATTGTTTCATAACACTTATTGTTTCGTTATAGCAGATCATTGAACACTGATGCTAAACTGGAAATATTTGATCATTGTAAAGAACTGTGTTTTTACAATCTCTATATTACCTTGGTTTGTATGTGTGTCTGGCAACTAGTAATCGATTTTTCAAGCACTTCCTGGCATCCGATTAAGTTGAAACTTGGCGTACTTATGTAACTTTGCAAATATTTAAATAATATGTTACTATGGAGCAGGTCTCACGATGGAACCAGAAGGTGGTCATAGCAACTCCTCAACCAGACAAGACAGGACCATTGTGTGTGGGCTCATTGGATATGTATTGCTAAGCGATATTACATTTTGTTCTGTTTAGTCCATTAAAAGCTTGTTTTTTTTTTGTTTTCATAATCTTGCAATCAGTCGGTAGACTGTGAGCAGATGAGATGTAATAATTTTGTAGCTTTCAGAGCAAAATCTCCATTGAGTAAATCTCCATAGTGAATTAGGTACAGCTGTCCATTTCCAAAATATGCCGCCTTTTCAGTCTGCATATTGATTCGGGAATAGTTAACTGCGTTGCTAGTTGGTTAGGATGGATTGCAAGTCGTGCTTTGTATTTGGAACAGGGCGTTCTTATCTCTTCCTTTACTGTCTTGATATTTAAATATTTATGTACTTCAGAGTATCATAAGAACCACAATGAGTTTTGGAAATTTGCTTCAGGATGTAATTTTGAGCCCTCTGTATTATGCTTATGCTGGTGTCACATGCTGAATCCCATAGTTCGATCCCATATGCCCTATAGGTTTGAGCATGGTCTTGTAGATTAAGAGCTTGTTGTCTAGGGATAAATTGGATTTCCGGGCGAGTAACCAGTGCAGTGAAGTCCCCTGTATTGTAGGTTTATTTCATGCCTTTTCTTGTCCATGTGTCTCCTCCATATAAGTCTGCGGTCTAGGTGCATTCCCAAGTATTTGGCTGAATCACTTTGTGGCAGAAGATTATTACGCAACGAGACAGGTGGGCAGTTTTCCCTGCGTAGATGTTACATGGACTGAATTATTAGCACTAGCTCTTATCCTCCATTTGGTCAGCCAGTTGTCAACGTTATTCAAAGTGCTCTGCAGGATTATGGAAGCTTCGGTAGGACAACTGCTGCATACAAGAATTGCTGTATTATCCGCGTATGTCGCTACTGTAACTTTGTCATCCTGTGGTAGATCGGAGGTATATAAAATGTACAGCACTGGGTCCAGAACGGATCCCTGAGGCAGTCTAGCTTAGATAGGGTGAAATCTTGATGTGCACTCATCTTCCTTTATTTGGAATATTCTATCCCTCAGATAGGATTTTATTATATTAAAGAAGGAAGATGGCAGAAGGGCTTTTATCTTGCATAGCAATCCCCTATTCTCTAGCTAGAGTTTGCTCTATCAAAGGCCTGCTGGATATCAAGGAATGCAGAAGAGCAGTATTATTTCCGTTCGAGTGAAAAGCTTGTTTTAAAAAGATTTTAACATTTAATTATTTCATTTATTTTATCATCGCTTACCATCAGGTGAGATAGTGGTCAAGCACAAGGCTATCAAAAAAATTATAATTGGGAGAGCTACAATTTCAATAACAAGAAAAACTAATATTTAAATGATAGTAATTGTCATTTTAGTTTTTCTTGTTAATGTTTCAAGAGTGGATAACAATTGGAAACTTGTTTTTTATTTAAGCCTAGACTAGACTAAACAAATCCATGCGCACATCCATGTTCTTATACACAATTTGCTTCGCATTCCAGTGGATCCCAACGACGCTATTCCTCCAAAGAAACTAAGCAAGAAACGCAAGTCAGTCGACGTGGAGATTGTCAACAAGGAGCCAGAGAAGAAAGCAAAGATTGAGGCCCGCTCGAAGCAGGAGCGCCGTCGCAGCGAGACCAAGGAAGTGGACGGCCATCTGGAGACGCACACCACACTCAGTCCCAAGACCCCTCCCGGAGATCCACCAGAGCCTGAAGAACTTATCAAGGTGAATAAACTTCTTGATTTATGGAGCTGCATTTGTAAATTATGGATCTGGTTTGTCTATTAATTGAAAAATTAATGGATACACGTCACATAACTAATACCTTTAAACAAGCAATTCCTGTTTATATGTATGTATATATATAATTTGAATCTCAGCAATGGCTCCAACGATTTGCAAGAAATTTAGTTTCACTAGGTTTCATTTTTAGAAAACGTTGTTTTCTTTATTTTCACCCGAGCAGAGCTCGGTCGCCCAGGTTACTATATTATAAACAGAAAAGAAGGACAGAAAAATACATATAAAAGTGATGCTTATTTCTAAAAAAATCTCTTCTAGCAACCTGGTAAGGGCTGTGGAAGTCTGTTATGGCTCATTTACATTAAGTCGTTTTGACCGATTCGGTTGCAGCCCGTATTCAGTCACCGATTAGTGTAAACCGGTTTTCGGTTAGCCGTATTCGGCCGCAGACTTTCGGTAACCGAACAAGGCTGACTTCTCTTTATACCCTTCTTCTTCTTTAAAATTTCTTGTTTTATATCGCACATCAAACACAATTAAAATTCCTTGTCGTACCACAATAAATAACGTAACCGTCCATGATGATGCTGTCAACACGAATGTAAGCAGTTCTCAACTTAAACGAATACGGTCGCCGTATTCGGTGACTGACTTGAATGTAAAAAGCCCAAATCGGGTAACCCAGCGACCACACAGCCCCTAGAAGCCTAATAACAGGCGAGTGATGTCTGTCAACACATATGACTAAAAGATCATATACAGGTCGCCACTCGACAATTTCGAATTAGTAGCGATCACTTCTGTGAGCCGTAAAATTTCCGCGTCAGTCAATACAAAATCGATGAAATCAATCAATACGTACCAACGTACCAATGTTAACAACAGCCAGACTTCGAGTTTCCGGAAAAATGGCATAATATTTCACTGATAAGTTAATAATTACATAAACATAATTAGATTTATTGACTGATGTTATTTATCGGAGTTCATATTATACTGGTCATTTTTGTAGGTGAAAACGTCCACAGCATGTTTGCGTCTCTTTCTTTTTATATAGTAATTCTTTCGTTATCTCTTCTTCTCTATAATTTCGTAAACGAAACTAGTGATGCACCATATCATATGACCAAAACTGTTATCGATAGAACTAGAAACCTTACAAATAAAGACATTAAATTGAATAGTTTATTAATTTTGAATCGATTTCTTGATTACGATTTTACTAATATTAACATATTTAAGAAACAACAACCAAAAAAAGTATTTTACCTTTAGAATATTGTTTTTTTTTTTTAGTTTTACCAATCAATCTGCCTAGCCTTTTCCCAACTATGTTGGGGTCGGCTTCCAGTCTAACCGGATTCAGCTGAGTACCAGTGTTTTACATGGAGCGACTGCCTATCTGACCTCCACAACCCAGTTACTGGGTAACACCGGTACCCCTTGGCTAGACTGGTGTCAGATCTCAAGCTTCTGACTACTCGTAACGACTGTCAAAGATCCTCAAATGACAGCCGGGACCAACGGCTTAACGTGCTTTCCGAGGCACGGAGGAAACTCGCTATGTTGAAATGGTCACCCATCCACGGGCCGACCTTGGCAAGCGTGGCTTAACCTTGATGATCGACCTGTGCGGCTGTTATTATTAAGCCACGAGCTCCTCTTAGTTTTACCATTTTATTATATTACTAACTCCGTATAATTAATAATAAAAAAGGTAATATTAATGAAAAAAAATAAGTACAAATACTATTTATAAAAATATCGATACCTTCCTGGTTTTATTATATAAACCTGTCCCGCCCTTAATGCGGCGTATGACCTTGGTAAGGGAGCAATCAGAAGGCAGTCATCCCGTTCTTCATACCTCAGCTAGTTGACAGAATAGTTTTGATGTATTAGATCAAGCATTAGGCGTCTAGTGGCTATGTGGTCGATGGGTTAACCGGTTCAACCGAAAGCGATCGCCGTATACGGTGGCCGAACTAATTAAAACGCGCCATTAGATGTGAGAAGCACAGGACCAGTCTATATGGGGATACTTTGGGGAGTCCCAAAGTATCTTTCCATAGTTGCTTCCTTGTTTTTTTTTTACATTAGTTTTTGGAAGCAGCTGCTTCATTTATTAAATAACTTAGCATGCCATGATGTCATTTTACTTTTAATATACTTGTACCCACATAGTGGTATGTAGATTTTTCTGGTTAAATGAATAAATAGACATTTCCAAAAATATTTAATTTACTTAAATAGCTACAAGAACTCATCTAATAGGCGTTTTAATATGATTATGCAGCCATAAAGATAATAGAATTATAATTTTATGGCATTAATAGTCAATTAAAACTGATTTATTTGTTCATCAAATAATTTTAATAACAGATAAGACACCAGAATATAAATAGTATCAGGAAACAGTATTAACAAGGTCGTTTTTATTCGCAGGCACTACTAGAATTAGAAGCCAGTGCTTCAAGCGACGAGGCAGTACGGGAGAGGATTGCGTCGCTCCCCCCAGAAGTATCAGAAATCCAATTATTGTCTAAGTTAGAAGGTAATAAGCCACACTATCATCGCATCGACTTTGTTATTAATGTTGTTACAAGATTGAGCCTCTTTTCATACGCTTTGGCAGTAGGGTAGTTGATGCACATACCTTGTGGAAAAGTGTGTAAGCTCACTTGGATTTTGGATTAGCAACACATTTGCTATTGGGGTCAGTATGGTGGCCTGAATGTGTGAAATAGGATTACTTTCTTGTTGGCATTCCCAAAACATCTATAAACTGTGGAAGACAAAAATTAATGGGAATAATTATGTTTAATAATTAATTTCTCTCAAAGACATTAAAAGTCAACATTCTGTCTTCATTGGATATTATTAAAATTCCTAAAATTTAGTTTTCTTTGTTAGTGTTGATGTGATAATGTTCTGTAATGATTTTTGAGTGTATTTTCTCACTAAATTTATTTTATTTTCTTTACAGACTATTTGTAAGCATTGACTGTGATAAAATTATTTCGCAAAAATTGTGTTTTTATATGTGATTCTAGTAAATAAATATTATTATTGTAAAACTATTTGTGATTATATTAATAAAGAATATTGTTGATATGCTCTGTGTATTTCACTTATTCACTGATATGCCCAAATTAGATAGATTCATTGTAAATGTTGATATAAATTATATTTCAATTTTCTATCAATTGAAGTGTGTAAAAGACATTGTTATCCTTTGGACCTTTTTCGAATATTTTCGGGGATTGTCCCAAAATCTGTGTTAAGCATATCCATGCTTTATAAAAGTGGGAATTTGTATTCAGAGTCACCACTGAAATATTACCAAAGATTGTATCACAGTCAATGCAGATACCCTTTGCAGGATATCAGTTGGAAAAATAACTTGGTTTATAATTTACCAACAAGTAATATTGTAAATAACACTCAAAAATCAAGTTTTACAAACTTGAATCCAGAATCTTGGCCACCAACTGTACAAACACTCTGAACCAGCACTGTAAATCACAAATTGCACTGCGCACTGCAACCAAAATTTATTTTGTACGTTTTTATAAAAATAAAATCACACACACACATGACTGAAATAGTCATGTAGGTACATTTTTGGTCTACTATTTCTTAACCTAATGTAAAGTGGCGTTAAAACACTCATCTCTCAAAGTTATGTAGTCTAGTTGATTAGAAGTATCTAAGGTTTTGAGTTTAAGTACATATTATCTATACTTAGGTACAGTCAAGGGTCAAAAGTGCAATCATACTCTCCCAAAACTCAAATGGCTAGTTTTTGTAGAAGAAGTTAAATTATCCACAACTGATTTAATATTTTGTATAGAAATTAAAGTATAGATTATTCCTACTAACCGCGAAAAGTTGAAATTCTGCTGCCTACAAAAAAAAAAAACTTTTCTGTTTTGGTAGAGTGTGACTGCACTTTTGACCCTTATAGTACATGTGCGCAGTAGTAAATCTCATACAAAACAGCACCGATCCGTGCGGGCGGCTAAGAAGATTAGGAATTTCTTTAAATGTAACCCCTGTAGTTCTAATGTATGACCCGTATTCTTCTAGATAAAGATTCGGCGCTTAGCCTGAGTAATGTGGTGAACTCGGCCGTGGATCTGTTGGCGGAATACAACCTAAGGCTTAGTGAGGAGTTGGAGAAGAGACGCAAGGTTGCCGCCATGCTACGGGACTTCGCACAGTCGCAGCGGGACCTGGCCAAGCAGGCCGAAGCTAGGCTAGAGGTATGTAATAATCCTACTTTATATTATCTTTATATATATATAATTCTACTGTACGTGTTATGTCACTGAACTCCTAAACGGCTGGACCAATTTGAATGAAATGTTTGTATGCGTTTGGGTGGCGCCCCGGATGGTTTAGATCAGCCTTGCCCAAAGTGGGTGATAACGCCCCCTTGTGAGCGCTGCAGGCCTAAAGGGGGCGGTAAGAGACCCAGAAAAAGAATGAGGGTGTTGTGTAGAGGCTTGGGGGGTGATTTGTAATTTCATTTAGCTAGGAGGCCTCTTAGACACCGACTGCTCTCGACTCTCAAATACAACTTGTGAACATCAACTAATATTAGTTAAGAGATTGCTCAAACTCGGTTCGATATTTCTCTCCCCGTAGTTCATATATCTGTCCTGTTGTATTGAATATATAAAATAAAAATCATGTCAATCGGTCGCTCCGTTTCGAAATGAAAGTAGACATAAACAAACAAATAAAAAGGCAACAGACATACTTTCGCATTTTAATAGTTATTAGTACTCCTAGATAGGTAATTTTCGTAGATAATAAATAGACCGCGGGCAATCATGTTTTAACAAGTTTTTGTTAAATAATCCGAATTGTGCATTCCTGTATCAATCTCGTTTATTAAAAGTCTCGTTTACAATTAATTTTAAATCTCCGCTAATATAGCTCACAATAATTGATTAATTTAATTTGATCTTACAGTGGTTTTAAGTAGGTGACAAAATAGGGGCGCTAAAAAATAATTTATTCTCAAAGTGGGCAGTAGACAAAATAAGTTTTAAGGTTTAGATTCGCAATAGGGTAGGATAGGTAGGGTAGATAAATGTTTGGTGTTTTTATGCCAAAACAAAGGGTCAGCTAGTATCTTACTAATATTAGAAATGCGAATGTTTTCATGGATGGATGTTTGTGACTCAATCACGCCAGAAGGGTTTTACGGATCTGGATGAAATATGGCACAGAGATGGATTATAATCTGGAATAGGACTTAGGCTACTTTTTGTCCCGGTAGTATGTTCCCGTGGGATAATTCTCGACACTTACGCGGGTGCAGCCGTTGGCGACCTAATGTATCCGCGCCATTAAGGGGCATTGTTTCCATCAACTGACATACCCTCTTAAAAGACAAAGACATAACCTTTTATAACCAAACGCCTTATCCCATTCCAGGAATACAACATAAAACTGCAAAAAATTTACGCGGTGAAAGCGGAAGTGAAGTCGCACATAGAGAACTTACCGGACGTGTCCCGTCTGCCCGATGTGACGGGTGGGCTCGCGCCGCTGCCCTCCGCCGGTGACCTGTTCAGCATCTGAGGATACAGGATAGCTTCTCACGACCATGGAAATGCACTTACATTATGACGTACCTAATTGTTAATTTTTTTTGCTGTCTTTAACGCCTTGTCTGTTATGTGAATTTCTGAAAGCCTTTGGGACCGAAATTGGCATTGTCTTCTAGAGGAGACTTAATCTAACAAAAAATGTGAGCGATATTGCCCTAAAACGCGTTGCCGAGATATGATGTTTGAAGGTAAAGATCGCTATAATTTTGCATCCAAATAATTTTGCTACCTGGCACTTAAACAACTAGAGTCCTGCTGGTGTGAAATCGATATAATATTTACAGCAGATTTTTGTGTCTCTGAAGTTGGTTCTGTCAACTATTGCGCAAGAAACAGTTTAACTGCATAGAGTAAGCGAGATAGGATGATGAGACAAACGTAAGCGAGTGAAAGAGACAGTTATATACTTCACTTTCAATATTGACACAAAATTAGCTACTGCGCAGGGTCTAGCAGCCAATTCAGAGACACAAAGATCCGTTGTGAATATTATACGACAGCTAAGAAAAACGGACATAAGCTACCATTCATTTTAAGTCTCTTTTTGAAATGAAGTAGTAAATAACATGGCAATCAAAGTATTAACTAGGAAATAGTACCGAATTGCTCAAACTGAGAGATATGTGAGGAAGAGACTTGATTGATAAATTGTTGTTATTCGTCGGGGTGATTCCTTTTGACAATTGTTTAGTAAATATAAATACAGGCTATATTTTTGTTTACTACTTCATGCTCAATGGTGTGTCAAAATTAATTTTCATTCTGCTTCTAATTTATTGTATACAATAATAAGAATTTTAACATGAGGGTAGCTGTAAAATATTAGTAATGATAAATCTTTTAGGGGAGAATATTCTCGTTGTTAGACACTTTTTCTTTGACAAGGAGCTCGTGGCTAAATAATAACAGCCGCACGGACCGATCTTCAAGGTTAAGCAACGCTTGACGAGGTCGGTCCGTGTATGGGTGACCATTACAACATACCGAGTTTCCTCCGTGCCTCGGAAAGCACGTTAAGCCGTTGGTCCCGGCTGTCATTTGAAGATCTTTGACAGTCGTTACGGGTAGTCAGAAGCTTGAGATCTGACACCAGTCTTGCCAAGAGGTATCGTGTTACCCAGTTACTGGGTTGTGGAGGTCAGATAGGCAGTCGCTCTATGTAAAACACTGGTACTCAGCTGAATCCGGTAAGACTGGAAGCCGACCCCAACAATAATTGGGGAAAAGGCTAGGCAGATGATGAGACACTTTTTCTCTCAGACTTTTGGAATCTCCAGCAACTGATCGGTAATTTAGGATGTAAACATTGATGGACCAAATGCCTGGAAAAGGTGATAAAACAGACTGAGGAAGGCAGAGAAATGTGTGTTATGATGGAACTTGTGGTAGGGCTTATGTCCTGCAGTGGACTGCTGTAGGCAGTTGATCGATTGTTTGAAAAATTGTAGAATAAAAGTATTTTATTACAGCAAGTGTATTCTTTCCTCAAAGCTTGCCCTGGAATTAAAAGTCGCCTTGTAAAAAACATTATTAGGGTAAATTTTGTAAGTGTATTTCTAAGTAAAAGCATATACTCTCCGTCCAGCCTGTAATTTTACATTTGACAGCTCAAAAACTAATCGTTTGAAGGGTAAAGAACAGGGAATGTCACAAGTTTTCATTTTTCTATTTTTTATTGGCAAGCAAATCTTTGTCTATGGTAATTTTATTCCCAATCACTAACTTTTTTAAAGTAAACGTAAGGCGCCAAAAGACATTTTTGTTTATGGCCGAAACGAAAAGAACCGGCAGCCTAATTGTGTAAGTGAATTCGGCAAAGGAAACAATCTGGTTCTTTCCCAAAAACACACACATACACAAAAAAGTTGAATCTTTATTGAACTTTTTTGTGTACTTCTGAACTTTAAACTGCGTTTTTCTCAAAATCTTTTTTTTAGGACATTCCCTGTTTTTTGCCTGTACCATTAATTTAGTGATGAACTAATGTGGTATCGATTATCATATAACAATCGACTTTCAATGAATTTTAGTCGAATAAACACATTGTTATTATATTTTTGCTCAACATTTTTTATTGTTTGAAAGCTAATCAAATCAATTTTTTGCATCAATAATCCACATACAATGTGGTAAATATTAATAACAGTAACAATATATTTATTATTTTGTAACATCAAGATGTATTTTAATTATTTTATTTGCTGTTTTTCTATATATATGTTTCCAATAATACTTCTTTCAAAATTGAACCTTCATATATTTACACTGCAATATTTACTACTACGTAAATTCGATTTAACTGTGTATTTTAATTTATCGCAATAACAGAGCGAATAAGCACGTCGCTTCACTAATGTAAGCGTCCATAAAGTTTTATATTTTATTGTCTATGATTTCCTGTTAATAATTATGAAATTTCTTAAGCGTGCATCTGTCAAATGTAAAATTGTATGTTGGCTGGACGGAGATTAGCTTTGGATTCCGAGTAACTGACGCGTCGTCGTGAAGTTACTTTAAAATATTAGCAAAGCTGAAACATAGTGAGATATAGTCGTTGCAAATTACGAGTGTACATAATGACATTGACATTGTTTAAATTTAAATGGTTGACGCGCGCTTGTGAAATGGAACCACTATACTGAAGTGTATGGTTATGTGTTTATCCAACTATATAGTGCGCAATGGCCGCCCTATATACTTATGTAGTAATTATTTGAAGATTGACAATATTATGATTGACGAAATATCCATTGTAGTTGGCCTTTTAGAAGAAAAAGAAGACGAAAATCGTGTACTGATTTTTAATAGGATTAATTCGGTTTTTTTTTTCTGTGGCGTCTGTTATCGACTCGTATTTTACGAAATTGACAGTATACTCTTTGCGCTGTAGCAAGGTGCGTGTATGACGTTAAACTACAAAAAATGCGTATACGTATATGCGTAAAAAATGTAATTGAAACTGTCACCCGCACCATGTTACAGCGCAGAGTATAGTTACATATTATTGTGTAGATAAATAACGTAAATAATACTTAATACATTATCATACACTTCTTATAATTTAATTATAATCGAAGTTTGCCTTATTTTTTGCGAATAATCGCCTTACGATTCGCATAAAACATATTCGTATGTTTTAGAAAATCGATTAAAGGTATAATCGATTATTATAGGTAGTTGTAATCGATAATGAAGTCTCTTGTGTCTGAAAAGTGGGTAGTGTATTTATGTTATTCTTATGATTTTAATTATCTAATGTACGCCCGGTTTCTGAAAAGAAATTATCGATGCGACATAAGTTTGCATTCGACAATTTTCGTTCCAGAAATTTGGCCTTAGGATCTGTTCAAACTGTTTTACACTCCAGTATTTACTCCATACTCATTTTGCGGTGATTTGTATGACACACCTTAACACTAATTTGTCTATGTTTATATAGATAACTATCCGGCTTTGAAAATATCGATATTCAAATTTTTTAAAAACATGTGTGCAGTTCACATGCGGTAGAAGTGAAACCTTCCAAAAAGTAAAAGCAAACACTGTAATGTATTCTATCTCATTCTCTCGCACGTTAATTTCTTTATGGTGTATGTGTTTGTCTCCTTTTAATGTCGCTTTTTCGTTTTCGAACGTTTCGTTCGAGTTTCAAATCAAACAGGGCTTAAGATGTTGTCACTTCAAAAAGATTTTATTTGTTTTTTTTTTCAAGCATTTGTCATGTGCCTCCATAATCGTTAAGATTTTAGTTACTAAAAGTTTGCGACTCTTGTGGACTCTCAATATTTTAGTAACATCTAGCCATAAATTGAGCCCTATAATGTATCCAATTCCTTGTTTTATTGGTTTGTTGTGTTTCGAAGTTGTAAGTTCTAGCCTAAGGGCGGTTAGAGCGGTTACGCACTGTATCCGCTCCGAACCTGAGAAATTCGGTCCGAAGCAGCCGTTGTATCCGAATTTCGTCCGTTTGAAAACCGTACGTTTCCAATTCGGATGGAACTCGGATTCGGCTAAAGATCGGATGCAGTGCGTAAAACCCTTAAGGCAGTTACGCCATTAGGGAGGTTACGCACTACATCCGATCCGTGTCCTAGAATATAGATAAAACTCGGAACCCAAATCACGGACACGGATCGGATGTAGTGCGTTAGGGCGGTTAAGCACTATATCCGATCCGTGTCCGCGTGATTTGAGTGCCGAGTTCTATCCGAATTGAAAATGTTCTGAATTATGACGGCTAGGTTGGAGTTCGGATGTAATCACGTAAGCTTCCCTACAAGAAATACAAGGGCTACTTCGGAACCGAAATTTCACGGACACGGATTGGATGTAGTGCGTAACCTCCCTAAGTCTAAATTTCCGTATACTTAATCCCATTATTCTGTCTGATTTGCAATTTTATATATTAATCATTGATACAGAGTGGTTATTTAAGAAGTTGCATAAACATTGGGCTATTTTTTTATTAAATGAAGGTTATGTTGAGTGTTAAAACTCGACTAAGCCTTTATAGTACTGTCTATTATAACCACCCTGTATACTACCCATAAAAATATTTTATTATCTGTGTCTATCACACGCCTATCTCTAAAGGTGAACGCGCCCCTAGACGCATCGCAGGAGCCGCACGCATCCTATCCACTTCTGTACTATCTTATTATAGAGTCTGGCAAACGAAAGTATAGACTGAAAAAGCGCGGCAAATTTAAAAAATCTCGGCATAGCAACCCCAAAACTAGTATGAAATACTTGGAATAACCTAATTTGATACTTAAATAATTCATTTATTATTAATTAATAACCTAATTTGATACTTTAGAATTATTTATAATCAATTCTAAAGTATCAAATTAGGTTATTCCAAGTATTTCATACTAGTTTTGGGGTTGCTATGCCGAGATTTTTTAAATTTGCCGCGGTTTTTCAGTCTCTACTTTCGTTTGCCAGACTCTATCAATATTTTCTATACGGATGACGTCTCCGCGCCGCAGGCACCGCAAGAATCGAACGTGCTGAATCTGATGACGTCATCCGCACGCGCTGTTGTGGAATCCGTATACCTACAGCATTTTTCTGAAATGCGGCTTGTGAGGCGCGGATAGGTGCGCCAGGCTGCATACGATTTCTTATAAGGGTCAGGCTCAAATTTTTGCCGGATTCAGACATTGGTTTCCGACTCATGTCAAATTTTTGCGAACTTTACACGCCTTAAAATAATTTTGGATATTTGCTAATAATAATTATCTAAACTTGAAGCTTAATTTCTTCAAATAAAATATAATAACAACTCGGTGTCTTTTTACGCTATGTAAAATACGCATGTCCTTGCTTGACTACCTAAGAATATTTTTGCTGGTATTTTTTTTATTTGTGAATTGTTGCAACTTGTAGGTTATGTCGTCAATTTTTTTTAGACATTTATATTCCAGTCTGACACATTGTGATTTCCGTTGTGCGATTTCGTAAAAAAATTTGGTCCTGACCTATGAAGATTTATAAAATGCGATGACAGCGGCGCATGCGACTTCTGTGGTGCGTCTAGCTGCGCGTTCACCTTAAGACGGTACCCTGACCAAAAAATCGGCATGAGATATGAGCATTCCTATTGGTCTAGCGGCACTGGTGGCGCATGAATTACAGTAGTGAATACGCCCAGATTTTAGAATAAAATCTTTATAAAATCGAATATTGGTCTTTTGAAAAAAATAAATCTACAAAAATGTTCGTTATTAAATTGTCTATCCATTAGTGTTAGTACAAAACATAATTAATGAACACTTTACGAGGAGATGCATAGTATCTATAATTATTTCTCATTTTTATGTTTTTTTGGAAGGAGATTAGTGAAATATATACAACATTTTAAAAAAACTAAATCTACCATTTTAGAATCAATATTATGTAGAAATTTAATGTATTTTTATTAATTGATATTTCTTTTTAAATAATGAGTAGATAGCTCCTAAAAACAGCACAAAAAACGGCTTGCGCGGCGTTTTGCTCGGGGTACCGCCTTAATGGATAAATCTTATTCTGCAGTATATGCTCTATTTTAATACTCTTGCCCGCTAGTTCCGCTCTGTCTTCCGCAAATGTTTAGTGTTTCATTATAATAGGAATCAATATGATTGTATTATTTTGGTGTACAAGTTTGGAATTATCAATTAATTGTTTAACTTATTAGCAATAATATAATTTGCTCAGAAATATGATTTGTAATAAGTACTTGTTGATTGAAATCCAGAGTATACAGGTTGGCCAAAAAGAGTTAGAGTGAAAACGATAAACGATAAACGATAGTGACGACCTCAATTTTTGTCAACTCTTTTTGGCCAACCTGTACTATGTAATTGTTTAGATGTTTTGGTCAACAGATTATTTAAAGTAAAAAAAATAAAATTTTGACTGGTCACTGAAAAATAACCCTGTAACACGCATTGTTTAACAAAACAATTTTTGTTTTATAATTATAATATTGAGTGCTTTTGGTTGTTAAATTTCTTGTAAAATAAGATTATTTCATCAACTTCGTTTTTCTTCAAGGTTTAATCACGTTTGTAAACCAAATAGTAGCGTAATTTGGTGCGATTGGTTAATTTATTTAACTACCACGAATTCACTATGTATAGCTAGATATTATAGACTTAAGTGAATTATAGATTTTGTTATATTAACAATCTTGGTTTTTTATTGAACCCGTCGAACTTAGCGCGTTTATAGGCAGCGCAGGAGGGATGAATGTCATTCGCTCGTCAAGGCAAGGGCCGATCTAACTATCTTGTGGCTCTTTACAATAACACCTTATTTAAATTAATTCAAAATAATATGTGATTTGTTATGTGTCGGATCGGATGAACAACTTCGAGGGAAAGTGGAAACGAAGTGACCTAAGAATTTTCTCCACATGATGAAAGTTAAAAAAGAAAAGTTCTGGAGAAGCGACCGCAAACCGGAAGCCGTTACGTTAGAAGGTCTCCCTCTAGGTGGACTGATGCCCAGGTGAAAGTTGCGGGGATCCGCTGGATGCGAGCCGTCTGGGACCGGTCAATGTGGCGACACTTAACCTGGAAACAAATTATCGGACGCGGCTGACAGCCGCGACTTATAGAGTATTTAGGTAATGAATGTACATTACATTGTGCAAACTATCGGACGTGACCTTGGGCGTTCGGACGTCTGATAGAGATCTGGCAGCTGCGTCCCATACGACTGTGCACACATATCAGCCGCGGCTGTAAGTCGCGTCTGTCAGCCGCGTCCGATAATTTGTTTCCAGCTTAAGTCACACAATCTTTCAGCTAAAATGATGATGATGAAAGTTATTTACAACAGTAACCAATAACATTTGAAAATTTGAGCATGAGAACACTTATAAGTTAGGTTTTCTGATGAAATGAAAAGGGTCATCAGTTCCGTTTTGCCGCCCCTCATTTATGCCGCTCTGGGCATTTGCCTGGCTCGCCCCCCCCTAGATCTGTCCCTGCGTTAAGCCTTATATATTCCCCAATGTTAACGCAGTACTAGCCGTGCGCCCGCTCAGAACCAGAATATCAATATTGAACCTCCTTTTGGACAGTTTTGTTTGCAAAATATTCTTTGATTTACTTAAGCTATTTCAGTTATAAAGAAATTCTAGCCATTAATTTTTCTGTGTAGTCCAGAAGTAGCGAAAAAATATCGTGTTGTTAATATTTTTTTTAAAGTAAAAGTTATAGATTAAAAACATGTTTCACAAATAATGTACATGATTTAATAATATGTTTTTATATTTTTAAACCTTTTGACCTAGCCGTTACTACGGAGTATGCATTAGAAAGTAACCGTTATACGGCAGTTAAGCGGTGCCTTGGTCTCTTATTCAGGACGTACCTACAACGCTGCGGTATGCGATGCCGGACTGATCGTATAAGACAACGTTTAGAAAGGTATTTTGGTGTCCGATAACGCATCATTGTAGTTCCGATCAAGAAACCAAAGCTTTAAACGGGCGTCAACGCCTTTTCCGCACCGTCTCAGTTTACGTAGTCTTTTATCAAACCAACTCCGATAGGCATGCACTATCTGGGTTTTTGTTACTGTAAAGTTGTGCTTTATACTTTTCCAATAAAACCTCCTTGGTGTTTTACTAAAACAATAATACCCATAGATGAAGACCCCTCTGTAAGTCACTGTCAACTTGGATCACAGCTTGTATGTATATTTTGACATATGTTTATATCCATGGCATCTGAAACATTTTCGAAAAATATTAATTATTTATATATAATTTCGTTTTGAAAATGACTGAAAGTTTGGTGAGTATATTTGCGTAACTAGATAAATACTTATTTGTGAACAAGAAATGAATGATAAAAGATAATGTTAATTTCAGAGCACTCGTACAAAAAGTTTGACCGAGTCAATCGACACCACCGTATCTACTGAAAGTCCGCTGGTAATGTAGCTTGACTATTTTTCTAGTTACTCAATGGTAATGTACATACATATTCGTTAATGAAAGTAGAACCAGAGGCTCAAAACGGGAATGGCATACATGGAGGAGAGGACTACCATGCAGATCTTACGAATTCAGCGAGGGCACTATACAGCGTTAATGAATTTGGCAAGCCAGAAGGCAAAGACTATGTACAATCGATCAATAACATAGAAAGAAAGCCACATCGTATCTTTCATCTCGCATGTGAATTCACTTACACAATAAGGCTGCATGACTTACATTCAGGCGTTCTAACAGTTAGAAAAACAACAGTGAGGAATTGGCAGTCAAGTCCTCCCAAATCTGCCTATCCAAGATCTTCGTTCTTGTTGCAGCAACATGTTGTTACACAAAATAGTGTTGCTGCAACAGTGCAAACCATCAACACCCAAGAATTTTCTTTAATGGGAAACAAAAGTTGCACAAAACGATTTCAGAAATTTTCGTGTTGCTGCAACTATGCTGTGCAGCTTTTGTTGACCATGTCCCGAGCTCTGACTATACCATACACTGTATTCATTAACCTACCCCAGATTTACGACCGATGGACGAACAATATAAGTTACCGCCAGCTGGTGGTATCCTCCTGCATCGGAATCTTCCAAGTATGGTGGCACCCGTACCTCCACGACTTCCGGAAACTCCTGCCGTTCCTCTTCCTGTACAATATCTTCAGCATAGTGGTGGGATACCCGCTGTTCTATCTGGAGCTGGCCTTAGGAGTTGTCACGAAGAAAAGTGTGCTGAAATGTTGGGACATATCGCCTATGGCTAGAGGTAGGTGGTGGAACATGTTAGTAATGTAAAATATTTGTCGAAAAAATCTCTTTTCCTGCATCACCTCAAAGCAGCTTTCGTGTGGCGCGCCAGGCTATCTCGCCACCGCTTTCTGGGCCCGGGTGGGGCGCATGAAAAGAGTGTGAAATATATGAAGGAGGCTTTTGGGGACATTATCTAAAAAACAAATAAGAAGGTTGTTATCATATCAGGCTATTGCAAAGATAAGGAATCTTCTTTATACATGGTATCTTCTGGTATAAAAGGTGACTTTTAAGCGTACCGATACCTACTAACCCTTATGTTACTGACTACAGAAAGAGTTGTCTATGGCTGAACCTAATTTGTTATCGTCTCTGCGACTAGTTAGGTACCTATATTACCTACCTACCTAAATAGGTCGTTATGGTATCTTTTTTCTATTCATAAGCACAAAATAAGCCATGTCTAGACAAGAGCCTTTATAGGAAAAGTGTAATTCTGACAGCTTATCGCGGTTTTCGAATGGTCAATCTTTATCACCGATAGGATGTCAATTTTACATCTTCTTTGCGTGTCGATAGGACTCAAATTTTGTTCAACTAAAATGTGGCCACCTGTCGTTGGCCTCGTCCAAATCATGGAAGGTGCAGGTGGTGCGCATGCTGGACAGGAAAGGAGGTTGTGCTGGTTGTGCATATGTACTAGAGTTGCCGCGAATAGTGTTTATAGCGAATAGTCGAATACCGATTAATCGCTATTCACTTTTGCGAATAGTCGAACCGACTTGCTCCAGAACGTGCACCACAATCTGCCTCTGTTGGATTTTAAATATTAATTAAAAAGCCTTACTAATTTAATTTCAAAGTAATACTAGCTATTATTCGGTATTCGACGAATATCAAAAAAATTACGAGTAATGCCGAATACCGAATAATAGCGAGTTTTCGCGGCAACTCTAATATGTACGGACCAGTTACGAAACCCCGGTTTCCCAGACGGCCGAAGCGGGTTCGTACACTTGCAGAGTTGTTGTTATTGATGTTGAAGCACGAAGAGAAAAGATCACTCAGTTTCCGTTAGGTATATTACGTATTTTCGTGTTTACAAGTAATACTGTTGACGATGCCTTTCTCTAATGTTAGTCACCGCGTAGCAGTTATCGTACTCGACAATTTAATGTGTTACAAGTGTTTTTATAATATTATTGGAATGACGCACGTAAGGTGCATGTCACCGTGTCAGCAAAATATGTACAGTTTTAGACTGTACAGCATATCTTGTGAAGGGGCTCAACACTGGCACCGTGTTAGGGATGGGTCAATCATACACCTTTTTACCAGGTTCTCTCTGGAGCACCGGCGAGTAGCGACCAACCTAGGCCTGCAGTCGGGTCAGAGACACCAGCAGCCTAATTGTGTAAGTAAATTCGGCAACGGAAACAATCTGTTTCTTTCCCAAAAACACACACATACACAAAAAAGTTGAATCTTTATTCAACTTTTTTGTGTAATAAAGATTCAACTTTTTTACACAAAACACGACACACAACTTCAACTCAACTTTCAACTACTCTTCAAAAAAGTTGAATCTTTATTCAACTTTTTTGTGTAATAAAGATTCAACTTTTTTACTTACACAATTAGGCTGCGGATTGGTCACTGCAGTTCGTGTCTACGTGGTCAAATAGGCTAAACCCAAAAAAACGTCTAAATTCCAGCTTCCTTAATTCATCATATCTCATAGTTATTTTTTGTACCTCCCCAGGCGTTGGTTTCGCGATGCTAACAACGTGCGTGTTCAGCGCCCTCGCAGCCGGCGCGGCGGGAGCTTGGTGCCTCGCCATGACCGTGCACTCCATCCACACGTTCCTACCCTGGCTGCACTGCGCGGCCGCGGCAAAGCCCCCTTGCGCGGCCAGGCATCGCCCACTGCCGGTTGGGAGTGAGACGCCACCGCAATCGTTCTTTTTGTTAGTAACTAATAACTCTTGCCACTCTCTTTAACGTGTTGTGATAAGACAGTACGGAATGTCTTAAGGCTTGGGTTAAGTTTGATAGAATAATAGACGAATCTACGAACAAGGACAAAAGTGTACTACGAGACGTTAGAGCTAACTACCATTTTGGCGTGGTCGGTGGTGGTTCCCAAATATTTTGAAGATTCTGAACTCCAGAAGGGCTGTTGCATTGGAAATAGGGAACCGGAAGATGGTACCTGATTATAATTTAGGTAAACACAACAATATTACGAAACGTCGCAAATTTTTTTTTTTGGCTACGTCTCTTCCAGGTAGTAAATACAAAAATAGGTTTTACCAATACCGAAAGATTAAAATCGTAGGTACACGTAAGGTTCCCTATTAGTAGATGTCTAAATTACTATATGCCCAGCAGCAGTCTTCTTCCAGCTGATATGATGTTCCAGTAATTTCGTGTTGGATCTCAAGCGCGATGGCCTGGCGGGCGGACTTGGCAACGTGGTGTGGGAGCTGACGACCTACTACATCATCTGCTGGATCCTCATATACTTCATCGTCATCAAGCGGATATACAGCTACTCGAAAGTAAGTATACAAGATTGATTATCTTATTTTATTTTATTCCTTGCAACATGGCAGCAGATTCATGGATACAGTGACATATTAGTGGATTTATTTAGGTACATGAATTTGAAAGTGGTCACACTTGGGTAGCCCTATGTTCAGCAGTGGTTGTCTTTCGGCTGAAATGATGGTGATGATGATGAAAAATGGCCAACATTTTATTTTTTATTGCTGATAGATTTGCGTTTGACCACTATTTCATCTAATGGTAATTGAGAGATGTGGTCGACGACGTAGCTCGCTTGCCTAGAAGACCACCAAGTGTTAATTATAGGTCTGCGGATCACAAGCCAAGAGGCAAACACTGGGGCCCATGAGCAATGGTGCGACTCTTGGATCCTACAAGGTCAATACAAGCGAAACCGCGATACGCGGCAGCGGTAGCTAGGGGTCTGTTTTGGGGTACCGATCCCCGTATAGGTGGAAAGTGATACAAGCATGCACAACTTACAACTACTACTCACATTTGTTCCCGTGGTGGTCTCCTGGTCCCGTGTCCAATCCTGTGTCCGGTCGAGGATTATAAGGAGAAAATATATATAATAAATTTGGGAATAAGGACGTGGTCTGGACAGTCTATCAGGAAACAAAGACTAGAATGGTATTTCACATCTTAACTGAACGCACCATAGAAGTATGTATGCCTAAAAAGATTTGTGTGGTGTAAGATACTTAAGGGAGAAATGTCCACCATATACCGATGGCGTATCGCCTTATTTACGTCTTGTTCCTAGTTCGATTGGGTGAGTATCTTGGTGTTTTTTCGACTCCTTGGTTATTATCACAGATATGAATCTAACTAAATGACGCGATTGTATGTACTTCGCGTGTCAAAAACCGGTCAAGTGCGTGTCGGACTCGCGCACGAAGGGTTCCGTACCATTATCGCAAAAAAACGGGAAAAAAATTCACTTTTGTTGTATGGGACCCTCACTTAAATATTTATTTTATTACTAGCTGACCCGGCAAACTTTGTTTTGCCATAAAAACACCACACATTTATCTACCCTACCTACCCTACCCTACCCGACCCTACACTACCCTACCCTACCCTACACTACCCTACACTACCCTATCCTACACTACTCTACCCAACACTACCCTACACTACCCTACCCTACACTACCCTACCCTACCCTACGCTACCCTACCCTACCTACCTACCTACACTACACTACTCTACCTACCTACCCTACCCTACCCTACCCTACCCTACCCTACCCTACCCTACCTACCTACCTACACTACACTACTCTACCTACCTACCCTATCTACCTACCTACCCTACCTACCTACCTTACCCTACCCTACCCGACCCTACACTACCCTACCCTACGCTACACTACCCTATCCTACACTACTCTACCCAACACTACCCTACACTACCCTACCCTACACTACCCTACCCTACCCTACCCTACCCTACGCTACCCTACCCTACCCTACCCTACCCTACCTACCTACCTACCTACACTACACTACTCTACCTACCTACCCTATCCAACCAAACATTTTTTTTTTTTTTTTTTTTTTTGCTTTTAAACCTTCCCTGTATTCTGTCGAACATAACCAAAAAAGAATTATTCAAATCGGTCCAGCCGTTCTCGAGTTTTAGCGAGACTAACGAACAGCAATTGATTTTTATATATATAGATATTTTTAGTATTTGTTGTTATGCGGCAACAGAAATACATCATCTGTGAAAATTCCAACTCTAGCTATCACGGTTCATGAGATGAACCTAATCTAGATGAATCAAATCCAGAGATGAACCTAACCTGTCCGTGTCGGGGTGCCCTAAGTTCCCGAGCTCGCTTCGCTCGCTCTTGGACTGATTCTTTGACCATAATTTATTCGTAGATCGTAGAATATTTGGTGCACGATCAGTATTTTAGATGTACCTTTAGATTTTTGGTGAACACAAAAATATTATCCCTTTTTATTTAGCATTATCGACACCGATAATACACCGAAATCTAGAAAAATGCCTTTTTATGCCGTATTGAGCTGTAAAGACTGTATAGAAGAAGTTGGCCGAGGCATTGGATTTTTTTTGGTTATTTACCAATGAAAGTAAACATTTCCAATGCTTTTTTTTCCTTTTGCCTTTTTATTCCAATTTGTTTTAAATTGCGTGTGAAAAACTGGCACGCTTGGTTTTCATACAGATGGAAGGACTTGCGTTATCTAGTTAGATTTATATCTGTGGTTATTATTATACTTAGGTCTACTGATTTTACCTATTCTTGTTGTCTAGCTGGTGATGTTCAAGGATGTGATGGCGTACTTTGTGCTGTTGTGCGTCGCGATAGGTGCCATACAGCTGAAGGGCTCGGGGCGAATGTTTAACGACTGCGATTGGTCCGTGCTGGTGGAGAGTTTACAGGTGAACAGTATCTTTATTTTGTATGAGATGGCCTGACAGACGTTATGGTTTTTTTTCCATTATTCTTTTCTGATTATTTCGTTGCGGGATTCAAAACAGTTAAATTCATTCTCCGGGACTTCGTCGAGCTTCATTGCCTCGGCGCTTTTCTGGTGGTTGCCACTGTTGATTCTGGCTTTCAGGAGTTGCAGTGGTTTGGGAATATAGTGCGGTGGGTATGTACAAAAAAAAATGACGTTATGGTGTCCATATTACCCCAGGCATTCATAGAAAATGCCATGGAAAAAGTGCTTTTAGTTTTTTTACTTGTTCTAGTTTTTAGGCGTTAAGGCGTGGCCTAAGTGCAACGCAAAAATCCTTCTTATTTCATTCATTTGTTTTGAACCATCTCTTGTTTATTATGTCTATGGATGCTCCAGACTTTTTTTGTGTTGGATCGGAACACGCTGATGTGCTGTATCCCGATATGGCTTCTAGCTGCAATATGCGCTTATTTTAAATACTTAGGTACTTAAAAACCATTTTCTAAATGGACGATAGTACTTACCTATTTAACGAAAAAACAAAACATGCAAACCTTTTAAAAAAGCATGTCTTTTCCCAAAACCAAATTTCTTCTCATCTCGAACTATTTACAACACGTAGAAGTTCACAATACAGCCCTGAAACACATAGGAAAGTATCTAAGTAGTCCAAGTCCTAATCAGTCAACTCATGAAACTTTCCATATTTTTAGATGTGGCGAGAAGCCATGGAATATGCGTTGATCGAGATGACAGTGTGCCAAGGTTCGCTGATCATGCTTGGTTCCTACTGTCCCAAGTCGCAACACAGACTGGGTACCACGGCGATGCTTGCCTTCGCCGTGTCTAAGTCAAGCTGTATGACCACAGCGCTAGTACTAGGAGCCACGCACGGAGCGCTTTCAATGGACTATGAGAATAATACTAATATTTGGCAAGGTAAGGTCTATTTGGCCATAGTTCCTACTATTACTAATTTAGTATAGTTTTAGGTGCTGATAGCTCAGTAGCTGATTTTAAAATGTTTCACATCTAAGCGGCTTCGTATTTTTTTGAAAATACCTTCCAAATGCGAGACGGACTCGCGCACGAAGGGTTCCGTACCATTATCGCAAAAAAAACGGCACAAAAATCACGTTTGTTGTATGGGAACCCCACATAAATATTAATTTTATTCTGTTTTTAGTATTTGTTGTTATAGCAGCAATAGAAATACATCATCTGTGAAATTTTCAACTGTCTAGCTATCACGGTTCATACTGATACAGCCTGGTGACAGACAGACCGCGGATTCTTAGTAATAGGATCCCGTTTTTACTCTTTGGGTACGGAACCAGATGTTATAAATTAGACCATTTTCTTAATAATTAAAACTATCGGTAGATACATAATTAATTTGTAAAGTTAGATATGTCTACATAATTATGTAACTAGGTCAACGGGAACTACCATATAGGTTTTCGACCCAAAAGCTGTAGGGTACTTTCGGTTGACCTAGAATTATCCAAGTAAAGGGAAATTTTAAACACCTAATAGGGACTGTAGACCTCAGTATTTGGTATAAATTTCAACTTGCTAGGTCCACCCGTCCCTGAGAAAATCGGTGGTGACACACGGACAGACGGTCAAGAAAGTGATCATATAAGGGTCCCCTTTTTTACCTTTTGAGGCACGGAACCCTAATTATCCGAATTCCATTCAAAAATACTGATTGCACCGCAAAAAAGTTACCTCAACATATTGTTATTTTAGCAAAAATTGCTAATTCTGTCTGCAGGGTCTAAAGTGAAGGAGATGACCCTTTCGAACATACCTATCCGTATCGGTGTGCCCTAAGGTCCCGAGCTCGCTTCGCTCGCTCTTGGGCTTAATTTTTATAAGTGCAGGTATAACGTTTGTACGCTCTGGTTAATTTGCTGTACAGTCAGTATTTCCGAAGTAAAAAAGTAATGATGGAAATAAATAAATTGGTAGATGATTATTTATTTGATGTGCAATCATCAATATCCCTAAACGATATATTTATTGCACCTTTACCTACATCATAATAATTGTACAAGAAAGTTACTCTACCCGTTTGATTACAAAACGGGTGGAGGATCTACTCTGCATACTCCTGCGACGAAACGTTAGGTACCAAACTCATGTTTTTGCGATCTATAAAATGGGTCCTCGCGAGACCCTCAGAGAAAAATTTAAAGAGATCGATATACTGACTCTACCTTCACTTTATATTTTAGAATGTATTTTGTATGTCCGCAAAAATCGAGGGCTTTTCAAAACTAGAAGCGACTTCCATAATTTAAATACACGCAGTAAACACGAAATTGTATTACCCAAATTCAGATTAACGAGAACTAGCAAGTCTTTTCTTATAAACAGTATACGCTTTTATAACAAGTTGCCAAAGTCAGTTATAGAACTGACCGACGGAAAGTTCAAAAATCACATCAAATGTGTCCTTATTAAAAAAGCATATTATAAAATCAAGGACTACGTTGAAGATAAAAATATTTGGTTTTAGCTCCTTCTGCACATGCGGCTTCCCTGGTAACTCATAAACGGCACAAATATGTGGATGTCTCTAACTATTCTCAATCTAATTTTTCTTCATTTAATAAGACTTTTTACAATGGTTTTCAATTATCTTTATAGCCCTTTGCTAAGAATAGTTACAGCACTGATAACAACATTTGTGCCACATGTTAAATTTAGTCTTGTTATACTTTGTATAGATTATTTTACCGATTGGTTTGTAAATGTGTGAACATTGTAGGCCTTCTAGATTGTTAACATTTTATCTCGTTTTACTTTTTTTAATCTTTTGTTTATTTATTATATAATCACTTCTTGTTTAAGTTTCTTACGACTTATTATCGCGCCTGCGTTGTCCCCCCATCTAAGTACTGCTGTAACATGGAAATATTGTCAAACCAAACAATTTTTTAAAAGAGTAACCATGGAGTTTCTTGCCGGTTCTTCTCCATAGGAATCGACCAACCCGAACCGTGCACTTTGTCGACGTTTTATAAGTGCCCATGTAGGCCTATGTGAAATAAAAATTATTGATTTTGATTTTTGATTTTGATTTTTCATTGCAGGTGCTTCCTCATCAATAATCCTGTGGTCGGACTACGTGGCTCGAATACCTGGCAGTCAATTCTGGTCTGCTCTTATATTCTTCACACTCTTCGTGTTAGCGATTACAACAGCGGTAAGTGTGTTACATTTTTTTTTTATAGAACGGAGTCTTTTGATGACAGTTAAAAAGTAAATGACTTAAAATTAATATCTTAATTAATACTATAAGAAAGAAAGAAAACCAGTTTATTTGGCACACACAGATACACACAATGTAGGTGAACACAAATAAAAGGGAACGTAATTTAAAAAACAATTACATACATAGTGTGCCCCGCGGCTGCGCCAAAAAGGTCCAGTTCAGCAAAATGGGAGTTGCCTGACGCTGGTTTTCAACTGAACCTTACGTTGAAGTGTACGGATGTGAATCAGTTTTAACGAGGTTACAATACAGAAAATAGATATCCTGAATTTTGAGAGTTAGTTCAGACGTGTAGGGTAATAGGGTTATCCCTGAAACCATCATCTGCCTAGCCTTTTTCCCAATTGTTGTTGGGGTCGGCTTCCAGTCTTACCGGATTCAGCTGAGTACCAGTGTTTTACATGGAGCGACTGCCTATCTGACCTCCACAACCCAGTAACTGGGTAACACGGTACTCCTTGGCAAGACTTGTGTCAGATCTCAAGCTTCTAACTACCCGTAACGACTGTCAAAGATCTTCAAATGACAGCCGGGACCAACGGCTTAACGTGCTTTCCGAGGCACGGAGGAAACTCGGTATGTTGAAATGGTCACCCATCCACGGTCCGACTTCGGCAAGCGTTGCTTAACCTTGAAGATCGACACGACACCTATTTAAAAAACCTCTCACGATTTGAAAAGTAGTAAATTAATTTGTCATTTAGTACAACAGTATAACATTTATCAACAAGCTTTTTTTTTTTAAAATCTTTTAATTAAATTTTTTTATGGCGGCGGAAATTTTATTGTAAATACGTGGGGCCAGTTTCTTTTACTTTTTTATTTCATTGATAGGCTCGCGCTTGACCACTATCTCACCTGATGGTAAGCGTATGATGTGGTCGACGATGTAGCACGCTTGCCTAGAAACAACCTATTCACTCTTGACTTAAAGACTCCCAGGTTGTAATAGCTATCAGGGAACAAAGTCTCCGGAAGGGAATTCCACTCCTTAGCTGTGCGCACATTGAAAGTACGCTTTTTGCGTATGGTGCGGTTGGCGCAGTAACTGCGCTATTGACTGCTGTGTTTCGAGTTGCGGGTTCGATTAATTAATATTTGTATGCACTGCAGAAAGTTAAGTTCCCGGCAACAATATTAAATTTAAATAAAACCGTACTTTTGATCAAACGTTTTTAGTATACAAAACAATAGGTACATATAGAACAAATCTGTAGAAAAGTCGTTTTTGTACATCGAAAATATTTCCAAAAAATATAGCCAGGGTGATAAAGGATAACAGACAAGGAAGGTGGCAGTGAGGAGCATAATATGCTCGCCCGTAGGTTTGCTTGCTGCACGGCAGACGTCAAAGTGACTTTATTTAAGGCGTTCTGCCAGTCCTTTTACACGAGCGGCCTGTGGGTGTTATATACGAGCCGAGCCTACAACGTCCTGCGCGTACAATACAACAACGCTTTCAGGATGCTATTGTGGTTGCCACGACGTTGCAGTGCATCGGGAATGTTTGCTGCAGCTCATACAGATGGCTTTCATGCTACTATGCGTAAGAAAGCGGCTTCCTTACTGCAACGCTTACGTGGCACTCGGAACGGCATCCTGAGAATGATTGTTGGCAGAGTGGATTGCCCCATCCAAAGACACTGGGTGGAAGTAGGTATAGGTTTATGTTAAATAGAATTAAGTACTAATAACACTAACATAGCATTTAAGCACAATCTGTTACTAACCACTTACAAGTTATGGACTGCTGTAGGTCTGAAATATATATATAAAAGATATATTTTTTTTTTAACCAACAGAACCCATCAGCATTTTTTGGAATGTTTGTTTAGGTTTACACGCATCACGTAAAATGTACGATTCCAATGTAGATAACTTTTATACAAAAAAAAATGTGCGTAGCTTGAAGTATTACTAAGTTTTAGATTCATAGCAATCGGTTCACTCCATCAAAAATTTGATAATTTAAAGTGTTCAAGAAGTAAAATATCACAACACACGCAATTCAGATACTCGGTCAGTTGAACTCCATTTTCGATAGATGGCGTTGTATTTGACGTCATTTTCGGCAAGGCGCTGTTAAGATTCTCCGCGGAAGAATGGCCCTAGAAGAAATTTGGTAGATAGATAAGTAGGTGGGTCTAGGTAAGTACAGGTAGGTAGGTAAATAGGCTAAGATAGGCAGTTGACGGCAGCGAAGCCGAGGGACAAAATAAATTACTGTAGGAAATATTATAGTATTGAGGAAATAAATGTAACCTACTCTCCATTGATGATTTCAGGGGCTGTTAGTTCAGACACTGATGTCGTCATTTACCGGGCGATCAATAAGAAAAATCAGCTGGGCCTTCCTCATACTAATATGTGTACTCTTCTGTATGATAGGAGTCCTCACTGTCTGCACACAGGTAAGTAATAATTATAGATATTATAGTTCCATTCGAACTCATCAGTGCGCGTGGCGCCATGTGTGCGTGCGCTGTAATTATACAGCTTTAACACACGTGTTGCTCGGACGACGACTGCCGCGTCACTGTCACACAAATTAAAGCTGTATAATTACAGCGCACGCACACATGACGCCACGCGCACTGATGACTTGAATCATGGTATAATAAGACAAGGTAGTCTCCTCCCGTGACAGCTGGGTCACGTGATTGGCCTAAGACTACGTCATCGATTGCGTTGCGGTTCTCAAACTTTTTAATTGGGGAAAAAGATAACAATATTACAATATGTAGGTACAACATAGTTATAATTTTTAATAAATCGTCATATTTGATACTTTTTGTATTTATTTACTTTGCTTTTTTTTTAATTGTTTGCTTATTAGTACTTTTATTTAGTTCGGGACGAAAACCCACTAAACTTGACTTGACTAAAATAAGTCAAAAACTAATTATGTTAGGTTAATCAGTTCGGGCGTAAAGACGTATTGACACAACTATGGCTTAAATTATGGAATTTACAACGCGTAGATAAATTAAATATTATGTAGAAAGGCACATACCAGTTATTTTAGTTGAATTTAGTTACAAATTTGAAGCCACGCATATGATAGCGTCTCTTCATTGGGAAAATACAAAAACCTTATTACACCGCCTTTTATACTTCTGTTTTTATAGTTTACGGAACAATTAACAATTTTTCTTGTGTATCTATCAAAGTTCACGGGTTCACCACAAACGTTTGGGAGCCACAGTATTTTGCTCACAGAGCGAAACAAAGCTATAGGTGTGAGCGATATGTTGCCACTGTGTGTGATTGAATTACCCGAGCAAAATGCATTTTTCATCTTAACAAAGCAATTTTGAACTAATAATTCAATATACAAATAAATTTAACAATAAATAGATGAATCACATGAGTTACTAAATAGTTATTCTTGTTAGTAATTTATTTTATTTTCATTAACTACATGAGAAAGTACCAAAATTTTCTAAAAAGGACAATCAATCAATCACACTACACACTTATCGTGACGTGGTCTTAGGCCATCCTGGAAGAGAATACCAGGCGAAGTATACGGAGTATGTTATTATACCATGAGTTGAACTATATAAATGCATGCAACCCATAATATGCTAAGTAGGTACCAGTCTATATAGGAATCAATCTACCCAGTCTTTTCAGTTATGGTGGAGTCGGCTACCAGACTTACCGGATGCAGCTGCATAGGTACCAGTAGGTATTTTAAATGGGGCTTCTGACTACTCGTAAAGTATGTCAAAGGATCTACAAATAACAGCCGGGATCAAATGCTTAACTAGTATTTCGAGTCACGAAGGAGTCTTAGGTACCTATGTAACGGCAAACAACGCTAACCTTGAAGATTTATCTGTGCGGCTATTGCTACCAGCCACAAAAATTTGGATGCAGTCCCACCCGCCATATTGCATCGGAGCGCGAGCGAATAAATCAACAATTAATTGAAATAAATTTAAGAGTCGCCCTATTGAATATAGGGGGTTATTCCCGTTCGTCCACACCCCGTCGTCTACACTGCGGACGACTGGGAATAATGCGTTCTGTTCGTCCACAGTGTAGACGAACAGAACGCAACATTCCCAGTCGTCCGCACCTCGTTTCATGTTTAGTTTAAGAGTCAGTGTTTTTTTTTTTTAAATTAAATAAATGATTTAACGGTTTAATTACTTTAAAAACAACATAACTATTAAGTTTTTTTTATTTAAAATCATCAAATGTTAAAATAATTAACAACAATTCTAGTTTTTATCACAGATCAACATAATTTACAATAATTAAAAGGCAATATTTTAACTAATATTTTGTTGGTATTATATAAACATTTTTAAAGTATATAATAACAACATAATATGTACTAAGTAGTGTTTAAATTCAACAGTATTTTTCATCACAGATCATCTTATTTTACAATAATTAAGGGCAACAACAAAGTAATTTGTATCACAGATCAACTTAATTTACAATAATTTAAACATTACCATTTTTACAACATAACTATTTACAATTTTTGTCAGTAATAGTACAATTTTACAAACCTTTTTTTTTTTTTTTTTTTTTTTTTTTTTTTTATTTTTTTTTTTTTTTTTTTTTTTTTTTTTTTATTTTTTTTTTTTTTTATTTAATTTAACACCTTAACTGCCAGATGCCCGACAAACAATACATTTTCTATTGTGTCTCGTTCTCTGGCAGCCAAACTGTTAAAAAAAAAAAAACACTGACTCTTAAACTAAACATGAAACGAGGTGCGGACGACTGGGAATAATGCGTTCTGTTCGTCCACAGTGTAGACGAACAGAACGCAACATTCCCAGTCGTCCGCAGTGTGGACGACGGGGTGTGGACGAGCGGGAATGACTCAATATAGGGGTACGATCCAGTGCGGTATAATACCTACCAATTTCAACGCTATGCTAGAGTTTCTAGAGATTATTTTCGATTGCCAAAACTAACCGCTGACATTTTGTTATGTATTTTTATTAAGTGGCTGCAGTCCTTCCTATACAGCAGATCGTTAATGTGCAAGACGAATAATGTTGCTGTGAGAGTACCGACCCCTGAGGGACCCCGGCATTAATATCCAATTGGTCCGAAGAGCAGCCATCGATAACCACTCGAATGGACCGATTTCTCAGGAAGTCTGCAATCTAATCACACAGACCACCTGGCAGACCGAATGAAGGAAGCTTACCAATAATGCTTTCGTACCAGACCTTCGAGAAAGATACAAGTCTATAATTAGACTTATGAATGGCTTAAAACTTAAACAACATCAAAACCTTTTCAACATTGCAGGGTGGTTTATACATGCAAAATTTCCTAATGAACTGGCCAGCAACAAAACCCCGTGTGCCGATCGCAGCAGTGATGGCCACGGTGATCACCTATATATACGGACAGACCACATTCTGCGAAGACGTGTTCTTTGCAGTTGGAGAGTACCCCAGCGTCTTCATGAGGGTCTGCTGGGCGGTCTCGCCTGGTATCATGATGGTAAGCAAAGTAGAATACGGTAACTTCAACTTGAATGTGTGTGTAAAGTTGTTGTTGCCTTGTCTTGTTATTAAATTGACCGCAAACTAGGGAATCGACTTATGGAACTAAATTTCCAGCGCGTTAAATATTAAACGCAAGTCAATTCAGTAATCATTTCAATTTGTCACATCAAAGTTGTTGAAACTGAATGTAAAACCCTCCATCTTGATCACCAGACACCATGGTGTAGTGACTTAGTAAGCCATTCTATGTATATCACTATAATTTTGTTTGTCAGAGTATATTCGCGTTGGGTTCGAGCAGCACGTGGGCGATGAGCGAGGCGTTGGCAGGTTGGCTGCTGGTGGGCATGGCCATGCTGCCCATCGCACTCGTCATGTTTGTCTATGGGATCTTCAAGTTCAGAGTTAGAGTAAGTCATGCGTGCGAACTACTCTTACGCAGGCAATAAGTAAAATTTCAAAATTTATAAAACCCCCGTACACATTTATCTTGCGAAAACACCCCGATTCAAACAGTAAAACGCCCATAACTTTTGAACGGCTGAACCGATTTAATTCAAACATAGCTAAGAACACTCGCGACAAAATCACCTTTCATAAAAAAATAAACTATATAAAACCGGTTCATCCGTTTAGGCGCTATGATGCCACAGACAGACACAGATACACAGCAACACACGTGAAACTTATAACACCCCTCTTTTTCCGCCGGGGGTTAAAAACAATATGCTAAGGGCCTTGTCATGTTTTGATTAAGATCAATTTGGCACAATTAGAATTCATAAGCAATGCATATAATGTAAATAATAAGTTTGTTTTTACTTTCAGAATATCGTACGAGACGAAAAATAAATGTTCTAAAATAAAAATCATTGATTACATATTTTTTTGTTAATTTAAATGATAAAATAAAACATTTAAATCAGAATGACATCTTATTTTATTCACAAATTTTTTCATAACACCAATTTGTTACCAAAATAAAGGATTATTTTATAATTAGTCATACACACATCCACATAACAACTTAGAAAGCTGATCATAATAAATAATGCGCGATGTTTAAATATTGGCATTTTTTTTTTTGTCTTTTTAAAGTGAACATTATCTATTATGACCAACAGGAGTATTTTTTGTTGGTTAAATAAAACGTTAAATCAGCTTCGCTTGATTGGGGAAAAAAACACTCCTTCTATTAATACAGCCTTGGATCTTATTTCTAAAATTAACCGTAACTTAAATAATGAACTTCTCATATAAAAATAATAATGATAAGCATTACTACATACATCTTTTAAAAAGTTTACAATCTAAGTAGATAGACCGCCAAAATGTTCATTGTAAAGTACTGTTTCTATCATATTCGTTTTCATAGACTATTGTTTTGTGTCAAAAAAAAGAATTTACAGCAGTAAATAGTATATAGTAACGGTAACGGCATTATATTTCTCGATAAATATAAATTATGATTTGCACCTATAGATAAAACCTGATGGGGACTAGATGAGTAGTTTGAAAACAAAATAACACTTTTTTACAATAAGTAAGAGGACATTTATAACAAAACAATATTTGGCTTCAGTAAAATTTAGAATCACGCTATTGGACATCAAAATTTCTCAAATTTACTCATCCCTAATTGATATTTACAAATTCTGGGGAAGACCCGCTTGGCCTGTATCAAACACGTAAAGCCGTAAACATGAGATTAAAACAGTATAAACACAAAGGAATACAATTTTTATGGGACATAATAAACCATGCAAGAGACACTTATCAAGTTATCGTAAATAAATTGTTATGACCTCGGGCTGTCGCAGTAGACATGTTTCATCAATCTATTCTATTTTACTAATAATTTGATTCATATACTATTTCTGACGACATGCGCGTGACAATGAAATCTTAGATTCTTGGCCTAGTAAAATAATTTCTTGTAAGTTTTCAGTATTCGCGTTCTCAATGTTACAATTGGATCCATTTTAGTTACAAAATTTTATCTTTCACAACAAAGATACGTCATTATATTTACAAATCATTTTATGATCAAATTGATTATAAGTTTCTTCTATGTAAAACTTTTCATTTATTGATTACATGATAAAAAACTGTAACTGTAATTAATCCCTGAAGAAAATAAATAGATGGGCCAATCCAATTTGAGTTAGGTTTATATGACGGCTATATGAATAAACTTCAATTGTAAAATACTACTTCAAATTAGTTGAAATTCGTTTGAACAGAGATAATAAATCTTTTGAATTCGATGTCATTGAAAACGCTTAATACTTTTCTACTACATAGGGCGGCTACTAAACTGAACAGGCGCCTGCGCCAGTTTCTCTACTATTTCGTTGATCAAGTAGTGGTCGCACTGGCCACCACATGCACGAAAGCAAAAATATGAAGATGCGGTATAGATTCTTGTCGAAACTAAGCTTTATTTAGACTGAGACACGTTCAGGCCGCCGTATAGTAAGCACCGGGCTGGCTGAGAAGCGTGTACTTTAAGAGATAATTGTAACTTGTTGCATGAACTTGGCAAGAGTCGTTTTTTAGGTCTCTTTGGTTACCCCCCTCACTATGCAAAAACCTTGTCTAGTTAGGTAAATTTGCCGGGGATTATACCAATGCTTTACTCGTTGTCTACCATCCAGCAGCATAGACGTGTGAGTAGGACCTCAAGATAGTCAAGAGACTCCAATCATTGTGTTACATAATCAGAGAGCGGATCATTCATTGTACATAACATTTTTACTTTAAATATAATTATGAGTAATTTATTAGACACACTGAGATAAGCTCTTGTATATATGAAGCTTTAATGACTGAGAAAACTATACACGAATCTTACATCTTATGAAAAAAGATTTATTATTACTGTCAAACGCTACTACACACTTAATGAACCCTATACACTCGATGTTAGTTGAAGGGTTGTTGGCGTTTTGGCTTTATGCATTTCGAGAACAAATAAAAACATAAAAAAGCTGCTCTCCGCTGAAAATAAAACTAGTTAAAAAGTAGTTAGATTTCACTCACAACTATTTTGATCTGATATTAAATTACAAACTATTATCAGGAACATTCACTAATTGATTAAACTCTTCAAACTAATATTTATAATGCAACAATTTTACATTCTATCATCTATACTGATTAGTATATCTTAGTAATGATGTATTTAGTTTGCGTTTTGTGATTAATGTCAAGATTAACATAAACAAAATGAACATGTGGCTACTGGCGTTTGGCACACTAGCCAACAACTATGTCACAGCCAACTACGTGTTGCAGTAACCAGAGAGCCGCTAGCCGCTGGCTACAGTACATACCTACGTCACGTACGTCATGATCGTGCATCAACATGTTTCTATTGTTTATGCAATAAACCTGAATCCGTCATGTGCTCGACTGAGATGCGACATTACACGAGGTTTTACTCCAATTAGATTAAGTTAGTTTTAATTCAATAAATACGCAACACAGACACTTAACTAAAAGGCAGCGATTGTTACTATAAAATCTCTTATTAGCTATGTGTGCTCGTGTTCACATCCTAATAAAAACATAAATAACAGACATTCAGGGACCCTACGCTCAGTCTTACGCATACAAGATTCCACCATTTTCGCTGGAGGACACTACTGGTACGTACCTTTTTATGAATACATAAAGTATAATATTACATGCCTTGTCGTATGTTACAGGTATCACTACCTCATGGCTAAATTAATATAATCTAACAAAAACGAAACTGATGCGTCCAACGTAAACTTTTAATGTGTCAATGTACTGTTTTAACATTATTAGGTACTATTTGCCAGCCAACTGAACGAAAACCAAATTGAAGCATGCAAACACTAACTTCAGCAATACTTTCATACTTGATAAATAAATATTGCTAAAACGAGAGGAACAGATTTTAAAAACTACCTACATAATATTAAATTGTGCAAGGAAAAATGCTGTGGGTTTTGTAGACCTGCGCCGACGCTGGTCAGGGAGATGGGCTACTGATAAATTCTATTAGAAATAGATGAATAAATTCGTGTTATTCTTATTGAACATTTAATGTAATCTTTATGTACAATTGCAAGCAGCTGCATCAATATCATTTTATAATTCGTGCCGTGTGCTAAGACGCGATCAATTACAAGAGGACAGTCGTGCGAATGGATTCGAGAGCTATGCATTATTATTACAACAAATGGAGATTAATTGATATTTTTTTCAAAAAAAATACCGATATCTGACGAAAGAGATAATGAAGTTATGCTCCTAATATGGGTTATTGAAAAAATATAGGAACTTGCGCATTGTAAATATAGGAACATTTGAAAGAAGGTTCACTGATCGATGTGACGTGTTACAGCTGTTGCTGGACTTGCTGGAACACATTCTCACGACTGTCCCGCACAGAGCTCACCGCTGGACGTAACAACGTCGTTCGCAGTACTCGCGTCAACTAACTACCTTCAGTAACCGCTAACTACACTAATACCTACCCACAATCCAAAATAAACGAATAAACAACAACCAAGTTATACATATAAAAAGCTTAGTAAGTTAGTATATAACTCTGTTTTAGAAACTATCATACAAAACTAAACCTATTTCGTTTTTATTACAATAATAGTTAAATTGACTAATTATAAGATTAAATACTCCTTCATTATAATTTGGACACAACTGAAGTGCATTTTAAGATATCATTTTTAACGCCTAAATAGTGTTGGCTTCTTTATTATGATTTACATAACACTAAAGTAGAAAAGCTAGAATAGCAGCAATTTCAAATAATATCCATACTTTTTGGTCAATTTCGTAATATTAGCATTCAAATACCTAATAAGGCATGATGTATTGCCTTCATCATTTTAAGGAAATTTACATCCAAACTCGTAATAATTCCCAAACAACAACAATATGAGTGAGATCAAAATGGTTCATTATCAATTTACATAATAAATGAATAGCGTAGCTATTAATAAATTGTAATATCAAACTAGCTAGTCAACTCTAAAGCAATTCATTTTATTAACATACAAAAATCAATTCAGTTATTATAAATACTAGTGGACTAACGTTCTCACACACTTTCGAGTCTCAAGTCACATTTTGAATGTTAATATTGATAGAACACTATTTTGTAAATTTTAACAAATCCAACAGTCGGCTAGTTTGTTTGCAAAATAAGTGTAGCACTCTGACAGCCCGACAGGGTAACACAGTTAAACCACTGTGTCGCGTTATCATGAATGCCATCCTTATTCGCAAAAATTTCAAAGAGAATAAAAATAGACCTCGATGAATTTGAATAATATTAAAAACATTCATTCCCCACAACATACCAACGGCGAGATAATAATATAATCTATTTATATTTAACACTTATATTGTTATAACAATATCTATACAGTAGTGTGTACAAGTAAACAATCTGCTGTAATCGTCCTCAAGCACTCCGTTATCACAAGAATCATAGGGCACATATCACTCCCTGCCGTAGTCAGTCCGTCTAAGCACCGATACCATTAACATTGCCAGCTTAACACTCCACGACTCCTTAATTTATCGCTTAATGCTAAACTAACTTATATAATTCAAGTTACATATTTTTCCTTCACGTACACTCTCGCCAGTCGCAAAATACCAGCATCTACACTTATAAATACTTGTGTATTTTTCAATAGGCATACTGGTATACTTGGGACTAATATCACATCTTTTACGGGTTTGTACTACCTAACAGCTGATTACATCAATTTAGCAGAAATAATATGTATCATGAATTCGATAGTAGATAATTATCCTACAATGTTTTTTTACATTTTTTTATAATTTATAAACACCACAATTCCATATTGTCGAGGAGAAAAATTACAAATAGACACTAAGATAAGAGGAGACACATCTGAAGTCTTGTCCTCCTCTCTCAGGACGTACTAAATACTATTTACATCAACCATGCTCGTAACCTATTGAATTAACTCTATAATCGTTCAATCGCGGGTTCAAAGTCTCGACTATTATCGGGTTCGCCGAACTGAACCTTATTTTGTACTTTGAAACAACAAAATGAAGTCAAACTCAGATCTAGTCAGGGTCCGTGTCCGTGAGCGTCGACAATATCCAGCGACAGTAGTGCACGGGGCACAGGTACACGCGCAGCGTCACCGGCTCGTGCGCGTGCGCGTGCGGCCGGCGCGTGCGCAGCGTGCGGCGCAGCAGCAGGCGGTGCGGCGGCGCGCCGCCCGCGCACACGGACACGGCGCGCGCGGCGCGGCGGCACGGCACGCGCGCCACCAGCAGCTGCACGTCTAGCGGCGCAGCATACGTCTCATACGCCTGCAGCTGCACCTTGGGCGGCTGTGGCGCGAGCGCGGCTCACTCGGGCTTGGCGGGCGCGCGGTGCGGCGGCAGCGTGTCGTGGCGCCGGTACATGAGCAGGTAGGGCATGCGCGGCGGCTTGGGCTTCAGCACGGCCGCGTCGCTCACCTGCGTCACCGTGGAGTCGTCGTACCTGCGCAGAGAAGAGCGAGAGCGTCAGCGTCAGCAACTTACCTTACCTTACCGCGTCTGTTTCTGTGTTTCAATGTTGGATTACTCAGTATAATTTGTCCACACTTGCCGTGATTTTGATCACGATTGGAGACGAAAAATAATGACATCATAGTGGGTTATATATTGAAAAAAAAAAAACTTTTTTTATTTTATTATCTTACCTTATCCAGCCCACTTGTCCGTGGAACGTATCGGTAAGGTAATGTCCTTTCACTGCCTCCACGCCCTCGTGGTATACCACAGCGAACAGTTTGTACACGCGTTGTTTGGACGTGTACTTCAGCTTAGAAGACATTATTTCTGCAAAAATTGTAGCAATGACAATGTTAGTGCTGTCACATGAATTGTTTTATTAAAATGATTTTTTGGGGTTTCTCAGTTATTGTTTACCACACGTTTTAGACATTATAATGTCATTCAGAGACGAAAAATAAGTACATCATTGTAAATACAACCTATTTAACATGGGCAAAAGTAGTGGACTTTACATACTTGGATCAATTTTCAAGTCAATCGGGAAGTCAATATTCTTGACGATCTTGGCGGTGTGTCCGTCAGCGTCGAGCTGGAAGCACTTGAGGTGCAGAAGTAACACCACCGGCAGCTGTTCTAGTGACAGTTGCTGCCACGCGTCGCTCACGCCCTCCAGAGTGTCCTTACCGGCCAGCAGCTCCAACGCATCTTTCACACTATTCGCACGCTGGAATTACATTTTTAAACATTTAGTGACAGATTGTCGCGATGTTGAATAGTTCAACTTGTTTTGCAATTTACTCAGCCAATGCTGTCAACATTGAAGTGATTTTAATCACTCTCGGAGACGAAAAATAAGGTACCATCATTGTGAAAAAAGTAGACAAATTCACTCTGCAGTTATGAAATAAAAGGATGAGAGGGTCATAACTCCTACTAATATTTTATATGTGAGAGTTATATAAATGAGTAATATTTATAAAGTGACTGACCTCGATATCGAGCTGCAGCGTGAAGAAGGGCTGCACGGCGTCGGTGACGTCATGGTGCGCCGCCTTGTGCAGGCGCAGGCGCGTGCGGCCGCGGAAGATGTCCGCCACCGGCGTGCGCCGCGCCGCCCAGCGCCGCTCCACGGCGCCGCGGTTGCGCGGGCCCATCACCTTCCACTCGTCGTCCTCTGCGGCGGCCAGCGCTAGTTCGGCCGCGGTGGGAGCGGCGGCCGCGCGGGCTTCTTCAGGCTCCACGAGTTTAATAAGCTGGAAGAGTTGAACAGGTATACAAATAAACCTTGGTTATGTGCAATACAGATGCTGAACTTGCTGGTCTGTTTATTGGCTAGTGTAACTTTATCCATCCAGTAATTGAATTTATTCTGCTACAAAAATCTTAGAATTGCCAGTTGTTTGTCAACCAGTAAATAAAGCACAATTAATCATCAATGGCCCATGGTGCACAAAGGTTCTGGAGTGGCAACCGCGAACCGGAAGACGTTGCGTTGAAAGGCCTCCCACCACGTAGACCGATGACCTGGTGAAGGTTACAGGGGTATCCGCTGGTTGCGAGACGCACGGAACCGGTCAATGTGGCGACGCTTGGGGGAGGCCTAAAACCAGCAGTGAAAATCTTTCGGCTGATATGATGATGATGAATCATTAATCATTTTGTCAATGAATATTAAGTAGTAACATAGGTTTATAAATACTGTACAAAAACGTTAGAACTTGGCTACTGGACTCACCTCGAGCATCTCATCATTGAGGGAGTTGAGCAGACAGCCGAGAAACTCCTCGGCGTCCTCCTGGCGGCCTTCCTGCGAGCCCGGGAAGGGTCGCAGCGCACGCAGCACTCGCTGGCCGGCGCCGCCCTCCAGCGGCGGGCCGGCAGGCACGGCCGGCGCGCCGCCGGCACAGGCGCCACGCGCTGGTCGCGCCGTCGGCGCCAGCGGACTGAACTCATAGCACAGTTCCACCCTGGAGATAAAAAACGTTTGTTTACAATCACGATCGAACCTTGACCCTGGAAGGGTGAAAGTACCCAACATAATATTTAAATAATCAAGAAAACATTAGTTTTTTTACAAAAGTAGAACTGGCGGGCTTAAGTTCGAATATTATGTATGAGTGTGAACTGGCTCACATTCAGATGATGACCAAATGTGCACATTGCGTTCTGTGTAATTATAGATTTTCGCATAGTAAATGCCTACACGAAAAATATATACAAATTAATTGTGGTCTCAAAAAACCGTAAACGAACTATAAAATACTTACAAGGAGTCAATGACAGGTGTGGCGGACTTGCCGCGCCGCGTCTGGTACGGCAGTGCCTTCAACATGTTGTAGAAGGGCGGGCAGGCGATCAGCGCCTGCAGGATAGCGTTCACGTAGCAATAGTTGGAGCGGTTGGTGAGCCCGCGCGGCAGCAGCGATACTGGACGGTTGTCCAGCTGGTACTTTGACAGGAATTCTGTATAATAATTTTGTAGAAATTAATAATTGATAGGTTACATTTTTATTTATGTAATAATATATCTCCTAGTCTCGTCAATCAGTAAACCTTAATCACAATAGGATCTCACCTCCCATCCTGTAGGAGTTGGGGTCATCGCTGAAAGGCGAGGGCTGCACGGGCACGGCGGGGCTGGGCTCCTTGCTGGGCGGCGCGTCGCGCTCGGGCGCCGGCGCAGTGCGGGCGCCGCCCGCCGTCGCGTTCACCGACGTCTTCTCCGAGTACGACACGGCGGTCGGCGGAGAAATGCGCGGCGTCGGAGAACTCTTGTCGACGTTTGTCGCCTGCAATGGTGACGCGTCGAAGGGCGGTACCTTCGCGACCGGCTTTTGCACATTGGGAGCCACGGGAGGCGCCGCGGTAGTGGGACTAGGCGGCTCCTCGGGCGCCTGCGCCACGGGTGTTGGCGCCGGCGCCGCCACGAGAGCGGGCGCGGCCATGGCGCTGCTCTTGCTAGAGAACAGACTGGCCCACGACTTGCCGGGTGCGGGCTGCGGCTGCGGCGGCTGCACGGGCGGCGGCGCGGGCTCGCCACGATTGCGCGGCGTGGGGGGCGGCGGGAAATCGGACGCGGTGGGCGCTGGCGGCGGCGGCTGCGGCGCCGGCGGGGGCTCGGGGGCGGCGGCGCCCTTGCGCGAGTGACCGAAGGGCGCCTTGTTGGTCACGATCAGCGGCGGCCCGGCCGCGTGCAATGTGATCGAGATCGGCATCGGAGCCTTGCTGGGTGGCAGTGGAGGTTCGCGTTTAATGTGCTCGACAGCGGGTGCGCTCCTTTCAGAATTGTCATTATGTTCGTTGGACGGCGAGCGGTTGGTAGGCCCGTCACGCTTTTGTCTGCTGCCGAAAGGAGCCTTAGGTGTGGACGCGGCCTGCTGTACGGGGACTACGGTCTGGGGCACGGCAGGTTTAGCCGGCTGTTTACCGCCCGAGAATGGTGCCGCGGGACCCTTAGTCGATTTCGGAACTGTGGGTTGAATCTTGTTTGTAGGAATCTGATTGGTGGGGGGTACGGAGGGAGGGAAAGATTTGTTTACCGGAGATTGCGCAGCAATTGGCGCTTCAGGTTTCGTATCAGCAACACTCCATGATCCCTTCGTGACCTCAGTCTTTGGCGTAGTGGCTACTTTTTCGACTGGGGAAAGTTTTGCTTGGGTAGTATCGGCAATTCTTTCCGACTGTTTTGGACTGCCAGGACCCTTTGTGATTTTCAGGTCCTTCATAGGCAGCGACTCCACGGATCCAGCCGACGCTGAAGCGGTCGGCGGCGGAGGCATGGGTTTTTGATCCTGACTCTTGTCTTGTAGTGTGTATGTTTTGTTCTGACTCTGTCCTTGCACGAAGTTCTTGGCGTGTACGTTAAACTGGTGCGGCGTGGTCTGCGGCGGCGGCTGCATGGGCACGGGCGGCGGGTGCGGCGGCGGTGGCAGGTACATGGGCGGCATGTACTCCACGCCTGGATCCACGGGCGGTCCATATGGCGGCGCGGCGTAGTGCGCATTGGCGTAGTACGCGTCCACGGCCTCCTGCTCCATCACGACTTCCTGCGGGTAGTCTTCGGGGCCCTTTTCGGGTTCACCCTCCACGGGCATGGGGTAGTCAGGGTAATAGGGCGGGTAGGCGTAGGGCCCGTACACGAGCGGCTGGTACACGGGCAGGTGGTAGAGCGGCGCGCCCTGCGCCTGCGCAGCGGGGTAGTACTGCGGGTACTGCAGGTAGTAGGGCGGCGGCTGCTGCGGCGGCGAGGCGGGCCGCTTGCCGCGCCGGTCGCGGCGCTGCGTGCGGGCCGCGCGCTCGGTGGGCGCCGGCGGGTATTGCGGCTGCGGCTGGTAGTACTGCCCCATGTAGCCGTGCACGTTGACATTAGCGGTGACCTGGCTCACGTACACGTTGGGCGGCGCCACGGGCCATTGGTGGTGGTGCGGCGGCGGGTAGGCGGGCGGCGGCTGCGCGTAGGGCGGCGGCGGGGCGTGCGGGGCGGCGCGCGCCGGCGAGTGGGGCGCCATCTCGCACTCGCCGCCCGACAGGCTGTCCACGCTGCTCGACACGGTCCCGGCGCCCGCCGTGCTCGATGAACACGATGACGGATCTATGGCCGCACAGGACACATTATTAAAGCAACTCATATGATAACCACTGTTGTTCTATTTTCACACGATCATTAGTTATAATGAAAATAAATAGGAGTGCAATCTTCACCTATAACAGGTTCGTTCCAGCCACCGGCGAGTGCGTTCGCCGAGATGTCAGGTATCCGCTCGTACAGTGCGCTCTGCAGTCTGTTCAATTCCGCTTCCTTCACATCAGATAAGTCTAGGAACTCATAGTCCTGAAACACGCCATAGATATTAATACAGAATTTGAACCATGTCTGTGACATCTCATCCAATTTAACAGTTATACAATATTTCTTACATAAAACAAATACAAATTCTAAGAACTACAAATTAAAAAATAAAGGTAGGTCACTTTCCATACTAAGTAGACTGTGCTGAAGAACTTCTATGCCGTCGCCTTATCACCATTTTTATTATAAACAGTAAAACTCAACACATTTCTTTGTGGATTGTGACCAAACCATTCAAGATCTGAAATTATTTTACAATTCATTAGTATCCAGCAAACAGTTGTGGCTTCAAGTCAAGTCACTTCATTTTAAAACCTTGTTTTACATTAATATAAAACATTGTTTTATGTGCATATTGATTATTTAAAGCTAACAGAGGAATCAACCAACAAACCATTTCATTTTATTATAATAGGTGTGAAGCGACATCCTAATAGCAAATACCAATGCACAATCATAAATTTTTACCAAGAATTTGATGCTACATCCTATCCAATGAATTTTAGTTTAAAAAAGGGTACTGGAAGTTGAGAAATGTGTGGTAGTAACATCAAAAATAATTTAAACTTGAATGCAGAATCTTAGATATAGTTGTAATTTTGGAAACACCGACCCACTAGGCAAGGTGGTTCGAATTCCTTTGCAACCAAAATTGGTATTTTTATTTCAAAATGGTCACTTGGATATCATCTCCTTGAATGCAGAATCTTAGATAGTTGTAATATTGGCAACACCCACTTGGCAAAGTTCGAATTACTTTGCAATCAAAATAGGTATTTTTATTTCAAAATGGTCACTCTGATATCATCTCAAACTATCTAATGTTGTTGTCAATGACATTGAATGTTATATCATCTATGATTCTGAGTTTAAGTATAGTATGGATAGAGACCCCCTTTAAATACTTCAGACAACTTTTATCTGACAAATAAAGATAGCAGTTTGACGAAATTCCATTTATTCTTCAGATAAAAGTGCTTTGACAATTGAAAAATTGGCCTGCACACAGTTAGTTTACAATAGACAACAGGAAGGTCGCGTATATGCCGAAATAACGAACTGAGAATCAAGATTATTACGAATGGGCATTTAATTACAGCAAGATTTTAGCACTAAAATGCTCGAAAGCGCTGTCATCGATACCTATAAGCACGTTTTTTACTATCTTTTATGTGCAATGAGTAATATTACAATAAGACTAAATAAAATGGCAAATAATGGAAAATTTACCGTCATCTAAAGACAATTTGACATGGATTGCCACTCTTTGAATCTATCAATGGATATTACAGCATATTGCATATTTTATACGTATCACAATACTTAAGTGTATGTACAGTACCTACCCACGACTTTAAAGAATAAAATTGTCACTTGATCAATTCATCACAAATGGTGCCAATTTCCAACATTAGAGTTCTCATAACCATTATTCAATTTCAATAATGGAGGCGCAACGGCTAGGCACCAAGATCTTCATTTACATGAAGAGCATTGTTAAATACAATTACAAAGTTCTTAAGGTTGAATGTTGTGAGACTCATATTTTGATTTGAATTGAGGTCTTTATTGGAGGTAGTTAAAAATTACTGACCTTTTGTTAATTTAAGCCTTGTCTGCGCTGCAACTAACTACTACTAAACTGTCCAACTTTGTAAAGATTCCAAATCCAAATAATGTAAAAAAAAACAAGAGGATTATGGCTCTATGGATATCCTGCAATATACGGCTACCCGTTACAGTTCGAGCCAGCACTAAGTGCATCGTATTTATCAAGTGTAACGGCACATAGCCTTTTGCTATCTAAACACCATTTCATAGACAAATTAACTAAATACTTCGGTGGACTTGCATAACTTCTAGGCAGTATGATCAGTGTGTATTGAGCCATACAACTTATTTAATGCTTAGTTTATGAACCATATAATTCTAATGAAGTCGTTGGAGGCAGTTGCATAATATTGTGATGAATAAAAGTACTTAATTAAAAGAACCTGTACATGAAGAAGCTATGATTGAATAGGTTGACTACAAAGCTAATTGTCATGCTTGCTAAACTACTAAATTAGTTCATCAATCAAGATTACATTCAATTCACTAATAAACAGTCTTCAGCTACATTCTGCAAATGAGTTGGTCCCATTAGCAACAATAGAAAATGCATACTTAACTAATAGAACTAGAAATAGAAAAAACATAATAAAAAAAATAAAAAAACCCAACTGCTTCAAAAGCGAACTAAAAAGTCGTAAACAAGGAAAAAATCATGCTGTGCAGTCGGAGGATACATATTCGCCGGCTGGCTGACCAAAATCTGGTGTATCCTCCGCCTGCACAGCATGATTTTTTCCTTGTTTACGACTTTTTAGTTCGCTTTTGAAGCAGTTGGGTTTTTTTATTTTTTTTATTATGTTTTTTTATTTATAACTTTTTAGTTAGTTTTTTCGAATTAGATACATTTAAACATATAAGTGTTATATATTTTTGAAATCACCTCTTAAAACCCTTTATTTTGATACCCCACACGATGGGTTTGGAAGAAAAAAAAAATTTGGGCCCCCACAATATGGCACCCAAAATCCGCCATTTTTCTATTATCCAATTTTAATGTAGCCTATGACACTCGCAGGGTTAAGACGCATCGATTGACGTACGAATCATCAAAATCGGCCAAAGCGTTTGGTCTCTGGAACGCCACATAGGAACAAACATACATACATACATACATACATACATACATACATACATACATACATACATAGACTGATAAACACATTACCCTCCTTCGGCAGTCGGGTAAAAATGGGTTTCTTTTAGTTAACTAATTGAATATTAAATATGTTGTTCCATATTGAGATTGTTTCTTGTTTGCTCATGTCTCTTTCATTAGAAACATTTAGTTGTGAAACACTCATGTTACCAACTGCATACCTATTTTACAACAAATTACCGTATACCAGACATGCTTGTACCTATAAAATTTTTGGAACCATAAAATAATAAATGTAATACATAATTATTGTAATACCAACATGAAGTACTAAGAACATGCATGTTTAAAATATAAACCTCTACGTTATTAATGCAATACAGCCGTGGTATAACTAAAATGCCATTAACCGACATCTGGTAGTTTTTTTACTTTTGATACTAGGGTAAATACGCCAAACGTCGGCCACCCCCCAATGTTCGGCCGTCTGCATATTTTCAGCTTGCATTCATTCAAAATATAATTAAGTGGCAATTGTGCCACTCGAATTGCAACCTTAGTTCATACTCTATAAGTACAAACCGTTTCTATTTGATTACGTCACTCACTCTTCGCACACTGAGCGTCAATAGCGATTGCGCCGTTGCAGCGTCAAATTAGCAGCTAAAGTAGCTTACTAGCTGTGAATACCCGCACTTCGGGGATTGATATTACAACGATAAGACCTTTATTTTTTTGTTTTTAAGCTTTGTTATCACTAAAAAGTTTGTTTTACTATATTTTGAGTTAGTTTTCTCAACGTTTTGCGTATTGTTTGAAGGGAAAAATAGGGGGCCGCCATTAGAATACCAATTTCGACTTAAAACCGGATTCTCGGCCATGGCCGACTTAAAGTAAATGCAGTCTGTTTTATAAATTCCGATTCTACCAATTCCATTGCCTTAATAAGAGAATTTGCAAAGTTACAGGCAAATAAATCTATTTTACGTTTAATCGTCAAATTCCGGCCGGGGTGATATTAGTTGAATCTCGAGAAATAAGGTACACAAAACAGGGGCCGACATTAGAAATATTAAAGATCATAATGTCGGCCAGCCTCGAATTACAGCGTCACTATACAGGCTGGTTACATTTGTATTTTTTCATTGATTTTGTGGGTACTCATATTTAATTTATTTATCAAACTTATTTTCTCAAAATTGAATATGTGTTATTATAATTTATTAATATCATAAAGAAGATAAGTTTCTTATCACATGCTTAGTTATTATATTTTTTTTACTTTATTATAATTATAGTAACATTGTTTAAGTGCAAATCAAAAAAATTCTTTACTATTAAACAAATACAAATGTTTACATAGGTGATATTAGACTGCTGCCAAAATAAATCATATTAATAATATTTTTCATTGTCTTAATTTAAAACACCCTATACCTGACCGACATTAGGGAAAAACGCGACCGACCATGGGCCGTGAACGGCCGACTTTAGGGTTTTTTCGTTCTCGATGCATTTAAACCTTAATACTTTTTTCTTTTAGTAGAAATGTCAATCTTATGCCTATAAAGATGAAATAGATTTAACAAACTTTCCAAAACCGCATCACAAGCATCCTTTTGTTGCAAACTGATGGCGCCAGAGCGATCCCTGGTTAGAAAAGCCGTTAGGGGGCCGACATTTAGCGTATTTACCCTATATGAATGAGAAACAAAAATTATCGATCGATCTGTGTATGCGAATTTTCAATGCCTTGAATAGTTTTGGAAATTCACAGATATTTTTTTCTCATTAATATAGCCTCAAAAGTAAAAAATCAACAATATTGGATAACAGCATTTTAGTTATACCACGGCAGAATATATCACTTATTCAAAGAATTTATTAACCATGAGGGGTTAAAGCACATTAACGGAGAGTTGAGTCAAAGGGATGCGCTAAATTCTGTAGGAAGTGTATGCTTTGGTTTGTATAGATGCACACAAAGTCGAATGACTGTGCACATCAAATAGAACTGTCTACCACTTATCTTGACAGGAATTTCTGCACTACAATGCTATGTATATTTTTAGACTGACATTTTCCTTTATCTCCATGTGCTTTAACCATGGAACCTTAAGCTTTGTGTCTGTAGCAAAAACAAAATTTGTATTGGCTACAGATCTTTTTCAACTACCTATTTACTGTAATATTATGAAAACTCAGCTCAAACTTACTAATTTACAATCATCACAGACTTTACATAAGCATAAATAATAAATATCTGTTAAAAATATGAAGATATGCTAAGTAAAATATATCTTTTAAGAAAGTTTTGTGTGGCCTACCACTGAATAATGAAATAATGCATACAATAATATGAATACAAGAATGATTTCCCTACCACTTACGATATATATTTTGATTCTTGTAGTTGGAAGGGAATTAATTTAAAAGCTTTACATAATCTAGCATTGCCAGTTATGATTTTGTAGGTCTTAATGAAGAGTTGTGCCACTATAACAAGACTAACATAAATTTCTTCGAAGTGAAATCTTCTTTAGCCCTGCTGTGATTTGAAACTCAAAAGAAATGAAAGAGCAACATTAATAAAAAGAAACAAACACATACATCTACAATATTTAATGTGCAATAGAATATAACTTGAAGGTTTTAACTTCTGTGTGTGAACTACACACTTTTTATTTTTGTATGAGAAACAGAATCCAACAATAATCTTTTAACACGCTTATTTTTCGATACTTATATTCGCTATTATAAACGTGAAAATTAGTGAGGATGAATGGATTGATGTTTGTGACTCTTTTACACAAAAACTACTGAATGGAATTTGATAAAACTTTACAGAATATAGCTTGTACATTGGAATAATTCAGACTATAATTTATAACAATATTGGGAGAAGTACTAATAAAACGCGGGCAGAGCCGCGGGAGGCAGATAGTTAATAAATAAATCTAAAATAAAAATATTTGAACATTTCTCCAATGACAAAAAACAATTTTCTTTTCAATTGTCTAAAATTAGAATGTCCTAACAAGTTGTAACTTCATGAATGGAGTTCTTTTATTCATATAAATCATTCATAGACATCTGCATATCAATCATAGGTTTTATATCTACAACTACATTATTATTTATTATAAAATATACCATCTTTTTATTTGACTACACATACAAAAACAGGTTTTTGACTTTAATTACTTGACTAATTAATACTGTCACTGTGGTAGTTCAGAACAAACAAATTATTGAACATGAAAGTTTACCTGTTAATATGATGTGAAGTAAACAGTTACATTCTGAAGAAACTGATTGCATCAACTTGATTGGCTATATGGCAATTTTTTTAAAGAAAAGGTAACCTTGAGTTACGTTACGGTATGTACAGAAATGACAACCCGTTTGAACGTTGGAGTTCACTACGGCTTGTCAAATTTTTAGGTTATAAGATTCGGGATTTTGCAGTCATTGAATTTATAGAACCTAATCTTATCAAACAATAATTACATAAAATACTAAACAATTATTTACCATGCAACGATTATAATATGCAATAGCTTCCGTACCGACTAAACAACAACAAATCTATAGCACATGTGGTTTTTTCAAGTCATGAAATGAAATGCATAAGTGAAAATGACATACCTATTACTGAACCAATAATTGTCGAATTGACTTCCAATAGAATTCCTTTCGACTAAAGCATGATTTTCAGCGTTTAATTTTCTCTTGAACTAACGCAAAGCTGCAAAATATGCGGAACATTTGGAGGACTATAAGATGGCGTAACAACGCTCAGTTGCCGGGTGCCATCTGAGTATTGACAAATCAACATATTGGTGATTCTTAATACGTAAACCCGAAACTAGACACTATCTATTTATCAAAAACTATTGGCACTTACCTCCCACGTGCATACAATGTCTGGAAAGAGATATTTTTTCTAATGTAATGGCCAGTTTCAATATCACCAAAACAAGAAACAAAAGCCAAACAAATGTTTATGTAAATGTACTGCAAATATGATATCCTTACCGTTTTCATCAAATCCATGGCCTTTTAAAGAACACCATCACGAAATTTAACACCGTCAATAGTTTATATACAGCAGCGGCGTTGAAGAAAAATATCTTAGAACAGGATCAACGTCGAGGCCATGCACTCTCCCAACACATAACAGGATGTGACTAAACGCGCGCCATTTTTAACTACCGACTTGGTAGCCAATAGGATTTCGGTATGGTAACCATAGACTAATACCAGAGAGAAAAACTTATTGTTCATGATGTTGTCGCACTTCTCGGATGTGCGCCATTGTATATCATAGACAATAATGATTTTTAATGTTCATATTATGTATTGTTTGAATAGTAGCTTTTTGGTCGTAATTAATAAAATACTGTACAATTTCACCACGCGCTCGAGCTGGAGATAACGAATTTGTGTCTGTCACAATTTTTGCACTGACTGAGAATAAGTACCACCATTAGTGACTTTTCACACACCCCGGTTTCCGGGTAACCGGTGCCGGGTAACCGGCGGCGAAGTGTGTTACTTTCACACGTACGGCTTCACATTCAACGCCGGTTACCTGGCTCCGTCTACCCGGCAACCGAAGCGTGTAAAAAGGGACTAGTATATGCATTGTCGTGACTAGTCGAATAATTATTTCACTTTCTTCTCGTAGTGAGAAGTGTCAGCGCTTGATCTAAAAAACTCGAGATCCACTATTTTCATGGTTGGAGTGTACGTAACGGGACACTGAGGTAAAAATACAAAATTTAGGCAAAATATTTTTGCACATGGGTGCCTATCCTTTGCTACGTAAGGGCCAAGGGGATGCACTTCCCGCAGCGCTAACTATGATGAAGCAGCTTTAAAGTGAAACAATATGATGGTGAGAATTACGCGGCGGGAGGTTATTAAGTGGGACAAATATTTCTTAATTTTTGCGATAGGACACACCGTTTTAGTTATAAGAAAATTAGGCAGTAAAAATTTTTTTTTATTCCAAAGTCACTCTCAAGCATAATTGACCATGACCTCAGAGGTCACTTGACCTTGACCTCTAAGGTATCATAACCACCAGGATCACTTGACCTTTGCATAATCATTACTATGTACTTAGTAATGATTATACAAAGTATGAACGTGGACGGACGTGGATAACTTAAGACGGAACCACACTTACGTGTCGTGGCGTGGCGTGTCACGGGGTCCACCAGCCTACGTCCTTAGAGCATTTAACTGCTCTAAGGCCTACGTCATAATAAAACGAGTTTTGTAGCCAATCAACTGCGTCAGATGGCGCCATGCCACGCCACGACACGTAAGTGTGGGTCTGTCTTTAGTTCTTTTCTAATTATGTAAAGTCTTGGTGCATATCATACTGGTCCGGTCCACTGCAAATCAAAACCCTCAAACCGGTGGAGGAGTAGCACGGTGACAGTAGCAGAAGGGAAATAATTATCAAACAAAAAATACCGTTGCTTGCATCCATAGTGACGGGCGCAACGAGCAGCGGCTCTGATGGAATAAGACGGAACCACACTTACGTGTCGTGGCGTGGCGTGAGCCTACGTCATAATAAAACGAGTTTTGTAGCCAATCAACAGCGTCAGATGGCGCCATGCCACGCCACGACACGTAAGTGTGAGTCCGTCTTTAGTTCTTTTCTAAATCTGTAAAGTCTTGGTGCTTAACATACTGGTCCTGTCCACTGCCAATCAAAACCCTTAAACCGGTGGAGGAGTATCACGGTGACAGTAGCAGAAGGGAAATAATTATCAAACAAAAAATACCGTTGCTTGCATCCATAGTGACGGGCGCAACGAGCAGCGGCACTGAGCACACACACATGCGTGTATGAATACGAAGAATTTTACAGAATACGAGTTCAACAAAAAAAAAAAAAAAAACAGTATTCCATTCTCTTTAATATTTTATAGAATAATATTATTAAATCTCATTCGTTCACACTGTTTTGAATATTTAGCACATTTAAGTACAATATTGAGCTGTTGTAACCTCTGGATAAACAGTGGACGAACGCATTTCACTCCCGCTCTCGCACGATGGACTGTGGATGCAGCGACATATTGGCGAACCGATATATAGGTATCGATATTTATTGCTAACTCATCATCATCATCAACCTATAGCAGTCTACATATATGTATTGGACATATGCCTCTCCAATCGCATTGGTCTCGATTTTCGGCAGCTCTCATCCAGCTGCTACTAGCCACCCTACGAAGATCGTCGCTAGCCTGAGGGCGTCCCGTACTATGAGTTTACTCATTCATGGCCTCTACTCGAGAACACGTCTACCCCAACTGTCATGGGTTCTACGGCTAATATGGCCGGCCCATTGACACTTCAGCTTGCTTATTCTCTGAGCTGTGTCGACAAATTTGGTTATCTCTCGTTCCGAATTCGATCCCTCGAAGAAATCCCAAGCATAGCTCTTTCCATAGCTCGTTGAGCGACTTTAAGCTGATGAACCAACCATACCGTGACGCACTGATTGGAGACTCGTGTCTTTAGGCTCTGTGGAATTCGCGACGAGATGACTCGACGAAGTTTCCCAAACGTCGCCCAGCCCAGTTGTATTCTTCTGCTAGCCTCGCTCTCAAAGTTGTATTTACCAAACTGTAACGTGAATAAAAATGATGGGTTTTAAGAGATGATTACAAAAATGTATACCACATATATGATTAAAAGTATTTGAAATACCAAATGCTAATTAAATTTTTAAGGTGTAATTTAAAAAAATGTATATGCAAATTACAAATACTAAATACGTATTTGTATTTCAAATGTATTTTAGTTACAAGTAATTCAAATACTGTCCAACCCTACATACAAACATACATATATACGCTGATACACATTAACCGACTTGGTTTTACTTTTACATACGGGGTCGACATTACTGTGTTCTTCTAATGTAAAACTAAGTCGGTTAATTTGATTTTTTGTAACCTAATGAATAAATTATCCAACTTTTTTTTCTTTTTGCTTCCAGAAATGCTCATGCATACTGCACTACCTCGGGGAGATAGTGCAGTTATGTGGAACTCTAACCCACTAAAACTCCACGGTGTCCTTCACCGGACCCTACTCGGGGGAGTAACCCTCATCACCGGCGCACCAGAAGACACTGTACGCCGTGACCACCCCTGGGACCAAATCAGCACAATGGGTGCCAGACGACCCCGTGTATGGCACCCGCCTTGGTCCCCCAGACGGGTCAAGGTCAATGGCCCCGCCACCTACCATTTTGTGGCCGCAGGGGATAGGGAGATCGGTTAACACTATACCGACACTCCTCTTCCCCTGCGGCCCCACCGCGTCCGCCATCAGACGGTGGCGACCCCGTCTAGGCCACGGAAGGAAGGGAGAGCGGCTCACCACAATACCGCCACTCCTCTCCCGCCGCGGCCTCCAACCCTCAGCCGCGATATCGTTTGGGACCTGGGACGCTCCATAACACATCGCGGCCCGTTTCAGTAGCGATGTCGCCTGTTACCAAGCGGCACCGCAACCTACTACTTGGCCGCTACGGCTTAGTCGGCAAAAGCCCTGACGAGCGGCCCCTCCTCGGTTCCTCTTCGCTTCACCGTGGGTGACCAAGCCACGGTTACTGAGCCCCCCCGCCTCGACAATGCGGGTACGCACCTGGGGCGAAATTATCCAACTTGGGTTTACATTCGAAAAGTAGTGACTTTTTGTGGTAGAAGAATTGCGCCGCGAGACTTGTTTTTTACATGCTATGTTTTATGATGGGATCTCATTTCTTTTTGTACACATCTCATTTTTAGGGTTCCGTAGCCAAATGGCAAAAACGGAACCCTTATAGATTCGTCATGTCTGTCTGTCTGTCTGTCTGTCTGTCCGTCCGTATGTCACAGCCACTTTTTTCCGAAACTATAAGAACTATGCTGTTGAAACTTGGTAAGTAGATGTATTCTGTGAACCGCATTAAGATTTTCACACAAAAATAAAAATAAAACAATAAATTTTGAGGGTTCCCATACTTGAAACTAAAATTAAAAATATTTTTTTTCATCAAACCCATACGTGTGGGGTATCTATGGATAGGTCTTCAAAAATGATATTGAGGTTTCTAACATTTTTTTCTAAACTGAATAGTTTGCGCGAGAGACTCTTCCAAAGTGGTAAAATGTGTGTCCCCCCCCCTGTAACTTCTAAAATAAGAGAATGATAAAACTAAAAAAATATATGATGTACATTACTATGTAAACTGCCAGCGAAAATTGGTTTGAACGAGATCTAATCGGTAGTTTTTTTTTAATACGTCATAAATCGTAAACCGCAATTTACCAAGTACGGAACCCTTCGTGCGCGAGTCCGACTCGCACTTGGCCGATTTTTTGTATTTCATACTTTTTGTATGCAGTCCTAATTCATTTTCTTTTCGGGTACTGTTTTCGGTGCGTCAGTTACGGTCCATGTTCCAATTAGGAACCAACTTTAGGTAGGTAGTCCATCTGTACTGTAAATGTAGGTAGCGTGTAGGTGATGAATTATTTTACAAACAGTTTGTTAATAAAATTCAAATACTAACCTAACCTAACAAAAATTTTGTCTGATAAGATCGTTTAAGATCACAATCTCATCACTTGCCTTCGACATACTGCGTCGACTCATAAGTATGGTTCAGGATTTAAGTATATTAAAGGAGACATCGTCTATGACTAACTGTACCTACCTATATTCAACATTGAAAATTTTATGAACTATAAAAGTAATTTTGTAATCCAATATATTGGATGACTATATATAAATAAAAAATAAAAATAAAAAAGCCTCTTTATTCCTTATTAATTAAAATAACAATTGTTTTTCTTAGTATTAACATGCATAATAATTATTTACGATTAACATGCATCATCACTTTATAATAGTTTATTAGTGTTAGCTAATAAGGACCTCTCAACGAGTAAAGGCCTCCTCCATTTTTCTCCACACGGTTCTGTCCTTCGCTATTTCCATCCAGTCTAGTCCTGCAGTCTTCTGTATCTCATCGAGCCATCTATCTGCTGGTCTACCTCTTGACCTCTTGCCTGTTGGGCCATTCCATGTTGTTATCCGTTTTGTCAATTTATCATCACACATGCGTGCAATATGGCCTGCCCATTTCCATTTGAGTTTTTTGCAGTGTTCTAGAGCGTCAATTGCTTTGGTTGTTTCCCTTATGTCTTTATTTCTTTTTCGGTCTTTTAATTTCAGATTCAGTATGCTGCGCTCCATGGATCTTTGAGTTATTAGTATCTTAATCTTAGTGTGTTTGTTATAAATCCAGGTTTGTGATGCATATGAGAGACATGGTAAGATACATGAATCTAAAACTTTTTTCTTCATGCTGACAGGGAGATTTGATTTTAGAACTTCTTTGTAACTCCAGGGGGGTAACCACAAGCTCTTAGAGTAAGGTTATTTTGAGATCGAGTAAGTGACAGATGTATACAAGTCAGATACATCTGTCCCTTACTCGATCTCAAAATAACCTTACTCTAAGAGCTTGTGGTTACCCCCCTGGAGTTACAAAGAAGTTACCCGCCAGAACTTGTTCCAGGTTAGGTTCACACGTCTAGTTACTTCGTCTCGTTGTCTGGATTTTTTGAATGAAATTTGTTTGCCTAGATAAGTGTACTCCTGAACATATTCCAACCGAGCATTTTTGATGCATATGGGGATGTTTATGCTGTTTGTCATAACTTTGGTTTTTGTTATGTTTAATTGCAAACCAATATCATAGCTGACTGCGCTTAACTCATTTACCATGGATTCTAATTGTGATGCACTTTCTGAAAAGAGCACTATGTCGTCAGCAAATCTGTGATTACTTAGATATTTACCTTGAATCTTTATACCTTTGCTTTCCCATTTTAGAGTTTTCACTATGCTTTGCAATACAGTGATAAAAATTCTTGGTGATAAAGGGTCCCCCTGGCGAACGCCTCTACATATATTTATTACGGATCCCCTTTTTTCTAATCGCACTCTGCTTATGCTTTTCTTATAATTGTCTTTAATAAGTTCTATGGTTTCAGTCGGTATTTCGCATTCTTTTAGAGCTCTCCACATGCTGTCATGAGAAATTGAGTCGAACGCCTTTGCATAATCAATAAATGCTAAGTAAAGCGGGCGTTTCATTTCTTCATACTTCTCAATGATTTGTTCTAAAGAGTGGATGTGATCTACAGTTGAGTAATTTTTTCTAAAGCCTGCCTGCTCAACCGGCTGGTGGTTCTCCGTGTATTTTGAAAGGCGTTCTTCCAAACATGAGGCGAACAGCTTATACAAATTTGACTGCAAGCTAATAGGTCGATAGTTGCCTATGTCTGTAGGGTTGGCTTTCTTATATAAAAGAACTACATCTGATGCCGCCGATTCGCTAGGAATTGTCTTGTCTTCTAATATTTTATTAAATAAGTCTGTTATCGGACGTAATAATAGTAGGTCTCCTGCCATGATAGCCTCATTTGACACTCCATCAGGTCCGCTACTTTTATCTTTCTTCAGGGATGACTATATACATTACAGTATATAGGATTACAAAGTTACTTATATACAGTTTGTATATCTATGAAATGAGACGGCAATTGCGGGATGTTTTAGTTTTTTCTTACTTTATAGGCTAAACACTAATTGTGTTCAAAATTTTAAGATTGTGAGTCTTCTAGAAGTACCTTAGAATTTTGATGATCGGTGAGTGAGTCAGTGAGTGACAAAATTAAGGAATTTTGGCATTCAATAATTCCTATAGGACAAGTTCCAATTGTGTGAAATAAAAATCTGAAATAGCCAAGTTATATTATATTCTTAAGTCACTGAAAATTCATACTTCTAGCTTTATCTACAACGAAGTTACAGGGGGGGGGGGGTCGAAAATGTCTTGAATGGCTTCGAGAAAACGGATGTTACGTGCCGTAATGTACTAGCCGTGTTCCGGTACGATGCTCGGTGTAGCCACTAGAGGAGTTGGGTCGAGATAGTTGTTCCACTGCATGCTGACCAGTCTGACTCGCGCTGTTTTGGGCGTATCGGGAGACTAGTCGCGGAGGGTAGCGGGATCCGAGGCACGGTGCGCCGCTGGCCGACCGCAGGTAGTTGGGGGCCCAAGTAGTGTGCCAGCCACACATGAAAGGCTGCCCCGCCAACTGTCGAAAAATCCCGGAATGCACCATCGTGCTGGTTGGTGACCAGTTGGGAGGGCCCGATGGACATCTCCGGGGGGGCTCGGGCGTCCCCGCAGTCTCCGGACTAGTGCCCCAACGATGGCGTCCTTTCAGTGCGTGTCTGGTAGTTAGTAGCGTGGAACCTCATCTCACTTCCTTCTCCTCTCCTTTCACTCTTACAAAATGGCAAGTATGAAAAAGAAAACTGGAGTAAAACAGCGGCTGCACCCCCTCCCCCACTGTTACAGACTCTTTAGTGTGCTTCATAGACATGTTTTCTTAAAGAGTACTTTTCTATATAGTGACAGTTTACGTTTTTCTTTAGTGATTCTTCTCTCTTCTAATTATTCGCCCTGTACGATATAAATAAAATAACGTGATGTTTACTACACAAAGCATTTATTTTATTGGCGACGAGGAAAATTGTGTTGTTCAATAAACACCATGAACGCGGAACAATTCGCGGCGTTCCTTACCGCGCAACAAGAACAACAGAAGGTACTAACAGTCCTACTACAGCAGCTCGTACAACAGCAACAACACCAGGGAAGCCCTTCAACATGCGACAGCGCCAAGAACAACGATAGTAACGAAGCACCCTCAACATCCAAACAAAACATTGTGAAACACTTCAAATGCGACAAGTTTAACCCAGAAACAAACTCTGCTGAAAATTTTATCGATCTGTTTGAAGCGAAATGCCGAATATGGGGCGAAGAAACTGTTAGTATTCAAAAAGATCTACTCATAAATTGCATAACACCTGAAATATACCACGAGCTGAAGGTAGCTTTAATTCCTGACTTGGACACAGCAACATACGACGATTTAAAGATGAAACTATTTGATTTATTTAGAACAAAAAAAACACGATACAAAGCTTTAATAGATTTTTGGAACTCCACGAGAGAAACGGACGAAACCATGGAACGTTATGCTAATAGACTAAAAGACCTCTCAAGGGACTGTGGCTACGAAGGGACTATGCTTGAGAGACAGCTCCGTGATCGTTTCGCGACCGGTTTGAACCATTCACAGCTAGAGGTAGATTTAAAGCAAAGATGGCCTGAACTACGCGAAGTAACAGAAGGTGGCAAAACGAGAGAAATAACATTCGCAGAAATATTTTCAGTTGCCCAGTCACGCGAAATTGCAGAGAACGACAACAGTGCTTTGAATGAAAAGCAAACTGAATACGTTAATAGGATACGCCAAAAGATTCAAGGTAGACGCACTAATACGACGACTAACGAAACAGCCAGGAAGTTGCGACCAGACCAATGCCGACGATGCGGAAAGCGTGATAATCATAACTATCACGATTGCTCCGCTAAAGACCACCCGTGTAAAGCATGTGGAAACACAGGACACTACGAAAGCGTATGCATCAAATCAGGTAGAGCATATTTGACGTCACAACCCAAACGCACCCTCCAACGCAAGGACAATACCGATAAACACAATAAAACACAGAAGATCAACAATCGAACAGACGAATCAGAGACCTCATCAATGACAACAGCGCACTACGACTCCTCAACGGAAGAAAGTGATAGCGAGTACAACCCTGTACACAGTATTACTAAGAAGACAGCCCAGTGCAAAAAAATTGACGTGACCATTAATGGGGTAAAATGCACGATGGACTGGGACCCAGGATCAATCTACTCTATAATTTCCACTAAAATGTGGAAAAAGATTGGAGCTCCGGTGTTAATGAAGGGACCGAAACTCCAAGCTTATTGCAATTTCAAGCTCAAACCGAGAGGTATAGCTGACGTAACAGTTGAAGTAGAAAAAGTACAGAAAATTTTACCTGTTGTAGTTATGGACAAAGCAGATCCTATACTTTTTGGGTTGCAATGGAGCGAAATGTATAACATGACATTTCCCAAGCCTGTCTACTCCATCAAAAGTACTAAAGAGACGTCACTGGACGTCGTGCTAGGTATCAACATCGACCTTTTTAACAACAAAATAAGGGAAGGTCAAGGACTACCAAGTAAATATCCACATCAAACCTGGCAGTAAAGCAAAGCATCTACCGGCACGCCCCATCAAGTTCAGCTTGCGCAAAAACGTAGAAATAGAACTAGAACGGCTTCTGTGTGAGGGGATAATAACAGAAGTGGACCCCAATTTAACACCTGTAGAATGGGCTACACCCACAGTCAATGTCTTGAAACCAACTGGCCAAGTACGAATATGTGGCGATTATCGAACGACTATCAACCCAATTCTTATCAAACATACGCCCCCAGTACCACTTTTTGATCAGTTAAGGCAACGCTTGGCACATGGTGAAAAATACTCAAAGATTGACCTTAAGGACGCTTATCTACAGTTTGAAATAGCCCCGGAATCTAAAAAGTACCTAACGATATCAACCCACAAAGGTTACTTTGTCTACAACAGAATGCCCTTTGGTATTGCGACGGCACCTTCAATTTTTCAACATTTCCTTGATAAACTACTGGATGGTATACCAAACGTCGCTGTATTTTTTCATGACATTGCCATTACCGGAATGAATGACAAGGAACACATCCAGACCCTTTCTATGGTTTTCAACAAATTGAAGCAAGCCGGACTCAAAGTCAATTTAAAAAAATGCACTTTCCTACAACCAGAAATCGAATATTTGGGACATATTTTGGATAAAAATGGAGTACGTCCAACAAAATCCAAAATTGAAGCAATTTCAAACGCACCACCACCCACAAACACCAGAGAACTGAGAGCGTTTTTAGGACTCGTAAATTTCTACGAGCGAAAAATATAATAAAAAATAAATATAATATAATTTCTTTTTTTATTAAAGTGCACCTTACTAATATAAGAGGTCTGCACTCCAATCTCAACTCAGTCCACCATCACCTGGAGACTGAAAAGCCAGCACTGTTTTTCCTTACGGAGACGCAGATAGGAAGTCCGTCACACGTATCGTACTTATCCTACCCAGGGTTTACCCTGGAGCACGCCTTTAAACCACGCGCGGGTGTATGCCCGAGACGACACTTGCTATCGGCGTCTCCGTAACCTTGAAGACTCCAGGTTCTCAGTGCTGTGGGCTCTGGTGGACACAGGGTTGGATAAGATTATCTACGCCTGTGTCTACCGTTCGCACAGCGGAGATCAGGAGACAACCAGGCTCACAGAGTACCTCAGTGAGGCGGCTCATATGGCACAGCAACGGTACCCTTCCGCCCAATTAGTGTTACTAGGGGACTTTAATGCCCACCACCAGTGTGGCTTTTCCCATACCAGTGCACTGATCATGCTGGACGAGAGACGCGCAAGCTTGCGCTAGCACTAAATCTCACCCAGCTGGTCCAGGGGGCGACGAGGGTGCCAGATGTTGATTCGCACACAGCCAATTGCTTGGACCTTCTGCTGAACAACAGATCCAGATAGATACTCTGTGTCCATATCTTTACCTTTGGGTAGTTCTGACCACTGTCTGGTGAAGTCTGTGTCCGTCTACTCCCCGCCCGATCCCAGCCCAAGAGGCACCCGGCGGGTATGGTGGTACAGGTCAGCAGATTGGGATGGGATGCGATCTTTCTTCGCATGCTATCCTTGGCAGCCCACTTGCTTCTCTTCGGATGATCCATCGTCGTGCGCTGACGCTGTGACAGATGTGTTGCGTCGGGGAATGGAGTACTATATTCCATTCTCTGACGTAGCAATGTCTCGCGTCGACAGACCATGGTATGGAGCCGAGTGTAACCGCGCCGACGCGGTTAAACACAAGGCTTATCAGGCATGGGTCGACGCTCGAACACGCAAGGCTAATGACGTGAATCAGAAGAAGAGAGCCTTCAACAGGGCTGCCGAGTGCTGCAAAAAGGTGATGCGAAGAGCACGGTTTAACCACATTAGCAGAATTGGGCACAAACTAGCTTCATACCCAGCGGGTAGCAAAGCGTTTTGGTCCCTGGCTAAGTCGGTCGAATCAAACTTCTGTCGCCCCTCACTACCACCACTGCTGAAACCTGCTGCGTCATTGGCCCACTCCGCTGAGGAGAAGGCAAACTTATTTGCCAGCCTTTTTGCGGAATCTTCGCATCTGAATTCTGATGGCGCGCAACCTCCTCCTTCTCCTGATGGATGTGTGACGAGTATGTCGGCTATTCGCATTCATCAAAAGGACGTGCGTAGGGTGGGCCCCGACGGGATACCAGCAATTGTGCTTAAAACCTGTGCGCCTGAATTGTCTCCGATCTTGACTCGCCTTTATCGCCTTTCGATAGAGACTGGAAAAGTACCGAAGGCTTGGAAGCAAGCCAACGTACAGCCTGTGCCCAAGAAGGGCAGTCGAGCTGAACCAGCAAACTACAGACCCATCTCTGTAACGTCCATCCTCTGTAAAAGTATGGAACGTGTGCTTAACGGAAAGCTCCTGGCATACCTAGAAGCGAACGACATTCTCAGTGACCGCCAATACGGCTTCCGCCGAAATCGGTCCACTGGGGATCTTCTAGCGTATGCCATTCACATCTGGAGTGAGGCCATCGAGAAACACGGGGAAGCGCTAGCCGTCTCCCTCGACATCTCGAAGGCTTTTGACAGGGTCTGGCACGAAAGCCTCATTGGTAAGCTTCCCACCTTCGGACTGCCTAGTGGTCTGTGTAATTGGATTGCGGACTTCCTGAGGGATCGATCCATCTGAGTGGTTATCGATGGCTGCTCGTCCGGTCAGTTAGATATCAACGCCGGTGTCCCTCAGGGGTCAGTGCTCTCGGCAACATTATTCTTGCTGCACATTAATGATCTGCTAAAACCTTTGGGTACGCAGATGACAGCACTGTTGCTGAGAGATACGTGTCCGACGCACGAACTACTGGGCCTCAGATTCGGTCTCTCCGGGAGGCCATGGTCGAACGCTTGAATCTGTCCTTGAAGGCGGTCTCCGAATGGGGTGATGCCAATCTGGTCAGTTTCAATGCTACTAAGACCCAGGCGTGTCTTTTTTCCGCTAAGAAGAGCCAATTCCACCCGGCTCCATCTTTCCGTGGTGTAACCGTGCCGTTAACGGACCATCTCGAACTTCTTGGTATTACGTTGACATCAACCCTTAATTTTGGTCCATTCATAGAGGCGAAAGCTCAGTTGGCTGCAAAAAAGTTGGGGATTTTTGCAAAGGTGAGACGGTACTTCACACCTGAACAGCTGCTTAACTTGTATAAAGCACAAGTTCGATCGTGCATGGAGTACTGCTCTCACCTCTGGGATGGATCTGCCAAATACCAGCTTGATGCACTTGAGTCGATTGACAGACGGGCCAAGAGGCTTATTGGCAATGATGCACTGGTCGCGTCAAAGCTCCAGAGCCTCGAACATCGACGCCGAGTTGCCAGCCTGTCGGTTTTTTATCGGTTACATTTCGGGGAGTGTGCGACGGAACTGCACAATTTGATTCCGCCTAGCCCTTTCCATCATCGGACTACAAGACGTACGGCCATGCGCCATCGGTACATGGTGGACATCCCACCCATACGCACAAAGCGTTTTGCTAATACTTTCATTGTGCGCACAGCTAAGGAGTGGAATTCCCTTCCGGAGTCTTTGTTTCCTGATAGCTACAACCTTGGGGTCTTTAAGTCAAGAGTGAATAGGTTTCTTCTAGGCAAGCGTGCTTCACCGTAGGCCACATCATCGCTTACCATCAGGCGAGGTAGTGGTCAAACGCGAGCCTACCAATAATAAAAAAAAAAAAAAAAGCTAACCCCCACGCTTTTGTGCCACCCTTATCCAGGTTCTACCCGTGATGGCAACGATTTCGTCTGTCCATCTCGCTGTCAAATAATATAGGTTAGATATGCTAGCAGGGAATATGCATGATAGAAATATTTGCTACTTTACCAATTTATCGATGAATATACTAAAATACACTCTGACACCAGTCTAGCCAAGGGGTACCGTGTTACCCAGTTACTGGGTTGTGGAGGTCAGATAGGTAGTCGCTCCATGTAAAACACTGGTACTCAGCTAAATCCGGTTAGACTGGAAGCCGACCCCAATATAGTTGGATAAAGGCTAGGCAGATTGATACTAAAATAAAATCGTGATTAGTAGTGTAAAGAGAATAAAAATTTATCGAAAAACCTTACGCGAAAACTGCGATTTCATTAGCAAGTGTTGACGTTAGATCTATTAATGGACTCTCTTTCAAATACCCGACTTTAAGGCTTTATAAGTTTGTCGTTGATGAAGGTATCTTAAAAATTATTTCGTGGTATTTACTATAAGTACTAATAAGTATTTTTAAAGGCAAATAAAAAAAAATTGTAATTAAAAAATACCTCAGCGTCGGGTACCTATTTGAAATACAAATTACATGACTTGAAATGTGATGTACCTACTCCGGCTTTATATGATTTTCATGGTAATATGAGGTAGCAATACTAAAAAGAGAATAATAAAAAACATTTTAACAAAAAAATTACCGACTTCTAAAGCAAAACACAACAAAGCGAAAAATAACTTTGTTTTCCGAAGTCGGTGTCGAAAAACGAAAAACAATAGGTACCAAAGACACCGTAGAAAATTATTTTTGGTCTCGCACGGGGTTTTTTATTTTTTATTATTGTGATAATTTATTATTATTTAATGAATGGATAAAGTGAGAAATGAGTATATTAGAGGTAGTTTGAAAGTGGCGCCAGTAACAGAAAAGTTAAAAGGAAACCGTTTGTCCTGGTATGGTCATGTGATGAGGAAGGATGAAACGCATGTTACTAAAAGAGTTATGAATATAGATGTGAATGGATGGAGAGGGAGGGGACGGCCAAAGAAAAGATGGATGGACTGTGTGAGGAGTGATATGAAAGAAAAGGGCGTCAGTGATGGAGTGACGGGGGACAGGATGGTATGGAAGAAGAAAACGTGTTGCGCCGACCCCAAGTAACATGGGATAAGGGCAGGAAGATGATGTGATAATTTATTCTTATTTCTCGTGTCTTCTGTGCGGGTCACAAATAAATATTTTTTCTTTCTTTCTTTTTTTCTTTTTCTGAAAGCACCTACATAATAGTTAATTAGAATAAAAAAAGATAGCAATAAATTCTTTAACAAAATCCTTAATCACTAGACAGTACGCTACTAAATCGTGGACCATCGTGTGTACGTGATTCGGCCAGCGCGTCCCACGTCCCACCTGACTGCGACGAAATAAACTGTTTCTATTAGCGCCACTCTAATCTCCACAAATATTGGACTGTTTGCTTTGCCCCAATTCAAATGCTACGTGACACATTAGGCTTATTATTTTCTTATAATAATTCTATGGAAAAGGTTATGGATTAAGGTTTAGTGAGGCAGGTATGTGTGTCAATTGTTTCGAAAAGCTTGTTAATTTTCTTTTTCTTTTGCAAATACCTACATTTACAAAAGATACATCCTTATTAACTGGTTATCCCCATTTATAAGGGATAGTAAATAATGTGAAATTAAAAATTAGATAGATACATTAAAAAAACCGGCCAAGTGCAAGTCGGACTCGCGCACGAAGAGTTCCGTGCTTGGTAAATTGCGGTTTACGATTTATGACGTATTAAAAAAAACTAACTAGATCTCGATTTATTCTCTTCAAACTAATTTTCGTTTTTTTTTGGTTTTATCATTCTCTTATTTTAGAAGTTACAGGGCGGGGCCCATTTTACCACTTTGGAAGTGTCTCTCGCGCAAACTATTCAGTTTGGAAAAAACATATATTAGAAACCTCAATATCATTTTTGAAGACCTATCCATAGATACCCCCTCACACGTATTATGGGTTTGATGAAAAAATGAGGAACCCCAAAATTTCTTTTTTTTTTTTCAATTTTTGTGTGAAAATCTTAAAGTGGTTCACAGAATACATCTACTTACCAAGTTTCAACAGCATAGTTCTTTTACTTTCGGAAAAAGTGGCTGTGACATACGGACGGAGACAGAAAGAGATGACGAATCCAAAAGGTTTCCGTTTTTGGCCATTTGGCTACGGAACCCTAAACATTACATTAGTATAGTGCAATTTTTTTGAAGTGAAATACTTCTTTAGCCGCGTTAAACGATTTTTGGTAGGAGCAAAATTTGTGGATTTGCGATTTCAACATACTAATATGACGTATGACCGAACACACATATTCCAAAGTTTTAAGGTTTCACAGGCTGACTGACAGGCGTATTTATTTTTGTATAGTCTAGAAATAGACTCGTCAGTTTAGCATTTTATATTTATCGTCAAAATACCGCTTGTTTAAGACAGAAGCCTTTCTTTTGTGTAAGGCTGCCTTAAAGAGACTTTATACTTACCAGTTCATTGCCCAGCCATTTATTTCTAGTTAAAATTCTTTCTTTTTCCAACCCTTCAAGTCTAGTCATCTTCCTTGGTCGGTAGCCTGAAGCTAATGCCCAATCTCTTTGAGTCACTATGAAAGTATTTAACTGACAGGATAACTGACTGACAGGGAATCTTAATTAACGAGAAATGTACTCATTTTCTTATCAACAAAGCATTTCTGTTTGGTTCAACTGAGCTTAAACGGAGTTTTGGTCAAAGGTTTGTGTCTAAGCTTAAGGTTTCAATATTGTAAATGTATAGAAAGTAGGTACATAGGTACTACACAACGAGTACCTATCTATGGTAGGTATGCATGGAGTATTTTAAACGAAGTTTGAAACTGGTTCTTATGAGACTGGAAAAGTACCGAATGTTTGGCAGCATGCTAACGTTCAGCATGTGACTAAGAAATAGTTGGGCTGATCCGGCCAATTACAGGCCCACCTTAATAACGTCCATGCTCTGTAAGAGTATGGAAGGATTGCTCAACTGTAAGCTCCTGGCATACCATAGATACCAATGACATTTTCAGTGACCGCCAATACGGCTGCCGTCAAAATCGGTCAACTGGAGATATTCTAGTGCAGGGGGTACACCATTTCCTTTTATTTGGGGTCCGGTTTATAAAAAAATATTAATGTCGCGTTCTGTAAGGTTTGAAGCCACCTAAACCCCCATGTCTACCGCCTTTATCGTCTTTTGTATTTACTTTATTAAAATTGAAAAAATACACTTATATTATGTAAATATAGATTCAATATGAATGTAGATTTTGATGTGACGATAAATTATTAAATGATGTACTCAAGTAACACAAGTAAATTATATTGTACCGTTTACTTAAGGTCCGCACAAAATAGGTGCCGGTCGGCAGTCCGGATCTGGACCGCTGTACGCCATTTGGTGACCCCTGCTCTAGCGTATGCCATTCAAATCAGGAGTGAGGCCGTCGAGAGGCACGGGAAAGCGCTTGCCGTCTCCCTCGATATCTCGAAGGCTTTTGACAGAGTCTGGCACACAAGCCTTATTGGTAAACTTTCTCCATTCGGTCTGCCCGGTGGTCTGTGTGATTGGATTACAGACTTCCTGAGGGATCAGTCCGTCCGAGTGGTCATTGATGGCTGCTCGTCTGACCAATTGGATATTAATGCCGGGGTTCCTCAGGGGTCGGTACTTTCAGCAACTCCGTTCTCACTGCACATAAATTATCTGCTGAAACATTTGGGTATGCAGACGACAGTACTGTTGCTGAGAGGTATTTGTCCAACGCACGGGCTACTGAGCCTCAGATTCGGTCTCTCTATGAGGCCACGGTGGAGCTTTTGAAATTGTCCTTGGAGGCAGTCTCCGAATGAGGCAATGCCAAACTGGTCAATTTTAAAGCCGCTAAAACACGGGCATGTCTTTTCTACACAAAAAAGAGCTAATTTCACCCGGCTCCATCTTTCCGAGTCATAAGTCATAAGTAATTTTTTCTTTAATTAATTAGAACAAACATACATACATAGACTGATAAACACATTACCCTCCTTCGGCAGTCGGGTAAAAATATACATTACGTAGAAAGTAATAAGTAAAATAGAAACAAAAGCCTAAAAATCATCATCATCATCATCATTATTTCAGCCGAAAGACGTCCACTGCTGGACATAGGCCTCCCCCAGGCGTCGCCACATTGACCGATCCCGTGCGTTTCGCATCCAGCGCCTTCCCGCAACCTTAACCAGGTCATCGGTCCACCTAGTGGGAGGCCTTCCAACGTATCGTCTTCCAGTTCGCGGTCGCCACTCCAGAACTTTTCGGCCCCATCGGCCATCCGTTCTGCGAGCAATGTGCCCTGCCCACTGCCACTTAAGTTTGGCAATTCTTCGGGCTATGTCGGTAACTTTGGTTCTCCTGCGGATATCATCATTTCTGACGTGATCACGCAAGGAAATTCCGAGCATAGCCCTCTCCATTGCCCTTTGGGTGACTTTAAGCTTTCTGATAAGGCCCATTGTGAGCGACCACGTCTCGGTCCCATAGGTGATCACTGGCAACACACACTGGTCATAGACTTTGTCTTGAGACACTGCGGTAAATTGGACGAGAAGATACCACGCAACTTCCCGAACGCCGCCCAGCCGAGTCGGATTCGACGGTTGACCTCTTTCTCGAAGTTTGACCTACCCAACTGGACCGTTTGTCCCAAGTAAACATAATCGTCTACAACTTCGAGTGTAGAGTCTCCGATCTTGATAGGAGTGGGTGTTACATGGGCGTTCACCATGACCTTGGTTTTGTCCATGTTCATTTTAAGACCCACTCTTTCGGAAGCTCTACTAAGGTCATCGAGCATTTTACTGAGGCTCTCCATGGTCTCAGCCATGACCACTATGTCGTCGGCAAACCGAAGGTGAGTGATGTACTCGCCATTAACATTGATGCCAAGCCCCTTCCAGTCCAGAACCTTGAAGACGTCCTCCAGCGCAGCAGTGAACAGTTTCGGAGAAATGACGTCTCCCTGTCTTACGCCGCGCTGGAGAAGGATTGGTTTCGAGGTCTGATCCTGAAGACGGACTGACATGGTGGCGTTTTTGTACAGACACTTCAACACCTCAATGTACCGGTAGTCGATCTGGCACCGTTGGAGAGACTGCAGTACAGCCCAAGTCTCGATCGAATCGAAGGCTTTCTCGTAGTCCACAAACGCTAAACAGAGAGGCAGGTTATACTCTTCGGTCTTCTGTATAACCTGCCGCAGCGTATGTATGTGGTCTACGGTGCTAAAGCCTTTTCGGAATCCGGCTTGTTCGGGTGGCTGGAAATCGTCAAACCTGCGCGCGAGACGATTCGTGATGACTCTTGAAAACAATTTGTAAACATGGCTAAGAAGCGAGATATGGGCCTATAGTTCTTCAGCCGGGCATTGTCGCCCTTCTTGAAGAAGAGTACCACCACACCCCTGCACCATGCCTGTGGCGTTTTGCCCTCGAGTATGACGGAATCAAAAAGCTTCTGAAGGGCCTTGTGGACCGGTTTTCCACCCGCCTTCAGGAGTTCAGCCGTGATTCCGTCATCACCCGGCGCCTTGTTGTTTTTAAGCTGTTTCAGAGCCATTCTAATCTCGTACAGGCTGACGTCCGGGATATCTTCGGTATAGTGTCGGGTCAATCTAGCTCTTGGGTCGTTTGCTAGATTCGCAACGGGTTTACTGGTTGACGTGTACAACTGCCCATAGAAACTCTCGATCTCCCTTAGAAGCTCCGGTTTGGCGGATACAATCCTGCCATCATCGGTCTTCAGTTTCGTGAGCTGGCTCTGCCCAATAGACAGATCCCTTGAATAAACCTTGGAGCCATTATTTCGCTCAATCGCGTCTTTAATACGCTCGGTATTAAAGCGGCGGAGGTCTCTTTTCAAGGATTTAGAGATCTGTCTATTGATCTGCCGGTATTTGCACGCCTCATCTGAAGACTGCAGGATCATCTCACGCCTCTTCTTCATAAGCTTGAGGGTATGACCAGAGAGCTTTTTGTTTCTATCTGTACGACGGGTCTTGAAAAACTTAGACCCGACCGTATGGACAGCTTCCACGAACCCGTCGCTGTATTCGTCCACGGAGCTCCCCAGGCACTCGAAACGATTCTGGAGTTCGAGCTGAAAGCTCTCGGGGTTTTGGACCTGGACCTGTGCTGGACGGAGCGTGGACTTCATCAGTCGAGACCTTTCAAGCTTAATATTAATGTTCAATATGCCTCTTACCATGCGGTGATCGCTTCCGGTTTTTACCGAATTGATCACAGAGACATCATTGAACATTTGCTTCTTGGTTGACATGATGAAGTCGATCTCATTTTTTGTTGCACCATCGGGGCTCTGCCAGGTCCACTTCCTGTGTTCACGCTTTTTGAAGAAGGAGTTCATCATATAGAGGCCCTCCTTCTCCATAAAACTGGCCAGTAGGTGACCCCGGTGGTTCCGTCGTCCAACTCCAAATTGCCCCACTTGCAGCTCATCCGCGTCTCGTTTGCCCAGTTTCGCGTTGAAGTCCCCCATGACAACGGTGATGTGAGTTTTGAAACCATGCATGGCTCTGGAGATATCCTCATACATGGTCTCTACCTCGTCGTCGGGGTGTGCCGAGGTTGGGGCGTAGACCTGTATGACCTTCAGCGAATATCTAGAGGATATTCTGCCTAAAAATGCCCGAGTAAAATGAGAAAAAAAAAACACGGTGTGTAAAACCGTGCCGATAACGGACCATCTTGAGCTTCTTGGCGTAACGTTGACATCGATACTCAATTTTGGCTTTGAGGCAAAGGCTCAACTGGCCGCCAAAAAGTTGTGGTTCTAGGGAGGGTAAGAAGGTACTTCACGCCAGAAAAGTTGCTTAAGCTGTATCAAGTGTAAGTTCGATCTTGCATGGAGTACTGTTCTCATCTAAGTGACGGTTTTTTTTTATTTGGACATTCCCACCGCACTATTCCCAAACCACTGCAACTCCTGAAAGCCAGAATCAACAGTGGTGACCACCAGAAAACCGCCGAGGCAATGAAGCTCGACGAAGTCCCGGAGAATGAATTTAACTGTCTTGGATCCCGCAACGAAGTTAACCAGAAAATATTAATGTAGGAGTAGGAAAAAAAAATACAACTGTGACAGATCTGCCAAATATCAGCTTGATGCAGTTGAGTCGATAGAAAAACGGGCCAAGGGCATCGGTAATGAGAAACTGCTTCAACTGGGTGACGATGTTCAAAGCTTGAACATCGTCGCTTAGTTGCCAGCCTGTCGGCTTTTTATCGGTTACATTTCGGGGAGTGTGCGATGGAATTGCATGTACTAATTCCTCCTAGCCCGTTCCATAATCGGACTACAAAACGTACGGCGATGCGTCATCGGTACATGGTTGACATGCCACCCATACGCACTAAACGGTTTGGGTATACTTTTATTATGCGTACAGCAAATAAGTGGAATTCCCTGCAGGAATCTGTATTTCCTGATAGCTACAACCTGGGAGTCTTCAAGTCAAGAGTGAATAGGTTACTTCTAGGCAAGCGTGCCTCATTGTCGACCACATCATCGCTTACCATCAGGTGAGATAGTGATCAAATGCGAGCCTATCAATAAAAAAATATGAAAACCATAGATAATGGTAGATGTCCTATCAGGAGGGATTAAATGCACTCAAAAGAGTGCTTAATGTCAATTTTGATGCATCCATCAAAATGGAACACCGGAACACCAAAGAAATAATGAATGTAATGTGTGAGCTGACGAGAGTGAATGATTGACGAGAAAGGGAGTGAATGATAGTAGCTAGTATGTTACACCCGTTATTTGCTAATTCTAAAATAGACTAATTTATTACCTAATTGTGTTACTGCGTGTTTACCAACAATAGTGCCTTAGTAAGTAAGTTCTAAATTATTTTTCGTACATAAGCTTTTAACACAATTATACTTCTAGTTTAGACTAATTACATAATTAGCACCTAACTAATAATGTTACAATATTGACGTAGATAAATTCAATACAAAACGCGAAAGCGGGTACCACATTGGCCTTATTTAAAAAAAATACGGCCAAGTGCGAGTTGGACTCGCGCACGAAGGGTTCCGTACCATTTCCGTAAAAAACGGCAAAAAAATTACGTTTGTTGTATGGAAGCCTCCCTTAAATATTTATTTTATTTTGTTTTTAGTATTTGTTGTTGTAGCGGCAACAGATATACATCATCTGTGAAAATTTCAACTGTCTAGCTATCACGGTTCATGAGATACAGCCTGGTGACAGACAGACAGACAGACAGATATACAGGCAGACAGACAGATGGACTGCGGAGTCTCAGTAATAGGGTCCCGTTTTTACCCTTTGGGTACGGAACCCTAAAAAATGAGCTGTTTTGCAACTGATTTAGCAGAATCTTTAATTAAATTGTCTATGGAAAAGGAGATGGTCCAAAATGTTTGGACCGAAAATCCAGAAGTCGATACGAACTAATTGTATGGGGATCGATTGCTTATAACGAGCGAAATAACCCTACCTACCCCAAATCCATGGAGTATCGAAGCTAAAGGCATGCTACAGGCTGACAAAGTATGCATAAAAAATGCAAAAAAAAACTACTAAGGATTTTCTTAACTCTTTAACCAGAACCAGAGGCGTAAAAGAAAATGCTAGTAGCAATGATATTCAAATAAACAGATATGTTATAAGCGCGCGCATTGTGAAGACTCGAATAGTAGACAATTGTATGATTTAGTCTTTAGTTTATGTCACGCATGGCGAAGAGCGATACGCTTTGTTGAAAAAAAAAACAAAATTAAAAAAATACCATCGTGTGTATTTAGAAAGTGTACCAATTATAATACCAAATTACATAAAACAGAAGGGATCTCATACCATATGTAAATACGCAATACACCTCAATTTACTAATTTATTTCAATTTTTTTTCCTAATTTTCTGATATTTAGAGGTTACAAAAAGAAAAAACATTGGTTGTCAGAATAATGTTTGTTTACATTCACACGCAAGTGACAAACACTAGCTGTCTCTTTTCTTCTTGTTTGTTTTATCAAGCCATCCCTTTCGACATTGTAGTGAAATGTCAGATGAATGAAAAGTGTGTATGTGTGCTGCCGCTGCTGCGCGGAACACTTTTTTAATTTAACGTATCTGTTTATTTGAATATCATTGCCTAGTAGATAAAGATTTATAACCGACTTTCCAAAAAGGTGGAGGTTCTATGTTCGACTTCTTGTGTTTTTTTTTTGTATTTTCACCGATATCTCCTTCAATTGTGGACTGATTTTCAAAATTCATTTTTTGTTTGAAAGAATATGTTTCAAAATTAGTACCGTTTTAATTTTGTGAAGATCTAATGAAGAACTTCGGAGATATAGAACAGAACTCTTCAATAAATAACGGCAAATCATTCGGGATTGCTGCAAACGCATGTCTGTTTATTGTTTAATGAAAAAAATTAAATCACTGGCAAAAAGCCTTCAACAAAATGTAAATCAAACCATTTGTATTCTAGCATTTGCTTTGATTTGATTGAATAATAAATCCTTATAGACTTTTAAACAGGTCCGGTCGGTGGACATAGACAATATCTTACCCTTATTCGATGACAAATCGATGTGGGTTCATAAACAAATATTGGGAAAAGCGGTCGTGTTGACAAATAATAAAGAAAAATTTGGACAGGATCACAGCACCCTTATTTTATTTGTCCGAATGTCCGCCATTCTTTTTCTTGCCTATTTTGGCAATAATCGATTTAAATATTTTTGAATTAACTATCTCATTTCTAATTTATGGCACGCGCGTGCACCCAACGTGAAAAAAGAAAATTTGGTTTAAATAAATTGCACTAGAGGGCGTGATAAGCTTTGATTTGTTATTGAGTTTTGTGAAATATTATGATTTTATAGAGACGATCATAAAAAAATCTTAGTTAGTTCCCCTAAGCACAACGTTAAGGAATATTGGGATCTTAATTCACATTTCAAAGATTATTTGAATGGAGATTTAAAATTGTTTCCAATAGATGGCGCAGTTTCAAATTTCTGAGACATCCGACGAGATTCCGACACTCGACTTTTTAAATTAGTTTTGTAACATATTTTGGTGCAATGAAAGTGTAAAAACGTGCAAAACATAATATAAAACAAATCGTCACTGTATTTAAAAAAAAATACGAATCTAGTAAACCGTTTTACTTGCAAGTCGCTGCTAACACCATCTATATCCGTGAAACGGAACCGAACGCGATCGATGTTCTTAGAACAATAACCAGTTTAATCAGACGAAAAACGCTAGTTACGTCGGCACGGTTTCTTTGTATGGGATGAGGCATCTGTATGCTAGTATTATGTATTATCTGTGGTTTTGGTATCTTAGCTATCATTAGATAACATTGGTTAAGGAAAACATGATAAGGAAATCTGTGAAGTCGCAACACGCCATGAGTATGCTTGCCTTTTCTGAGAATAGGTCTCTCTCTGCTGTAGCACGGTAAAATCCTGGTATCATTTAATGAGTCACTCATTTTGGTCTAGGCTTCTCAGCGTGGGTTTAAGGACATTTTAAGGTAGCAGGTGGATAACCTTTAGCTTGGATTATTCGAAGTTTCCAGTTTAAGTTATTTAATCTACTTGGTGACACGGTCACAGTGAGCTTTGTTGCTATAACTGAATACACATACATAAACTCACGCTTTAGCCCATAGGGGTATGCAGAAACGACAGAACGCCAACTGCTACAATGCTCACATGCTTCTTTTGCTTCACTCACGTTAGTTAATACATCTAGTCGTAAACGCACGCCGGTTTTTTTTTTGACTATCCCACCGCACTATTCCCAAACCACTGCAACTCCTGAAAGCCAGAATCAACAGTGGCGACCACCAGAAAAGCGCTGAGGCAATGAAGCTCGACGAAGTTCCGGAAAATGAATTTAACTGTCTTGGATCCCGCAACGAAATTAATCAGAAAAGAATAACGGAGGAGTAGGGAAAATATAAATTTACACTTACCTCCATATCAAGCAGGAGACAGAACAAACAAGGCCAATAGCCACAAAGGCTCGTTTATAACTGGGAAAAGCCCAATTGCCTAGCACCACGGATAAAAAAAATTGGTTTAATATTTATGGGCCCTAACATTGTGAGCTGTTTATATTTGATTCCAATAATAGGTATGGCAAAAACGCTTGAACGCACGGAAATTTGTTCTAGTTTCCACAAGGACCGTATAGTAAACAACTCCTGATGCAGCCTGTACCATATTCAACATAAAATTACGTTCATTCTGCCAAATAATATACTTCCATAAGATATGATGTGCAGATTGTACATATTCGCAGTCAGATGTAGAACACTAACATAAAGGCGAGGCAAGGAGCTTGAAGGAAAATAATTTACTTTTAAAGTTATTTATTTATTATATTCTTTATTGTACACCACAAACAAAAAATACATACAGAACAAATATTTTCTAACAAAGTGTACAATGGGCGGTCTTATCGCACAGGGCAATCTCTTACAGACAACCTTTGGATGGACTGAACGATAGGTGAAGAATTGAGGGCTGTCAGTGTACAATATAATATAACTTAGTGCCAATGTTACCATGATAAAGTTACCATGCCCTGTGAGAAATTGGGCAACACAATGATCCATCTCCAGCCTGGTCCACGTCCTGGCTAGCCGCACGCAAACGGATGGAAAGAATTGGTCGGAGGTCGGCCCTTGATGGGATTATCCCACCTACATTGCCATTCGGATAAAAGTTCCTCCCAGACGTCAATAGGTGGTTTAAATAATCTAGAGATTTTCTCACGGTCACTCCGCGTTGAAAAGTCCGCGTCGGTGATCTCTCGTGTGGAAAAGTACATTGCAGCACGTCGCTGCACTTCAAGGTCGACCGGAAGTACGCCAGCAAGTATCGGTAAGGCCTCAGTACTAACCGTCCTGTACGCTTTGCATAAGAATATCAAAGCTAAACGCTGACTCTGAAGTAATTTACGTCGTACCGCCCCTATGGTGCCCCATAAGCCCAAACAGGCGCTCCATAGCACACACAACCGAAGTAAGTAGTCCCATAAACAGTTTTTAAAATTAAAAAAGACAGACCCCACGTAGATTTAGATATTCTCGTTAAGGCATAGAACGCACGCCGGTTATGAGTACTTTGCACCTGGCCTTTCTGAAGAACATCACCAATAAGATCTATGTATGTCGTTCTGAATGTCACTTTATATATCCCCCCATAGATAGTAGCGAGTATTTTTTACGTACTGTGTTGGTACTAATACCATACATGTACCTATAAAGCCATGGAACTGGAGCAAAACAAAGAAAGAGCACTAACAATAGAGTTCATTATGATTCTCAATACTGCGGGTGGGTAGGTAGCAGATAGCTTTTAGCGTCCCCTTGTTTCACATTAGAGCTTTTCATTTCCCCGTATTGAGGAGCGACTGCAGCGCATTCACAATTTTTATTTGCTACACAATGCAAACTCGCGTTCACGATATATTCCATAACCAACTTTCAATAGAAAGTGCATGTAATTCAGCTCTTTCGACTTGAGACATACAAAATTGTACGTTGTACAGTTGTGTTACAGTTTGGTTTACAATGCAAACATGGGTTGGCTTGTTCTCTTTTGTATTTCAGTGCACCGGGAGGTAGTGATGCGACAAAAGTGAATTTTTCAATTTGAATGGTCCAGCGCTCTTATTTGGCCTCAATATAAAAATAAATCACATGAGTTATTGTACACTAGTACTCATACGTAAAATAAATTAAATATTTATATTTAATATTTGCCTGAAAATATAAATTTATTCAAGATTTTGAGTAGCCTTTTTTAACAAAGCATTTTTACAATGCGATTTCGGGAGAATTTGGTATGTGATTGTAATTTATGTTATTAGTTAACAGTGTAATTTAGTCTAATGTCCTTTAGGTATCATAATTTGAACTATCTATTCAACGCTAGAAAGTAACTTTGTAGTATCTCGAAAAACTACTAAATTTCAGTTTTTGCATAATTGAAATCAGGAAAAAATACTGCGACGGACGTTCTGAGCAACGTTTTCCTACGACATTTTTTTATGATACGACGTTGACTTATTCTAAACTTTTATGACAAAACATACTTCAAAATTCTATAAAATCAACTAATCGTAATATTTTTTATTATATTTTTGTTTAATAATAAAACCAATTATTGATTTGTTCCGGTCGGATCCCCTCGATCTGATCCCCTGGGGGATCAGTTTTTTTTTATAATATTTTCTATTCCGGTCTGATCCACCGTGCAAACTAATTGATAAAACAATTGAATGTCAACTTTCTTGCAATTGTTTTAACTTTATTCGAACTTTCATTTAGAGAATTTCGATTATTGCCACTTTATGGTTAAATTTTAAATTTCGGAAAAATTTCATTGACCTACTCTTCTTCTTCATTTTCGTGTGTGAATGTAGCCACCTCTGGTGTCATTTACGTACTGAGTTATTTGTTTTATTTTTTGAACTTTAGATCTTCGTCGAAGAGAAAGACATCATTGTGCCAAACTTAATTCAAACAGAGGGCCAGGGCACTTGAGTTGAGAAAAAATTATCAACCTACAGATGATGTGTGTAATTCATCATTTACCTGTTTTAACCACTTATTGCAATTTCCAATGATTCAGAGAGTCTAAAGTCTGTGAGAAGATCAGGACAATGCAGAAAACCCGTACTTTTTACAGGAATGGTCATTTCAATCAGTTTCACATTCACAAAAACCTGCGTTAAAACGCCGTTCAAGTCAAAACTGAGCTGGAGGAACTTCAAGGTGCAATAATAAGTGAGCTTACGGTACGAAGGAGGTTGAAGGAAGCTGGTTTTGGTTCTTTCCTGCCCGCCAAAGGCCAATAAATTCCAAGGCCCACTGCCTTGGAAACAGTATAACTTTTGCTAGGAAACATCGACTTTGGCCCACGGACTAATGGAGTAAAATATTGTTTAGTGATGACTGTGGAAGTCATTTAAATTGAATTGAAGGACGGCAATAAATGTGTTATCATGAACAAGAACAACATAATCTGTAAAAAACTTAAACTACAGTGGCTTTGGTAGAGGAACAATATTGGATTCAGGTAGGTATATGTTTGGGAGCTCGTACGGTCTTGGTGGTGATCGAGGGAGGATGTCTTATTACAGATCGCTATAGAAGTGTTATTTAAGAATCAAATGTGGTACCATTTGCCCCTTTATCAGAGGTCACTTCGTTTTGATCCAGGATAATGCTCGGCCGCATACAACTTTTTCAACTTCAGTCTATAAAAAAAAATCCGTATCACAGTTTTGGAATAGTCATCCTATAGAACACGTTTGAGACTTGCTAAAACAAAGGTTAAAATTTATAATACCTACTCTTGTCAATGTGGGTGAATTGTGAAGCGCGTTGTATAGAAATGATTGAGACTGCCACACAACGGGTATCATTATTCTCAATATGTCCAGGCGGGTGAAAGCTTTATTAAAAGAAAAGAAGGAAACACACACACATGAATTAGATGCGATCTGATTTTTATTTTAAAAGGTCTATTTTTAAGTAAGGAAAAGGTTTTAATAATAAAACCGAATAAAAAAAAACACGGATATTTTGTTCTGCAAATTTTGCCGGTGTGTGTATTTTTCAATATTTTATAGATTCAGCAAACATGCTATAAATACTTTTTTGACAGTCAAGATACATGGTCCTAGTTACAACTACCAAGATACACCAAGATTGCAGCTTGAAATTGGAATACCAATTGCTGTAACATATAATGCATGTTAGACTTACTTTAGAATGCTAACATTATTGGCATCTAATAAATTTTATTATAAGAAACGAGTTTTCCAAAAATTACCTCTCCAATTCTGCTAGTTTACGAGTTATGCATTTTTGAAATATTTTTTTGGCTCAAATGTAAATTTCAACATTTCCAGATACTATAAGTTTGCTTGTGCTTTTTAACCCCCGCCGGTAAAAGAGGGGTGTTATAAGTTTCACGTGTGTTGCTGTGTATCTGTGTGTCTGTCTGTGGCATAATAGCGACTATACGGTTGAACCGATTTTGATTTAGTTTTTTTTTGTTTGAAAGGTGGTTTTGTCGAGAGTGTTCTTAGCTATGTTTGAACAAAATCGGTTCAGCCGTTCAAACGTTATGGGCGTTTTACTGTTTGAATCGGGGTGTTTTCGCAAGATAAATGTGTCGGGGGTTTTTTAAATTTTGAAATTTTACTTGTTAATCGACTGCCCAAAAAAGAGGACTTTTCTCAATTCGACCGTATATATATATTTCTTATGTGTGTTCGCAGATAACTTTGTCGTTTATGTACCGATTTTGATATTCTTTTTTTTTGGAAAGGAGATATCTCAAAGGTAGTACCATGATAAGGAATCCAGGATCAGATGATGGAATCTTAGAGAAATCGAGGGAACTCCTCAAATATTGAAGGCATACTTAAAACGATTTTGGTATTTTCATCAATAATGCAATCATTTGCACTCAGAAAGTATCATTTGTTGAAGTGAAACTGTTGAAGAAGACCACAATGGCCACTGGAACTCCGGATTTAAAAATGTATCCTAGACATGTTTGGGCTTATTGGAATCGTCATGAGATGTACTTTGACTATAAATGATTTTCATGTTATTTGGAGGTACCTACCAAAACTAAAAAGATGACAATTAAAACTTTTTAACAAAAATCAAATCAAAATATTTATATACCTTACTCTTTTTTGGGGCATACCGAGTTTCCTCCGTGCCTCGGAAAAGCACGTTAAGCCGTTGGTCCCGGCTGTCATTTGAAGATCTTTGAAAGTCGTTACGAGTAGTCAGAAGCTTGAGATCTGACACCAGTCTAGCCAAGGGGTACCGTGTTACCCAGTTACTGGGTTGTGGAGGTCAGATAGGCAGTCGCTCCATGTAAAACACTGGTACTCAGCTGAATCCGGTAAGACTGGAAGCCGACCCCAACATAGTTGGGCAAAGGCTAGGCAGAAGAAGACTCTTTTTTGGGGCAGAGGTTTTGAAAACGTCTAAAAAGGAATTCTCATGATTTCTTTTATATATTTTGTGTCATCTTGCTCACTTGTCTCTTTCGCATCACTAGCATCAAGCTTTGTGATTTCAATAACATATCTGGTTATTGTATCGATATCACGGTTGACTTTCCGATACTCATAATACTCCATTATTGTTTGTTCACAAATATTTCACTAGAAAACTCTATTTGAACGCATATCTTCTTTTTTTTCTCGACTGACGAAGGAGGGTAATGTGTTTATCAGTCTATGTATGTTTGTTCCTATGTGGCGTTTTAGAAACCAAACGCGTTGGCCATTTTTTATGATTCTTTCGTCAATCGATTTGTCTTAACCTTGCGAGTGTCACTGGCAATATTAAAATTGGAAAATAAAAAAATGGCGGATTTTGGGCGCCATATTGTGGGGGACAAAATTTTTTTTTTTTTAGATTGTCTCGTGTTTGACCACAATCTCACCTGAATTTTCAATATTTTTTTCCCTACACACTGTGTAGGGTATCAAAATAAAGGATTTTAAAATATATAACACATTTGGTTTTGGTCAGCCAGCTCGTGACAATTTATCCGCCGACTGCACAGCATGATTTTCTTCTTGTATACGTCTTTTTAGTTCGCTTCTTAAGCAGTCAGTTTTTTGATTTTTTTGTATTATTTTATTATGTGTTCAGTGTAGGTAGGTACGCAAGTAAGTATTGTTTTGTCATGGAAAAGAAACAATTGAAACAAAGTAATCATATTAATTATTTTTTTTGGAGTTATATGTTTGAGCCGTTTGGGGTTGAAACATTAGGTCCATGGGGTCCGAGTGCGCATCGAGTTTTTCGAGAAATTAGTACAAAGCTCGTCGACTCTTCACGTGACCAGAGGGCTGGCCCCCTGAATCAGCATTGCCATCCAACGTGGCAATGCTGCCAGCGTTCTGGGCACGTTTCCCATTGACGTCGATGTGGACGAATTTTTTTATTCACAATGAGGTCTTTTCCGTCTCCCTTTTGTATTTGTATATAGGTTTGTTTTTTTTAAATTTTCAATTGTATATATGTTAATTGAATCATAATTTTTTTTAAACTGAAAGATGGGTACTAAATATAATATCACTTTCAATACACATCCAATGAGCCCAAACACGTTGGAGCTATCTAGTCTGCTTGAGGAATTGCTATGGCCACTTCTCGACTCCATCAGAGGTCAGCTCATAATATTTCCATAGTTTTATATTTTATGTACGCCAAGTTTCAGCATATTCGGATGCCAGAAATTGCTCGAAAATGTACCAGGCCCCTCAGAAAGTATTGCGAAAAAAAGTTTTTATATATGGGAGACTGGCCAGTTATAATGTTTTTCGAAAATATGATTATTTATAAGTAAAAATAAGTAAGTTCCAATTTCAAAATTTCCCTCCACATTTTTTGCGAGTTAATTCAAAGTATTGTGTCTCACTGAAATATGGATCTGCGCCGGGAACATTTTAGAGCTATGATTTTATACGATTTCAAGTGTCGCCTGAAACCGGATGAATCGTACGATAGACTTCAAATGGCATTCATGGATGAAGGCCCTTCCAAGGCAACCGTGTATCGTTGGTATAACGAATTCAAGCGCGGTCGACCAACTTTGGGGGATGACGAAAGAAGCGGTCGCCCTTTGACGGCTGTTACCGAAGAAAACGTGCTAGCAGTGAAAAATTTAATCCAAGACAATAGGCGAATTACATATCAGGAGATTCAACACATATTGAAGATTGGATCGGGAAGCGTTCACGAGATTCTACACAGCCATCTTCGCGTGAGGAGGATAGTATCACGCTGGGTGCCGCACAACCTCACCGATGCTCAGAAGCAGGCCCGGGTGGAATGGTGCCGTGATATGCTTAACAAATTTGAAGCAGGCTCGTCTCGGCGTGTTTACGACATCGTTACAGGTGATGAGTCCTGGATTTATCAATACGACCCAGAAACCAAGCGCCAGTCGACTGTTTGGGTGTTTCAAAATGAGCCAACGCCTACCAAAGTGAAGCGATCTAGAAGCGGGGGTAAGATTTTGATCGCTAGCTTTTTTAATTTGACTGGCCACTTGGTATCAATTCCCTTACGGGATCAAAGAAGCATTAATGCCGAATGGTATACTACCAAATGTTTGCCAGAAGTTTTCTCTGTTATAAGCAACACGCGACCAAACACAGGGCTCCGCGGGCTACTGCTCCACCACGACAATGCACCTGCGCACACCGCACTCAAAACGAGGGACTTCCTGGACAGCACGCCAGTCAAACTCCTGGGTCACCCTCCTTACAGCCCTGATCTAGCACCGTGTGACTTCTTTTTATTCCCAAAAATAAAAAATCAGCTCAAAGGGATACAATTTTCGTCGCCGGAAGATGCGCTGGCTGCGTTCGAGCAGGCTGTAAACGAGGTGTCTGCGGCGGACTGGAAAAAGTGTTTTGAAAACTGGTTTAGGCGCATGAATCTTTGTATAGAGGCTGGTGGAAAGTACTTTGAAAATATTTAATAAAAATATATGTACGTATAGAACAATTTTTTTTAGTTTCGCAAAACTTTCTGAGTGCCCCACGTATTACTAGTTGCCGGACTCACAAAAGAATAGAATAGAATCTTTATATCGGACGCAAAAATCCATAGAGTGTTAGTAACATAGAAAAACTTATTATCTAGTGTTAATAACATAGAAAAACTTATTAACCAGTGTTGCTAACATAGAAAAACGTATTACCTAGTGTTACTAACAAAGAAAAAACAGACGTGACAATCACAATAAAAAAAACTTAAATGGCAGTGGACAGGCCACACAATCAGAAGCAGAATAGAGAAGTGGGCCAAAGACGTCACTGAATGGTACCCGAGAGAGGGGATGAGAAGGAGAGGGAGACCGATGCGCAGGTGGGAGGACGATCTGCGATCGACAGCAGGAGCGTCATGGAGGAAAAAGGCACACGATCGTGCACTGTGGAAGGGTCTGGGGGAGGCCTATGCTGAAAAGCAAAACAAACTGTTCACCTGTACAACAGTTAATATGTAAATAATTAGTTATAAGTTTGTAAATAAAGGCTATTTGAATTTGAATTTGAACTAACATAGAAAAACTTATTACCTTGTGTTAGTAACAATCAACCTCTGCACAAACTGCTGCACAATCGGAGAGCCGAAGCTGTCAGCTACAGTTACAATGACATACAAAATCAACGTAAATCTCGAAAGCTTGATAAAACACCAAAAATAGAATTCAAAGAAAATCAAATCCAATCAAATCAAATCTTAAAAGGATCACAGCATTTGTAGAGTATTGAACAGACTCATTAAAGAGTCATGACCTTAAAGGTGATGTTCTTCAGAACGGCCTAGTGCGCAGTAACCATAACCGGCGTGTGTGTATGACTAGATGTATGAATGTGTGTGAAGCAAAAGAAGTATGTAAGGATCGTAGCAGGGGGCGATCTGTAGTTTCTGCCTACCCTCATGGGAAAAAGGCGTGAGTTTATGTATGTCTTCCTAATTTCTGACCCTCTGATGTAACTTTTGATATACAACACAAGTGAGAGGATCCTGGTACCCATAACACAAGTTGAATCTTTTTTTTGGGTGCCAGAATTCATTACAAATATTACTGACTCGTTAATGTGAATTTGCTATTTTTGCATAATTTTGTTCATAAGTGACAAGTTTAGTTCCAATAGAATAGAATAGAAGTTTATTTTACTCAAAAAGGTACATTTCGTTAAATAATATCTAGGTTACAGCCGATTCAAACCTTTGTGAGAGCTGGAATCTATACTGGGTTCGAGACCTGTATGACAGATCTCCAGGCTCACACCCTTAAAAATTTCAATACTATGGTGCACTTACTACAACAATGAAAGTATCGAATTGGGAGGAAGAGATAATTATACAAAAAACAAAAGGAGATGTGCCATGTGTGTCTTTGGAGAGTGTTGTGTCCGTGAGTGCAATATAAGTCCTCACCCCAGCGTCCGTGAACACCAGGCGTGAGCACTTACTTGCCCGAGAGTTACAAGGTGAAACGCGCTCTAGGATGGAGGTGAATATTTTCGGTAGGCGAAAATGATGTGAAATACTTAGTATATTTTCGATCTCTGATCAAAATCAAAATCAATAATTTTTATTTCACATAGGCCTACATGGGCACTTATAAAACGTCGACAATGTGCACGGTTCGGGTTGGTCGATTCCTATGGAGAAGAACCGGCAAGAAACTCCATGGTTACTCTTTTAAAAAATTGTTTGGTTTTACAATATTTCCATGTTACAGCAGTACTTAGATGGGGGGACAACGCAGGCCCGATAATAAGTTGTAAGAAACTTAAACAAGAAGTGATTATATAATAAATAAACAAAAGATTAAAAAAAAGTAACACGAGATAAAATGTTAACAATCTAGAAGGCCTACAATGTTCACACATTTACAAACCATTCGGTAAAATAATCTATACAAAGTATAACAAGACTAAATTTAACATGTGGCACAAATGTTGTTATCAGTGCTGTAACTATTCTTAGCAAAGGGCTATAAAGATAATTGAAAACCATTGTAAAAAGTCTTATTAAATGAAGAAAAATTAGATTGAGAATAGTTAGAGACATCCACATATTTGTGCCGTTTATGAGTTACCAGGGAAGCCGCATGTGCAGAAGGAGCTAAAACCAAATATTTTTATCTTCAACGTAGTCCTTGATTCTATAATATGCTTTTTTAATAAGGACACGTTTGATGTGATTTTTGAACTTTCCGTCGATCAGTTCTATAACTGACTTTGGCAACTTGTTATAAAAGCGTATACTGTTTATAAGAAAAGACTTGCTAGTTTTCGTTAATCTGAATTTGGGTAATACAATTTCGTGTTTACTGCGTGTATTTAAATTCTATTCTGCATAATCCAATTTAAGTAACCATGTCGTTAATGTTTTTTTTTACATTTTGATCTGCACATAGGGAACCAATAAACAATTTATTATTATTTTATTATTAACGTAAAATGTTATCTTGAGGAAAAGTGCCCGATAAGAGTGTTTCTTAAGTTGGCACTCGAAAAGGTCAACATAGCCGACATATGTAGGTACCAACATTGAAACAATAGCCATTATGATCGTCATACGCAGGCAATGGTCATAGTTGGGATCAAAAGATTAGGCAGGTGTATAGTCTACATTTTAGAAATGACCTTGACCCCCAGCTAACGGTGTTATTGTTTGTTGATGTCTATTAAGGCTGCCCAAGTCAAACATTTGTTGGGCAGTTGGGTAGTGCCAACTTCGAGAGAGAGATCAATCGTCGAATCCGACTCGGCTGGGCAGCGTTCGGGAAGTTGCGCGGTATCTTCTCGTCCAACTTACCACAGTGTCTCAAGACGAAAGTCTATGACCAGTGTGTGTTGCCAGTGATGACATATGGCTCTGAGACGTGGTCGCTTACAATGGGCCTAATTAGAAAGCTTACAGTCACTCAAAGGGCAATGGAGAGGGCTATGCTCGGAGTTGCCTTGCGTGATCGAATCAGAAATGTAGAGATCCGCAAGAGAACCAGGGTTACCGACATAGCTCGAAGAATTGGCAAACTTAAGTGGCAGTGGGCAGGGCACATTGCTCGCAGAACGGATGGGCGATGGGGCAGAAAGGTTCTGGAATGGCGACCGCGAACCGGAAGACGTTGCGTTGGAAGGCCTCCCACCAGGTGGACCGATGACCTGGTGAAGGTTGCGGGTATCCGCTGGTTACGAGATGCACGGGACTGTTTGACGATGTACGTTCAAAATAAATTTATCAATTTGTCTCATTATTATCTAGCCCTGTATGGAAACATAAAAAAAAAAAAAAAATATATTTAAAAGTTATGAGCGTCGAAAGTTCCATATTTCAAAACTAATTTTACCGCATCTTTGAACGCAAATAAATACCATAAGAAGAAGAAAAATTGCAAAATAGTCACCATACAGGCATAGATTAGTAGATCAACAATGCAAATAATTTTATTTTGAACAGATACATTTAGTATTTTTTTCATGATATCCATATACCCAAAGGCCTGTTGATAAAATTTCGCGCGCTCTTTTTCTTTCTAAATCATTATCCATTTCGCTACAAATTTGCAAAAGTGTGTATTCGTACGCGAACTAGCTTCTTACTGCTCATCACAGCATCTATCTCTTTCGCACGTGTTGTCGGATGAGATAGCATGCATTTTAACCCCGCGCACAAAATTGTTCGTGCCGTCGTCTAGGGCAACCTTAACTCAGATAAGCCCATAGATAACATGTCATGTGAGTGGTCACTATCCTCCAGGCGGACCCACTGCTGGTTGGTGCATGTCATATGTCTTCGTATATTTGGTTCTCGTACGTGCCAGTATCTTCACCATGTTTTTAACCGACTTCAAAAAAAGGAGGAGGTTCTCAATTCGTCGGAATCTTTATTTTTTTTTATGTATGTTCCCCGATTACTCCAAGACGCCTGGACCGATTTCAAAAAATATTATTTTGTTTGAAAGGGTATACTTCCTAGTTGGTCCCATAGTCATCATGTCAGGATCTTATGATGGAATCCTAGAGAAATCGAGGGAACTCCTCAAATATTATAGGCAAACATATAACAATTTTGGTATTTTCATCAACTGCAATGCTGTTTGCAATTTCTGAGTGCAATCATTTGCACTCAGAAAGTATCATTTGGTGAAGTGGAACTGATGAAGAAGACCACAGATAGCCACTAGAACTCCCAAATGCTAAGTATGTCACGGGCATAAGATATCTCGAATAGTTAACTGACTATAATGAAGCAAATACTTATAAATAAATGATACTCATGAAAATGGAACCATCGAACTGATTTGATGATGAAGCCGGCAGATAGGCACTGGAACTCTAAAATAAAACAATGTATCCTAGACGTAAAACTTTTTAACAAAAAATCAAACCGACTTCCAGAACAAAAAACTACAAAGCAAAAAATAAATTTCTTTTCCGAAGTCGGTGTCGAAAACCGGAAAACAATGGGTACAATAGACACCGACTTCGGAAAAGAAATTATTTTTTTGCGTTGTAGTTTTTTTTTCTGGAAGTCGGTTTGATTTTTTGTTAAAACGTTTTTTATTCTTCGCCGTTTTGAGAGCAGTTGTGACGAATAAGTTACACAAATTACATATCGAGTCCCCGATATAATATTACCGAAGTCTCTACAATTTACACCGGAAAACAACATATTGTGTTGGCGGTTTTCACCTAGAAAGCTCTTTTATAATAGCCTACGATTCCACGCTAAAATCTGCAGGTATTTTAGACATTGCCAGGAAACCCTGCAAAAATCGATTTTACTATCAAGTATCGTATATAAAAAAAAAATATAACCTCCGCCGGAAAAAGAGCGTTATAAGTTTGACGTGTGTATCTGTGTGTCTGTCTGTGGCATCATAGCTCCTCAACGGATGAACTGATTTTGATTTAGTTTTGTGTTTGAAAGGTGATTTTGTCGAGAGTGTTCGTGTTAGTGTCGATTTTGAATAAAATCGGTTCAGCCGTTCAAAAGTTATGGGCGTTTTTCTGTTTGAATCGGGGTGTTTCGCAATCGCAAGATAAATGTGCCGGGGGTATTTTGAATTTTGAAATTGTCCTTCTTTTACTTTAAAGGTCTCAGTACTTATAAAACGCCGGTTTCTACACGTCACTTCATCAATTATGTTACCTATATTCAGTATCTACGCCCAATTTTACCTCTTCAAATAAACCATCCTCATTCACAATTAACGAGGTACACATCGACAAGAGACAAACAAACATTAATTGTTTCATTTTATACGAAGATGTGTACCTATCTACTCACCTAATTAGAAAATGTACCAACTGGAGAAGGTTTTGTTAAGCAAAACCAATCTGTCATGGTGTGAGGAATGTGTTATCCATCAATGGGACAAGGGGACGATTAAACGTCACAGTGAGAGTATGGGGCCAGTAATCAATTATCCGATATATACCAAACATTCGGGGACAAAGATTCTGGAGATAGGCGATCTGTGTTCTAGAAATTACGAGATGACGATGTTCTGAATGTTAGGCGGGGATCATACTGTGTCTATATCTAGCTTAATTTTTTTCGGGATTTGTGTGATCATGATCTAATTCATGAGTTAATAAGGTATTTTGGAGAAGATTAAGTGAGGACAATATAATTATCACGAGAAATTTAAATTTTAATTTCCCGTGATAATTATATTGTTTTCAATTATGAAACGAGAAAGTTTTAAAGTTAATATTAAGTGAGGAGTTCGTGGCTAAATAATAACAGCCGCACGGGTCGACCTTCAAGTTTAAGCAACGCTTGACGAGGTCGGTCCGTGGATGTGTGACCATTTCAACATACCGAGTTTCCGCCGTGCCTCGGAAAGCACGTTAAGCCGTTGGTCCCGGCTGTCATTTGAAGATCTTTGACAGTCGTTACGGGTAGTCAGAAGCTTGAGATCTGACACCAGTCTTGCCAAGGGGTACCGTGTTACCCAGTTACTGGGTTGTGGAGGTCAGATAGGCAGTCGCTCCATGTAAAACACTGGTACTCAGCTGAATCCGGTAAGATTGGAAGCCGACCCCAACATATTGGGAAAAATGCTAGGCAGACAGAGAAGATGAAGGAAGTATAGGACCGACCAATTTAAATAGGTACTTATTTCTACCTATCGTCGATAAAATTCTAAAACTACGTTTGTAATGTTTTTTTGACAAAATACGCATGTCAAGTTGGAATCGAATGACGCGTTTGATAAATCAAACACGAAGATTTTAATCAATGGTGAAGCGTAATTTAATTCGACTGGAGTTCAATGTTGTGCTGAAAAGCACCAGCAAAACCGTGTATCCGTGTAATTTTCAACACCATAGCAACAGCGCGGCACTCAATTAAAAAAAAACTGGGTTACGTGCTGCTAAAATAGACTTGACACAGATTGAAAAAGTAACGTTACCCTGAAAAGCCCAGATTTTGAAATTCGTGGTGTTAGAAATTAATATTTTTTTTATTTTTTATTATTGATAGGCTCGCGCTTGACCACTGTCTCACCTGATAGTAAGCGATGATGTGGTCGACGATGTAGCACGCTTACCTAGATGAAACCTATTCACTCTTGACTTAAAGACTCCCAGGTTGTAGCTATTAGGAAATACAGACTTCGGCAGGGGACTGTACGCGTAGTGAAAGTATTCCCAAAACGTTTGGTGCGTATGGGTGGGATGTCCACCATGTACCGATGACGCATCGCCGTACGTCTTGTAGTCCAATGATGAAAAGGGCTAGGAGGAATTAGTTCATGCAATTCCAACGCACACTCCCCGAAATGTAACCGATAAAAAACGACAGACTGGCAACTTGTCGCCGATGTTCAAGGCTCTGGAGCCTAGACTCGACCAGTATCTCTTTGCCGATGAGCCTCTCGGCCCGTTTTTCGATCGACTCTATTGCATCCACCTGGTACTTGGCAGATCCGTCTCAGAGATGAGAGCAGTACTCCATGCCTGATCGAACATGCGCTTGATACAAGTTGAGCAACTGTTCTGGCGTGACCTACCGTCTCTCCTTTGCAATCTAAGCTATACATACCGTACAAATAATATGCAGAAAATCAATAGACAATTTCGAAATGTCCACATCTTTCGGCTTTCTTTTTCCAACATGGCGATTACAGCTGATTATAATTTTTCCACACGTTTTATTTACTTTTCACGGGCTTCTATTATGTAAAAGTCCGCCCTTCGCCACCGGTAATCGTTGTATTAGTCAATTGCTACCTACCAACGAGGGACTCAATGTTGCAACCCTAATTTGTTCAAAAGCTTTTCCTTAATGCTTGAGAAAACTAAACTATGAAATAAGAAACATGTGATTTAGCCACGTGATTGCCAGCATGAAAAAAAAAACAAGCTAAACATTGCAAATGGTCAGTTGGATTGCGTAAGAGTTGTAAAAGTTGAGTAATCAGGTTGAAGTTCTTGAAGGGATTCGAATACCTTGCAACAGGAATAATAGAGATTTTATAAAAGGTCATTGTGATCGTTTGTTTTTTTAAGTTTTTTTTAAAGCCGGCTCCACACGCTTCGCGAACAATGGCAAACAGCAAACACAAAACAACAAAAAAGAACATGTGGATGGGTGTTTGTTTGTGTTTGCCTGTTTTTGTTTTTGTTTGCCCGGGTTCGGCATCGTTGTTGGTTTTTGTACACAAATCAAAGGGTTTTTGACAAACGTGTTTGCGATGTATCCAGACGCTTGTTCAGTTCAGTAGTACACGCAAGCTTGCGGGCAGCGGACGGAGATAATAGTGGTGGTCAAATTTACAAATCATGACATTTTGTGTATCCTAAGCTAAATTGTAAGGAAACATGTCTGATTGGTCTGAGGAGGTTAACCCGAAATTAATCGCTGCCACAACTAGCTCATCCACTGCCATGTTTGCCAATCCGGTGGATGCCGTGTTTGTTTTGTGATTGTGGTCAGTTTCTGGCACGCGTTTGGTGTTTGCCACTGTTTGTGGCAAACACCAAGCGTGTGGAGTTGGCTTTACAGTCGTTCCCGGATGATACAATTTTCGTACCAATATCATATTACGGTTACTAGAACTCATACTTATGGGGCTACCATGCGACTTTAATATTTACATTATAATTGTAAGTGTCAATGTCATCATCTTCCCATAGGACCTTAGATAAAGTACCTATAGATGGAGCCATGGCGTGGCCGCACATGAAACAACAATAACAATAACACTTTGGCTTTTACAGCCTAGAACACTTCAACCCACCATCGCACTGACACTTATTATCTATAAATAACCCAATTCCTTGTCTCAATAAACACTTAATCCCGCGAAATCACATAAAAATCAAACACGACCGAGTTAGTTTGTCAAACCTGCCATGATATTAGCGTTTGACAAACAACAAAAGCCGGCCATGGTGACAAAGACAAAAAATAATCTTTTGTCCTTATTATTTACATGGAGCTGCCAATTAGCGATCTCGCTCTATCAATCAAGCTCATTTTAAGGCTCAATCTATAGGTACTTTATCTAAGCATAGGACCTACTTGGGGCAGCACAACACGTCTTCTTCTTTCATTCTTCTCTGTCATCTGTCATGCAACCATTCACTGTCTTTTCGTTCTTGTCCATCCTTTTTAACACACTTTTATTTGCTTGGTATGTATATATCTATGTATCAATGTAACGGAATCTTAGAACGTGATTTTAACCTCCTTCAAAACGTCGGATTGATTTGAAACTTTGCACACTTATCAAGGACTGATGACAATGCAATAATTTAAATTGTTTGTCCTATTATCCTTGCCATGTTCTTCAGGATTAGCGACTTTTTAGTTCATTTTACCATTAAAGCGTGTTTTTTTAGTTTTTAGAACTAAAATTTATTTCCGTTGATCTTCTTGTCCATCTGTTAACATCTATATTAATTACTAGCTGTTCCCCGCGGCTTCGCTCTCGTGGACCACCCCACAGGACCCGTTTTCGGAATTAAAAAATAGCCCATGTCAATCAGAAATAATGTAGCTTCCTATTGGTGAAATAATTTTTTAAATCGGTCCAGTAGTTTCGGAGCTTATTCAGTACAAAAAACAAAAAAATCTTTCCTCTTTATAATATTGGCATAGACTATCGGATTTATCACAAATCTATATCTATTAAAAGCCAGCCATACTAAGACATTTTTATACAAAATATAATTTTGTAAATTATTTGAGTTCATAAATATATGCTAGGATATTATGGACAATTTTTTTTATATTATTTATTCAGAGCACACCCTAAAATGTTAGCCGTTAAGGTAATTTACGTATTATCAAATATTATTTTTATCTTTTTGTAAAAGATTTAGAGTTACACAGGTAAACTATTGGATACACATTTAGGCCTCAGTTAGACTATGCGAATGTTTTGTTGCGGTGACCGCGCGATCGCCGCGCTTCACTGCAAGTTTAAGGGGAATGTGCACTCTTTTTACTATCTGACAACATTTGAAGTTCTCGGAAACATGTAAACGCGTAGAAGTTGCGAGGGTCACAAGAAAATTTTCGCGTTGCATTCCTGATACAATAATAAAAAGAAAAAAAGAAGAAAGAAAAACAGTTTATTTGGCACACACAGATACACACAATGTAGGTAGAAATAAAAGGAAACGTAATTTAAAAAAAACAATTAAATACATAGTGTGCCCCGCGGCTGCGCCAAAAAGGTCGCGCATCTATCACGGCGTGCATTTGTTTGCTGTGTGTGTCTTTGCTCTTTTAATTTAAATTCTTCTTAGCTGTCAATTATATACAGCATATTTCACTGTAGCAACGTGGTTTCCGGACAGGTACAGTTCTCGCCAAACTTCTTTGCCGCCTTGAAGTTGGGTACAATGGCTGCGTAGTAGTAAATCTCATACAAAAACAGCACCGTTTCGTGCCTTGCGCATCGGGAAGCCAACTTCAGGGCGGCCCAGAAGTTTGGTGAGAACTGTAGACCGCGCGGCTACCGCGCGGTCTACCGCGTGTCGTATGGAGGACGCTCTGAATTGGCGCGAATCAATTCGTGACCTTATGCTTATGACTATAAACTATAAAATTATACTTGAAACTTAATAAAAAAGGCAAACGCAACTATTTCTATATTATAAGAATTCTAATACAACAACTGAACAAAATAATATTTCCAGTAATATGGTCGTTGTTTGTAACAGTAATAAACATCTTTAAGTAAAAACCACAGTTCTTCATTTCCTTTTAAAAACGTTCACATTATTAAATGACAATTCCAACGTTTAATAACAGTGAATGAACAGGTATCCTTTTCTACCAATATAGTAAATGTGAAAGTTTGTTAGTTTTGGTGTTTGTTAACAAATGAGGCTTCATTAACTGTAAAATAAGGGTTCACTATGACCTGGATTTGAATATAGCATCCTTTTCATCCCGATTGTGCATTCCCATGGGATCTTCTCCAAACATCACGCGGGCGAAGCCACACTATCGCATCATCATCTTCCTGCCCTTGTCCCATATTACTTGGGGTCGGCGCAACACGTTTTCCTCTTCCATACCGTCCTGTCCCCTGTGACGCCATCACTGACTCCCTTTTCTTTCATATCACTCAAACAGTCCATCCATCTTTTCTTTGGCTGTTCCCTCCCTCTCCATCCATCCACATGTATATACATTACTCTTTTAGTAAGATGCGTTTTATCCCTCCTCTTCGCATGACCATACCAGGACAAACGGTTTCCTTTCAACTTTCTGTCACTGGCGCCACTTTCAAACTTCCTCTAATATACTCATTTCTCACTTTATCCATTCTCGTCACTCCGTACATACATCTCAACATTCTCATCTCTGCTAAATGCAATCTCTTTTCATCCATCTTTTTCACAGCCCAACATTCTGATCCATACAGTACGAATCTTACCACAGACTTGTAAATTTTCCCCTTTAACTTGAGGGACATCCGTGGGTCGGAAGTTGTTCCAGTGACCTGTCACCATTTCATCCATCCCGAGTTGATCCGGTGTGTTACGTCTCGGTCTACTTAAAGCAACACTATCTACATAAAGATAATACATATTTAAAGTAAACACCAACAAATTTATCTGGCAGTACTATTTCCTGAAAGCAAATTAAATATTAACCACGTAGAACGCAAGCAAAGTGAGAATTCCCTTATTGGGAATAAGACATAATGGTGCATGTCGTGGGGAGGGTGATATGGCACAGACGTTCCCAGACCACCCGAGAGGAATCAAAGATAAATCCCCCTACATTGGGACATGGGACGGAATATGTTAGGCTGTTTATCCATTGACGATTTTTGGCACGAATTTTCCATCGTACATGCCTTATTCTATTGACATGACAAGTATTAGGGGTAGGAATTTGGGACGAATATTTAGATGTTTTTGATTGACTGTCAGTCTAAGGAAGAATACTTGAAGACAAAATATTTCAGATTTATTGGCATTCTGCGGAACGATTTGGTAATATTCTATTTTAATTGTTAAGGACATTGTCGTGGTGGCCTAATGGCTAAGATCTCGCCTGTCGTTCTTGATTTGACGTGGGTTCAAATCCGCGCAAGTACCAATGTGACTTTTTCAAATTCATATGTACTTTCTAAGTTTATCTTGGATATCACCGGCAACGGTGAAGGAAAACATCGTTTTTTTTTTTTTGAGTGGCGTCTCGCAGATTCAATCACAGTGATTGGCTTCTGCTTAACCGGACTATCCTGTGGAGACTAAGCTAAGCCTCCAGCCAGGCACAAATTTCTAAACCTAAGCGACTGCGCTGAGGGCTACCCCAGGTGGGGTCGAACCTCGGCTCAGGGCGTCGCTGGAAGGGACAGCAAGGGGACAAGCTGGATCTTGACTGTTATTAATTCTACCATCAGTTCGTAAAGCACCTACTGTGGAGAAGAACTGATAAGAAACTCCACTATCATTATTATTATTTTGTTCAGCAATTCGCGGGCTGCTTTGAACTAAATCGGGGCAGGAAAACATCGTGAAGAATCGTGGACTTATAAAGTTAATTAGCTGAACCGGCAAACTTTGTTTTGCCATAAAAACACCAAACATTTATCTACCCTACCTACCCTACACTACCTTCCCTACCCTACCTTACGCTACAATACCCTACCATAACTTTTTTTTTTTTTTTTGCGTGGTGGGTACGCGTTAGTACTCACCGCGAACCCGCCACGGCTGTCCGTCAACGGACCCTCCTCTGGGGAGTACCCCCCATCACCGGCGCACCAGAACACACTGTGCGCCGTGACCACTCCAGGGACCAAACTAGCACATGGATGCCAGACGACCCCGTGTATGGTACACCCCGGCACCCTTGGTCTCCTTGTGGCGGGTCAGGGTCAATGGCCCCGCCACCTACCATTTTTCGGCCGCAGGGGATAGGGAGAGCGGCGCGCCGCAATACCGGCACTCCTCTCCTGCCGCGGCCTCCAACCCTCAGCCGCGATATGGTATGGGTATGGGAGACCCCATACGACATCGCGGCCCGCCTCAGTTGCGATGTCGCCTAGGCAGCACCGCAACCTACATGATGGCCACTACGTCGTCGGCTTATCGGCAAAAGCCCTAAAGAGCGGCCCCTCCTCGGGTTCCTCTTCGCTTCACCGTGGGTGACCAAGCCGCGGTTACTGAGCCCCCCCGCATCGACAAAGCGGGAACCCACCGGGGGGGACCTTACCCTACCCTAAGTTTCAATTTTTTTCATATTTTTATTTTCTCTTCGCATAAACCATCTACTAAATAGTCCGAACTTAAACAATTGGTTTGGATATATGAAAAAGCTTAAACATTTGGTTTGGATAGGTGAGCCCGTTCTTGAGTTATAAAATTACAACGAAATATTGATTTTTATTATATATAGATATAGATGTCAGTCTGAAATAGCCAAGTCAGTGGCCTATGTGGTTCCCAGAAGCGGCTAAATTAATTCTGACACCAGAGGTGGCCACATCTTCACACGAAAAAGAAGAGCTTCTTATCCTTTTTTTTTGTTGAATGATTTTAGAGAGACCACCTCATCATCAGGTAACAAATTATTTTTCTATTCATAACAGGCTTATTCCTTTGTATTGATAGGGCTAAAATAAAGCTTAAATTATTCTAAGTTTCAAGAGCAAAAAAAACACAAAAATCTACCCTATTAAAAGTTTCGAATAATATTAATCTTACACGTGGACTCATTTAAAAATCTAGGGCATAAAAATATGCCTACGTATATAAATTTTATTACAAGCTATAGAATCTGCTGGATCACTTACCGAGGACTGCGATTAGATCATTTTATTTACTATACCTATGTAATAAGTGAAGTGGGGACATTTCAATAGTGATTAAGAAAACCTCTTCATGCGGTATATGGGTTTTAATCACGGAGTATTAACTTAAATGGAGTGCTCGAACGTACACATTTCTTCAATGGATCCCGTTGATTAAATTTGCGAGATGAATGAAAGCAATATGATTAGACGCGGTCGATGGCGTAGCGTACTCAGCCAGCGTATATGCTACAGGTGTAAATAAATATTGGAAATGCGAACTGAAGCTTTCTGCTAGGCTGCGAATATTGGGCATATTCCATTTCCTTGATGTTCCATAACACTTTAAAATCTTGTAGAATTTATCGAAGGTCGATCAGAAGAAATAGACCAGGAACGTCACGCATTGGGTACCAGAGGACAGGCTTGGAAACCTCTGAGGGTCAAGACGAGTGGTTGAAGAGCCTGCAGTGACACTTGAATGAAAAAATATAGGAAAGACCTCTGCCCAGCACTGGGATAGTATAGTTTAAATTAACCCTTAAGGTCGCACGATATTACATCGAAATAAAACATCAAAATAATACCTGATTATTATTATTAGGCCAGTAAGAAGGGTAGGAAAAATAGGAGAAAAATGTGAAATGCTGATAATTTGTGTATATTATACTATACATTGCTCACGATGTTAGCAAATCTCATGTGTAAAGGGCGTATAGCATAATATACAAAATGCACTTTTGACATAGATTAATCAAAATAATACAAGGACAAAATACGCTTCAAGGTGTAATATGATAATGACATCAGTGCTTATGATAAGCTACAAAACAATTTCTAGGACCCTATTACTAAGACTCCGCGGTCCGTCTGTCTGTCTGTCTGTCTGTCTGTCACCAGGCTGTATCTCATGAACCGTGATAGCGAGACGGCTGAAATCTTCACAGATGATGTATTTCTGTTGCCGCTATAACAACAAATACTAAAAACAGAATAACAACTGAATATTTAAGTGGGGCTACCATACAGCAAACGTGTTTTTTTTTTGCCGTTTTTTGCGATAATGGTACGGAACCCTTCGTGCGCGAGTCTGACTCGCACTTGGCCGGTGTTTTACAATATCTGCACCTCTAATTGTCCGTGTGTTCCAGCCAGTGATCTACAGAGTCATATCTGTTGGCATCAATGGGCTTTTCAGTTGCTAGTACTTGGTTGTTAGTTACTTTATTTTTTTCTCTTCAGCAACCGAATTCTTGGATGAAGTTGTCGCCATTTGTCGGTTGCGTTATAAGACCAGCATACACCTTATATCAGAATTGCTTGAGATGGTCATCTTTTTCTTGACGTTACTTGATCGGTAATGGCGGCGGCGAAGAAGCCAACCGTTGTTGATAAGAAACGCATCGGGAAGACCTCTGCCCAGTACTGGGATAGTATAGTTTAAATTAATAAAAAACAAAAGGTGAATGCGGCCCGACATTCCTAACTTCAGTTATGGCAACTGGTTCAAAACACCTATCAGCCTAAACTTAAGGCACATTTCTCTTTGAAGCAGGTTCTCATTTCATTTGCTACTATTCTGTGATTATAGTGGATAGTTACTATGCGTATATACACTCTGATCACTTCCCCGCACTTATGTAATGAGTTCGCTTCTACGAGATTCCAACTGGTTGTTATGAAATCGAAGGGATTTTCTGTGTTTTAAAACGTCCAAAGTAATGATGAATGCATTTCAAACTTAAGGACAAAGTAAATAAGGTGATTGTTCAAACTGAATTTGAGAGATAATATAAATCGCCCCGTGGAAAGGCGTAGCTGGTGAGTGCTACGCCGTAGACAGTGCTACGATCGCGTAGCTCTAAAGCCTACGAAATCTATCTATATACCAATATAGAGGAAAGATTTTTTTGTTTGTTTGTTTGTACCGAATAGGCTCCGAAACTACTGGACCGATTTAAAAAATTCTTTCACCAATAGAAAGCTACATTATTCCTGAGTAACATAGGCTATTTTTTAATCCCGAAAACAGGTCCTGTGGGGTGGCCCACGAGAGCGAAGCCGCAGGGAACAGCTAGTGTTTTATATAATAATTATTATGATAAAACTAGCTGTCCCCCGCGGCTTCGCTCCCGTCAACTAGCTACTTACCGACCTACCCTACCCTATGCTACCTACCTACCTACCTTACCCTATGCTACCTACCTAGCCTACCCTACTTACCCTACCCTACCCACCTACCCTACCTACCAATTTACCTACCCTACTCTACCCTACCTACCTACCCTACCCTACCTACCTACCCTACCCTACCTACCTACCTACCCTACCTACCCTACCTACCCTACCTACCCTACCTACCCTACCTACCCTACCTACCCTACCTACCCTACACTACCTACCTACCTACCCTACCCTACCTACCATTTTTAGGGTTCCGTAGCCAAATGGCAAAAAACAGAACCCTTATGGATTCGTCATGTCTGTCTGTTTGTCCGTCCGTATGTCACAGCCACCTTTTTCTGAAACTGTAAGAACTATGCTGTTAAAACTTGGTAAGTATATGTATTATTTAAACCGCATTGAGATTTTCACACAAAAAAAGGAAAAAATCAATAAATTTTGGGGGTTCCCCGTACTTAGAACTGAAACTCATTTTATTTTTATAGCAAACCCATACTTGTGGGATATCTATGGATAGGTCTTCAAAAATGATATTGAGGTCTCTATTTTTTTTTTCTAAACTGAATAGTTTGCGCGAGAGGACACTTCCAAAGTAAAATGTGTCCGCCCTTTGTAACTTCTAAAATAACAGAATGATAAAACTAAAAAAATATGATGTACAATACCATGTTAACTTCCATCGAAAATTGGTTTGAACGAGATCTAGTGAGTAGTTTTTTTTAATACGTCATAAATCGTAAACCGCAATTTACCAAGTACGGAACCCGATGCGATGGAATGGCATGATCTAATTCCGCCTAGCCCGTTCCATCATCGGACTACAAGACGTACGGCGATGCGTCATCGATACATGGTGGACATCCCACCCATACGCACCAAACGTTTTGGGAACACTTTTATTATGCGAACAGCAAAAGAGTGGAATTCCCTGCCGGAGTCTGAGTTTCCCGATAGTTACAACCTAAGAGTCTTTAAGTCAGGAGTGAATAGGTTACTTCTAGGCAAGCGTGCTTTACCGTCGGCCACATCATCGCTTACCATCAGGTGAGATAGTGGTCAAACAAGCAAGCCTATTATTAATAAAAAAAAAACCTTTCGTGCGCGAGTCCGACTCGTACTTGGCTGGTTTTTCCAAGTATTTAAAGAAAAAACGTCCTAAGGGTTGTTTGATGATTTTAAACTTTAGGACAAAGTAAATAAAGTGATTGTTCAAAGTGAATTTGAGAGCTAAGAAAAATCGCCCCGAGTAAAGCCGTAGCCGGTGAGTGCTACGCCGTAGACAGTGCCACGATCGCGTAGCACTTACGCCTACGAAATATTTTTTGTGATAAAATTTATTTATTTTCAGTGATTTTTACCCGACTGCCGAAGGAGGGTAATGTGTTTATCAGTCTATGTATGTATGTATGTATATATGTATGTATGTTTGTTCCTATATGGCGTTCCAGAGACCAAACGCTTCGGCCGATTTTGATGATTCATACGTCAATCGATTCGTCTTAACCCTGCGAATGTCATAGGCTACATTAAAATTGGACAGTAGAAAAATGGCGGATTTCAGGTGCCATATTGTGGGGGCCCAAATTTTTACACAAAGGGTAGTGTAGGGTCGGGTAGGGTAGGGTCTACACTACCCTACCCTACCCGACCCTACACTACCCGGCACTACGGTAGGGTAGTGTAGTAGGGTAGTGTAGGGTAGGGTAGGGCAGTGCAGGGTAGTGTAGGGTAGGGTAGGGTAGGGTAGGTAGTGTAAGGTAGGGAAGGTAGGGTAGATAAATATTTGGTGTTTTAATGGCAAAACAAAGTTTGCCGGGTCAGCTAGTATAATATATGTCTATGAGTCATCATCTGCCTAGCCTTTTTCCAATTGTTGTTGGGGTCAGCTGAGTACTAGTGTTTTACATGGAACACCATACCCCTTGGCAAGACTGGTGTCAGATCTCAAGCTTCTGACTACCCGTAACGACTGTCAAAGATCTTCAAATGACAGCCGGGACCAACGGCTTAACGTGCTTTCTCGCTAACGGCTAACTCGGTATGTTGAAATGGTCACCCATCTACGGACCGACCTCGTCAAGCGTTGCTTAACTTTGAAGATCGACCCGTGTCGCTGTTATTATTTAGCCACAAGCTCCTCAATATATGTCTATGAGCATTTTATGTAATTTTCACTTTATGAATAAGTTTTCACCGTTTTTTTTTTTGAGAAAAAGCTATTTGATTTTTGTCTTGAAGACTAAGATTTAAACTGTGTTGATTTATTTGCCTTTACGAAAGACTTTCAATCTCAAACCCTTGCCTTGTGTCAAAATAGCAGATATCATTTTAAACGATTATTCCAAGCCATAATGTTTCTGGTATTCGTACAGATAGATTACATTGACCAGATGGCATTAATTCCTTCAGTAAACCTGCTTACTACACTAGTATAGGTATTTATATTCAATCTCCTATTTAGGCATAAATCGCAAGCATGCAGCAAGCCTAAACCTAAAACCGTCAGTTCCCACTAAGGCGGTTACCACACCGTCGAACGAATGACACCTGCTCCCAGCCATGTTGACCTTACCATCGTTACTGCGGACTTACGTGTTCCAATACTGACTAGTTTTTAGTGCCTGTTTTTAAGACCCCTATTTTCTTTTCCTTTGGTCTGCCTTTGGTTAAATTATTCCTAATTAATCATATAAAATGACTCTACATTTTATAAAAAAACCGCCAAGTGCGAGTCGGACTTGGTAAATTGCGCTTTACGATTTATTAAAAAAAAACTACTTACAAGATCTCGTTCAAACTAATTTTCGGTGGATGTTTACATGGTAATGTACATAATATACTTTTTTTAGCTTTATCATTCTCTTATTTTAGAAGTAACAGGGGGAGGAGGGCACATTTCACCACTTTGGAAGTGTCTCTCGCGCAAACTATTCAGTTTAGAAAAAAATATATTAGAAACCTCTATATCATTTTTGATGACCTATTCATAGATACCCCAAACGCATGGGTTTGATGAAAAAAAAAAATTGAGTTTCAGTTCTAAGTATGGGGAACTCCCAAAATTTACTGTTTTTTTTCTATTTTTGCGTGAAAATGTTAATTCGTTTCACAGAATATATCTACTTACCAAGTTTCAACAGTATAGTTCTTATAGTTTTGGAAAAAGTGCCTGTGACATACGGACGGACAGACAGACAGACATGATGAATCCATAAGGGTTCCGTTTTTTAAGCGACTTCAAAAAAAGGAGGAGGTTCTCAATTCGTCGGAATCTTTTTTTTTTTTTATGTATGTTCCCCGATTACTCAAAGACGCGTGGACCGATTTCAAAAATTCTTCTTTTGTTGGAAAGGGTATACTTTCTAATTGGTCCCATAGTCATCAGGTCAGGATCTGATGATGGAATCCTAGGGAAATCGAGGGAACTTCTCAAATATTATAGGCATACACATAGCGATTTTGGTATTTTCATCAACAATGCAATCATTTGCACTCAGAAACTATCATTTGGTGAAGTGGAACTGATTAAGAAGACCACAGATGGCCACTGGAACTCCTAAACGCTAACTATGTCACGGGCATAACTCGAATAGTTAACTGACTATAATGCTGAAAATGGCACTATTGAACTGATCTGATGATGAAGCCGGAAGGCAGGCACTGGAACTCTGAAATAAAACAATGTATCCTAGTCGTGTTTGGGCTTATTGGAATCGCCATGCGATGAACTTTGGCTATAAATGATAATCATGTTCATTGGAGGTACCTACCAAAACTAAAAAGAGAAAAATAAAAAACTTTTTAACAAAAAATCAAACCGACTTCCACAACAAAAAACTACAAAGCAAAAAATAAAATTTCTCCTTTTCCGAAGTCGGTGTCGAAAAACGGAAAACAATGGGTACAAAAGACACCGACTTCGGCAAAGGAGAAATTTATTTTTTGCTTTGTAGTTTTTTGTCATGGAAGTCGGTCTTTTGTCTTTTTACAAACAATCTAAATTGTTTGTAAAAAGGTTTTTTGTTATTTGGCTACGGAACCCTAAAAACGGGTCAGTGAAAAAAATAAGCCTACTAATATTATTAAATATTTGACAGTTTGTGAGTTTTTGCCACCATTTCATGACAAAATAATTAAACAAAAATTGATTAAGATTTACAATATTAAAGCTACATACATCAGAATAACACATAGGATATATTTATAAATACATTGCGCTATTACTTATTTCAGGTATCTCTTAATTTTGTAGTTTCGTAGTGGTCCACAGGTGTGCATCCCAGTGTCAGCCTTTAAGAGGGGACTCTAGTGAGACTTTCTTCATACAAACACATTCTGCTAATTTCTTCGTGGATAATGCCTCTAGAGCAATGATTTTTTCCATAAAATCTAGGTCTAATTAATACGTGCCCCTATCATTTCCTTTTTTCCAAAACATAATCACAAAAAGAAATATGACAATCCAAAAAGCCGAAAAAAATGCCCGTTTTTACCGCCATGTTCAGAAGACTTTCAGCCAAAATTTATAAGTTTTAACAAAAAAGGAAATGATAAGAGCATAGATATACTTTTCCTCTAAATTTTGATATAAGAATTTTTAAGATCAGACCAGTTTTCATGAAGAAAACTGCAGAATACGAAACGTCTTTTAGTCAAAGTTTTTGTAGGTAAAATCAGCCTGAGATGCAGTTGTCACTTTCGCACTTTACGGGGTGAGGTTGGAGGTGACGCGACGGCAATAGTTTCTTCAAATACCTATTTTTCAAATTCCTGTTGACTAGAGTCCGCTCAATTCCTTTCAACATCTTCTTCGCCTACCGCTCTTTCCGAAAACCATATGTCTGATAGTCAAAACCAGTTGATTACGTTAATAGTATTAGTTAGAGTGGAATATACAACTTGTAACATAATGAACGAAACATCTGAAAAGGGGTCATTTTGCTCATTATATTAAACAACTTTTACTACAGGTAAAAACCTAAAATCAAGAAAAAAAAACACAGCTACCCTATATATTTATGTTTGCATAACTCGACACAAAGTACAGAACAGCTGATTTTTAGGGTGCCGTACCCAAAGGGTAAAAACAGGTCCCTATTACTAAGACTCCGCGGTCCGTCTGTCTGTCTGTCCGTCACCAGAATGTATCTCATATTCTCACAGACGATGTATTTCTGTTGCCGCTATTACAACACAACATACTAAAACTGGAATAAAATAAATATTTAAGTGGGGCTTCCATACAACAAACCTGATTTTTTTGCCGTATTTTGCGATAATGGTACGGAATACTTCGTGCGGGAGTCCGACTCGCACTTGGCCGGTTTTTTTATAAACACTGAAGTTAGAAAGGATGAGCAGAACCACTTACTAGCAAATTATACAATTTCTGTCCAGTAGAGTATTATAAAATACTCTATTAAAAGACATTAAAACGCTGCAGGTCAAACTCTTGAAATAATTCGTAAGTCACCTTTTGAAACACCCACGGGCTTTAAGCCTTTCTTTTCCTTACACAGTAGGTAAGTGTTGCCGATACCGTAAAGCCGCTTATAGGTAACCCTATCAGGTAATGGCACCTTTCCTATCAAAACTAAGTGCAAATGATATTCGACGGTACACTTATTGGAATAGCCACTATAATCGGCTCAAACTAAACTTCTGAAGCCCGTTTCACTCCCTTAAGGACGATTTCCGTGAAAAAAACCTATCCTATGTCCTTTCCAGGGTCTCAAACTATCTCCACACTAATTTTCATCTAAATCGGTTTAGTGGTTTAAGCGTGAAAAGGTATCAGACAGACAGACAGAGTTACTTTCGCCTTTATAATTACTAGCGCCCGCCCGCGGTTCCGCTTGCGTGGTATTAGTACTTCTCCCAAATCTTAATAAATTATAGCCTGTTATTCTGATGCTATATTTCTGTAAAGTTTTATCAAAATCTGTTTATAAGTTTTTGCGTGAAAGACTAACAAACATCCATCCATCTATCCATACTCACAAACTTTCGCGATTATAAAAGTAATAGGATAATATGGATTTATTGACTAATTAGCCGACTACGGCGAAGCAAAAAGGAAGGATTCAATTCTAGCAGTCAATGTATGTTTGTGTTTAAGTATGTTCCTCCGTAGCGACTAAACTATTCGTCCGATTTTGATGAATAAGGTGTGTAATCGATTCGTTATTATGGCCCGGGTAAGATAGACAAAAAAAAAAACAAAAATTCCGTAGTAAAAGTTTTCATTCATTTTTTATTGTAGTTAAACAAGAAATAATGACATGAAGTCTGTTAAATAGGAAGTGTCACTCAATTGCAACATTTCAATGATTAAAAAGTGAATTACAAAAAAAATAGAATCTGTGTCCAACACAGCAGTGCCTACCAAAAAAAAACAGGCCAAGTGCGAGTCGAACTCGCGCACGAAGGGTTCCATACCATTATCGCGAAAAAACGGCAACAGAAACAGTGTATGGCAGCCCCACTTAAATATTTATTTTATTCTGTGTTTAGTATTTGTTGTTATAGCGGCAATAGAAATACATCATCTGTGAAAATTGGAAAACTGTCTAGCTATCACGGTTCATGAGATACAGCCTGTTGATAGACAGACAGACGGACCGCGGAGTCTTAGTAATAGGGTCCCATTTTTATCCTTTGGGTACAGACCCCTAAAACCATAGCATATTAAATCAAAATACATAAAAAAGGGGTACCAACATTTGTAGGTATACTAAGTAAAAAAGCTAAGGCTTATATTCTAAAGTACTTCATGATGTACCAACGAACAGCATTTTTTTTTAATTTCCAGATATATCCAGGATATAGGTTTTCCATCGGACTTGCATTCAACTAAAGTATCGCCACTCATGGACGCCATTCACTACTTCCAAGTTTGAAATAGTCCCTGTGGACCTTGATGGATGTCCATAGATAAAAGTTTGTAGTATTTTTTTATCTGTGACGTTTCCGAATGAAAGAAAAATACGGGGTTTTATCCGGTTGCCATCGTTCGTCGTATGGAAAAACCGAGGAAAATGTTACCATGGTTTTCGTACGATTTTGAAGAATTATTTCATTTTTTAGGGTCCCGTACCCGAAGGGTCCAAACGGAACCCTATTGCTGTCACACACGTGTCCGTCTGTCTGTCCGTCTGTTCTTCCTCTCTGTCTCACAGGTTTTTACAGACAAATAAAATAAAAAAAAATGGTTAAAGTTACAGTCTTGAAATTTTCACAGTATAAATTGTTGACCCAAAGCCATACAAATAATCAAAAAATGTATGGGAGGCCCCCTTAAAAATATTTAAAATAAAATGTTTTTAAGGGGGCCTCCCATACAAGTAAAAGGGGGAGCACGAAAACGAGTGGGAGTATCGTGGTTTAGAACTCATTAAGTAGATAAATACTGTAATTTTTATTTAAAAAAATATTGAAATACAAATGACAGGACAGACGGAGTGTACGTTAGTGACATCAATAGGGCTGCGTTTGGACCCTTCGGGTATGGAACCCTAAAAATAAGCACCGCATATTGTTTTTTTTTTAATGCGTAATTTGTTGTTCAGAAAACAATCATGTTAATCCAGCCAGAGTTGTTACCAAGTTAACTGCGACACTCTGTAAAACCAGAATGGCTGCTGAACTGCCCTACAGTAATAAAAAACAACTTTAAGATGCCTCTGGCATTGGCTATAATAAAAGATAACGTGGATTCTGTAATGCTCTATCTAGCATAAAATACGTTCCTCCACTAAGTTCGGAACAATAGAAAAAATGTATCTAAACTAATATTATAAATCGTTTTTATCGTGTTAATCTCTAGAAGTAATTATCCGTAACGAAAAACTCTTTCACTAATACTTAGAAAACGTTACACTATAGTTGACTGTCTTAGGTCCAGTTTTTTGATCCGTAGTTAATTCAACCAATGATTAAATATGCTAACCAATTGTTTCAAATCTCGGAAAAACGCGTTCATTCGTAAATTTTAATTTAACAAATTCTCCAATAATTAACTCTTCAATGTTTCCTGGGTAGAAAAATGATAATTCTATTTAGTCCGTCAGTGAGATTATTACACTTATTTTTGCTTTACCAAATTAATAAAAATTAACAAAGATATCACATCCAAATTCAGGAGTGGGGGCCTGTGACGTCACTATGTCAGTATAATGTGTACTAGCGGCGTGACGTCACACGAAATTTCAACGCAACATATCGTCGTCACTTTTCGTTTTGCGTGTCAAAATAAAAAATACGTGTTTAATATATTTTATTAATCCACCTGACGGCCAAAAAATTGTTTTTCAGTTAACATCCCTATTTGGTTAATAAACGCGTTTTCCGAAATTTAAAACCATTGGTTATTTAATCATTGGTTGAGGTAATTACTGATCAAAAAACTGAGCCTAAGGTGGTCAACTATTGGCTACTTTATATCCCTGAAAAATGCTCGGTATCTGTGATAAACCACGGGAGCTAATAATATGTGGTTAAAAGCTAATAACCACTATTTATAACCATATTTAATTGTGGATTTATTTTCAACACAACAAATGAGTCATCACACTTTCTTCCTTTCTGTTACTTCATAAATATATATTTCAATATATATGTACGTGTATTTTACCTATTTTAGTATGTTAATAACAACATTTTTAAATTTATTGTTTAAACAATGCACCTGCCATGTTGTCTCTTCACTACCCTTGGTTAGTAGAGAATGCCTACCGCATTTAGTCCGCCTTTGTACCTTTGTGCATGAAGTCTAATTTTTTTTTATTTATTTATTGGTTCGCGCTTGACCACTATCTCACCTGATGGTAAGTGATGATGTGGTCGACGATGTAGCATGCTTGCCTAGAAGAAACCTATTCACTCTTGACTTAAAGACTCCTAGGTTGTAGCTAAAAAATAAACATTTATACCATTCCCCCTCTAAAAAGCCTATTTTATAAAAATAAAAAGCACTTTTAATCACTGTTTTGGTGTTTGAATTTGGAACACACCAATGTATTAGACGTCCATCTCAATGCTATGTAGCCTCCTTGCGCAAAAAATACTCGATACAAACTTCTTGTGCAGAGAATATTCGACTTTCAAATTCCTGCTTCGATTTTAATTTTGAGTTTTTTTTTTTATATTTAGGATTTTAATAATGATTTTGTCTAGGATATTTATTGAATAGGTACTTATTTGGATTGTAATTCTAATATTAATTGCAATGGTGTTTAATTAATTATAATTATGTAACGTAACGGAGGTGGTCACTGGCCCCTGAAACACAGGTGCTGTTACCTAGCTCAGGGGTCAGAATTTCACATTTTTTATAAATTTTGAAGGAAATAAACCATTTATTTATTACTCGTAATATCCCTTGTGCTTTTCGCTTAGATCTTTCTTTTTCTCGAAGTCATGGTATAAAATATAGTATGCAACTCTTGAATAAAACGGATTTATATCGAGGGCCATGAATCACTCGTGTCGCTCATGATTCTAACACTTGAATCACTCGCTATGCTCGTGATTCAATCATCATGAATCACTCCCTACGGTCGTGATTCAGTTGTTAGAATCCTTCACTTGCTCGTGATTCATCTATGGCCCTCGCTTTAAATCCGTCTTTTATTCACTAGTTGCATAATATACTATTAAATAAATAACATAAAATCATCACCTGTAATAACCTGTTTTATTAATTTTATTTTGTGTACCTTTGGTGCTTATCTGCCTTACCCTTCAATAGTTACAGGCGTGATGTTATGTGGATGTAAACCACATTTCATAATTGAATATTTAAACCAATGTACTATCAAAAGATTATTCAACCAACTTACCTGTGGTCCTTTTGAATTCAATACCAAATAAAAAAAAACGGCCAAGTGCGAATCGGACTCGCGCACGAAGGGTTCCGTACCATTATCGCATAAAACGGCAAAAAAACACGTTTCTTGTATGGGAGCCCCACTTAAATATTTATTTTATTTTGTTCTTAGTGTAATACATCATCTGTGAAAATTTCAACTGTCTAGCACTATCACTATCACGGTTCATGAGATACAGCATGGTGACAGAGAGACAGACAGACGGACCGCGAAGTCTTAGTAATAGGGTCCCGTTTTTACCCTTTGGGTACGGAACCCTAAAAAACATGAAAAATATTATCAATAATTCTACAAAAGTGTAAACTGTACCTTTATTTATGTCACCCGATTGAAGTTCTTTTGATGTATAGAAATAAAATGAAACGTTTTCGAACAGTCTACTTATAAGTTTAATACTTAAAGATACTTATATCATGTGTAAAAGGTCTTCCAAGAGTACTTTTAAATGACAAAATTTTTTAGGGTTCCGTAGCCAAATGGCAAAAAACGGAACCCTTATAGATTCGTCATGTCTGTCTGTCTGTCTGTCCGTGCGTATGTCACAGCCACTTTTTTCCCAAACAATAAGAACTATGCTGTTGAAACTTAGTTAGTAGATGTATTCTGTGAACCGCATTAATATTTTCACACAAAAATAGAAAAAAAAAACATCAAACCCATACGTGTGGGGTATAGGATAGGTAGGTCTATCAAAAATGATATTGAGGTTTCTAATAATTTGCGCGTGAGATACTTCCAAAGTGGTAAAATGTGTCCCCTCCCTGTAACTTCTAAAATAAGAGAATGATAAAACTAAAAAAAAAATATGATGTACATTACCATGCAAACTTCCACCGAAAATTGGTTTGAACGAGATCTAGTATGTAGTTTATTTTTTATACGTCATAAATCGTTAACCGCAATTTACAAAGTACGGAACCCTTCGTGCGCAAGTCCGAGTCGGACTTGGCCGGTTTTTCTATTTATCTTTGATTCTGTTAAAAAACGAGGCATTTTAATTACCTACTTACTTTTGACATAAGTAGGCATCACGAGCGTCTTACATATAATCCTATTTAATTATCTATTATCTTTCGATTCAAGTATCAAAAGAAAAACAATGAAAAAAGCAAGTTTAATAACACGCGCCTTTTTCTCAAAACGATTTTCAGAATCAATCTGCCTCGCCTTTTCCCAACTTCATTGGGGTCGGTTTCCAGTCTTACCGGATACAGCTGAGTACCAGTGTTTTACATGGAGCGACTGCCTTTCTGACCTCCACAACCAAATAACTGGGTAACACGATACCTCTAGGCAAGACTGGTGTTAGATCTTAGGCTTCTGAATACTCGTAACGACTGTCAAAGATCTTCCAATGACAGCCGGGACCAATGGTTAAGCCGTGCTTTCCGAGGCACGGAGGAAACTCGGTATGTTGAAATGGTCACCCATCCACGGACCGACCTCGCCAAGCGTTGCTTAACCTTGATGATCGACCAGTGCGGCTGTTATTATTTAGCCATGAGCTCCTCTTTATAGAAAACGATTCTCAGAATGCGATCTTTAAATAACTTATAATTGATTCCATTTAATTTCATTGTTTTCAGCAAATTTAACGGCCAAGTTACATGATCGGACAAACAATATCCTCCAATCTAATTTTGTCGCTAATCAAATAAAAACAAAAGTATCTTATAAACTTTAAATCTTGACAATAAGCGGATTTATTTTGGGTGCCAAAACTTCTTCAAAAGATCCCTTTTCTGTAAGTTTAACAAAGAAACGTACAACTTTTGGGATGAAAACAGACAAATTAAATGAAAATACTAATTTTGAGTGGTTAATTTACGTACCTGTTGATGTCGAAACTAATTTTATTTTTAAAATATTAATTTATTTGAATACTGCATTTAATTATGAGTCAATTGTGAGCCATACGTAATTATAATGGTCTTGGTGGCATGCCGTAGGCTGGGGCCTACGCACGCCTACGCTGGGCGCGGCGTAGCAGCGTAGCACCAACCGCTACGGTTTTGGCCTTACCCCTAGTTGGTATATAACTGGGAGTTGCGTGGTTCTGTGGCCATTTGTGTACAAGCTTCCCAGCGCGCAACACGCGCCTTCCTCACCAGTGTTACAGTGCACTACTCGAACAGTCGGACGACGTAAACTTGCAGGTAAGTTTTTCAGTGGCTTTTGAAAGTTTCATAGGGCAGATCTAGGGTCAGTATTAGTGTTGAATTTGATTTTTAAAAGATTTTTCGTGTGTATGTTTTTCATTAGTGCCGTTAAATCAAAGAAATTGCAAGGAATATTATTATATTTTATTCAACTGTTTTAATTTAAAAAATATTTATTTTATAATAAGTATATTTATTGTATGTTGTATAAATATGTTATTTAAAATAATATATCGAGTTTCTAATCACCATATAAAACAGTCTTCATAAGATCATTTTCATTAAAAAAAATGAGCTTTAGCATTGACACACCGATCAAGTGGCAGGTTATTTATAAGTAATTGTCTCTGGTTAACGCGGTGCAGGCATGCTAACTGACCTATGTGATACGATCTACATAGCTCGATAGCTCAGAGCACAAAGTGAAATTAAAACTACTCAATAAAACCTTCACTGAAATGACCAGCACAGATTATAAAAAGATACAAACAAAAAAAACGAAGCTTGTATTTTTGAGAAAATTATAATTTTAATTAACAATTACGCTAAGTACTATTTGGTTTTAATTTATGAATTACCACCAAGTCATAATTAAACGCCCAGCGTTAAAAACAACATTTATAAAATCGAGACTTGAATGTTAAATAATTTTATTTCATCACTCCCTAATTAATCTTTTCTTGACTTTATTTAATTACACGTATAATGTGTTTAACCGTCGGCTTTTGCCCTACATAATTATTGTAAAATAATTTCAATAATTTTATTATCTATACCAATATTATAAAGAAGAAAGATTTTTTTGTTTGTTTGTTTGTACCGAATAGGCTCCGAAACTACTGGACCGATTTAAAAAATTCTTGCATCAATAGAAACCTACATTATTCCTGAGTGACATAGGCTATTTTATAACCCGAAAAGTCCTGTGGAGTGGTCCACGGGAGCGATGCCGCGGGGAACAGCTAGTGTTAAATAAGTTTATTTCATCACTCCCTAAAATACAGCTGTGTTTACCAAATAAATTGACCAATTAATCTTCACTTGACTTTATTTCATTACACATATAATGTGTTTGACTCGGAGGAGCTCGTGGCTAAATAATAACAGCCGCACGGGTCGATCTTTAAGGTTAAGCAACGCTTGATGACGAGGTCGGTCCGTGGATGGGTGACCATTTCAACATACCGAGTTTCCTCCGTGCCTCGAAAAGCACGTTAAGCCCGTTGGTCCCGGCTGTCATTTTGAAGATCTTTGACAGTCGTTACGAATAGTAAGACGCTTGAGATCTGACACCAGTCTAGCCAAGAGGTATCGTGTTACCCAGTTACTGGGTTGTGGAGGTCAGATAGGCAGTCGCTCCATGTAAAACACTGGTACTCAGCTAAATCCGGTTAGACTGGAAGCCGACCCCAACATAGTTGGGAAAAGGCTTGGCAGATGATGATATAATGTGTTTGACCGTCGGCCTTTGCCTTACCTAATTATTGTAAAATAATTTCAATAATTTTATTATCACACATCAATAAAAAAGGTCTTTAACAATGTCCGGATATTAGAAAAACGAGCTATCTTAATTTCTTTAACGAAACATCAACATTTACTTATTCTATTAGAAGTTAATACATTTAATATCGCAAAATAAAAGATGATTGGCAAAATTATTATCCAAATCCCTATTGTGTATTTAATATTCCAAATTCCTTCTATATTTTTTCGACGAGGATGGCAATAATTATATATGCCTACATAATTGTATTTATTAGAGCGCACGCCTCTACAAATATCAAAAACCTAACAAAAAATCGACATGCTAGTCCTGGAAATCAAACTAAAACCCGCACGCTCTCAGCGTTTGCAAATTATGCAAACAACACTTACTCGAACTGAGAATCAAACATAATACCCCACGTTCAGGAACCGCGCTTCTAACTTATAAGTCACACATGAGTTAGTTTGAACATCTACATTACTTACTTTGAATTCATTGGCAAGCCTGCAAGCTTGCAAGCCTGCAGGCTGTGGAATTACTCATGAATATAAACAACTTTTGCAAGTATGAAATGTCGAAAAACTAGCGTTTGCCTTCTGTTTCGCTCGCTTCTGCGGCAAACATTATACGCCTTGAAAGTAATGACAGGATAAAAAGGATTCTATGTCCTAATTCAGACTACGGTCTACCCGTGTTTCAAATTAAGACAGCCATTCAGGCGTGATTGATTAAAAAAATACAGAATTTCATTGTTACAATATAAGGAGTATCTGTTGTTTTAAATACAAAATTGGAGTACCCAATGAAAATATTTGTATACTATCGGACGCCTCGCGGTTTCACCCGCGTAGTTCCCGTTCCCGTGGTAATACAGGGATAAAAATCAGCCTATGTCATCCGGGGATAGTGTAGCTTCGCAACGGTGAAAGAATTTTTGAAATTGGTCCAGTAGTTTTCAAGTTTATTCGTTACATAAAAAAATACAAATCTTTCCTCTTTATAATATTATGTATAAGTATAGATAGTCTAGATCAGTATAGATAGGAAAAAGCTACCTTTGCAACAAAAAAAGGAAACCTTTTAAGGTTTCATCTTTTCATCATTTAATTTTTTTGTTTTGAATTTATCTTAGTTAGTTTTTAATCATGGTCTGGCAGTTTGAGTAGTTTATGTGGCCTACCTGAATGTCCTTTCTTTGGTATTGTTCGTCGAATCGTTGAGCTCCTTAAATTCTGAGTTGAGCTGCTCGGTTATTGACAAATGCGTGCACTGACTGGACAGATCCACTCAATCTCTGGCTGGCTGGTTCTTTTCAAAAGACCATTTCAGACATCTGTGTACATGGTCTTCACATGATCTAACCAAGATTTTGTCAGGACTTTAAAAGAGACTGTGACCTCTGAGTTTGATTCGGCCTTTCTTCTCAGAGTAGTCAGATAGGAAACGCCGACCTCATCTAGTTTTACAGTGTTTTTTAGTGTTTGTACAAACCAACTTACAGAAATAAAATCATTTATAATCATATTGGCCAAAATTTCAAGGAGTCAGTGATTCAGAATAATTCCCATATAACCCAGCTAGAGCTACCAATATATACTCTTTTATTTCACTGAAAGATTTACGTATAGTTAGTAAAAACCGTTATAAAGATAACTAACAGTATGTAGATATTAAAATATCATAAAAATTTAACTAACCTAACCAAGTCAAAAAACTTACGTCATATTTATTTTTTTATATTATATTTAAAACTAAAAAACCAGAGGACCAAAAGTATGGACAAAAAAAAATAAAGACAGGATAGCCAGCTTTTTCCCTGCATTGGGAAAAAAACTGTTTGAATTATTATTTTAGTACAGAATAGTCAGTCCCCAGAAACATTTGCAAGATGATATTTATTTTTTATATAAACGTTATTGAACACCAGAGAACTAAAAGGAAAACATAACGTGAACAAAAAAAAAGAAAAAGGAAAGCGAGCTTTTTCCCTGCATTGGGAAAGTATTGGTTGAATTATTATTATAGTACAGAATCGTCAGTTACCAGAAACATTTGCAAGATGTACTTCCTCTTAATCAGTACTATGAACGAATTGAAACACGTTCAAATGACTCAAGCCCAAAGGCATCCGCTCCTGGGTCAATATCACTGTAATATGGATCACATCAAAGGATTGCTCATTAAGCGCTTTCTGTTTAACTACCAGTCGGTAAACTAATAAAAGAGTGTATTCTTTTAATTGAATTGGTAATTAACCACCACTTTATTAAAATTCCTCAACAAAATTGCGGACGATCGGGTGATTGTATTTTTTTTAAACACAGGAAAAGGTTTTCTCGGTATATGGTAGAAATACTAAACAGTAGAATATTTTGTTTGTTATAAAAAAATAGGTTTGTATAAAAACAGTTGACTTTCAGATCCATAAAAACAAGATAAAAATATAGATACTGAAATTTTACGATCATGTTTTCTGGCAACAACATACGTTAAAATACCATTACAATAAAAACAAAAAACAATAAAATTCCACTGAGGCGGCCATTAAAGTTTTTAAAAATAAATGGCTAGCAATGAAAAAGGTATTATAAGTGACAGAAATCCGACCGACGGACGGGCGCCGGCATGAAGAATTCACGGAAAAAAAACATGGGGACAACTGTACCTTACCTTACTATAATAGAATAATCCTAAATCACGGTAAACATTTTAGAATAAGCCGAAGAATCCGCTTTGGATTTTATCGAAGCATGATTTTCTAGCACAGTTTTCAAATTTAGAATATTTTCATTTCAGCTTACAATCTAAAAGTTATAAGTATTTTATTATGCATTAAAATCGGTGGTTAGGCTTTATTTGTAAGCAGTTATCTAAAACAATAAAAATAACCCTTGGTAGGTCCAAAGGTTTTTCATATTCTGACAGTTGTATAAAATTGCAATAAAGTATAAACTTTCTCTGGTTTGAATAAACTTCCAAAACGATCTAAAGAGAAGATATTTAAATAATCTAAAGTATACGGATCTTCTTACATCCAAAACTTTTTGGTTCTTCAGTTATAATCACCATACATATGGCCACTTAACGTCAAAAAAGTAAAGCGTCAGCCATTTGCGAATAAAGGAATAAAACGAAAATGTTCTGTAATCTGTTTTAGCTAAAGGCCTCAGCTACATTTTATACGTGCAGTATTGTTTCCAGGGGCTACGGTAAATTACGAACGAGGATATATAAAAATCATAATCATAATCATAATCATAATCATTTATTTATTTGCGAATATGGGTACAAAAGAAAAGATCTTATACAAGCAATAGTGTCCATTAGCCATATCCTACCAAAAGTTTAATTATAAAAAAAAAAATTGGAACTGAGAAGTTAATAATATTTTTACATTCAGTCATGGTATAATATGTTATTATACTATGCATTCAGTAACGTTTCGTGCCAATTCCATGTAACCGTTCCGGGAACATGTTCAAGGCGTTCAGTTTGCAAAACTAAACGAGAACTGCATACGAAGAAAGGAACAAGTTTAAAAGACAAGCAAATTAGGAACTTAACGGGAATAGAGACTCGATTCGACAAGACCACATCGCTATGGAATTAAACTTTAGGAACTTACGTTGATAAAACTAAATTACTAGTAACAATGGCAATCTACAATCAGAATTATAGTTTTATTGAACATTAGAATTCTAACAGATAAATAATTTAACAGAGATAATTGTAAAAAAATATTCTTTACGGGAACATTAATGAACTACCTACAAATTCTGTTTTCAAAATATTTGTAATTTATTATTTGTAATACCTACGTAAATTGACAAAAGGCTTATTTTATTATTACACTTTGTTCAATTCTACCTATAGAAAATAAGAGGATTTTTATTGAGTTTCCGAGTAAATCCAATCAGTGATAAATTGTTTCGTCGGCATAACAAAAAAATATTCGGGCTGATCTGAAATTATATTATTGCGGTATACAACAGCATCTACATATGACGTATTTTCCTACGTTGTTTAATATTTACATTTTCTCGAAGCGTTATTTTTGGCGCTCATCTTTGTAAAACCCGCCATATTGTTTTTAAAAAGAATCGAAACATCAAAGAGTAAAAAAAAAACGAGAGGCACTCATATTCTCGCATCCGCAGTTGAGTAGTACTTAAACCTCACGCATTGTCGAACATCATTGTGACCTTTCTATATTCAAATACCTACCAAAAAGAACGTTTAGTTTCTGGCCAAGTGTCACTGGTCCGTAAAGAATAGATAAGTATCAAATTCTTTCTTTTTTCAAACGATTCGTGTAGCGGCTGAATGGGCCTAAATGGAATTTGGCATAAGACAGGATGTATTTCTGGTTAGCTTACAGGGTACAATTTTTTCACATAGTTCGTAGGAATACTCTTATCAATGGTTACCGGAAGAGTCTAATGTTAAACTCCATGTTATAACTATGCCATTTTCTTCAAATATTAAATACTCTTTTGTACTTTTTTTTAAACAAAGAAGATTGGCCGTTACTCAGATAAATCATTTCCATTGGCCATTAAATACCAAAGAACGAAAACATTATTTATTTTTCACAGAGATAAAGGCGTTCTTTCTTTTTTCAAAGATTATGGCCAGCGACTAGGTAACAACGATTAATTTATTTGTTACAATAAATACATTTCCATTTTTATTTTATACATCATTTTTGTTAAAGTGAAAAATTTACGAAAATAAAATTTCTTTGCTTTCCACATTTTGGGATATAATTATTCAATAAAAAAAAAAAAATAAAAAAAATAGTTCATTCATAGGCCGAATAGGCGCTCGTGCCAAAATCATGCAACAGAAAATGGCGGCTCGAAAAAGGAATCATTCCCATCGTAAACCAATCGCCCCGCTGGCTGTATCAAAGCTTCCGTGTACTCTAAACTTATTACCTCCACACGACTGCATAAATCTCGTACAGGCTCCAAAGCCTTAATAGCGTACTGTATCGCTAAAATAACTGTATTAATCTCGTTTCAAACGAACATGGTGACATGTCCTTATAATAGTCACGTACCTTAGCTGTCATTCGCCATAAAAACGTTATAAAAAGGTTTCTGAAATTCACAGGGACTGCCATTAAGTGCTTCATCCCTTCTCCACCCATGCCTTTAAGGTGTACACAATAATATAAGGTGGTTTCCTCGCAGATGGCCATTTATTGATGGAAAAGGAAATTATAATATGGAAGGCTTTTTCGTTCATTGACGATAGATATTTTTGTAAGCACCGTTAGAAGTAAAATAAGTATGTGTCCTGATTGAAATACTTATAATTTTGTTTTGACATCATTCTGATAATTTTTACTAAACATAACATTTATGTAACTTAATTTGACATTAATAATTTCTTACGATTTGACATTTATCTTTATTAGTATTGTACTTTTTAAATTTGTTTTTTTTTTCAAATTGTAAATTATTTGCATGGTAGAATATGGAGGACTATATTATGTAAAAAAGATCATCTAAGTATTAATTACCTATGTTTGCAAAGAATAAATGATTTGATTTGATTTGAATTACGTACTTGAACTGTTGAAGTATTTAATACTTCCCTCTCAAGTGGTGAGAAGATAATAAATCTGATTAATTTGGAAGAACAGAAGATAGTATTCGCAGTTTTATAAAATACATGATCTTCTAGTTTGCGGTTAATAAATGTCTGTTCAATATAGCATCAGGAAAAATTGATTTATTAATTCTTAGAATCGTAATTATCTAGGTCAGGGATGGCGAACCTTTATTAGAAAACGTGCCATTTAAATTATATATTTTTTTATGTGACAGCGAAGTGCCACCAAAGAATTTTGACTTTGACTTTCTTTCTCAATTGTCAAAAAATAAAACTCTAAATGCTAAGAATTAATCATTCTTTATTTGCACTTTCATTATGCGTACAGCTAAAGAGTGGAATTCCCTGCCGGAGTCTGTGTTTCCCGATAGCTACAATCTTGGGGTCTTTAAGTCAAGAGTGAATAGGTTTTTTTTAGGCAAGCGTGCTTCACCGTCGACCACATCATCGCTTACCATCAGGTGAGATAGTGGTCAAGCGCAAGTCTATAGAGGATAAAAAAAAATCTTACAGCCATTCTAATATTTATTTACAATTTAATGTTGAATTTAAATGAAAGTAGGAGATGGTGTCATTTCTGCTGTTGCAAATTACGATGCTAAATAACCTCATTTCGGCGTGCCCAAAATATTTAGTCGTGTGCCACCACAGGCACGCGTGCCATAGGTTCGCCATCCCTGATCTAGGTAGTTAACTTGATATTACCTTAACCGGTTCTACTATTTATTAACATCATTTCGACCGAATGACGTTCACATCTGGACATAGGCCTCTTCAAAGCGTCACCAGATCAAAGAGTAATTACTTAGTAGTACTGGGAAATATGATTCTATATGTAAACCATATAAAACAAGAAAATAACGCTACTACTACGCTTTTTGCGTCGTTATCAAATATTTGTAGACCCACGGTTAACCGCGGACAACTGCTGCACGAACTTTGTTTTCTTTTTTACACATTTTTTATAGGGTTGGGTTAAATCTGTAAGCTTGCAAACTGGTAAAGGTTATCAAGTTAACCCTTTCAGGAATGAAATCGGTAAAATGAATGAAGTCTTGGCTGCTGTAATGCAGGATTTCCTAGTACAAGAGCCAGGTCTGCACGGATATTATTTGTAAAATTGTAAAGTCTACGTAGCTGTGATAGTTTTTTTTTTATTTCGTTATATGTACTACTACCGTGATTTTTTTCACATATTCAAAACCATTTAGCTAGCAGGGCTTGACGCTAACAAGAATTAGCAATTTAAAGCTTAATTTTACGCAAACGGATCCCAGAATCGAAAAATGGTTTTCACAGATCCGTTATATTTTTGAATGGCTTATCCACAGATACCCTACACGAAGGGACAAACGAAAAAAAAAAACCCAAAAAACATACGTGTACAGAAGGTGCCGTAAAAGGTTTTTTAACTTTTTTTTACTCTTTGTATAAATTTGTAATGATTAATATATTCATCACACATCATCAGCCTATTAATGTTCCCACTGCTGGGACACAGGCCTCTTTCCGTGAGGGAATGGACCGTAATCCACCACGCGGACCCATTGTGGGTTGGTGAATGTCACATGTCTTCGAATTTTTGGTTCTAGGACATGCCGGTTTCCTCACGATGTTTTCCTTCACCGTTTTAAGAGCAGTGGTGAAGAAATAATTTACACAAAGTAAAGCGCCTGCCTGGGCTCGAACCCACGACCTACAACTTGTAAGTCGCGGCCGATACCACTGGGCCACCTATAATATATTATGATATAGTGTAAATGAATAGTATATTCATGCCAACTTATAGCTTTCTAGTACTAAGAGTTTCTGAGCTATGCTGCGGAAGGACATACGGACATGGCGAAACTATAAGGATTTCTTGTTGACTACGGAACCCTCAAAAAGGAAAGGTGTTTTCTCGAAATACATAAAAAAAAAAAAAAAAAAAAAAAAAGAAATTCTTATGAAAATCACCGACTGCCAATAATCTGGGACCTACTAGCTTGCTAATAAGTATCAGTTCTGTTAATACAGCAAAGAGAAAAATTGTTACGAGAAAAATGGAATAGTGGACAACTTTTCTAGCTTTTTGAATATTGATTTAAAAACATGAAATGTTATATGTGTATTAGTTTTTTTTTTTTTGTAAAAACAAAGGTGTAAATATGTACATACTTAAACACTAAACAAAAGTAAACTATACAAAAAAAAGAAAAAACTAAACCTAACTACTTACACTATATACACAAGTAAAATTTCACAATTTAAAAAACCCCCGACGCATTTATCTTGCGAAAACACCCCGATTCAAACAGTAAAATGCCCATAACTTTTGAACGGCTGAACCAATTTTATTCAAACATAGCTAAGAACACTCTCGACAAAATTACCTTTCAAACAAAAAAAAACTAAATCGAAATCGGTTCATCCGTTTAGGCGCTATGATGCCACAGACAGACACACAGATACACAGATACACAGCAACACACGTGAAACTTATAACACCCCTTCTTTTTCCGGCGGGGGTTAAAAAGACAGGTACACTTAGGCGTCGAAGTACTCCTCCACATCGCTGTCATCCGGGAACGTGCCCAGAAGACTGGCAGCATTGCCACGTTGAATGGCAATGCTGATTCTTTACGCAAAGAGAGTCGGGAGACAGTCGGCGAGAGATCTCCTGTTATATTAAATTATAATATGTGGGAAAGTGTGTGGGATGTATGAATATAAAAAAAACTCAGTCGACTGGAGTTCTTTTGTGCCTTGTCAATAGGTGCTTTACATTATAATATTTTTTCTCTTTAATATTAGATAAATCATGTGATTCACAGTTTCTTTCACAGGGACTCTGACATTTACTTAGTTTCTTTCTAAAACACAATTTTGGTTTACTTTTTACTCTTTTCAGATACTAAATAGGAATAGGGTAATACTAATATTACCTTTTTGCTTTTATAACCACACTAGATGTAGTTCTTAATTTATGTTATGAACAAACGTTTGTTTAAAAACAAAAGTGTTCGAAATTATTCAATTGGTGTATTTTAGAAAAGTACTTCAAAGTAACAAATTATTTCGAGTACCAATTTTCTCTTTATTCAAGCCACACATATTTGGGTACGAAACAGGCAATTTCCGCCATTTTCCAAATGTCATTTGCATTCTGATGTCACATTGCGTTGCGGTGCATATCATACCCTGCTCAAATTACTTGATGAAAAATAAACTAAAACTGTTTATTTTCAAACTGATTTTCAGCCCTATTAAAAAAAATAAACCATAGGATTAGTTTAAACAATGACTAGTAGATTCTTAATTCAAATACTCTATGGAGAATTTGAATAAAGAATCTGAATATGTTTTATTTTTTTTAAATGCTGTTTTTGTGGACTGATAAAATGTCAAATCAAAACGTCATTGGATTATTGTTGGTGGTCATCTGATATTTATTAACAAAAACGCTCACACTTGTGAGGATTTTTATACTTTAACGTTAGCATTAAAAAAAACAGCCAGATTCAAAACTGTCAACATAAGTAAATGCCCGGTATTAATTTAACTTTCAGAAATGGAACTTTCGTAACCTACTTTTACGGTAAACGGTAACCAGGCATAGACAAAGGCTTTAGAGTTGCTGTGGATATCCTTAAGGCACGTACCCGTGTCCAAGAGTCAGATTCAATACAAACTTTAAATTAACAGCTATTTACTTGCCTGCTAACGATTTTGAATGCCTTGTAAGTTGTCCGTAAATAATTAATTTCATATTGAAGGAAAAATGTTAAGTTCTTTTTAATTCTGCAAATACCGCTTGATTTTTCTTTACAAAGAAGGAAATCACGTTTTCTCTAAACAGTTTCCTCATTTGAATACTTGCTTAATGAAATTTCTTGTTTAAGATATTTTTCTGTTAAAACATCAAAATGGAAATGTTGATATTTACCAATATGATAAAAAGGAAACTTTACTCAGTTCTTTTTCGTAGTGATATTAAGGAACTTTTTTTTATCTAGTATAGGCTCGCGCTTGACCACTATCTCACCTGAAGGTAAGCGATGAAGTGGTCGATGATGGAGCACGCTTGCCTAGAATTAACCTATTCACTCTTGACTTAAAGATCCCTAGATTGTAGCTATCGGGAAACAGACTCCGGCAGGGAATTCCACTCCTTAGCTGTACGCATAATAAAAGTATTCTCAAAACGTTTAGTGCGTATGGGTGGTATGTCTACCATGTACTGATGGCGCATCGCCGTACGTCTGGTAGTCCGATGATGAAACGGGCTGGTCTTGCCAAAATTGAGAGTCGATGTCAACGTAACGCCAAGAAGTTCAAGATGGTCAGTTATTGGCACGGTCACATCTCGGTAATTTGGAGCCGGGTGAAATTGGCTTTTTTTAGCGGAAAATGACACGCCTGGGTTTTAACAGCATTAAACCTAAGTAAAAATGTAACAGCAAATGGTAAATAGTTTCCTTGGAATCATTTCAACATACTATAAAAAGGTCAAGCTAAGATAAAATTACTAATTCATTATAATATCCTACGTAGAAGCTTAGACTATTCTTAACTAATAAGACACAGTAATTAAGTAAGTATATTAAGTAGGTAAGTAGAAATATAAATGTACACACAGAAATATTAGGTTCGTACTATGGCAGAGATATTTACGTAGGCATTACCTAAAAAAAACTCACAAATTGTTTATGGTTCATTAAATTAAAAATCGGCTGCTAAAGCTTTATTTTCCCGTTTTCGGATCTACAGAGATTGTGGTCGGAAGTACAAATAAAAAAATATACCGAAAAGGGGTTTTGTTACGCTTCAATGGAGAGTATTCACGTTAAATTATTAAAGTATGAAGCTGCCTATTTGTAGGATTGTGTGAGAGCTTCATTATTCGCTTTATGCTTTGCCTTAGGTCTTCAATTTCCTTTAGTTTGTCGTCCGTCCGTGTTCTTGTATTGTTATGAATAATTTAGAAGACCATTTAAAAGGCAACTTATTTTATACATGACATAATGGCGACCCTTAAGGCTTGAGAATTTATTGTATAACTTTCAAGTTAGCCACTGGAGGTTGACGGTGAAAAATTACTCAATGATCGCTACATATCGACGGTTCAGGCCTCGTTTTTCATACAATCTTTCTTGAAAAGGTATGTTTTAAGATGCTTTTATTCTTTTCTCTTGATATTATAGAGAATTACTCTGAAGCTTGGCTAAATTTTTTACATTCTCTTGAAACATATCATCCAAAACAGCAGTGACCTCACAAAATCGCTCGATGCACAAAGAACAATGGGGCAATCTTAGCTGACTTAAATTTGAGCGTCTGAAAGTGAGTTATATGCGAAAGAAATTCTATTAATTGTCTACGTTTTTTAAAGTATAATTGGGCTGGTTCAAAACGGATAAAAATAATCATAATAAATAAAAAGTTAATTGATTTGTTAGTTAATTTCTTTAGCTTTTTGATGCTATTATATATTTTATCTGCTAAGTGACAAGCAGTAACTATTTTAATAATATAATTGCAGTAAATGAGTATATTATATTATACATTGCATGGTGAAATAACTAGGTAAGGGAAATACGAATGCGATATTGCCCTTTTAGTTCAACGAAATTGAAAACATAAATAATAAAAACATTGTTAAAAGTTACCCAGACATAACCTACAAAAGATTATGACTGAATATCTATCATTCTCGGACAACAATTCTTGCACAAACTAATTCAGAACATCACCCTGAGTTAAACCAGATATTTTTCATTTAATGACGTAGGAATTCAATGTCAGCTAAAACAATGCCACCTGCCATTGTTCTTTACACTTACTAAGCACCTAATAATTCCATGCACCTATAATAGCTGTTGCCATGTTTCACGAAATTTCAAAACCTTCTAAAAATAAATACCGAAATGCCAAATAATCAATTTGAATTTAGAACACGAAACAAAACAAGCGTAGCTCCATCAAAAATCGCAGGCTCAGCTCGTTCAGCAGAGAACATATTGTTTGGAGGCGAGAGATTTCAATTAACCGGAGAATGACATGGCGTTTGCGCACAAATATTTAATGAATGGCAAGCTTCAGCGCTCATTATTACGTAATGAACAGACTGTTGTACATTTGACACCTTAAAGGTTGAGCTCGTTGAGATGCGGTTCCATCGAAGATCATTAGAGCCTTGTGGTCGAGACACAGGATCAATCATGAAATAATTATTGATTAACAGCGTTTAATGTTGTTTAGTTGCCCGATAATGTGAGGTAAGCGGTTTAATGGAAGATCTCATATAGTTTAATCCTGAACTGTTACTTAAATTGTAAATTACTTAGATACCTTTCGGAAACATTGAACTTGATTTAATTAAAACTAAAGTTATAAAAAGTTAATTTGTTTATTTATACTTTTGTAGAAGGTAATCTATGGAAGTACTGTTCCAATTTTGAAAATTCTCACACTGTGATAAGTTACATTTTCGTTGAGTAAATTTTTTACTTTTAATTCTGCGTGTAGAGGGATAGGTAACATGAGAAGCCGCCGGAAAAAGTTTTGTATAAAAACACTGGAACATGCAAAAATCTACTAAAAAAATAATTCCTTGAAACAAACAGCTCTTCCACAAGTTCGTACTAACTAACATAATGTCTATGTCCAAACCATGAATAACGGTCTCGGATATCCAAAATATCTATGGTTGATCCTTTAAACACGGCCTAAATTCTCATTGGTGGCACCGAGGACCCTAATCTCAAAGCTCAAATGTAAATAAGAACACGATAGTGAAGGCTTTTAGCGGATTACATCCTCTGGTCATTTGCGGATGACACAATATGTTGTTTAATCTATTAACTTGTTTAGGGATGAGAATTATGTTTGGTGTCCCTAAACAGATTAAGTATTTCGATTATAATTTATTAGGGACCGCTGTCAGTTACTGTAAAACTAGCTTTTAACATAGCATATTAAGCCAACGTTCCCAAATATGGGACACATGCAATCGATGAGAGGAAAACTAGCCTAGAAGGAAACCTACATATCAGCATTTAAGGTTACACTAGTCGAAAATTCATCCATACAAACGTAGTCTGGCGATTGCTCCACTGTTTGACAATGTACGTTCAAAATATAAAATGATAAAAATTTGTCTGATCATTATCTAGCACTGTATGGAAAAGGAAGAGTAAAAAAAAATAATAATTGAAAGTTATGAGCGTCGAAAGTGCCAAATTTCAACACTAATTTTAACGCATCTTTGGGCGGAAATAAATACCATAAGAAGAAGGAAAATTGCAAAACGGCCTACATACAGGGATGGATTAGAAATTCAACAATGCAAATAATTTTCTTTCGAAAAAATACATTTAGTAGTTTTTACATGATATCTATAGACTCCCAAAGGTCTGTTCATAAAATTTCGTGCGCTCGTTTTCGTCCTAAATCATCATCCATTTCGCTACAAATTTGCAAAAGTGCTAATTTGTACGACAACTAGATTCTTACTGCTCATCACAGCATCAATCTCTTTCGCACGTGTTATCGGATGAGACAGCATGCATTTTAACTCCGCGCACAAAATAGTTCGTGCCGTAGACTAGGGGAACCTTAATGTTCCCACTACCCAGACCTTAATGACCTTAATGTTCCCACTACACAGACCACAGTGAGAGAGGGAATGGGCCTTAATCCACCACGTGGACCCAGTGTGGGTTGGTGAATGTCACATGTCTTCGAAATTTTGGTTCTAGGCCGGTTTCCTCACGGTGTTTTCCTTCTTTTTAGAGCAGTGGTGATGAAATAATTTCCACAAAGTAGAGCGCCTGCCTGGTTTCGAACCCACGACCTACGAAACGTAAGTCCACTGGTTACCACTGGGCCACCACTGCTTTTTAACCTACATAACCTAACCTAAATATTATAACTTTCGTGAATGGTAAAAAGTCAATACAAAGCTTGTATTGACTATTTAACTTATTTGTTACAAAACAGTTACTAATTGATCTCAAATTTTGCATACATATATTTTGTCTGGTTTGGATGACAATGAACAAAAAGCTTGTATAAAACAGTTTAAATAAAAAAACTTTTTAACAAAAAATCAAACCGACTTCCAAAATAAAACTTTCTTTTCCGATGCCGGTGTCTTTTGTACCCATTGTTTGCCGTTATTCGACACCGACTTCGGAAAAGATAGCTATTTTTCGCTTTGTAGTCTTTTATTTTGGAAGTCGGTTTGATTTTTGAGTTAAAAAGTTTTATTATTTTCCGTTTTTTTTTTTAGTTTTGTTAGGTACCTTAAATTAACATTTATAGCCAAAGTACATCTCATGACGATTCCAATAAGCCCAAACACGACTAGGATACATTTTTTTATTTTGGACTGCCAGTGGCCATTGTAGTATTCTTCATTAGTTCCACTTCACCAAATGATATTTTCGGAGTGCAAATGATTGCATTATTGATGAAAATACCAAAATCACTATATTTGTGTCTATAATATTTGAGGAGAGCCCCCTTGATTTCTCTAGGATCCCATTGGAATATCCCCGTTCAAACAAAAAAAAAAAAGAAAAATCATCAAAATCGGTATAAAACGACGAAGTTATCCGCGAACACACATACAAAATAGTATATTATGCAACTAGTGACTAAAAGATGGATTTAAAGCGAGGGCCGTAGATGAACCACGAGCAAGCGAAGGATTCTAACTACTGAATCACGACCGTAGGGAGTGATTCATGATGATTGAATCACGAGCATAGCAAGTGATTCAAGTGTTAGAATCCTGAGCGACGCGAGTGATTCATGGCCCTCGATATAAATCCGTTTTATTCAAGAGTTGTATACTATATTTTATACCATGACTACGAGAAAATGAAAAAAATAAGTAAAAGCACAAGGAATAATAATAAATAAATGGTTTATAACCTCAAAATTTATAAACTTTGGACCCTGGCCCCTGTGCTAGGTAACAGCACCTGTGTTTCAGTGGCCAGTGACCACCTCCGTTACGTTACATAATTATAATTAATTAAACACCATTGCAATTAATATTAGAATTACAATCCAAATAAGTATTCAATAAATATCCTAGACTTAAAACATTATTAAAATCCTAAATATAAACAAACTCAAAATTAAATTCGAAGAAGGAGTTTGAAAGTCCAGTAAGAGCACAAGGATCTGTATCGAGTATTTTTGCGCAAGGAGGTTGTATAGCATTGAGACAAAGGTCGAATATGAGTATGAGTGTTCTAAATTCAAACACCAAAACAGTGATTAAAAGTGCTTTTTATTCACTGTTTTCAGTGAATAAAATAAGCTTTTTAGAGGGGGAATGGTATAAATATATATATATATACGGTCGAATTGAGAAACCTCCTCCTTTTTAGGAAGTCGGTTAAAAATACTTGATTGGTCTCCTTAATATAGTATCCTAACATTTTGAGATAGATTGAAATATTTTGTTGTCATCAGAAAGGATACAACATACAACCCCACGGGAAGGTCACAACATTTTCATTTTTCTCGAATTTATATAGGATTTTACATGACAATAGTTTGCTCTTAAACGAGAATATCTTCCGTCAACATTGAATTTGATGGGAACGTAATATTGGTAGAAAATGTTTGTTCAACAGTTTATGATTGAATTACTTGAAGATTCAGAGCCGCAAAGGTTTAATTGAATGCTTTAATTAGTCAAAGGAAAACCGTAGACTGGAGCAAGTTTACAAAGGAATGTGGTCCTTATTACATTTTGCTTATTTTAGTAACCGCCCAGTGGTCGGCTGCAAGCTTAAGGAGTCAGCCCACTACATTGTATCATACCAAGACCGTGCTATGAAACAATCTGGCACGAATTAAAACTAAATGAAAGTAAATTTAAAACTTTTGTTAAAAGCACTCTTTGTTTTGAGAAGCTCGTGGCTAAATAATAACAGCCGCGCGGGTCGATTTTCAAGGTTAAGCAACGCTTGACGAGGTCGGTCCGTGGATGTGTGACCATTTTCAACGTACCGAGTTTCCTCCGTGCCTCGGAAAGCACGTTAAGCCGTTGGTCCCGGCTGTCATTTGAAGATCTTTGACAGTCGTTTCGGGTAGTCAGAAGCTGGAGATCTAACTCCAGTCTTGCCAAGGGGTACCGTATTACCCAGTTACTGGGTTGTGGAGGTCAGATAGGCAGTCGATCCATGTAAAATACTGGTACACAGCTAAATCCGATTAGACTGGAAGCCGACCCCAATATAGTTGGGAAAAGGCTAGGCAGATTGATATTGCTAAAAGCACTTTTTGTAAACAAGCATATTAAAATTTAGATGATTATATTCAAGATAAGAATGCTTGGAAACATGCTGGTCCTGCTCCATAGGGCAATCTTTAGTGTAGACAAAATCAAATTTGTTAATTTATATTCCTATTCATAGTTACTATATTCATTGTTTTTTTTTTAATTTAGAAATTGACTCACACACTGTTCCGTTGTTGTTGAATTAGGTATTTTACCTATGTTTGCAATATTAGTAAGTATGTGAGAACCATGTTCCTACTTATCAAATTAATTAATTTTCCTGTTAATGCTTTTTAATACTTTATACCTGGACGTAGTAAAGTGTGTAGAGCTATTCTGGGTGCATCGTCCTCACATGTATAAGTATTTTAATTTTAATTTATTTGACGTTCAGAAGTGCCGTTTATTGGCCTAGTTGAATAAATATATTTGACTTTGACTTTGAAAAGAAACATTACACGGATTACTTTGCCCACTAAAACGTATTAAATCCATGCTTAACGGTTTCACTATATTCATTTTGCCGGTACCAATACATATCGTGCATAGTACGCGACGTTGCTGGTCGGTTACGGAACGGTCTAGTGGTATAGTGTCTTATTTTTCACTACAAATGATATATTTTCTGTAACACGTTCCTAGCACGGTCGTGATATGATACGGTGTAGCGGGCAGACATCTTTATTCGCTTTTATGACTTATACAAACTCACTTCAAGTTCCGTAAACAACTTAATCGCTGTCGAGTTAGACGCTCGCTTAAATCTAAAAGTAAACTTTGTGTTGGTTAGTTTTGCCACAAAACGGAGATAGCGACTCGGCTAATAGTTGCGGAGAATTTAGTTTAAGGAATATTTATCTTTTCGAGGTCGTTCTGTAATATTTTTCAGGGTATTGCTGAATACGTGGCATCAACAGTGGGTCCTATCAGAATATCAGCGCAGCGTTATTTTCTTTTTTGGATATCGCTGCACATGCTGAGATAGGAGCCTTTTTGGTCTTGCACGGGGTTTAATTTTTTTATTATTGTTTTATTTTATGCATATTTCTCGTGTCTCCTGTGCGGGTAACTTTTTTTATTTTCTTTCTTTCTTTCTTTTCTTCTTTAATAAACTAAATGGTAAGAAAGAAGGAAAATTCTTTTTGAATACTCTACAACAAATACGCAGGTAATCAACATGTGCGGTGGTAATGAATAATCTATACTAATATTATAAAGCTGAAGAGTTTGTTTGTTTCAACACGCTTATCTCAAGAACTACTGTCTGGAATTTCAAAATTCTTTTGGTGTTGGATTGTCCATTTATCGAGGAAGGTTATAGGCTATATAACATTACGCTACGACTAATAGGAGCGGAGCATTAATGAAAAATATTGCAGAAACGGGAAAAAAAATCCTTTTTGAGAGCTTCCGTTGTGTGCGCTGCGTAAACGGTCTAAGTTACGCAACAACCATGTATGTAGGGTAGGTAGGGTAGATAGTTTGGATGGGTACCTACCTAAGTAGCCAGTTGACGGGAGCAAAGCCGCGTGCGACAGCTAGTTTCTCTATAAAATATAATTTTTCTTTATTTTGTTTTTTTATGGTAGGCGTCATACTTGTCGCAGATAAACTATTGTTTGTCTTCTTTCTTTCAATCTAAATTCCTGAAGACATTTTTAAGTTTGCCGGCTAAAAATGGGTATGTATAAGCACGTCACAATAATGCTCGTCCAATTCATATTACTGGATGTTTTCGCAATGAAATTCCTAGTATTGTCGCATTAATCTATTTGTAGAAATTGATACGAGAGCTGACCGGCCTAATTTCTAACAAAGCTGATTTCCTAGCCAATCGAATTGGACATAAAGCCGGCGCATTAGGCAGGATGTACTCAGCCGATTATAGTTTGCAGGGAATAACTAAGCTTACGTGGAAAAACATTTTATTTTCTTATCAGTAATTGAGCCTGTAAAGCTATACTAGAAAACGTGTACCCTACTAATATTATAAAGTGACATTTTGTATGTTTGGATGTCAATTAATCACGCCTCAACTACTGAACAGATTTGGATTTATGTATGTATGTGGAATGGAAATGTTGTAAAACACTTTTTTTAAAAGAGTAAGTGTGGAGTTTCTTGTCCGTTATTCTCCATAACAAGCTACTTTTCCGAATGGATGGTAGAATCAATTATTATTCATTTTAAATTTATATTTTTGACGTTTAAAAGTGCCGCTCAATAGCCTAGTTTAAATAACGATTTTTTGCCTTTTTATTTTATTTATTAGGGAAAACAAACAATTACACCTATATATGGTTAACAAATAGTTGTACAAGACTACATTAGTGTGCAACTAACAACGGTATCCATATCTTATATAATTAAAATTGGAAGATACATACACAAGCGCAATACTAATAATATATTATATATATTTTGTCTTTGTCTTTTTGGTCTTTGTCTGATGGATGTTTATTACTCAAACAAACCAAAACGGGTGAACGGATCTGGCTAAAATTTGGCATAGAGGATTATAGTCTAGAATAGCACATATACTACTTCTCATCCCTGTGTAATGTTCCCTTGGGATAAAAAAAAACACTTTTCACGCGGGTGAAGTTGCTGGCAGAGGCTAGTTACTCACACACACACACACACACACACATACAACACAACACATTATCTTATCAGTAAAACGAATACAAATGTGTTAGTTTACTTCAAAGTCGAGATTGTGCCACTTCAACTATCCAGGGAGTCGTTAAGCTATTTGTTCTACTTTACCAAAGACGCGGATATAAGAGGTTCATAGTTTATGATACTTTTGAGGAAGATAATGCAGTCGGTCTGTTAAATAGTGGTGGTTGGGAGCTACACGAAAAAAAGTATCCAACCGACTTAGTTCGATAACTATTTGAAAATTTTAGTGCAGTTTCTTTACAGATGGCCAGTGTGTTTTGCAAATTGATTGATAGAGTTTTCCAACGTGAACCAAACGAGAATATCATCCATGACTTTTAATATTTTTTAAATTTATTTTATTTTATTGTGCCTGGTATTATACCAGGTTAATTTTCAATGACCAGCCAAATATTTTCCAGGTATTAGATATCAATTAAAAAACGGTTTATGCAAAAAACAACTGAAAAAAGAAAAAATCTGCCGTTTCGTTCTTTGATTTATAACCAAATTTTTTAAGTAAGAAACTTCGTTACAAATAATTCTGAGTTTTTTTTAGCATTTTAGCTAACTAGTTAGCACAACTGAGGCCCTAGACAAGTGACGTCGTAAGCGTGGCGATAGCGATTGTCAATAAAAAATCATTTTTGCAAAAAAATACTACCGACTTCCAAATGAAAAACTACAAATTGAAAAATAACTTAATTTTTGGTAACTAGTCGGTGTCCATATCGCAAAAAAATTGTTCCTACGAAAGACAGTATTTTTTTGCAAAAAAGTTTTTTATCTTTCCCTTTTAGAAAAGTTATCCATCCCTGCCAAATAAATTGACCAGACCCACGCCTGCGACCTACGCAACCGAACCACGGCCGAAATCTGAGAACACGCAAAGGACATACGCTGAAGCAACAAAAGCCGACAAAACATCCAAAGATGAGAAGTTTTCCACAACAACCAAAGCAACAAACATAGAAGAGATCCTTTTAAAACAAGCAGAAAAATTTGACTTAATCCTACAACAAATGAGTATGTTAATCAATCTCATAACTACCCTAGTCACTAAGATGTCAAAATGACTTCCCTCAAGATAGCGACGTGGAACCCAGCAGGACTATCTCCAAATAAAGTAGAGGTAGAAGTCCTGCTACACACTCACAACATAGACATACTACTAGTACCAGAATCTCATACAACTGCAAACAGCAGCGTTAAAATTCAGAACTACAACATCTACTGCACTGATCACCCAGATGGCACTGCACACGCCGGAGCGGCTGTAATAGTAAAGTCTAGTATCAAACACTATGAACAACCACAATACAAAACTGAGCATATACAGGCAGCAACAGTGGCTATAGAAGACCGAAATGGCACCTTTAATGTGTCTGCTATCTACTGCCCTCCCAAACACAAACTAAAGGAGGACCAATATAACGAGTATTTTAACACCCTAGGCGCCCGCTTTATAGCCGGAGGGGACTGGAACGCCAAAAATGTACACTGGGCCTCCAGACTTACCAACACAAGAGGCAGGGAGCTCAAAAAGAGCATAGATAATAACCATCTCAGAACAATTTCTACAACAGACCCAACCAACTGGCCCACAGACCCAAACAAACTCCCGGATGTCATAGACTTTTTTATTGTAAGGGGATTATCCGGTCTCTTTCACCATATAGAGACAAGCCTGGACGCAAACTCTAATCATGTTCCGGTAATTTTAACTATTGGCACCACAGTCTTAAATACTGAAAGAAACCCTAAATTATACAACAAGCTCACAGATTGGTGTTCGTTTCGCGAATGTGTTGAAGATGGAATTAACTTAAAAATACCATTGAAAACTGAGTTGGACATAGATGTTGCTGCAAGAAATTTCACTGCGGTAATCCAAGAAAGTTGTTGGAAGTCAACTCCAGAAATCAGGGAACGATCGCATCAATTTAAAGTCTACTCAGAAACCATACGGGTAAAAATTATGGAAAAAAGGAGACTACGGCGTGTATGGCATACAAGTAGGCATCCAAATGACAAAACGGCGCTAAACAAAGCTATAAAAGAACTAAAAACCCTTATAGCTGAAGCAGATGGTGTCGCTTTGGATACCTACTTGGAAGGTCTAACAGCTACAAAAGCAACTGACTATTCATTATGGAGAGCCTGTAAAAACTTGAATCGACCCTTGCACCACAAACCACCGCTAAGGAACCTAAATGGGAGCTGGATAAGAACTGAACAAGGCAAAGCTGACGCATTTGCGAACCATCTCATCAATGTATTCAAGCCTAATGACGCCAGACCAAACGCGGATGAAAGTGATATTGACATTGTCCTCAACCAAGATCTTCAACTGGATCTACCCTTGAAACCAATAACACCCACAGAGATATGTAGGAATATAAACCTAATGGACAACAATAAGGCCCCTGGTTATGATCTTATTGACAAAAAAGTCCTTCAAGAATTACCTCGCAAAGGAATTGTGTACCTAACCATACTTTTTAATGCCATTCAAAGAGTAGGCTACTTCCCAGATATATGGAAAGTATCACAAGTAATAATGATCCATAAACCCGGTAAACCAATGCATGATGTCACCTCATACAGACCAATCAGTCTACTGCCTATTGTGTCTAAGCTTTACGAAAAGTCTCTACTACATAGAATATTACCAGTTCTCAATGAGAAAAACATTGTCCCAGATCACCAATTCGGATTTCGAAAAGAACATGCTACCATAGAACAAGTCCATAGAGTATGCAGGACAGTTAGAAAAACATTTGAGAAAAAGGAGTACTGCTCGGCTGCCTTTCTTGATATACAACAGGCCTTCGACAGAGTCTGGCACAAAGGTCTGCTCTTCAAAATAAAATATTTATTACCACACTCATTCTATGGATTACTTAAATCCTACATCTCTAACAGAAGATTTCAAGTAAGAGAAAACCAATCCACCTCGGGACTCCATGAAATTGCCGCAGGAGTACCGCAGGGTTCGGTACTCGGACCTGTACTGTACACTCTGTTTACTTCCGACCTACCACAAAGCTCCGAGGTCACAATTGCTACTTTCGCGGATGACACTGCTTTACTTGCTTCGCACAAATGTCCAACACAAGCATCTCGCATCTTGCAAACCAGTCTAAATGAGACTGAGGAATGGCTAGCCAAATGGAGAATTGCCGCCAGCGTATCCAAATCAGTGCATATCACGTTTACACTATGCAAACATGATTGTGACCCGGTCACCCTAAACGGTAGCCAACTCCCACACCACGAGTCTGTGAAATATCTGGGCATGCATCTTGACCGAAGGCTAACATGGAGGAAACATGTCGAAACAAAAAGGGAAGAAATGCACCTGAAATACAGAAGTCTTTTCTGGCTACTTGGAAGAAACTCAAAACTGGCGATTGATAACAAACTACTAGTATACAAGACCGTACTGAAGCCAATCTGGACATATGGCATTCAACTTTGGGGATCAGCCAGCACCTCCAACATAATGAAAGTGCAACGGGCACAAAATTATATATTGAAACAAATATCCAACGCACCATGGTTTATCAAGACAACAGAAATCCATGAAATCCTCAATATTCCTATGGTCAATGAGGAGATTAATGCACATGGCGACCATTACAAATCCCGACTGCTAAAACACCCGAACAAGCTCGCAGGACAGCTTACAATACCTGAAAGCATCCGCCGACTTAAAAAGCGGCGGGATATCTTCGACCAGAACAGTCAGCCAGAAGAATGACTTTGTAAAAATGGGCTAGACTCCATTGGGAGTAGCGCCTAACATGTTATCCGAATCAACTCATCTGCTCATAGTCTGAAAGACTGATCGCAAGATTAAAAAGAAAAAAAAAAAAAAAAAAAAATCTTTCCCTTTTTAGTTTTACCTACCTAATAGGCAAGTTGTTTAGTAAGGTCCCTATAACGCCAAAATAGATTACCCGAATAACATGAAACTTAAACATAACCGGTGAAATTAGAGATCTGCGTATCCCTTTAGAGCGTACTGGCGTGATGTTATGTTATGAAATGGTATAAACAATAAACAGACATGCGATTGCAGCAATCCCGAGAGATTTGCCGTTATTTATTGAAGAGTTATGTTGTATATCTACGAAGTTCTTCATCAAATCTTCACCAAATTAAAATGGGACCAATTTCAAAAAATACTCTTTTAAACAAAAACATAATTTTCAAAATCGGTCGGTTGTCGAAGATATCGGTGAAAACACTCAAAAAAAAATTCAAAAAATCAAACATAAAGTCGAACATAGTACCTCCTCCTTTTTGGTAAGTCGGTTAAAAAGGCAAAATTGGATTTCGAAAAATCACGTGATCAAAAGAAAGAAAGAAAATATATTTATTTAGCACAGACTTAAAGACACACAACATATTAATACATCAGATAAAAATACAAATAAAGTTAAAACTGAAAAGTACGACGTATGTATGTATCAATCCTTTCGCTGACATCGAAGGCCACTTGTCTAGGCTATCTGCTGAATATTTACATTTAAGTCTTCTGTTGTTCTTATAATTTTTAAAAAACCTAGTAGGTACGTTATTTTAGGATGTGAACTTTTTCATTAGACTTAAGAAAAATTCTTTTTGGGAATAAACTGTTTTAAACAGTTTCGTTTGTAACAAACTTTGAAAATAACAAAGGATTTTTAGTCTTCGTCTGTTGCCAAGTTTTTGAAGAAAATCTTGGTATAAATTTACCTATATTTATAATTTTATTACGTTAAAAATTTCAGACCAAAAGTTTTGACGTTACGCCTCCTTGAAGTAAAGGCTTATTTTTTATAACATCAAAAAATTACTTCGCTACAAATATTTCTAGTCACTCAGAAGCTAAAAAGATAATTTATTCCATAAATACTAAATTAGCTCTAAACTTAATTAAATATATTTATTCAGAATCAATTCCCCGGGGCAATAACAGTCGCACCCTGTATTTTTGTGGGCTTTATCATAAATTTTGCGGTTCTCTAATTATAATAATTAATTACTTTGTAGATATTTCCGCCGGGACTAGAAGCCTTGTGAGGGGTAATGGCGCGAAAATATCGCTAACCACTCCATATGATTAGAATTTTCTCGAACAAATAAAGATGGATTATATAGACCCCTTATTCGGTAGTTAGTGATTGTCCAAGTCTATGAGCCAACGAATAACTTCCAACTGCTTTTATAAAAAGGAACAAAGGAAAAATGGAAAGAAGATTTGGTCGGGTAAAGTGTTGCATTATTCCATCTGGACTTTCTCAGAAGAAACCCGGTGTCTACGGCCGCCCCCTATTATATACATTGTACGTACATGGTAGTTAAACATAACAGGCAACATATGTAGTAATACTAGATAGGTACATGCCTGCGTTACTCTTATATGCAATAATCTTCAAAATTCGCAGAAGGATTGGTGTTCGCAGTGTGAGCATTTCTTAGTAGACAAGACGACATTGTTCCTCATCTTCCTACACACATGATTAATTACAATGTCTCTCTGTGTTAATGCACTTACAACAAGATAATCAATTATCCAATTTATGCTTTTTATAAATATGAAGTCCTCTGAACATCGTGAAGAATCGAAAATTTAAAGTCATGACAGCAACCAAAACGCACTGGACCCGCGTGGTGGATTATGGCCCATTTCCACTCTCACAGAGAGGAGGCCTGTGTCCCAGCAGTGGGAACGTTAAAAGGATTATGATGATTTTGAAGTCCTCTGGGAAACCTTCAAAATGCGCCTGGTATCTTGGGGAAAAGACCAGAGAATGTGGGATTTTACCTCTCTAAAACCACATCATATTTATGATTCAGAAGACTATATTGTTAATAAAACATTCTGTATTTTTTGTTCGTGAAATATTTTAGCGATGGGAGGGTAGAATCTATTTTACTGGGTCGCCTCGTTTTATAAATGTTCTCATTGAAAGTAAAAGCTGATGTCATTTAGTTGAGTGAGTATTTTAATTCATGAGACATATTATGGTTTGAGATATATATTCTTACCCCGATTTGATGGAATACGTGCCCCGTATATTATCTAAATGAAAGATTTTTTTTCTTTGTTTGTACCGAATAGGCTCCGAAACCACTGGACCTATTTTAAAAATTCTTTCACCTATGGAAAGCTAAATTATTCCCGAGTTACATAGGCTATAATTTTGACGGGAGCGACGCCGCAGGGGTCAGCTAGTTTTATATATATCGACTACCATTCTGTTCGTAATAACGAACTTTTTAGGGTTCCGTACCCAAAGGGTAAAAACGGGACCCTATTACTGAGACTCCGCGGTCCGTCTGTCTGTCTGTCACCAGGCTGTATCTCATGAACCGTGATAGCTAGATAGTTGAAATTTTCACAGATGATGTATTTCTGTTGCCGCTATAACAACAAAAACTAAAAACAGAATAAAATAAATATTTAAGTGGGGCTCCCATACAACAAACGAGATTTTTGTGCCGTTTTCTGCGATAATGGTACGGAACCCTTCGTGTGCGAGTTGGACTCGCACTTGGCCGGTTTTTTATTAAAACATCTATTGTAGGATTTTATTGACTATACGGGGGTAGATCGACTTTTTTAATTTTTAATTTATCTATGTCGCACTGCTAGGTATAGCAAGGGTATATAGATTTGCAACGTTTTTTGATTTTTTCCTGAATTTTGCCCATAGCTTGCAACGATCTTTGAATTTTGCCTTCTCCGGCCAATCCGTCGAAGATGAACCCAAATCGTCCCGCCAGCCTTTCTTAGGACTACCTCAGTCACGAAGCCCGTCCTCAGGCACCTATTGTGACGACTCTGGCCCATCGGTCCTGCATCCTGTAAGATCAGTGCAGTTCTTTTGCAACACACTTCACAATATTTAGTAGTATCTAAGATAAAAGCTCACAGCACAACCACAGAAAGATAATATCCTATGATTACAACTACACAAAAAACGATCCCGAGAGCTCCAAACCATCACTTCCGTTATATCTTTCTATTGTACCTTTTTTGCCATTTACTCTTACGGCAATATGAAAAGCAATAAGTTAGGGAGTTAGGGACCTTATTATTCAGTTATCCCCGTCCAGATAATCAAGGGCGATCACGAAATATCTCATCCCTCCAGTGATTGAATTCTATATGACCGTAAATCGTTTAAATTTTGCACACTCGACGGAGCGACAAAGATTCAATAAGATTTGAATGTAATATTTGACCCTTTGGAGTTTTATATTCTCTTGACCGTTTTGTTTAAGCCGATTGATGTGGTTTAAGACACATGTGGGCGTCTGTATTGCATACCATTTGGCAGATAGTTCGGGATTAACTTTGTTCGATTCAATTTGGGTGGGACACTCGTATTAGTGTTTAGAGCACTGGTGGCCCAGTGGTATCGGCCGCGACTTACAAGTTGTAGGTCACGGGTTCAAGCCCAGGCAGGTGCTTTACTTTGTGTAAATTATTTCATCACCACTACAAACATCGTGAGGAAACCGGCATATCTTAGAACCAAAAATTCGAAGACATGTGACATCCCGCACTGGGCCCGCGTGGTGGATTACGGCCCATTCCCTTTCACAGAGAGGAGGGCTGTGTCCCAGCAGTGGGAACATTAATAGGCTGATGATAATGATGATGATTAGTGTTTAAATGAGAAACTGTGTGAAACGCTACATAAGATACATGAAAATATGTAATGTGTTGTATGTTGTGGTGCGTTGTGTGGTATATATTGTATATTTAAAATTCCGGGTCTCATCAGTGGAAGGCTCTTCTTTAGAAAATGTACAGGGAGAAGTTGAGATTTTTTTTCTATAACCTATTTCATAACGCAAAGATCTCCACGAAAAATGAATTATGTAACATTCGTACCTATAAATAAAAAGGTTCATGAGATCGAAGGTCTTTGTCTAAAATACTTCCATTTTATGGTATCACAAAACCTCAGTATTTCATTATGGAGATGACTTTTTACATCACCTTTGAAGGAATCGTGTGGAGTAGGACAAATGCTTATTGTCTCCGCTCAAAATGAAAAAAAAAAGCAAATATATGGAGTTCGAAATCTTCCTGTTACATGATATTATGTTCTGGTTAATAAAAGTATTGTTCGGGACAAAATTAAAGACGGAGAATCGAAGATTTTATTAACATACTGAAAAAAGAAATAACAGTAGCTTTTAACTTTGATGCTAATTCAAATTACTTTTAAATTTTAATGAATGATAGAGAAAAAGTAAACGAATTTTTAAATTATAAATTTTGACATTATATTTTATTATTACTTATTTGCAACTTGTATTCTTTTATATTTTTTTTTTTTTTGACATTATACAATTAGTAAATTTTGACATTTCATTCATAAATAACTTGACATTGTATAAAAATTGCCTATTTTCGTTTAACCTAATTTATAATATTGCACGCCTCAAACGTCGCGCGCACACCATGTATGCGTATTGACGCGCCATGGGGGAATTTAACTTATTAGCGTTTCGATGACAAAATACTTAATACAATTATATTGTTGCGGCCTTGAACTTGGATACTTGATTTTGTAGGTTAATTTTAATATTTCTACACCGGCAACGGTAGTGTATGTGAAACTGTTTAATATTAAGATCTTAATTGTACCATATACTCAGAAATAAATAAATCTTTATCTTTAAAGACTGAGAAGAAACCACGTTATTTATTTTAGTAAAATATAGTTTCAGATTAAGTTAAATTTTAATATTTAAAACACTAAAAAAGATCACTTGCTGTAAGAAACCAGTGATGTCTATTCAAATATTGAACAAGCAAAAGGTTTAATAACTGCAACCCGACTACGATTTTTTGCCTTTGTTACCTGGGCCATAATAATGAATCGATTGACACCTTATTCATCAAAATCGGATGTATAGTTTAGGCGCTACGGAGGAACATACGTAAGTACAAACATACATTTACTGCTAAAATCATAACCCTTCCTTTTGGCTTCGCCGTAGTAGGCTTAAAAAAACTGTTTGCAGAAATGCTTATACGATCTTCTTCGTGTTTTTACAAGAACTTCTTTTGTTTTTAGGGTTCCGTAGCCAAATGGCAAAAAACGGAACCCTTATAGATTCGTCATGTCCGTCTGTCTGTCTGTCTGTCCGTCCGTATGTCACAGCCACTTTTTTTCGAAACTATAAGAACTATGCTGTTGAAACTTGGTAAGTAGGTATATTATGTGAAACGCATTAAGATTTTCTCACAAAAATAGAAAAAAAAACAATAAATTTTGGGGGTTCCCATACTTGAAACTGAAACTAAAAATATTTTTTTCATCAAACCCATACGTGTACCTACTATGGATAGGTCTTCAAAAACGGTATAGAGGTTTCTAATATCATTTTTTTCTAAACTGAATAGTTTGCGCGAGAGACACTTCCAAAGTGGTAAAATGTGCCCCCCCCCCCCCTGTAACCTCTAAAATAAGAGATGGATAAAACTAAAAAAAAATATGATTTATATTACCATGTAAACTACCACCGAAAATTGGTTTGAACGAGATCTAGTAAGTAGTTTTTTTTAAATACGTCATAAATCGTAAACCACTATTTACCAAGTACGGAACCCTTCATGCGCGAGTAAGACTCGCATTTGGCCGGTTTTTTTTTTAACGCTTACCTGAAAACGTCTAGATCTTGACGAGGTCGGTGTTACCGTTGAGTTTGTATTCTGTGAAGATTACTTTCTTTAAAAATACCTTGAAAATATAACATCGCAACTCCAGTGTACCCCAAAGGCGTAGGCAGAGATGTTGTCATTCCTACTTAAGCAAGTAAAGTTCACCGAAAATTAATACAGGGACCAAGAAAGCCTTTTAACTGAAGTTGTATAAGATTAATGGTTACATTCTCAATATATAACCTGTATTATTCGAAATGAGACAAATGTTCAAAGTTTTAACAGGATTCCAAGAAATACGTTGCTTTTAACGCTTTATAAACGATTTGACCTCTTGAGACAATACTGTCTTCGGAGAACAATAAAAGCTGCTCAAAGATAAATCCACAAAAAATTAAAACGTCACTTAAGTTAAATTTTTAATATCTTAACGATTTAAAATTAAAAACCTCTACTTTTGCGTGTTATAGAACGTAGGTAGTGTTCTATAGAGTTGATTTCAATGCGCGTTTTTAATCATTTTTTTTTCATTCAATATTAAGGCATATATGTTATGTTTGTAGTTATTAAAATTTAAGTTTATATAGGTCATAATTTAGGTATACGTTTGCTCTAAGGAATACCTACATCCCAACCCAATATTTCATCTTCTACATTCAGATTAGGTTACCTATCTATATTTCGTTTTAGACTGGTGAACTTTGCCTGCATTAGAATTTTCCTTTTTAAATGCCTTCCAATGCTTTAGTGCCGTAAAACGGTTACTTTCTTAAGCATACTCCTTAAGGCTCCTAGGTTAAAAGGTATGACAAAAATATATTTATTATTGATTCATGTACATTATTTGTGAAACATGGTTTCTTCTTGTCACTAATAAAAAATATTTTTCTTTAAAAAATAAGTTACAACACGATATTTTTTCGCTACTTTAGGATACTCCTCCAAATCGACTTGGGTGTTTAAAACAATTTTTACACAGAAAAAATGATAGTTAGAATTTCTTCATAACTGAAATAGCATTAAGTGAATCAAAGAATATTTTGCAAACCAAACTACCCAAAAGGAGATTCAATATTTATATTCTGGCTCCGAGCGGGTGTACGGCCAGTATTGCATTAACATTGGGGAAATACGCCTTAATCCGCCTGAATCCACATACCTCTCGCGTAGCTAGCATAGATCCAAATCAAAAAGATCCAAAATGTTCATACGCCAACTAGATACCTAAATAGTCATCCATCATCATCATCAGCCTTATAATGTTCCCACTGCTGGGACACAGGCATCCTCTCTGTGGAAGAGGTAATGTGTCTTTGAATTTTTGGTTCTAGAATATTTTCCGGTTTCCTCACAATGTTTTCCTTCACTGTTTTAAGAGCAGTGGTGATGAAATAATTTACACATAGTAAAGCGCCTACCTGGGTTCGAACTCATGACCTACGCCAAGAAAGTCGGGCCCGTTACCACTGGGCCACCACTGCTCTAGTCATTACTTGACATGTATTTTATGTATCCTTTTTTGGATCTTCCTTTTTTGTGAAGTCGGTTAGTAAAGAAAGAAAGAAAGAAAGAAAAATATTTATTTGTGACCCACACAGGAGACACGAGAAATAAGCATACAATTAAACAATAATAAAATAAAAACCCCGTGTGAGACCAAAAAGGCTCGTATCTCAGCAAACAAAAACATGAAATATACTTTTAGTTTTCAACCCAAAGTATTATAACAAAATAATTCTAAATAGCACTATGTACATTAACTTTTCTAATTAGTTAGTACAGCACATGTTTGAAACAGGGAGTTGTCGGTTACTTGTCAATTTTAGGGACACAGTAGCATGCCCATACTTGTCAAAAACAGTCCAGAATGTCCCTTGTGGCCTAGTTCGGGTAATTATAAGTATATTCACGTAATCAATTTTCGTTTGGTGACAAAGTATTTAGGGCAGATGGTTTTAGAGTAATTGGTTCTGTTTCATGGGTTACTTGTTATTTAATTAGAGTTTCCCTTCATCAATAATACGGGTAAGGACAGAAAGACAAAGACAAAAAATCTTTATTTCAACTAGGCCATTAAGCGGCTCTTTTAAAGTTAATAATAATTCATTCTACCGTCCAATCGGAAAAGTAGCTTGTTATGGAGAAGAACAGATCAAAAACTCCACAAATACTCATTAAAAAAAAGTGCGTACATCATTTATATACATACATAAATTCATATATACTTGAGGACGATGCACCCAGCACTACTATACTACAAGCACTTAACAGGTAAATTCTTTCATTTGATAAATAGGAACATGGTTCTCACATACTTACAAATATTGCTAGCATAGGTAAATTACCTAATTCAACAACAACGGAACAGTGTGCGAGTCAATTTCTTAAACAAAAAGAGAAGAAAAATAAAAAGAAAGCATTTCTATGATTATGAATATAATATAAATTAACAAGTTTGATTTTGTCTACACTAAAGATTGCCCTATGGAGCAGTACGAGCATGTTTCCAAGTATTCTTATCTTGAATATAATCATCTAAGAAGGGTTATTTGAAATTATGAATTAATAGATAGATTATCTGCTTCGTTGGTTTAGTGGTCGTAAGCTGTACTGCTGAGGTCCTGGATTCGTTGCCCGTGTCGGGCAAAGTGTTATTGGGTTTTTCCATCTGGAATTTCTCAGTAGCAGCCCGGAGCCAGGATTAGTGCCCGGATGGTACTAAGCTCGTCGCCTATTGCGTGGGCCTTAAGGATAACTGGTGAAGTGTGTTGTACTACAGGTGCATTTCTGCCATCGACCACATAGATTTCTTCCCATACCTTTGGGGGATACAGGTATGATCTTGCGTTTGTTTTAGTATTTAATTTGATTTCGTAATGTCTGCAATTTGAGTTGCTATGTCCAAAACATCACACACACATCAAAAGAGAATTTGGCGATTAATTTCTTTACAGGATTCAATACAGATGAATAATTTCTCTACGGGCCGATTTTTCAACATTCATATCTTTTACCTGAGGAATACAAATGAAGTTTTGACAGCTTTTCTATAAAAAATGTATGTACATAGCAGACATATTTATTGCACATTTATAAAAAAACTGACATTTGAAAATAAGCCCTAAGACTAGTGTACGTAGTCTTGTTTTGATGGATTAATATGAATTATATAATATGAACATGAATTCATTGTAGATTCATGTTTGTAAATCTAACACTAATAAGAGGTATCGCAGGGGAACCAAACCGCATTAGGCCTGCGAGGTGGATTACGGCCCATACCCTCTCACAGAGAGGACCCCTGTGTCCCAGCAGTGGGAACATTAAAAAGGCTGATGATGATGATGATAAAGTGGTATCGATAGAAAGCTGAAATAACCGTTGTAGTTACAGAAATATTATAGCCAATGTCAGCCATCTTGAAAATGCGTACAGATGTCACATACTAAGCAAGACAGTGAGCCAGTCTAGCGATCGCGTAACCAACTTGTGTCACATAGAATCTACGTCATTGTTCTTAGTATGGCTTCAAATTCAGTTGCGGATGCAAAACATACTGAAATAAACACGGCAACATCTTTTTGCATCTACATATAGTGCCGCTTTGTTTCATCTAGATTCGAGATAGCTTGCAATGTCGCCAACAACATCTGTTAAAATCGCACACGATATCGACGAGGGAAATTGAAGCGATAGTGAAGTGGTTACATATTAAATTTCCATAGATTTTAAATAGCAAATGAATCCGTTCGGCAGGCTTATTACGTATATTTTGCAAGAGCATAACGATAGCGAGTTTTGCGCAATAATTGCTCTTCAATACAAAAGTTATAGAGTTGTTGGCGGCTTTTTTTAAAATAAGTCCATTTGGCAAACCGCGAGCGATTAGCAAACGATTGTGTAGGACCTACTATACCTACACTGCAGGTAATGCCGACTTTTATGACATAAAGCGTTTGATCGCTATCGTTTTGCTATTGCAAACGATACGTAATAAGCCTGCGGATCTGCTCTCACCCCGCATAGCCAATCAGCAACCATGCAAATATGACATTTGACTGCGTCATGGTTGTTTCAATTTCCTTTGACACGTTTTAGAATGCGCTTCGATACGTCCAAACTGGTGCCGGTTGGTGTAATTGTACTTAGGAATTTGGTTCTGTACCGTTGGGTGAGTCACTTATATCCGTGTGACTGGCTCTTTCTATACCAAAATGTACCATGAAAAAACCTGTCACACGGATGCGTGTAACCTTATCATCATCATGATAATCAGTCTACTACGACCCACTGCTGCGACACAGGCCTCTTCTTTAAAAAATAAAATGGGGAGGGTGCTGACTCCTGTCAAACAGGTCCACCTAGTTCGGCAGCCTAATTGTGTAAGTGTGCAATCTGTTTCTTTCCCAAAAACGACTTTTCGCAATACAAAATGTCGATTTTGGGAAAGAAACAGATTTTTTCCTTTGCCGAATTCACTTACACAATTAGGCTGCGGGAGTCAGAGAGTTCAAAATTACTGTAACCAATCTTTATGTCTATAAATATTTTTTTGATTTCATTTGATTCTTTACGAGACGGATTTATTTTGGTCCACTCACGATTTACTCCGCTGTAATAATGTTTTGTTTCATTTGTTTTGTAAAAATTGAAACTTAGAAAGACTTTTTTTATAATTTTCTTTCATTGGTTTCACATTCACTCTAAAAAGCCTGGAATCGGTAAAGAGACTGCAGGCTATTCTTATAGCTTTTGTAAATATTAAAGCAGTTTTCGGCCGGCAGTATCCGAGATAATTTTAGCTTGACAACAACGTTTTAATTTTCTATAAATAACTAAGGGATGCTTTAAACAAGAGCTCCCATTTTAATACAGCCATATTAAGGTTATATTGGGAACGATACAATAATAACAGTTTTGACTCTGTCGATCTTCCTCAGTCACTTATTTAATAAAACGAATATTATCCCAACATTAATGTGACTAATTGTCAAACGAGCGTGACAGCTCTGATTGGTTGATTACATTTCCAACAGTCAATAGCATCAATTAACTTTTGTATAAAACATGAACAGATTTATTTTTTTAACAACAGTTAGTGACGACTAATAGAAAAGTGTGAATGAGAGAAGTCATGTTGCGTCAACCGCAAATGAATTGGGAAATAGAAAACAACTTTTCCCAACTACATTAGGGTCGGCTTCCAGTCTTACCGGATTCACCTGAGTACCAGTGTTTAACATGAAGCGACTGCCTATCTGACCTCCACAACCCAGTAACGGCTAACACGGTAACCTTGGCAAGACCGGTGTCAGATCTCAAGCTTCTGACTACTCGTAAAGACTGTCAAAGATCTTCAAATGACAGCCGGGACCAACGGCTTAACGTGCTTTCCGAGGCACGGAGGAAACTCGGTATGTTGAAATGGTCACCCATCCACGGACCGACCTCGACAAGCGTTGCTTAAGCTTGAAGATCGACCCGTGGGGCTGCTGTTATTTAGCCACGAGCTTCTATATAGTCCAATATAGACTTCTACATCAACAGCCTTTTTTTAATTTTCCCACTGCTGGGACTCAGGCCTCCTCTTATAGAGGGAGTGGGATATAATCTACCACGCGGGCCTAATGCGGATTGGTAGATGTCACATGTCTTCGAATTTTTGGTTCTAAGACATGCCGGTTTCCTCACGATGTTTTCCTTCACCGTTTTGAGAGCAGTGGTGATGAAATAAATTACACAACGTGGGGCGCCTGCTCGGTTTCGAAGCCATGACTGACAACCGCGCTGCAATGCGCCACCATTGCTCCAACGTTACTGCGGGATATGGATAAGGGAACAATAATGATGACTCATATTTACCTCGTAAAAGGCGTAACCCAAAACATACCGAATCATTCTTCAGCAGAAAAAAAGATTATCCCACAAAAATATATGGTAATTTCCCTTGTTGACCGACAATTTGTAACGTTTACTGGTTCCTCTTAATTTGCGCGGGAAGACAAATACAATTGTGTTGTCTATTCCCAATTGGACTTAGGGAAATAATTTGTTACCGGAAATTCCTCTTTATTTGTTCTAGAAACCTCTTGGGGTGTTCACTGACCATAAAATTGGGGTTATAAAGAGTGGTTTTAATTGCCCACCTACATTTATGAACTGTATTTTGTTTGAATGAAACGTGTATTTTAAATACACAAATGAGTAAAAACTTTGTAGGTGTTTTGATGCTTGAAATTAAACTCATTCAATTGTTATGTTATTCGGTTACCTTTCTATAACGGTGATAAGTTATTCATGAAATACCTACAAAACAATTTTTACCCACTAAAAAAACGGTGGAGGTTCTCTAAGGTTTTGTTTGTTTATTTGTTTTTTAAAAAACGTTGCCCCACACTGGGAATTTCTTCCTGTATCGTGGGTGCGTTTACAAACATTTCAACTCACATACACAACACCCAGAGCCGGAACAACTATCTGTAGGCAAGGTATGCAATATATATAGAAATATTTGCTTCTAACACGCCACACAATATGACTAATATTAATAATCTGTCGTCGAAATTTGACATCTGACGTCCTACTGTCTACTGAGACAGTTACTGAAATACTGATTTAAGACCGTGTGTCCCGGTTTACTGCCAGAATTTAGGTAGGTGGGTACTGTCTGTGAAAGATTATGGGATTTGGAAATTGGAGTTAATTATTTAATATCATACATAGAGCAATACAGTCCTAGAATCATCATTAAACTAGGTTCTTAAACAAACTATTTCGTGGTAGATAAAATATTTTGCTAGCATTAAATCTTTATTGCACACCAAAACAATACATCTACACCAATGGTATTCAAATAAACAGATATGTTATAAGTGCGCGCATTGTAAAGACTCGAATAGGACACAATTGTGACCTTTAGTCTTTAGTTTATGTCACGCATGGCGAAGAGCGATAGGCTTCGTTGAAACAAAAACAAAATAAAAAAATGCCATCGTGTGTGTTTAGAAAGTGTACCAATTATGATACCAAATTAAATAAAACAGAAGGGCTCTCATACCATAATGTAAGTGCCTCAATTTAATAATTTATTTCAATTTTTTTTCCTAATATTCTGATATTTGGAGGTTGGAAAAAAAAACATTGGTGGTCAGAATAATGTTTGTTTACATTCACACGCAAGTTACAAACACTAGCTGTCTCTTTTTTTCTTGTTGGTTTTATCAAGCCATCCCTTTCGACTTGTAGTGAAATGTCAGACGAATGAAGAGTGTGTATGTGTGCTGCCGCTGCTGTGCGGAACACTTTTTCAATTGTTTTGTGAGTGTATAACGTATCTGTTTATTTGAATATCATTGATCTACACAAAGTGAAAAGAATATTCATGTACAAAATAAATAATTATAATTTAATTAATGATTAAATAAATGCCACACCCCTGCCATTTTATGGCCGTTTAGTTCAACAATGGTCGGGCAGGGGCCGGTAGTCCTCCTTGTTTTGGGCAATCGATCCACTAAACCTACAAAATCCATAGTCCAATACATTTTTCTCCAATTTGCAATAGTCCTGCAACAACCGGGGATTGTCTTTGGGTGCAGTTGCGTAGTGCATACAGGATAATCTTCGTTTGGTGTCACATTTCCTGATACATGCCTAACGGAGCCACTACGAGTTGGCTTCGGCTCCTCGCACGCCTTTCAAAGGACCGGGACCCTAAGGTCCTGAGACACAAAAAAAAATGTTTTCAATATAATAACCAAATTGTTGCCTCAATTATTGCACTGTTGAATTTTTTACTCTCAGCGCTGAGGTTAACGTTGAAAATCAAGACGTGCGTTTTTATTTAGGTGTCGCATAATGTCAGTAAAAAAATACATAATTCATTCATACATAACATAACACTACTACCTCTCCCATCTACTTAAAACTAAACCAAAGACAAATCATATTAAACAAAGACGTAACATTCAAATAAATGGAGGGAAATAATGTAAAATGTCAGAAAGTTCGCGCCATTAGTATTGAAGGCGGGATCCTGATTGGCCAGTAGGCCATCTATATTCATGTGGCGTTAACAGGGCAAGACTTACTCCAACACCAATGAACTTTAGCCGAGGATTTGTCAGAAAGTTAGGTCAGAAGGTCCACTATGTCTTTCAGACAGCCTCACTGAATGGTTACAAGAATATCGCTGCCTTTACCTTGTAGCAACGCATTAATTAAACGCCGAATGCGATCATTCTTATGACAAAATGATCAAAGATCCTGTAGCCAACTTTTAGATATGACCCATACATAGATGACAAGTAGCACTTGACGAGGTCGGTCCGTTGATGGGTGATCATTTCAACGTACCGATTTTCCTCCGTGCCTCGGAAAGCACGTTAAGCCGTTGGTCCCGGCTGTCATTTGAAGATCTTTGACAATCGATACGGGTAGTCAGAAGCTTGAGATTTGGCACCGGTCTTGCCAAGGGGTACCGTGTTACCCAGTTACTGGGTTGTGGAGGTCAGATAAGCAGTCGCTCCATGTAGAACACTGGTACTCAGCTAAATCCGGTAAGACTGTAAGCCGACTCCAATATAGTTGGGAAAAGGCTAGGCAGATTGATGGATAATACCCATGAATTTTCCTCTGAAGAATATGACAGGGCTGAAGGGCAGAATGTTTCATATTTCGGATTTCGTTGGCAACTGTAAATTAAACCTTCTGAATAACATTTCTCATCTGAGACAATTTTCTTCTCCGTATTTACATAACTTCCCGTTTACAATATCTCAACTTGTGTCCTATGAAACTAGAAAGAGAAATATTGCTCTGTGGAAATGCAACGAATAAAAATTGTATATAAGTAAAATTGTACCTTTGACTTTGTCTTCATTTAACTTGACGGGAATGTATGTAATAATGTATCATTTTATCCAGACGAGCTCTTTGTGCTTCAGGGTATGTTCACGCTTCTCATTTAATTTTCATTTCGTTGAAGAAATTTAAATGTAAACAATACCAGGCAAGTGCGTGTCGGACTTCGCACACTTAGGGTTCCATACCAAACCGCAAAATCAAGTTAGTTGTAATAGAAAAAAAACCGGCCAAGTGCGAGTCGGACTCGCTCACGAAGGGTTCCGTACTTGGTAAACTGTGGTTTACGATTTATGACGTATTAAAAAAAAACTACATACTAGATTTCGTTCAAACCAATTCTCGGTGGAAGTTTACATAGTAATGTACATCATATATTTTTTTTAGTTTTATCATTCTCTTATTTTAGAAGTTACAGGGGGGGGGGGGGACACATTTTACCACCTTGGAAGTGTCTCTCTCGCAAACTATTCACTTTATAAAAAAATGATATTAAAAACCTCAATATCATTTTTGAAGACCTATTCATAGATACCCCACACGTATTGGGTTCAATGAAAAAAAAAATTTTTAGTTTCAGTTTCAAGTATGGGAATCCCCAAAATTTATTGTTTTTTTGTCTATTTTTAGGTAAAAATCTTAATGCGGTTCACAGAATACATCTACTTACCAAGTTTCAACAGCATAGTTCTTAAGGTTTCGGAAAAAAGTGGCTACGGAACCCTAAAAATGGAGGCATTTCAATTTCATAGGTCAATGGGAATTTAAAAAAATCATCGGAACAATTTTTTTTTAAAGCCGCCTTTGGTGGCTTCTCATTCCTTTGTTATTCATTATTTTTTTAAGCAAAAGATACAGTATTTATCTACGATACTGATACGATACTATGTATCTCTCAACGAGGTCTAAACAACGACATCACACTCAATGGGGTAGGTCATTGTTTGTGTGTTGTTGTTTTTTTTTCGCTCCCCCCCTTTATCTGTATGGGAAGCATCCTTAAAAATTACAATTTGCATGGCTTTGGCCCAACAAGACGATTATACTGTAAAAATTGAAGACTGTAGCTCCTACCGTTTGGCTGTAAAAGCTGTGGGACAGACGTCAGACATGCAGACAGACAGACACGTGAGTGATATCTATAGTGCTCCGTTTGGACCCATCAGGTACGGATCCCTAAAAAGTAGGTTCTAAATCAGACTGTACTATCCTTGCATAAATAATCTTATCCATAAAGAAAAAAAGTTAGACAGGTACTTTATTATATTTATCTTTATAATTACTGTTCAAATGTTATCTGACAAAGAACTGAATTTCATGTTTTGTCGTATTTGGTTTGTACTTATCAGCAGCAGGTCTTATCGCACACAATTTATGAAAGGAAATCGATATTGACTGCACTTATAATTTCCCTTAGGAGTTGGTCAACTTCAACTTCAGGAATTAGAATTTTAGTGGACAGTGTACACTGCACCGTAAGCTATTTATCTACCGAGTATTGAGTTTTAAGAATCCATGGCTTCCCAGCAAACACAACTCTGTTACTCCTTTTTCCTCCTTATCTTCGATCTTTCCAGTATCTACATCACAATTCCCAGAAAGATAAACAGCTTTGTTCAATTTCTATTCAACTTTGAAATTGGGAGAAAGAAAACTTTGTCCCCCCCTGAACCGTTTTAAATTCTTTTAAGTTGTTGTCTTTTAACTTTGGACGCTTTTTCCTTGTGATATCTTTCGGCTAATCGCTTGCGGTTCGGTAATTTATTTTCGTGGATTTAGAAATTTATCTTTGTTTTAAATTAGTAAGATGTCGTCTCACTTTTGTATAGGTAATAGTTTTAACACAAGGTGAGATTTCAAGTCACGTTGTTATGCAGATAAATAAATATCGAAACCCTAGCTGATGGTTTCTTCAGATAGATAAGTTAGTCAGCTCCTTTTACATTCATCCAAGAACATCCCTGTCTTCTGACTACGAGTAAACAAACTCTTTGGCATTGCAAGTGACTTTACCTAAAGATTTGGATTCTCGACGTTCATTTGTTTAATCGATCTTATCCTATAACAATGCATGGAATTAAAAAGTACTATAGATCTTTTGTGCCTTTAACCCAACTCAGGGAAGTCTTGTTTTAATACAGAAACATAATTATTTAAATGAACATAACTCGTTGTCAGATCACGAAAGAGTTCATTAGTGTGTAATTTGCGGCGGCTGGCGGGACAGGGAGCGATAAAATCCGAATCATTGAACGATTAGTGCCGTACCTCTGATATATCGTACTACGTGTATCGGTGCTGTTACAATGAACGAGGGAGTAATGAACTGTTGTTACTGTCTGTGAGCTGGGGTTTTATATTTTAACTCCTCTTTTCCCTTCTCGCACGTTATGAGGAAATGCGGACGCAGACATCCGACTGATTTTCCTAAGTAAAAAGACAAATCTCGAAGAGAGAGTCAAAGCTCTCGCCTATTTGCTCCTCCAATATTGGACCAATAAAAGATATCCCGTTAACTGAAAAAGACAGATATATACTATGCCATAATGATACATTATCTTTAGAAGCACTAGAACCCTCAAAAAATGTTCAAAATTAAGCTATCAACGGAGGCCTGTTGTACAAATTTGACAACTATACATGAATAAAAGAAAATCATAGGGCCATAGTATATATATCTTTATTTCCAGTTTATTGAATATCTCTTAAATTGGTCTAATATTGGAGGAGAAAATAAGCGAGAGCCAAACCTCAAATTATGACTTTTTACAAAGGAAATTCAGTCGGCGCTCCCTGTCCATATTTCCTCTTAAGGTTGAACTAGTCAACGGCACGAACTATTAGGGGGCGGAGTTAAAATATTTTCTGTCTCATCCGACATCACGCACGAAAGAGATAGACGCTGTGATGAGCAGTAAGAAGCTATCTCGCATACGTATACACACTCATAACGCTGTGTGACGCATACATGCGCAATTTCATTGAAGAGCGCCGACAGCGGTGTGTGTGCGGTGTCATCGCCGCCGCCCGGTGCGGTGGCGCGAATGCAATTCATGTTATGACAACATAAACTCATACAAATAGATGTTAGAACTTAGGATTCTCACTGTGTGTAACGTAATTAGAAGGCACTCAATTTACTTGTTACTATGCACCTATACTTACCCGCGACTATGCCAACTTGACAATAAAATCTTTTGCGAAAATGTAAATTTACTTATGTATTGTTGTTATCAACACGTAATTTTATTGATTTGTCTTCTAAATTATTTTTGGCGGCGGCGACGACCGCGCAGCGGGAGCAACTTGCCGCTAGCGCGCTTATTGAACCTTATGCCCTTAGTTATAAGAATGAAAATTGTTCGAGCGCCAAGTCGGTAGATTTTACGTCGGCAGAGCGGGGCGCCAGGGCTTTGCTGACTGTAGGTATCGTACCAGCGCGTGCGGAAAGCTAGGCTCTATACGCACGGGTGTAGGTCATGTTTTTATATTTTATTGCAGGTGGTGCAAAAATTACAATGTATGTTAAATAGGTATTTACTTACCTTAGCCACAGATTACTAAATAGTTACTTCGTAACCTTAGCTAGTTAGCTATAACCTATAGGCGACACCCCATAAGTAGGAGGTATTCATACCAGCCAGAGTCAGGATAACTGCTTTTTCGACAGCGCCAATTTGATGTGAGACTTGTTTTCTAGGTACTTAGGTTCATCAAATAAAAAATAATGTTATTTTGTAAATTGTTTATTGATTGTTTGTTTACACCCAAGTACAATAGTTTTGTTAGTTACAACAGGTTGGAAATATTCTCTTTGTTATCACAATACAAAGAAATATTCTCTTTGTTCTTAGAGGTGTGCTCCAAATGATTCAAAGAAATAAAACTTACACATTTTTCTCCCTTTTACTTTGCACTTCTTTGTGCGAGCGACACTTGCCCATAGGCTGGTATTTTTGCCCATACGCTTATCCTTATTTGGCTCTGTAACACAAAAGATTATTCTGTATGTTAGTTTTATATAGGTAGTTCTTATTATTCTGTAAGAAATCAAACCTAACTTAGGTTAGGCTATCTTAGGTATTATAGTATATTTAATACTATAATACCTAAGATAGCAAAATTAGGTACTTACTACTATTTTATTTAGTACGTTTCAAATAAGAATAGGAACCGCAATGATTTTTAGCAATTTATAACCAACCAAAATTCAAATTATTTTTAATTTAAAGTTGTTTGTATAACAAACAAACAACTTTTTTGCTGCTTTACCTAACTGGTTCGATTCGATAGCTATGACGTCACATTATGGCGCGAAGGCCGTCCTATTCTTAGTTGAAACGCATAGTAGTAGGCATCTAGGTAGGTACTAGGTACTATTTCATGTCATAAAGTAACAGTAAGTAACTTCGGGTGGTCGAGCCGAGCTTGTGAGTGTCGGCGCGCATAGTAGGTAAAAAAATTGCTTCCTTTTGTTTTTGTCCGCCGCTGACGCCGAGCCGATATAACAGATAGGTATCTACATAATTATGAACTTTCGATTTATGTAGGCACGACTATTGAAAATCGTAAAACTACTCTAATTGGCATCTAATAACCTAAATACCTATATAATTCTATGTAAGTGAACAAATATAGTACAACAGAACTCTTCAATAAACAGCGGCAAATCTCTCGGGATTGCTGCAACCGTACCTATACAAAGAAAAGAAAGAAAAATATTTATTGAGACAAGCCGGTACGCTCCAAAGGGGTACGCATATATACAGTTCACCCTGGTAGGTACACTTTCATTGCACCAGGTATGTTAGTTTTATGTTATTCAGGTAATCTAATCAAGCATGAATTTGAGCATTATAGGCTCAGATTTTCTCTTATCTGAGACTATAGGTATGAAATTGCTCTTTATGTACCAGAACTAAAATTAGAAAAATAAAAAACGAAGAAACAAAAACAAGAACACAGATTTCCGAAATTGAAGTTTGTACCTAGTGTTTTTATTTGGAAGTCGGTAGTATTTATTAGTAAAAAAGATTAACTAAATAAAGATGAAGATAGGTATACCTAAACTCCATTTGCGATAACAATAGACATTTAAATTAGCCCATTTTACAGCCCGTTCAACCGATTTTGACTTCTATTGCGTTTGTGATACGACAAAATATGGTACCTGTAGTAAACAATTGGTTTTGGTAACAGGTTTATGCTTTTTATGTCATCCTTATGTTTACGGGATAAAACTCAAAATCGGTTGAACGGACTGTAAAAAGATTTGGAAACATGTGTAATGTTATTTCAAATAATGGAGTATAGTAGTTTATAATTCTAAAATTTTATAAATGCGCGTGAAACATTACAAATACAAGTCTGTGTTTAGGTATAAAAGTCATGTCAAGCGCCCTCATGAATTGTACAAACTAAATTCGATAAAAGATTCAACTTACCCATTGTTACTTGAATTGCTGAAAATATCTTCAATTCACTTCACTGACGCAACAAGTTCAAATTCAAACGCTATGTAAATCACTATGAAATCAGAATCCTAAGTCCAAACCCAGGGTCAGTAAAAAATAAATATTATACGAATTCGTTATCGCCGATATCACAATATCAGTTACCTTTATACACAGCACGCGCGTAATTACGGTGACGTATGCAGCAGCCTATAGTAGAGGCCCTGCGGGGCATAAGGGTGCGGGCGCCGGGCGGCAGCTAAACTAGTGAGCGTGTGTGTGTGTAGGTGTCTACGCGCCGCACGCGCCACCCCTCCGCCCCACTGACCGGGGAGGAAATTTGTAGCGAGATGCATGATGATTTAGAACGAAAACGAGCGCGCAAAATTTTATAAACAGACCTTTGGGAGTCTAGATATCATACAAAAACGACTAAATGTATCTGTTCAAAATAAAATTATTTGCATTGTTGAACTACTAATCTATCCCTGTATGGAGCCCGTTTTTTAATTTTCTGTCTTCTTATGGTATTTATTTGCGCCCAAAGATGCGGTAAAATTAGTGCCGAAATAAGGAACTTTCGACGCTCATAACTTTTAAATGCTTTTTTATTTTAGTTTTTTGGTTCCATACAGGACTAGATAATGATGAGACAAATTGATATCATTTTTTATTTTGAACGTACATCGTCAAACAGTGGAGTAATCTCTAGACTACGTTTGTATGGAAGAATTTTGGACTAGTGTACCCTTAAGCATTTATTTCGGCCCGGCTCTCATATGTAGATACAGTTAGGTAGATGTTTGGGAAGATTGTGTCACAAAATCTGACATGACCGTGTCATGTAACCCGGTAAATTGATATTCAGTTGCATCCGGTTAGACTTCAAGCTGATCCCAAAAATCTTGGGAAATGGCTACTTCGAAAGTTTTTGAATAATGAAATATGAGTTAATGAGTTACTGCTTTTGTGAAATACAAGTAATGATATATTAACTCTATCACGGGATCTCATTGCTAAGAAAGAAAATACTGGTTCAAATAAATCTGACTAGATGGCGCGCGATATGTACACACAATTCAATAGAATTGTGTGTAAAATTAATGTTTTTTGGAACTGAACATAAAAATTTTATGTTCTTGGTTTATCAACTCTCTTAAGTACTAAATTATGGAATATTGGGCTCTTAATTCACATTTCAAAGATTATTTGAACGGATCATTTAAAATTGATGCCAATAGATGGCGCATTTTTAAATTTCTGATGCATTACACTTGATTGTTAAAATTTGAATTGTAACACATTTTGGTGCAAAAACACTGTAAAAACGTGCAAAAAAATACTATAAAACGAACCTTCACTGTATTTAAAGAAAAATATTCACGAACCTAGTAACTAAACCCTTTTACTTGCAAGTCGCTGCTAACACCATCTATTGCCGTGAAACAAGATAGAAGGCGATTTATGTACTTACAAAAATAACAAGATTAATCAGATGAAAAAGTTAGTTAGTTACGTCAGCACGGTTTCTTTGTATGGGATGAGGCATCTGTATGCTAGTATTATATTAACTGTGACTCTGGAAAACATGCCATACTTATTAAGTTTCGCAAACGAGGTTGAGTAACTATATTTTACTGTAGAAGTTCTCATTTTATTTTTCGACAAAGCGAGTCTGATTGAGAAAAAGTTCATTTACTTTTAAACGAATGCAAGTTACATTGGTAGGTACTATTATTTTTTACTGAGAATCGAGATTGCAATAACATTTTTTGGGCCGTTACAGGATGATTGTGTACTCGATATTTTGACATTTATATTGCAGCCCTATTTTTTGAAAGAAGAAAACTAAGAGCAGGAAAGTGATGTTATTAATATCAGGATAAATCTATATAAATAAAAATCAATGCCACTTTTCGTTGTTATTTTATAACTCAAGAACGGGCTCACCTATCCAAACCAAATGTTTAAGCTTTGTTCGGACTATTTAGTAGATGGTTTATGTGAAGAAAAAAAAAAAAAGAAAAAAAATGAATCTTAGGGTTGGGTAGGGTAGGGTAGTGTAGGGTAGGGTAGGGTAGTGTAGCGTAGGGTAGGGTAGGGTAAGGAAGGTAGTGTAGGGTAGTGTAGAGTAGGGTAGGGTAGTGTAGGTTCGGGTAGGGTAGGGTAGTGTAGGGTAAGTAGTGTAAGGTATAGTAGGTAGGGTAGATAAATGTTTGGTAATAGGGTAGTGTAGGGTAATTAGTGTAAGGTAGGGTAGGTAGGGTAGGTAGGGTAGATAAATGTTTGGTGTTTTTATGGCAAAACAAAGTTTGCCGGGTCAGCTAATAGATCATATTTCCTTTCCCTTAAATCTATCACAAACCAGACATTGCTCCTGCCCTCAGTCAGGGTGAACTATAAATATAAAAGAGTCACACAAAAGGTTAAACGGTCCGTTGCAATATAATGCGATTTAGTTCCGGATATACCGTTAGATTAGCTACGGATTAGGGCTTCGTGTACCGGTTAGGCGTGCTGGTGACACGGGCCGGCGAAGTCCGGCAAACAGTGCATTGTGAGGCAAAATTACGTGCATGCTAGTTAGGTACACATGTAGCAATCTGATTGGATTCTAGTGTGAGATTGGGCACGTAATTAGAGACAGATGTGTACGTGATTTGGTACTGATGTTTCTTATGATCAGTTTTTGATTAGAATGCTAGTACGTACTTCAGTTTGGTACTTGTGTGGGAAGGCCAAACTTGACATTTACATTCACGCTTAAAGGTTTGCATTCTGAAAGTGGTACTCATCGGGTTGGAAAAGGTTTTCGAGTTGACTACTACATCAGCGTTTAATGATACTTGTGCATCCTTGTATTTTTCTTTGGGTCATGAATCTTGTCTAACTTACCACAGTGTCTCAAGACAAAAGTCTATGACCAGTGTGTGTTGCCAGTGATGACATATGTCTCTGAGACGTGGTCGCTTACAATGGGCCTCACCAGAAATGCTACAGTCACTCAAAGGGCAATGGAGAGGGCTATGCTCGGAGTTTCCTTGCGTGATCGAATCAGAAACGTAGAGATCTGAAAGAAAACCAGGGTTACCGACATAGCCCGAAGAATTGCCAAACTTAAGTGGCAGTGGGCAGGGCACATTGCTCGCAGAACAGATAGCCGATGTGGCAGAAAAGTTCTGGAGTTTCGACCGCGAACCGGAAGACGTTGCGTTGGAAGGCCTCCCACCAGGACCGATGACCTGGTGAAGGTTGCGGGACGCACGGGACCGGTCAATGTGGCGATGCTTGGGAGAGGCCTATGTCCAGCAGTAGACGTCTTTCACCTGATATGATGACATGAATCTTGTACTGAAACAGACAAATACTTTGATACTCTCAATAATTTTTTGGAAAATATTTTATAGCAATTTTTCACAGTAAAACAGTCAATATTTCTACATACATACATAAACTCACGTCTTTTTCCAATGGGTGTAGGCAGAAACTACAGAACGCCACCTGCTACTATACTTACTTACTTCTTTACAAAAGAAAGAAAAAAAAATATTTCTTTGTCTTTTTCATACAATATGTCTGTTCCTGAAATACAATTTTCAAATTCTATTTTAAGTATTGAGTACAATGCACTATGCAGGTATCATTAGCGATTACGTTTCGTCTGCTACTGAACACTCAAAATACTCAAATTAGCATTTTCCAGCATTATGCTGCATTCATGCTATTGTCAAGCTCAACCGTTTGGCATTGGCTTTTTGGCTAATTTACGTTTAGTTTTACACGACTGTTTTGGTACCGTCTGAATATTGAATGCCTGTAATACCTTTAGGTGATCTTTTTGTGTTAAATTAGGTTTGATTGTTTTTTGAAGAAGGAGAAGAAAACGAATTTATTCTGGTAGAATTGACAATAACAATTTTACACTAATAAACATACAAGATAAAAGAAACTAGGTAATAATTATAAAACATCCCCGACTTATTGATTTCAATTTAATAGATAATACAATAAAACTGAACTATAACTCTTCTAGTTATTGAGAAGACTCCCGAAATATTATAACTTAATTGAAAAGCCGCCATTTTTGTTTACCTAATCCTGTCAAGTGTCAAGTAGGAACAAAGTTCAACGACTCTTCGCTTGAAGATCTTAATTAATTACTAAGACACACAACCCAACAGAAAAAGAGACATTTTAGTAATTTACAGGAATATTTTATAGAGACAATTTTACAGTGGCTAGGTCATGAGTTTAAATCCGGGCAGCAATGTGACTTTTCGAATTCATATGTACTTTCTAATTTATCTTGGACATCACAGACAACGGTGAAGGAAAACATCTTGAGGAAACCTGAACTTATATAGTTAATGTAAGTCTGAAATAGCCAAGTCAGAGGCCTGTGGGGTTCCCAGAGGCGGCTTAATTAACTCTGACATCAGAGGTGGCCACATCCTCACACAAAAAAGAAAAAAGAAGACAGTTTTACGTATAAAACGTTAGGTACGGTCTACTTTAGGCTCTAGAGCCTAAATAAGAGACATTCTGTCAATGAAAGCGTCGCCTTAGTGATTAGAAAATGTTGTGCAGGCGGAGGATACACCAGATATTGGTCAGCCGATATTATCCGACTGTACAGCATGATTTTCTCCTTGTTTACGTCCTTTTAGTTCGCTTTTGAAGCCTCATAAAACCCTTTATTTTGATACCCCACACAATGGGTTTGGAAGAAAAAAAATTTGGACCCCACAATATAGCTCCCAAAAGCCGCCATTTTTCTATAGTCCAATTTTAATAAAGCCAGTGACACTCGCAGGGTTAAGACGAATCGATTGACGTACGAATCATCAAAATCGATTGACGTACGAATCATCAAAATCGGCCAACGCGTTTGGTCTCTGGAACGCCATATAGGAACAAACATGCATACATAGACTGATAAACACATTACCGTCCTTCGGCAGTCGACGTAAAAAGACAAAAATTATCGGCTCAGTTCGGAAACAGAACGCAACTATTCCATTATACTGCAGTTCCAAAATTATTGAAATTTTGCTCCTCTAAGTCATCATCTGCCTAGCCTTTTTCCCAACTGTTGTTGGGGTCGGCTTCCAGTCTTACCGGATTCAGCTGAGTACTAGTGTTTTACATGGAGCGACTGCCTATCTGACCTCCACAACCCAGTAGCTGGGTAACACAACACCCCTTGGCAAGACTGGTGTCAAATCTCAAGCTTCTGACTACCCGTAACGACTGTCAAAGATCTTCAAGCCTCTAAGTAACAGTCAATATTCAAATTCCGAACGGAAAATCGTTGAAAACAGATGAAAAGCGTTAAAGTTCCGAGTTATCAATGATGTCCTACAGTTGTTATTTTAGGTAGCTTTTCAGTTTGTTTAAGGCTTGGAACCGTCAAGAGTACTTTAATTTGTCTCTGTTCTATTATTAATTACGGAATACTCTGAAGCTTTGAGTAATTGCTAACCTATTTAAGTCTTTTTAAGTACAATAAACAAGTTGACTTGTTTGGGTTTGATCTCTACAAGTTTAGAAGCAAACTTATAAAGGCCACCACCAAAGTGTGTATGAAAATTAACAATTAAGGATTTCCTTTTAATTAGAAAAAAGAAGAGCTCCTTCTTATCTCAGCTCATAATGCCACTATGTTTTTTTTTAAATATTAGATATTTTTCGACAGATTCAGATCGTTTCAGATATATGATATAGGCAAACAAACCAACAATTGATGTCTTTAATGATTACCAAATTATAAGGTTAGATTTGGATTATTATCATTAAGCTGTGAAATAAATTGGTCATAGTAGAATCTTAAATCTTTATGACCTGTTGAATTACATTTTCCATTAAGCTTGTCTTTTTAGAAAAACATGTTGCACAATGTTTTTTTTTCAAACCACCTTTTTTCGTATTTTCTCAGCAAACCCTTCCATTTGATACCCATACCATGGCAGTGCACAAAAAATAACTAGTCCGCCATCTTGGGCCGTCCGCCATATTGGATTTAGAATGACGTCACTTAGCTAACCATGCATTGTCATCCAAACGAAATGCGGATGCAAAATTTCATATTAATCGGTAGAGGATAACTGCTATAAAATTCAGTTGCAAGATTTGACCCGAACACACTTAAATACATACATGCATATATACATACATTGCAAGTTAAATGAAAGCTTGTAAAAACTACTAATTGCCATGTTTTTTACTAGTTTAGGACAGAAAACATATCTTTGTTTTTTCTACCATCTATCATTCTCGAATGTAACAAGATAGTGGGTAGTCGAATGCAAAGTCGTTGTGGGTAGTTACATCCTAGTTTCTAATAGGTACTCATAGGTGGGTACTAGAGGAATCCATTACCATCAGTCATGTTTTACGGCCTTTGAGTGAGTCGTGAAGGCTTTCATGGCCATATGACACGTTACTTCTCCCGTAGATGAAGCATTAGGTACTAACTACAGAATAACGTGCGATGTCAGATTTTTTGCGTTTGGTTATGAAATAGTTATTTATGCTACAAGTGCGGAAGGTAGGTGATTTCCGATGAGTGGCATTTTTATTCACGAGCGAGCGAAGCGAGTGAGTGGATAAATCGACACAAGTCGGAAATCATCTTACGTACGTGTATCATACAATATTTTACTATGCATTGTGCGAGGAAATAAATAAATTAATAAAATGAAATTAATAACATGGCGGGCTTATTCAAGCGCGTTCAGCATATCCACAGATTAACTAATAGTTCCTCGGGCATATCTACTGCGCATGTGCGAATAGCTGCCACATCGTAACGCATTAAGGCACGAGCAAAATATACGTTCTGCCAAACATATTTAATGAATATTTAAAACTAATTTATTGATCAAAATCTAAATCTAGAGTAATTAAAAACTCCTAAAATAAAGTATTAGTTTTATTTTACCTTTTATATGAATGATAATCTGTACATAACTAATTTTTAAAACTTTTCTCAAATAATAAAAACTCTATGCGTCGGGCTGACGTTGGAGTTAAAAATTAAAAAAGTACAGGAAAGTAAAAAGCACTAGTGAAAAAAAGTGACACTTTCCGCACAGTTTGGCTGCTTGGAAAACCGCTCTTTTCGAGGACATGCATTGTAAAATGTGTTTCAACTATTATATTTTAACTAGCACTTCGCCCGCGACTTCGTTTCGTTTCGTCCTTTATTGTTTATTAAGGTTGGTATTTATATTAAGTTCAATGTTTATTAACCCAAGAAATAAGATTTTTCAAACAAAAATAACAACCCCTTTATTATCTTTCTTTTTTTTTTAGTTTCGAAAAACTGATAATAAAAACCTTTACTGTTTATTTATCTTGGTATTCATATCAAGTTCCAAGTTAATGAACTAAAATAAGATTCATCAAAAAAACTTTAACACACCTAAATCGTCTTTTGGGGGTAGTTTAAAAAATAATAATTACAACCTTTATTATTCATTTAGGATAAGATTCTTTTATATAATCTCTTCTTTTATATAAACTTCAACACCCCCTAAATCATCATTTGGGGGTAGTATCGAAAAACTAATACTGACAACCTTTATCATTTACTTAGATTATTATTTGTACCAAGTATCAAGAATTTTGGCCGAAGGAATCACGTTGTTCCATACAAACTTTGACTTCCTTTTTCACCCCCTTAAGGGTAGAATTTTGGATAATTCTTTCTTATCGGATGCTTACGTCATAGAAGGAACACGTCCTCCAAGTTTCAGGTCTCCACGATCAGGGGTTTAGGCTGTACGTTGATCCGTCAGTCAGTCATTCAGGATAAAGCATTTTATATGTATAGATGACCTTACAGAGATTATAAGGGCGTATATAACAATAAATATTGCCTCTTTTTTCGGTTAAATAAGTCTATTCTTCCAAACCTTGCAATTGTATAATGATCAAGTTACTTAGAGTTAGACATATCTTTCAAACGATTTCGAGATGTCGTCCTTTGAACGGTAGCTATACTGTTTTTAGGATTCCGTGGCCAAACGGTAATAACGGGACCCTATTACTCAGTCTGCACTGTCCATTTGTCTGTTTGTCTGTCTCCTGAACCGTGATAGCTAGACAGTTGAAATTTTCACAGATGATGTTGTTCTGTTGCCGCTATAACAACAAATACTAAAAACAGAATAAAATAAATATCTTAGTGGGGCTCCCATACAAAAAACGTGTTTTTTTGCCGTTTAGTTTTCGTGCGCGAGTCCGACTCGCACTTGGCCAGTTTTATTATTAATGTACTTTTAACAGTAGCGTCATAGTTAAGTACTTCCTTGTTAGGAGTCGTAAATAAAACAGCTACCATTATTTCTAGATCTACAGCAATACCAGCAAGATCTGCTCATTTTGTCTGCCCCACAGCTTTTTATCTGCCTTCATGAGCTCTAGAGATTCTGTCAATAAAGATTGTTAAAAGTCCAATATTGGGAATTATAGAGTAACAGTTCTGTATCAAAAGCTGTCGCTGATAATGACCACTTTATTTAGGCCCTTTTATCACCTCCAAAACCTAACCACCCTGTCTCTTTGTCCCCAGCAATGAACTTCTCAATGCAACTGGCAGTAGCGGTGGCAGTGGCAGCTTGCCTCTGCGTGGTGGCCGCAGCACCGGAGGGCAGACTCACTCGCACCAAGCAGCAGCGTCCCACCCGCGGCTTCAAGAACGTCGAGATGATGACCGCTAGGGGCTTCGGCAAGCGCGACAGGCCACACACCAGGGCTGAGCGTGAGTTTTGATTTGAAATAAACATTTCTTGGTCTCGGTCTTTTGGGCTACGGAAAGTCTTGGCTCAGTGTAATTTACCACACATAGAGCTTCATCATCATCTGCCTAGCCTTTTCCCAATTGTTGTAGGGGTCGGCTTCCAGTCTTACCGGATTCAGCTGAGTACTAGTGTTTTACATGGAGCGACTGCCTATCTGACCTCCACAACCCAGTAACTAGATAAATCGATACCCCTTGGCAAGACTGGTGTCAGATCTCAAGCTTCTGATTACCCGTAACGACTGTCAAAGATCTTCAAATGACAGCCGGGACCAACGGCTTAGCGTGCTTTCCGAGGCACGGAGGAAAATCGGTATGTTGAAATGGTCACCATCCACGGACCGACCTCGGCAAGTGTTGCTTAACCTTGATGATCGACCAGTGCGGCTGTTATTATTAAGCAACGAGCTCCTCACACATAGAAATATACAAAAAATTGCGATTTGTGACACGAGCAAAAAGATTACTTCTAGACAAGCGTGTTCACTGTCGACCATCAAGTGAGATAGTGGTCAAAAACGAGCCTATTATGTTAATTAATAATAAAAAAACATGTATTTGAGAAAGTCGAAGGCTTAAAGGACATACTATTTGTTTATTTGATGCCTCAAGAATCGAATCTATGCTCAACTCGCTTCTAACACTCGTATGTTAGAAGCGAGTTGAGCATAGATTCGATTTTTGATATTCGATGCATACATTCTTAAAATATGAATTACTTCGATTCTTTCCTTATCCGTGCCTCGGAAAGCACGTTAAGCCGTTGGTCCCGGCTGTCATTTGAAGATCTTTGACAGTCGTTTCGAGTAGTCAGTAGCTTGAGATCTGACAGCAGTCTTGCCAAGGGGTATCGTGTTACCTAGTTACTGGGTTGTGGAGGTCAGACTAGAAGCCGACCCCAACAAACAATTAGGAAAAGGCTAGGGAGATGATTCTTTCCTTATCCCTGGTGGAATACTAAGCCAAGACAGCCTGGTTGCCCAGAGGACCAAGACGCTGAATTATGTACATATTTGCATATTTAGGTCTAGATTTTTTCTCTTAGTAACTTTATCTATCAAAAATTAAGCCTGGTGTTCACGACATCTAATTAAGATTGGTCGTAACGTTATGAATCGTTCAAAATTAAATAATTTGTTTTAAATTGTTCTCTAAGAGGTCGTGAAAGCCTAAGGCCAGTTTTTCTAGTAATCTAATTTTACTTTTGTTCTCTCTGATAGATGACTAGTTATTTCTTTTTTTATCTAATTCAAAATCACGCTCTTTTATCAAGCAACATGTACTTTTTTTTTAAATCCCACACTAATCTAAATGTTGATACTTATTGTATGTTTAATGCACTTTTATTTCAGGTTTTTGTAAATAGACGTTTGATTCGCACAATTTGTAGAATAGTGATAATGTTATTTACCTTTACTGCACATAATAATTTAGATTGTAAATTGTCGCTAGACACTTTTAGCATTTTCCTAAGTGGTGACGGACAGCCGCGGCGGGTTCACGGACGAGTGCTAACGCGTGCCCGTGTGCCCACCTTAAGCGGCACAGGAGGACACCGTGGAGTTTTAGTGGGTTGGAGTCCCACATAATTGCGCTATCGCCCCGTAGCAGCGCAGTATGCAAAAGCATTTATACAAGATAAAAAAAGTTGATGCAAAGCTTAAGAACAACCCATTTATTCTTAAGTTGGGCATCTCCTGAACGCGTGTAGTACCAAGTATAACAACTACAGTCTTTCTGTAATATAGAATAAATCAGTAGAAAAGTCGTTTTTGTACATAGAAAATGTTGTCATTTTAAAATTGCCACAGTGTTAAAGGATAACCAACAGAACCAGCATTTTTTTGTCTGTTTAGTTGTGCACGCATTGCGTAAAATGTACGAAACCAATATAGATAACTTTTATACATAACAATTTTGCGTAACTTTAAATATTACTTAGTTTTTGTTTAATCGCAATCTGTTCACACTATCAAAATATATATGAATTTAAAGTGTTTAAGAAGTAAAAAATATCACAACACACGCAATTCAGATACTCGGACAGTGGAACTCCATATTCGATAGATGACGTTGTGCTTTTGACGTCATTTTCTGAATGGCGGTGGTAAGATTCTACGCAGAAGAATGACGCTTAAAAAAATTGGTCTGTATGTAGGTATGTAGGTAGGTAGGATAGGGTCCTGTCAACGTTGACGGGACCGAAGCCTCGGGCAACAGTTCCCTACTTTGAAGTTGTGTACTAACCTAATGCAAAAAGTTCATACAATGTCACCAAACACAATTTTGTCATGTTGATAAAATTATTTAAAACTTATCCATCTTTGCCTGTCTCTTTACTTACCTATTAGTTAATGCATTTTGTAATCGAACAGTAATATTGTTGTCGAGTAAAACGTAACATCAGTCGAATTTTGAGTGATTAATGACCTTTCCTACCTTACCCGCTGTGTCATTTGGGAAAGTAAAGGAAAAATAGTGAATGTGTACAACTTTCATCAGTATAAATGTATCGTAGTATGTATGTATTTGTGTATATTTACTTATTTCCCTAACTCTTTGTGTAGATACATGTGTATCTTTGTGATAGAGTCGAAAATGTAATTAAGTAATTACATCATATTTATGTATACCCAATGATATTCAAATAAACAGATATGTTATAAGCGCGCGCATTGTGACGACTCGTATAGGACACAATTGTGACCTTTAGTCTTTAGTTTATGTCACGCATGGCGAAGAGCGATAGGCTTTGTTGAAACAATAACAAAATAAAAAAAATGTCATCATGTGTATTTAGAAAGTATACCAATTATGATACCAAAGTAAATAAAACACAAGGGATCTCATACCATAATGTAAGTACGCAATACACCTCAATTTACAAATTTATTTAAAAAAATCCTAATATTCTGATATTTGGAGGTTAGAAAAAGAAAAAGACATTGGTGGTCAGAATAAGGTTTGTTTACATTCACACGCAAGTGACAAACACTAGCTGTCTTTTTTTTTCTTGTTGGTTTTATCAAGCCATCCCTTTCGACTTGTAGTGAAATGTCAGATGAATGACAAGTGTGTATGTGTGCTGCCGCTGCTGCGCGGAACACTTTTTCAATTGTTTTGAGAGTGTATAACGTATTTGTTTATTTGAATATTATTGTGTATACATAATATGTGTTTACGGGGTATTTATTCCCTTCATGTAAAATATTCCGGTTATACTAGAAGGGGACCCCAACTTAGTTGTAAAAAGGCAGATTGATTATTTTTGTTAGAAACACATTGTTTTCTCGATTTTTCTATTTCCTTCCAAACTTTTACCAGGTTAACACATCCATGAGAAAGTGTTGTATACTAATAAGATTATAATGCATTTTATGAAGTAATTACGAACATTTGGACGTGATGTATGTGAGTTGGAAGGTTGGAACACAATGGTGGGCATCCATCTTCCTTGCCCGCCAACTTATAAGTTGCGCCCGTTGATCGCTAATGGAGCGCATAATTCGTACAGAATAATATATTAGGAACACAGCCCACCTACCTTAACATTCGCCTTTATTGATATTCAAATAGCGACATCAGTAAGACAAGTTTCCGCAACTTTTCACTTGTCATTGTTCATTATGTAAAGTTCCTCTCTCAGTATTCTATCGCGATATTTGCGATTACCATAATCTTTTGACAGTGCAATTGTGCCATTCAAACGTACAATACATGTTCATATTATTTGTTATCGAAGGGTAAATAAGTTTAGTTTAAGGGTCGATCGCGGGCGTCCCAGTGCGCCCGCGGTAGACCTTTTCGCCATACAGTAAACGATAACGAAGCTAAGAATGCTAACATCATTTCTGAAGGGGACGTAGAGCACCAAGCACCGACCACACGCTCGCACCGCGGCACGCCCACCTTTAAGAGTCCCACTGTTGGGATCGCAAGAGATTTCGGTAAAAGAGCTCCGGAGTTAGAAAGCGAAGGTACAACAACGAACCTGATTAAGTTTCCGGCCTCGTATCACTGTGAATGGCAAAAATTACGTCCGAGCCAACGGAATGCCGGACAGTGTAATAGACTTAACACAGTCCAACCGTGTGTAAGGAAATAAAAGCTAAAATCCATTTGGGAATGGTGCGCGAAACCTTTGGACAGGCTCTTTCCGACGTGACGCTTTGCAGGTGTTTGTAAGAGGATTGAAACCTTGTTACTGCTCGATTATGTTCTTGTAGGTTCTCTGCGAAGAACCAACACGTAACTCCTTTACTCAGAGAGAAGTCACGAATAGTATCGACTGGGCTCTCGCTCAAATAAAATGCATTTTCCATTAAAACAAAGTCAGATCTGCATACAAAAACACATTTTTGCAATTTTTCGTTTCTCTCTGAATAAAGGCGCAAGTTTTTCAACTTTAGATGAATGTTCTAACTAAAAGAATTTGAAATGGTACTAAAACATTAAAGTTGAATACTTTCCTTGGTACTCTGTCACTGGAGAATGTTGTCTGTCGAGCTTGTTTATTCGAAACAAAAAGAACTCTGCACCACGTGGACCGGTGTTAGAATTTTCTTTTGTTATTTGCTTTATACGATATACACATACACATACTAACATTTTGAACATTGTCTTACTCCCAATCATACATCAGCAGACCAGGACAGCTACGTACCCCACGCAACCAGGAGATTTAACCCCAAGAGCAACCTCTTGATCGCCCACGACTTTGGAAAAAGGAGTGGTAATGATGATGTTAATGACGAAGGTAAAATATGACGAAACTCTCTCAACGCATCGCTAAAAGAGCTTTCAATAAAAGAAAACAAAATTGTGGATATCGATAAAGATACGATTGTGGACAAAAATAGTCGCTTGCAGTAAATAAAAACAGATAACGCTTCTAATCGCTTTCTATCGGTGATCAAAAATAATATACCACCATGACTTCGCATTTCAACAGAGGAAGAAATTAGAGTGACCAGGGGAACTTTTAGGCCCAACTCAAACGTACTTATCGCGAGGGGTTACGGGAAAAGGGCCCCTATGCCAAAGAACGATCGAGGTATTAGTCCGAGATAATCTCTGATCCAATATTAAAGAAATCACACACTGGTGATTTTTGGGTGTCGTCCGTGGAAAACCGGCTTCAAGCCGCAAAAATGTTATTTATACAACAAATATTCGTATCGATCGAAATAAAGCCTTAGGGGACGGGCCAGACGGCGTATTGGGCCAACATAAACATGCCATACGCTTATTAAAACATGCAAACTTTGACAGAAGTGAAAACATTGAAATAAACAACACACTGGTGCTTCTGTGCGCTTTTTCAAGGGATGTGTCATGTGAATTTGTGAGCGCAAAAATACGGCATTGTTACGGATAACAAGTACGATCAGTTTTTTTTAGTTTTCCTATTTTTATCGCCTATCGTATGGCCTAAAGGGACGAAAATGTGTTCCTTTTATTCATGATGTCGGTCAATGCTGTATTTATGTGCGTGTGTGTCGCTGATAGGGACACGAATGTGCTTTGTCTCTTGTCTCATTTCTGATGAGAGGTCTCATTTGCCGAGATTTACTCTCAGCTTCGTATTTGTGAGCTTTTATTGTGACGGTTTTAATGGGCTTATTACGTCATGTGAGTATGTATTGTAAGGTTAACAGAGACCAACAGGTATTTGCTCTCTTCTTAGTTCTTATTAACGAGTTAATTACTGGACAGTTTCGTTGACGAAACTCGTTCTGTGCTTGAGTGTATTTTCGTGAAATCACATAATACAGGTTATGTGATTTCTACTGAAATTTCTTGTACGAATGAAATAAGCTGATATTGTGAACAATCGAATGGAATATTTACTAATTTCGATTGTTTGCTTGTGACAGTGTTGATGTTGCAGATATATTTTTCGAGATGTTCATATGGTTTTGTTTCCAGCAGTGTACGGTCTGGACAACTTCTGGGAGATGCTGGAGGCTGCCCCTGAGAGGGAAGGTCAGGAAGCTAACGACGAGAAGACTTTGGAAAGGTAACAATCGATTCCCTCCCCTACAATTTTATTTTTTACCATGTGGGGTTGCGGGCAGGGGAAGCGTTTCAAGTGCCTATTGCCCAGCCTTAAAAAGGCGAGAAAAACTTTAGGCAACTTCACTGAAGCGAAGTTTGCCTAAACAAGCCAAACTTTTCGAAGCTGAAGCTTTTGAAAAGTTTATATCAAAATCCACAATTTTATATGAAAATAAAATTATTCATATACTTATAAACGTGTGGACGATCAATTTATTGTTTTAACAATTTAATTCCCTGTAGTTTATTGCCGGTAAACACGAAACGTTTCATTTATCAATATTCACATTTAATTAACTTTTAAATAAGCATGTCAGAATAGAGAAATAAAATCTAGTCCATTTATATTCACTACCAAGTTTCATATAAAATACCTAATAAAGAAAATAAATTCAGTAATCTTATGTCATTCGGACTCAATTATCCAAATATTTATTGTGTAGAACGAAAGTATTGGAACCGCTAACAAGATCTCATTACGGGAACCGGCCAAATAAGAAATAAATACAAATAAATGATAACAGGGAACGCTGTGTTTTATCCTGTAATGTGATTACGTAATGCTTATGTCACAAGGTTATGTAATGGCATATTTCTGCTTAGATTCTTTTTGCTTGTGACCAGTATCTTATTTTAACGTGAAACGGCCATGTATGGGTCTATGTTTGACATACCGCTGTTAAACCCGCGATGGTTTGTGTTGGTGTGTGATACATTCAACAAATATTTGTACAAAATGTTCTTAGTAAAAAAAAAAATTAAAAAAAAAAAGTTCACTTTTTCTAATCTGGTGCCCTTTACATAAACAATTTTGAGATATTTAAGCTACTTCCATCTATAATAAAACTTTAACAGCTCCACCAAACCAGAACATACGAGTAAAGTCTTTTCAAAGTAGTTCCAATTTTTTTTTTATTTTGCTTTCACACGGTTTGTGCATTTAGCCAGTGTCACGCAAAGATTACTATTATATGTGTCACGTTTAGAATAGAATTTCTAGTTTTTTTAGATTTTAGGCCCCAATAAAATGGCGGTAACTATATTGGAAGCTTCTACGGACTTTTGTCGACAATATGTACAAACTCATGTTCTACCGCGGTGTTTTACTTGCCCACACTCGTGCACGTTTAATAATATTATTAGAAAAAATGCCACCATTTTTACACTAATATTATTCAATGTAACACTAATAAAGGAAAATAAAAAAGAGAAGCAACATAGACGGCATTACGTTCCCGCCAAAACTCCTGTCATCAGTTCCAAATTTTACGCACCTCTAAAATTATGTCAGTCAAAAACTTTCAATTTCAAAATCAAATAAAGAACGAATGAAAGTCGAACAAATGACAACTGAACGAATGAAAATAGAACTGGCACGATATCGAGTTCTGTTTATATTAAACAAAAAGAGGTTTCGTGTTAACAACGAGTCGTGTAAAAAGACAATATGTAGGCAATATAAGAAAAGGTAGAAATTGGAAGCTAGGTTCAAGTTGCTGTAAGGATTTTGCTATCCAATCCCTTGGCAAGACAGTACGAGTAAGTGGTACTAGAACGAAGTTTCTATGTGTGCTAGAGGAATTGTTAAAAACTTTAACGTGTGTTGATTTTTTCGATTCTAACAATTCTGAGTAACTCTAACTTTAATGGTTAAAATACATAATCGCACCTGTATTTCCAAAAGGGTTAAGCCATGGTGTAACAAAAAATATTACTAATGTGCCTAGCCTTTTCCCAATTATCTTGGGGTCGGATTCCAGTCCTACCAGATTCAGCTGAGTACCAGTGTTTTACATGGAGCGACTGCCTATCTAACCTCCACAATACAGTAACTGGGAAACACGATACCCCTTGGCAAGACTGGTGCCAGATCATAAAATAAAAGAAAAAAAATAATACCAATATTATAAAGAGAAAATATTTTTTTGTTTGTTTGTACCGAATAGGCTCCGAAACTACTGGACCGATTTAAAAAAATTCTTTCACCTATGGTAAGCTACATTATGCCCAAGTAAGATCAGTTTTAATTTACTTTAAAAAAAAAAGAGATCCTTATGAAAATTGCAATAATGTAACCCAAAGTCGCAAATTTTGCCTATGAAATTCATTGAGGCGGTTCCCCGAGCAAAATGCCGCGCAAGCATAATATCAATAAGAGAAATAATTATTGATATTATGCATCTCCTCGTAAAGTGTTAATTAATTATTTTTTGTACTAACACTAATGGATAGACAATTTAATAACGAACATTTTTGTAGATTTTTTTTTTCAAAAGACCAGCATTCGATTTTATAGAGATTTTATTCTAAAATCTGGGCGTATTCACTCCTGTAATTCATGCGCCACCAGTGCCGCTAGACCAATAGGAATGCTCATATCTCATGCCGATTTTTTGGTCAGGGTACCGTCTTAATTGGCGTGCGCTGAGAAAACTAATGATGATACATTAAAATTATTTACTACACGATTAAAGTAATCATTATTTCCCACAAAAAAAACTGGGAGAGAAAATATCTCACTATCATAGTTAAGTCAAAATAGCACCTTTTATTAGATCAAGATTTAATTAGATAGCAATATACTACTGCAATACATTCTTATTGCAGTATTAATTCTTATTCAAATAAATAGTTTAACAAATTGGTAGGTAGGTAGGATAGGGTATGTAGGGTAGGGTAGGTTAGCGGGGGTCAGCTAGTTCGTATCTATAGAGATATGCTGAAATTAACACTAAAACGCCGGGAGATGCAGTATAAAGGTTTTTATCATTAATTATCATGTTAGATCTGCAACTAACACGAGAGGAGCTCGTGGCTAAATAATAACAGCCGCACTGGATCTTCAAGGTTAAGCAACGCTTGACGAGGTCGGTCCGTGGATGGGTGACCATTTTCAACATACCGAGTTTCCTCCGTGCCTCGGAAAGCACGTTAAGCCGTTGGTCCCGGCTGTCATTTGAAGATCTTTGACAGTCGGTACGAGTAGTCAGAACCTTGAGATCTGACACCAGTCTTGCCAAGGGGTAACGTGTTACCCAGTTACTGGGTTGTGGAGGTCAGATAGGCAGTCGCTCCGTGTAAAACACTGGTACTCAGCTGAATCCGGTAAGACTGGAAGCCGACCCCAACAACAATTGGGCAAACGCTAGGCAGATGATGATGAGATCTGCAACTAACTAAATTATGGTGAAAAAGAAAATAGTGATATTATGTGATATAAATAATATTCTGCTCTCGCGAAAACTAATTTCGGTAAAACAAAAGTTTTGTGACAACAAAGCACTATAAAATTAGTCAAATTAAATACCCATAACTTAAGGCAACATTTACCGCTGTACACGCAATCGAAACCTTACAAATCGGGAATTTATTACCGATTGCAACACAGATTAATTGTTCCGAAAACCAATTATGGAACTACGAAATTAGCATTAGTGTAACGAAATTAATTTCTAACACTACAATTTAGTCAATTATTACTGGCTGGCTGGTTATTACGAATCGATAAGTTTGTCTTTTGAATCCGTGTTCTGGAACGCTCGAGCGGTAATCTCGATTTGAAAAGAGAATAGTTTGAAACCTGTCAGGTTTGAATCGTGACTTGTGCTTGTTCTCATTTTGAATACCTGCGGACTTTTCATACCAGTCAGAGATATTTATAGATCTTTTTTAATGTTACGTCATACTTTATATGTCAAGTCTTGGTGTTATTTTTGTTTTGTAAACAATGCCGTATTTACCTTTATTTAGAGCCACCTTTACCTTTGTTTACCTTTTTGTGGGTCACGGTGTTTGTACGATAATGCCACTTCATGTTGTCTTTATATTTATAACATATTTTCATTGATAAAATAAGTAAACAGATTTTCATCACCTTTCTTATTTTTTCTGTTATTGAACCTTTATGAGCTTTTTGAGCCTCAAAGTTATACTTTTTAACAATTGAAAATGGTAAAAATATCACATAACATTTTTCTACGCTTAGTAAATCTGGAACTCTTGGAATCTAAACTAAACGCTCTGAGCTCTCGTAATTTGAAGAATCCAATAAAATCTGTAGAGATACGAGGTGTAAGGTTTACAGAAATAGGAGCCAACTCACATAGAAAATCTTTTGCTCCCTTCAAATCTGTAGTAATATAAGATTTGTCAAGAGTTTCTTGTGTGAATAGTTTGCTTGTGTGTAGACTTTGTTTTAAGAAGCTGATTTGAAGTTTGAAAATGATGAGACGTTACTGTTCTCAAAAAGCATTTTAGGTTATTACGACGGGCTTACTGGCAAAAACATTTTGGATCATAATTCCTAATCTGCCAAATTATGAAGGATCTTTGACAGTCGTTACTGGTAGTCAGAAGCCAGATAATGTGACTACAGTCTTGCCAAGGCGTATTGCCCAGTAGGTACGCTTCATCCGGTGCAATTACATTTTATTTTATTACAAGGGGTTTACTGGCAAAGAACATTTAGGTTCATAATACTTAATATGCCAAATTATGAAGGATCTTTGACAGTCAATACTGGTAGTCAGAAGCCAGATAATGTGACTACAGTCTTGCCAAGGCGTATTGCCCAGTAGGTACGCTTCATCCGGTGCAAATACATTTTAGGTTATTACGTGGGAAGCCCCACGTAATGGCAAAGAACATTTTGGATCATAGTTCCTAATGTGCCAAATTATGTACGATATATGACGGTCGTTACTGGTAGTCAGAAGCCAGATAATGTGACTACAGTCTTGCTAAGGCGTTTTACCCAGTATGCCTCATACGGAGTAATTACAGACACAATAGAAAAGCAATTAAATAGACTCCTTATAAGGTCTCGCACCAGCAGATGTTAGACAAGCTGTCGGTCCGTGTAAAATATTGACCTAACTATACAGCTGCAACCAGCATCTTCAACATAATTCTGTGAATGTTTGACAGATTTATCCTGATAAAATAAGTACAATCTAACCAATAGTAAACGCGGTAAGCTAATAAAACCTCAGACGAAGTCATAAATAAATAATCGGAATGATAATCCCGTTCAATCGGTCGTGGGCCCAAGAATTGAATTTACCTGACAATATTTACAAAGAGAATTGTGTTGAAATAAGGCATTTACATTGAGGTCTCTCGGCAAACAATTGGTCTAATCGGTATAATGACGGAGTTCTATACAAAAAAAAATTAAGTCGATTTTTTTATCCGCCCACTTAAGTTGTTACATTCATTTGAATTAAGAATCTTGCCTTCTATTTTTGAATTCTGACGTTTTATGAAAGAATGTGGTAGGCGGGAAAATTTCGAATAACAAAAAAGCTTTGAAGTGACTACTGTTTGGGTTAAGACAGAATGTATTTTTATTTAATCCTGAGAAGTTTTCAGAATAAGCGGTTGTAATGTTACCAGACAAATGGCTACAGTTTGGCAGCTTTTCAAAAATCAATTACAGTTTTCTGATAGCTAAACCCTGGGGTCTTAAAGTCTAGTGTATAGGTTACTTCTAGGCTAGCGTGCTTCACCTTCGACCACATCATCGCTTACCATCAGGTGAGATAGTGGGTGGATACTTAAAAAATAAACCGGCCAAGTGCGAGTCGGAGTCGCGCATGAAGGGTTCTGTAACATTATCGCAAAAACGGCAAAAAAAACACTATTGTTGTATGGCAGCCCCACTTAAATATTTATTGTATTTTGTTTTTATTATTTGTTTTTATAGCGACAACAGAAATACGTCATCTGAAAATTTCAACTGTCTAGCTATTACAGTTTATGAGATACAGCCTGGTGACAGACGCACAGACAGACGGACCGCGGTGTCTTAGTAATAGGGTCCTGTTTTTACCCTTTGGGTACGGAACCCTAAAAACTGTAGCTACCTACACATCTCGTTGATGAAAATTAATACACTTCTGTACGATAATGAGTAATTACCAACCAGATTCTGAATAGTAAGTGATAAAATTATTCGTACGCACATAACTTGTTCGTGTCATAAAATAATTTTCAGTGTATTGTTTTTTTCAACATACTCGTAGTTATATAGGTAGTTGTAATTTATTTATTTCAGGTTAGCTTACAATTCTTTACACATTACATTCATATAAATACACGATATACATTTATAAGTGCAACAATTATTTACAAACTAACACCACATGCACTTATTTGATTTGATTATAAATATAAATTATTGCAATTAACTATGGATAATGAATGACAAAAAAATAGTTTACGACTAAGCATAAATCGAAGAATTTAAGAATTTTTTATTTCAATCTTTCCTTTTTAACCGACTTACCAAAAAGGAGGAGGTTCTATGTTCGACTTCTTGTATGTTTTTTTATGTATGTTCACCGATTTCTCCGCCAATTGTGGACCAATTTTGAAAATTCTTTTTTTGTTTGAAAGAACATGTTTCGAAATTGGTCCCATTTTAATTTGTCAAAGATCTGATGAAGAACTTCGGAGATATACAACAGAACTCTTCAATAAATAACGGCAAATCATTCGGGATTGCTTCAATCGCATGTCTGTTTATTGTTTATACCATTTCATAACATAACATCACGCCAGTATACTGAAAGGGGTACGCAGAACTCTAATTTCACCGGTTATGTTCAAGATTCATGTTTTTCGGTTAATCTGTTCTGGCGTAATAGGTACTTACTAAACAACTTGCCTATTAGGTAGGTAAAACTAAAAAGGGAAAAATAAAAAACTTTTTTGCAGAAAAATACTACCGACTTCCAAATGAAAAACTACAAAGTGAAAAATAACTTTATTTACGGAAGTCGGTGTCCATATCGCAAATAATTGGTATCTACGAAAGACACCGAAAAAAGTTTTTTTAAAAACATCTGAAGTATCTTTAATGAACTAATTAATATTAATTGATTTCGGCGAGGGATTGCTGACTTAACGCCTTAAATAACGTCAAATTCGTGAAGCTTACGTCAGCAGACAACAGATTTTAGCAGTCCATCATCATCAGATGATATTGGTGAGCTGGCAACCCAATTTCAATGTACTGTCAGATATTTGCGCCACAGCACCTCTTAGTATTGGGTCTGTGGTTACAAGACACGTCACAGGAATGGTTCCCGACACTCCCTTCAGTTTGATTTGTGGTACAAGTGACAAATTGTTCGGTTTGAAGCACTTTTGAGTTTGAAGGAGCAATAAAAGGATTTATCTCAATCGAGCTGCAAACAATCTGAGATTACTACATGTATGCTTTTCAGATGCTAACAGTATCAAAGAATACATGAATTGAGTCACATGAGTTGATACAATATCAAAAGGTGTGGTTTGTTCAGTTTAAGAACTCAGTAAATTTTAGGACTTAGGATTGCTGCAAATTTTAGGACTGAAATTGGGTTTCTAAAACATGACGCCAAAATTCCTCTAGAGTAACATTAAAAATGTAAATAGACTAAGAGATGTGGATTTGTAAAGCAGAATACCACATGTGTCGGATTTTGGATTAGAAGTTCTAAAGGCTCAGAGAAGAATAAAAAATCGAGAAGCAGGAAAAGTAAAATCGACAGAATTTATGAGATTGTGTAACAAACTCGAAAATAGTAAATAAAAATATATTCGTAACAAGAATATGCTAGTAACATGATAACGCAAAACGAGGTTTTAACCAAAATTAAAACATAGTTGTTATTTTCATTTCATTTCTGTAAATACATTAGTTTAAGAACTCAGTCAATTTTAGGACTTAGGATTGCTGCAAATTTTAGGACTGAAATTGGGTTTCTAAAACATGACGCCAAAATTCCTCTAGAGTAACATTAAAAATGTAGGTCTACCCCAAAAATAATCTTAAGGTCCTCCAACTACCTTAGAAAAATGCAATAAACATAAAGTACTGGTCAGAGATTCGAAGTTTTCTCTTTAACCTCAAAAGGCGAGGTTGATTTACAGAAATAGAGAAATGGAGTGAGCATTCCCTTTTCATCGGTGAAGTTAACAACTGAACGCGACCAGACAAAAGTGAGAACGGTCTTGCGAAACTGAGAAAGTGAAAAAAAAGTTAATCAAAAAAATAAAAAATCCCGACTGCTTAAATAGCGAAATAAAAAGACGTAAACAAGAAGAAAATCATGCTGTGCAATCGGAGGATACATCTGTTTTTGGTCAGGCAGCTCGCGAACATATTAAATAAATATTAAATAAATTTAAATTAACTTTTTTATTTTTAACTTTTTAATATTTTTTTTGAATTAAGTTTATTTAAACATATAAGTGTAATATATTTTTGAAATAAACTCTTAAAATCCTTTATTTTGATACCCCACACGAATGGTTCGGAAGAAAAAAAAAATTGTTGCCCAACAATATGGCACCCAAAATCCGCCATTTTTCTATTTTCCAATTTTAATGTAACCAGTGACACTGCAGGGTAAGACGAATCGATTGACGTAAGAATCATCAAAATCGGCCAACGCGTTTGATCTCTAGAACGCCACATAGGAACAAACATACATACATACATACATAGACTGATAAACACATTACTCTCCTTCGGCTGTCGGATAAAAACAGACAGATCTTGGCCGCACAGTCACTTTGTATATTTCAACAGAGTTGTCAATGTTGTGCAGATATCTCAGTCCATTCCTCTATGTCTATGGGTTCGTTCAAGTCCGTGGAGAGACAAAGAGGGTGGGAGGGGTACAAACAAATCGCCCACGCTCGAGGCCGTTATTCCGTTTCACAGATAAGGCTTGACATTTAGCAGATCTGATCTGCCATCCGAGCCACCTTTCTGTTATTCCGATAAGCTAAGAACCTATTTGATTTTATAAGTACGTCGTACACATTACAGAATTAAAGTAATAAAGATATTGAATTCACATTACAGACAGTACTAGATTATGATATTTTTATGGATTGAATCGTCATTTAAATAATAAATGAAACAACTTGGATATTACTGATATTATTCCTGTCGAAAAATAACTAAAATCATCATATTTTAATAATACATAAATTAATTTAATTATACAGGGTGGAATTTTGTAATGCCACCTGAAGGGAAAGTACTCTTAATACTGTAGATAGAAAATTTTACTCAAAGAAAACATTCCTTTATTTTTGAAAAGAAAGAAAACTGCATTCAAAGATTTTCGAAAATTCGGTTGCCACACCCGGGAATCGAACCGACTAAAATCTTTAAAAATGACACCCTGTACTTTTATTGCATCGATCGTTAGGGTTAATTATAAGGATGAAATCTCTCTAACAAACTTGATAAATTAAATGAAAAGAAAACCATGAAAATTCCACCCTTTATATATTTTTCATCATATAATTGTCATCTAAGTGCCACCCATTATGACACAGGCAAGCTCGATCGCACATATCTGTGCTACGAGCGAAACTGCTACGCGCTACGCTTCGTAGACCGTAATCTATAATTCGTAGCAAGCGCTACGAGAAGTCAAGTCTGTTTAACCGCAAGTCAAGTGATGCGATTGGCTGAGGATTTCTTATGAATTTATTCAACCAATCACAGTGGTTTAAGCGCTTGACAACTTATTTGCTTATTTCTATATTGACCACGGTGTTTGGCAAGGAAACCGCTTACAACCATCATTTCTTGTAATAGTTTAAATTCACAGAATAGGCAGCAGTCAACCTGAATTGTATTTAATACTAGTAGTAAGCCCTTTTACAAGTTTTGCCTGACTTATATATACAAAATATAGAACCTGAAATAGTGTACCTATCACATGTTGAAAGAACTATTCAAAAGATGTATTGGAACAAAATCTTAAAGTTATCTCTAATTAAATATATTCTCTTTTCTTTCTTCTCTTAGAAGATATATTAGAGAATGAAAGCCATATTAAGACGACGACTAACGCCAACGACCTTGAGGGAACAAAACGCAAACTCGTTTCACACCCGCGCGACCCAAAATTTAGTAGTTTTTTGTACTTTCCTTATTATTCTATGACTTTAAAAAAGATCAAAATGTAGATAATTAAATTGTCTTTGACATGGTGTCAATTTCATTAAAATACGCCCAGCGGTTTTGGTGTGATTGTCGTGTTTTTGTCCGATTTAGACATAACTTTACAAATTAATTACACTATATTATGTTATACGAATAAAACTCAAAATTTGCTCAGATGAAATTATTAAAAAAATGGTCTAATATAACATATATTTTTTCTAATAAATTACAACTAACCGTTTAGACGTGATTCTCATTTTAAAATCAGCTACTCAAGGGAATCGGCGTCTTAACTAGTAATAGTTGCTATTTAGAAAATATTTAATACATTCTTAAGTCGTGTGTTGCCCATGGTCCACCCGCCTTGTTCACCTAGGTGGACTATGGGAAATTATTTTTGACCATAGTTCACCAGAATACCCACATTTTTGTTTCCTGATTGGTTAAGTGCAAGATAAAAATGAAGCTTTTAAACAACCGAGCTTACATACTTTTCTTCTTTGTTCTTACTTCCTGGATTACAAAAAAATATGCACAAGAGATTCATAATATAAAAGAATGCGAAACTTAACATACGGCTCAATGATAATAAATCGTCTTTGAACATTATTTAGGGTTACGATCAAAAAAGTTATCTCAAGATACGAGTACCTGTGTCCTTTTCCGCTTCTTTTGTGAAAAAGTAAGGTACTCACTTTTGCTTATGGGAAACTCTTATTTAAACTACCCTCATATTGGGTATAAGTACGGTTAACATGTTGTGAGTGAATACTCTAGACAAAATGTAATTCTAACAGCGATAATATGTAAGAGGTTGATCACGTGACAACTCGATCATCCCATTTTGCAGCCCGTTCAACCGATTTTGACTTCTATTGCGTTGGTGATATGACAAATGGCAGCTGTATTAAACAGTTAGTTTTGGTAACAGGTTTATGCTTTTTATGCCATCCTTATATTTACGGGATAGAACTCCAAATCGGTTGAACGGACTGTAAAAAGGGGTTGTAAAAATTTCTAATATTATTTCAAATGGAGTATAGAGAAGTGACATTCTATCATCGGAAGCGTGGCGACAGCGATTATCAAAAAGGCTAAATTGTGTGGGATTGACAAGAGCTATCAAAAAATCACCTGATTAAGCCCATAAATTTTGAAATTTCAACTATCGCCTTCGCTGACATCGAATGCCACTTGTCTATAGACACAGAGCGTCTATTTCAATCTATAGGAAAATAAGTGATGGGACGGTTTTTCCAGATGAACGGAAATCTGAAAACGGTTGCAAATTATTCCTCAAAAACCAGCCAAGTGCGAGTCGGACTCGCGCACGAAGAGTTCCGTACCATTATCGCAAAAAACGGCAAACATTTACGTTTGTTGTATGGGAGCCCCCCTTAAATATAAATTTTATTCTGTTTTTAGTATTTGTTGTTATAGCGGCAACAGAAATACATCATCTGTGAAAATTTCAACTGTCTAGCTATCACGGTTCATGAGATACAACCTGGTGACAGACAGACAGACAGACGGACCGCGGAGTCTTAGTAATAGGGTCCCGTTTTTACCCTTTGGGTACGGAACCCTAAAAATGATATTGCGCTGTCCTATCATTTAAATAAAATCTCGACATGTAGACAGTTCATCATCAGCCTATTAATGTTCCCACTGCTGGGACACAGGCCTCCTCTCTGTGAGAGCGAATGGGCCGTGATCCACCACGCGGGCCCAGTGCGGGTTGGTGGATGTCACATGTCTTCGAATTTTTGGTTCTAGGACGTGCCGGTTTCCTCATGATGTTTTCTTTCACCGTTTTGAGAGAAGTGGTGATGTAATAATTTACACAAAGTAAAGCGCCTGCCTGGGTTCGAGCCCACGACCTACAACTTGTTATCTTATCTTATCTTGTGGAGGGGCCGAGAAATAACTCGGACACTTCGACCCATGGGATCTATTGTGTTCCCCTAGATAACTTACTCCTCGCCGATCTCGTTGAAAACACTTTTCATGAGTTTTACAACGAGACTAGGAGACATGAGCCTATAGTCTTCTGGTTTTGGATATCCAACCCCTAGGAGACTCATTCGCTTACCAGCCAGTGCATCGCATGTGCACAGAAGGTGCTCCATGCGTTCCGTATGTTCCCCACACAACCTGCACATGGGTGTCGCGGTTAGACCCATTTTCATGAGCATGTCGTTGGTTCCAAAGTGCCCAGTAAAGGCCCCAAGCAGGTAACGGATTTGCCCCCTGCTCATATTCCAAATGCATTCCCGGGCTTTGAACGTAGAGCCTAGGAATTTCTTGGAGTGTTGTAGACCGGTATTAGACAGCCAATGTTTTCGTTGTGTTTGATCTGCAAACTCCCTAAATGTGGCTTTGACGAGACACGTCGAAATGCCTACACATGGTTCTGGACCCACAAAATCATTTGCTGAGCCCTCTCTTGCCAGTTCATCTGCCACTTCGTTACCATGGATTCCTTTGTGCCCAGGGACCCACATCAGTCTTACCCTGTTATGCTTCCCAAGCCTGTTTAGGGCCTGGATAGCGTCCAGAATAAGTCTGGAGTCCACTTTGTAGGATGCCATGGCTTTGATTGCAGCCTGACTGTCACTAAGAATATATATGGATTTGCCTCTGGTTCCTCTATCTATATTCTCTTGAGCACAGGTTATTATGGCATATGTTTCTGCTTGGAATACAGTTGCCATCTTCCCTAAGCTTCTGCTACATTTGTAACCTTTTGCGTATATTCCCGCTCCTGTACCTGATTCCATTTTGGATCCATCAGTGTACCATACCAGACTATCTTGTTCTGGTGGATCGATTCCCTTCGTCCAGTCCTCTATTGTAGGGATTTGGACCTTGAAAGACCTTTCAAACACAAACATAGTTTGCATTTTATCGGATATCATGCTTGTTACCCGATCCAGGTCTTCATTCCCATCGAACTTTGTATGGTTAGTCTTTGGCTTAGAGGCATCCCATAGTCCAGCAACAGCAAGACGATGTAATGTCTTCCTTGCCTCGAATTCAACCATCATATGCAGAGGAGGGATATTAAGGTATCTCTCAATCGCTGCCGTAGGTGTTGTCCTGAAAGCACCCGTGATGCCGAGACACACTGTTCTTTGTAACCTGGTGAGTGGCGCTTTGCACGAGGCAAGCTTTGTTCTTGGCCACCACACTATGCTGCCGTATGTGATAATAGGTATTATCATTGTCCGGTACAGCCATCGTATCACTTTGGGCTTTAGCCCCCAAGTTTTACCGTAGGTGGAGCGACACATGCCGAACACTCGTAGGGCCTTTGTCGTAATATTTTCCACATGAGTTTTCCACCTGAGTTCTTTATCAAGCGTTACACCCAGATATTTAACTTCGGTGGACCAGGGCAGCTTTATTCCATTGAGGGAGGGCTCTCCTAGGTTTCCTAGTTGTCTTTTCCTCGTGAATGGAATAATGACTGCTTTGCCTGGGTTGATAGAGAGGTGGTTCTTAGTACACCATTCTTCTGTCATCCTCAATGCCTGTTGTAATAATCCAGAGACTATGTTCGGGAATTTACCATTAACCATTATAGCTATGTCATCTGCATAGCCTACTGTGTAGAATGGTCCGGTATTGAGTTTGGTAAGTAGCGAATCTACTACCAAGCACCACAGTAACGGTGACAGCACTCCGCCTTGCGGACAACCTCTTGTTGTTTTTGCACTAAGTCTGTCTCCCATCAGTTCCGATCTGACTATCCTGCTTCTCAGCATATTGTCAATCCAGTTGCACGTATTATCATTGATGCCATGTTCCTTTGCAGCTATGCGTATGGACTCAAATGTTGTCTTGTCGAAGGCTCCCTCTATGTCGAGGAAAGCCCCGACACATATCTCCTGTCCCTCAAGCGCAGCCTCGGCTCGGCTCGCAACATAGTGCAATGCCGTTTCCGTAGATTTGCCAGGGCTGTAGGCGCACTGTAGTTGATGTAGAGGGAATACTTTAAGTGGTCCCTCTCTTAGGTACCTGTCTACCAGTTTCTCCAGAGCTTTTAGGAGAAAGGATGATAGACTGATGGGCCTGTAAGCTTTAGCTTCCTCATAAGTCGGTCTACCCACCTTCGGTATAAAGGTGACTTTGACCTCCCTCCATGCTTTGGGTACGTACCCAAAGGCTATGCAGGCTCTGTAGAGCTTGCTCAAATGGGGTATCAAAACAGATGCCCCTTCTTGCAATAGTATTGGGTAGATGCCATCCGGACCAGGTGATTTGAGAGGCTGGAAGCCCGCTATGGCAAGCTTTAGTTTATTTTCATCTACCACTTTCTTTGCCGTGAGCCAGTTATTTTTGGACGTGTGCCTTGTGAGCTCGTCCCTTGTGACTGGTTCCTCTTCATCGCTGTCGCGCAGTATACATTCCGGGAAGTGAGTCCTAAACATCACGCCCAGAGTGTCCTGTCCAGTTTCCGTGAGATGCCCATTCTCATCCTTTATAGATGATAGTGGGTTTGTCTTAGTCATGGACATTGCTTTGCACACCCTCATTCCATTTGGCAGAGTTTCAATGGAGGTGCAATGCTGCCGCCAATTAGTTCTTTTGGCCTTGCGTACCGCCGTGTTGTACCTTGTCAGCATGCTATGATAGCCTGAGAAATCCTTCTTGGCTTTTGCATCATTAAAGGCCTGTCGTGTTTCCTGACGTATTTTAACTAGTTCAGGAGTCCACCATGGTACCTTTTTACAAAAGGCCTTTTTCTCTGGGCAATTATCTTCCCATGCACCGATGGTGCCCATCTTAATTCTGTCCGCTTCAAATTCTATATCTAGTATGGAATTAAGCTTACCTTTAGGGCTCCCTAGATTTATTTTTAGGTCCCTCCTGTACGAGTCCCAATTTGTATGCCTTGGGTTTCTCCTTCGTCTAGTTTCGGCTACTCCCGCCGTCCTAAACCTAAAGCATATATAATTATGGTCAGACAGAGAGATTTCGTCCGATACATGCCAGTTTTCAATATGACCGCTGGCCCTGTTTGAAGCCAGTGTCAGGTCAATAACTTCAGTTCTCGCCGAGGTCCTGAAAGTAGGTTTATTGCCTGCGTTAAGGATTTGTAAAGAAGAGCTTACCACAAAGTCCAACAAATCCTCCCCTCGTTTGTTGACATCTGAACTGCCCCAAACGACGTGGTGTGCATTCGCATCGCAGCCAAGTATCAGGTCGAGGTTTTCTTGGTTGCCGTATTCAACCAGCCTTCTGATTAGTGGTGTTACTGGTTCCTTTTGTTCATATGGGAGATAGGCAGAGGCAAGGATAATTCTCCTTTTCTCTGTTCCCGTCCCCACTTGGATCAAAGTTGTTGTGAGATCCCTGTAACAGAAAGTACGTAAGGGCATTGCCTCTATACCGCCCCTGATATAGATGCAAGTCCTCGCGTCATTAGTTGGACAGTCATATAATACCATACCTCCTGTCCCACCTAAGCCTTTTATAGTCCCCTTATACAGATAAGGTTCCTGTATCAAGGCAACGTCATATGTGTTAAGCTTCAGTTGCCGAGCCAGAAGGGCAGTAGCGGCTCTGCAATGATGCAAATTTATTTGTACACACCTTAGTCCCTCCATCTTGGATGATTTTGATGGGCCTGTGTTGATATGGGAGGGCCTTAGTTTTGAGGCCCCTCCTCCATCGCCTGGCTCTCCTCGAGAGCAGTCGGCGACTCAATCCCCAGGGTGTCGAATTCCCCGAGGATGTCATCCTCGTGGTCTGCCTCCGACGCCCCGGTCTGAACCTCTGTCTCCTGCGCTGCGTCGTGAGCAGAGATTTCGTCGATGGCCCCATCGCATTGCGGTGGTCCATCCTCGGAGGGCTCCGCTTCTGCTTCCACAGTGGGCGCCTCTCCCTTGTCTTCTTCCAGGAGCTTGAACGAGTATCGTTCAATACCTCCTGGAAGAGAGTAGCCCGCGGCCTTGATGACCCCAGCGGACACCCCGTCCATGAGGACGATACGACGGATGCCGGTCTGCTCAGTGAGAGTATTCACGACCTTCCAGTCGTCCGTCCTCAAGGCAGGGTTAAGTCGCTGGAGCAGTCGAATGGCCCGGGCAGAGTCTTGCAACGCCAAGTTGCGACTCTTCCATGCCATTTTGACTGGCTTTGGAAGGTCCTTGGCGTCGACGACCTTGAGTTTCAGGGAGCCAAGTTCCACATTGTGGATGGCACCCCGAAACCAGCAAGCTGCATCAGAGTCGTCGCAGGATACATGTACTGCACCTGCAACGACTCCGGGAGCAACCGTGAGGACAGGCAGAGGATCCGGCGCATCCTCCAGTTTCCCAATAATGAGCTCCTGGATTGGCGCCAAGTCCTCCGCCTTCAAGTACTCCTCTGGGTACTTGACTGTGACGACAGCGAGTTTCACAGCCGCCACCGCATCCCTAAAGGACACTCTCTAACTACAACTTGTTAGTCGCGGCCGATACCACTGGGCCACCACTGCTCTGTAGACAGTTACTCCAAAATATCGATTCAGTTTATGTGTATTTTTAACCGACTTACCATAAAGGAGGAGGTTCTATGTTCGACTTTGTTGCAAAAAAATACTACCGACTTCCAAATGAAAAACTACAAAGTGAAAAATAACTTAACTTTTGGAAGTGGGTGTCCATATCGCAAAATGGTACCAACGAAAGACACCGACTTCCAAAAGTTAAGTTATTTTTCACTTTGTAGTTTTTCATTTGGAAGTTGGTAGTATTTTTTTGCAAAAAAGTTTTTTCTCTTTAGGAATGTATTTGGCCTTCTTTGTTTCAACTTACATTTAATTCTTTTTGTTTATGGCATTATTTGGTCACTATCGACATCATTAAACCAATTGAATATAAAATGAATGTATTTTTTACTTAGAGATACTTAACATTGGCGAATGCAGGCTTAAAGTTACAATATTAAAATATATTTTTCTTCAACAGCATTCCCCTGGACTGGTTTGTAAACGAGATGCTGAATAACCCCGACTTCGCACGATCTGTGGTTCGCAAGTTCATCGACCTCAATCAGGTAACTAGTCATCATCATTATCTCCTTTTAGCTCTTCATTAATATCCTTTAAATAATCATCATAGTCAGCCTCAAGTTCTATTCCATCACTATTCGAAATGTCGAAGTCAGTTTGAAGGACCACCACTCGACTTGGTCTAGACACTCGATGAATGTCAAGATGTCAAATTAACAACTCGAGTTGGTGTCAAATTGGAGCACATAACGTTGAATATGAGTAGATATTAGTCGAATACTGCCTCTACTTAAGTTTTTTTTTTTTTTTTTCAATAGGCTCGCGTTTGACCACTATCTCACCTGATGGTAAGCGATGATGTAGTCGAAGCACGCTTGCCCAAAAAAAACCCATTCACTCTTGACTTAAAGACCCCTAGATTTCACCTTCCATAATCGAGAAAAGGAAAGAATCGCCGCTATCATTATTTAAAAAAAAGCTTCGAAGCTTTCTGAAAGTCAAAGCATATTATAGCGTAACAGAATTCTTAAGTGAAAAAAAAAAAAAAATTTGCTGTTAATAATGTTTAAAAATAAGAATAATGCTTGGTTTTTGTTTTTTAACCCCCCCGCCGGAAAAAGAAGGGGTGTTATAAGTTTCACGTGTGTTGCTGTGTATCTGTGTATCTGTGTGTCTGTCTGTGGCATCATAGCGCCAAAATGGATGAACCGATTTCGATTTAGTTTTTTTTGTTTGAAAGGCAATTTTATCGAGAGTGTTCTTAGCTATGTTTGAATAAAATCGGTTTAGCCGTTCAAAAGTTATGGGCATTTTACTGTTTGAATCGGGGTGTTTTCGCAAGATAAATGCGTCGGGGGTTTTTTAAATTGTGAAATTTTACTTGTCTTTGTTTTGTCTGTATAGGTTTAGTAGATTAGTTTATTTTATTTGTTTTTAATTTTTGCATGCCTAGTGGTAAAATATGGCTGGACTTATTCTCTATATCACCATTGTACTGTACCCGTATTTGCAAAATAAAATATCTTTATCTTATCTTTATCTTTAGAAAATGCCATCTGCAACCCACTCTCTTGTACAATTCACACTGGCACCAGATTTTATTCTGACAGCTCAACAATATTCATTGCATTAAGACAATTTCGTTACCACAGTACCTACGTATGATTCTGCAAACACACAATAGAAAATAATTTTGTAATATCAACAAAATGGTACTTCTAGGCAGGATTATGACAGATATAAATATATACACCCAGTAAAACATTATCTTTATTAAACAGACAAACAATAGGGCATCTGTAATTATGTACACTGCGACATTTTATCGTCTAACAATAAAATTCGTCTAAGTATTACTTACACAACAAAAAACTTGCTCTTAAATATTTATTTACCAATTGATTACCTTACTAAAAATAAAAAATAAAAGGGTTTGGTAATACAGTAGAAATGTTGATGTCAGATGAAATGAAAAATTTATTCCACTTTTGCGATAACACAACAAAATATCATCGTCAAATTGACAAGAGGCTGTAATACAAAGTGACATTATAACAGCGTTACGATTTTAAAAGTTCAAAATGTCAATAGACAAGCACTGGCGAAATGTCACGTGGTCAATACCATATCTGTTTTTGAATTTCGATCATCGCCATCGCAGACGCTCTCGATTAGAATATATTCGAATTTCGAATGCTGATTCTGATTTAATAAAGGGGCCGCTTCCTTCATTGTGAAACGATATAAATAGCAACGCAACGTATATTAAACCTTTTAACCTCTGTCTTCATGTTAATAAAACACTAATTTTACCCAAAATTTCGGGCGCTTTTGTAAGGAAGGAATACATTATGAATATTCGACGATGTAACGAAATGTAATGAACAAAATTTCATGAAAATGCGTGGTGATGTTATAAATTACCACAGATAAGTATATGAATTCGGTTAAATAATTTATTCAACGAATTCCGTTTCTATTATTCTGAGTCAAGCCTAAATTAAAAGTAGGTACCTAAAGGAAATCTTATTTTTAGGGTTCCGTACCTTGAAAGGGAAAAACCGAACCCTTATAGGATCACTTTGTTGTCCGTCCGTCTGTCTGTCAAGACATTTTTTCTCAGCAACGCGTGAAGGTATCAAGCTGAAATTTATATCAAATACTCAAGTCTACTGTCCCTTAAAGCTGTAAAAAAAAACAAACTTCCAAGCCAACGCAACGGAATCAAAAGATACAGCCGTTTAAGCCGCAAATTGCCGCAAATTGTCGCAAATTGTCGACACTCGCAAGGGAATCAAAAATTACAGAGTACTTCCCGTGAACTAAGAATCTTGAAATTTGGTACGAAGCAACGTCTCATGGCACAGATAAAGGAAAATTTGCGTAATCCGTAAATTTTTAGTACCATCATATAATAAAAATATTTTTAATAATTTTAAACTTACTACCCCTTTCCTCAAGAACGCGTAGAGCTATTAAATTGAAATTCATATCAAATACTCAGGTCTATAATACCTTTAAGCTGAGGTTTGACGGAACCCTCGGTGCGAGAGTCCGACTCACACTTGGCCGGTTTTTTGAGTGAAAGATCAATACTTAAATCAATGCTTATTGTGTTGTGGAATAAATATTTCTCTATTCTATTCCATAGTAAAATATTGAATTTGTAGAAATAATTTTATGTAGATTCTACGAAGCCTAGCTATGAACATCTTTGGCTAATACCACGATACAGGACACTTAAACTTAGTTTACAAAACTTAAAACTTAAGTCATCAAACTTATTTAGTAAACACCTAAGTTCGTATTATGCACAGCGCGGTTTCCAAAGTAAATAAGTCTGTGTGAGAGGCTTACTACCGGATAATACCTCTTAAAATGCACTGTACCTAGACCACCTAGGTTCCCATGTATTTAGTCCTCGTGTATGCACCCAAATTCCTAGAAGGTTCTATGTAAATGTAGGAGAATGTAGTTAGTCTGTGGTTTGGGCCACTATGGCCCATCGTGGGGACGTCGAATTCGTTGTGAATTTTGGGTCGAATTGGTTTTGTGGACGGTGGCCTTTTACTGTTTATCTAAATGTAGCAATAAGGTCATCATCATTGTCTACTTAATTTATTTGAGGTCGGTGACACATGGCTTCTCCAACTCTTCATAATTAGTCCTTATCTTAGTAGATGAATGGGGTTACAAATCTAGTCGTATCAGCTTTCGAAGTAAGGTGTTTTGAAAATACTAAACAGATCTTAAAGTCACCACCTGATAAAAAAAAAAACTTGTTAATACCTTTCTACCAATGTATTCCAATATTTCAAAACGATACGAAAAAAATATAAAGGCAGTGTCGCTAACACGGTCAAAATAAATGAATCGTGGTAAGGGGAGTCTTTGACCGTTTCACTTGGCATTCAGTAATGAGTTAATATCTCATAAACGCGTGGACCGATTTACATGATTTAAACGGATAAAATGGTTCTAGGCCTATAACTTTCATTTGAGACAAAAATTATGTTTTCTTGTTACGTAATTTTTATACTACTGACTTTTATTTTTTTGTTATCTGTCGGAGACTTTAGTTTGGTCATGTGTTCTTTAAAAACGCTTAACAAAAAGTATAAACACCTATTCACATTTCATTGGAAGGGTAATATAATATACTACCGTTGGCGCACTCAATGTTAAATCAAAGTTTCTGGGTCTGTTTGGAAGTAACAAACGAATATTAAAAAGTTCCCTAGTCGCCATGTTGAATTTTATGTAATTTCCCTAATGATTTTAATTAGCAATGTAATAACAAACTTTGCCGGTTACAAAATTGCTTGATTTCGACATACTTTGACTTGTAGTTACTTAAGTGAACTTGCGTGACCTTTGCGTAACTTGCGTAATCATTTTAAACTTTTATGCCGTTGTGAAAATTGTTACTGAGAATTATGTCATATGATTTTTATTGTGTTTTTTTTATGTAAGTTTAATACCTGGTTGCTAGGACCTTTTAGCAATTTTATTATTTCGCTCTGATATTCTTTAGTATGCATTAGAATGCGGATGTTACAGATTCTAATGTTTTTTTGGAGTATTTGGCAGCAAATTGTATCGAGTCAGTCTTCCCAGTAAGCTTTGCAGAGGCAGTCAATTCTACAATACAATACTCCGCTCCACTATCCCGAGATCGCTTCTGTCAGTAATTTCACAAATTGTCCAGTTGCGTAGATAGTTGAGACACAAAACTACACCAATAATAAGTCACAATATCCACTAGGAATCAATTTGCAAATAATATTAACAGCCACTGAACTTCACTCGACAAGATCCCGCCAAAAACTATTTTTATTGTGACTAGAACCTTGACACCGCAGAGAGGGGAACACAGTTTTTACTGGTTCTAACTTCAAGCCCGGAGTCTGGTCTAGTTCACGGTTGATGACAAACAAAACTCTTAGTTAACCATTAACGAGTCAGAAACGTTGTCGCGGTGAATTTTTTTTTCCGTTCCAGCATCGTAACCGTTAGAGCGGTCGCGCTTACATGGGACCTATTGATATGTCCCTCCAACATTAATTTGAAAATCTGTAACAATAACAATAAAACATTCTTAACAAGATACAAAATGACTTAATGTTCTTATAATACTAACCTACCTACTTGAAATATTTCTTATAACAAACATGTTTCCTGAGCCTCTCAGAACGTCCGACCGGGGCAGTGTTTACAACATTAGAGTCATTATCCTCATTTGGCTCGACACACTGTTCATCCGATTGGATTCTGTCTTCCATCACTTCGCAAGCATCCACCCTATTCCCATCGTCTGAACCCCTGACTTGACTTAAGATCCTATGTCCCCTAGCTGGGGCAGAGGGCTTCCACAGTAGTCCTCCATCGAGACCGGTCTTGAGCTTCGCGCTTCACCTCGCTCCAAGCCATTCCAATGCTTGTCGCTTCAGCTAATACGGTACGTCGCCAAGATTGACGGGGACGGCCTTGCTTCTTTTTTCCTTGAGGATTCCAATCTAAGGCCTGTTTAGGAATGTGATCCGAATCCCTCCGGAGCGTGTGACCAATCCAACTCCATTTACGCCGCTTGATCTGTCGGTCGATCGGGGACTCGTTGCATCTCTCCAACAGCTCTACATTAGAGATGATCTCGGGCCAGTAAATTCCGAGGATGCGACGAAGACATCGGTTGACGAAGACCTGGATTTGGCGCGAGATGTCCTTTGTTACCTTCCACGTCTCGCACCCGTAGAGCAGCACGGATTTGACATTGGACCCGAAGACTTTGAGTTTAACCCTTCGGGTCAGTTTCCGCGATTGCCACACAGGTCTCAACTGCGCGAAGGTAGCTCCCGCTTTGGCAATCCGAGAAGCGATATCCTCTTCAGTTCCTCCAGTTTCTGACACGACGCTCCCGAGGTACGTGAATTTGTGGACGCGTTCCACAACCTCTGTGCCGATTAACATCGGTATAGAATTCTTCACACCTGTACGCATCTCTTGAGTCTTTCGGATGTTAATTTTGAGCCCAGTTTTCGCCGCCTCCTGGCGCAGGTCGTTCAGTTTCGCTTGCATGTCAGCGTGTGTATGACTCAGCAGGCATAGATCATCGGCATAGTCCAGGTCTTCCAAGACGTTGGTCAATCCCCACTCTATCCCGCGACGCCTGCTATCGTGAGTGCGCAACATGATTCCGTCGAGAACGATTATAAAAAGGAGGGGCGAAAGAAGACAGCCCTGACGGACACCACCGTGCACTGCGATGTCCTCCGAAATGAGTCCTTCGTGAGTCACCTTGCAGGAATATTTTCTATAAATGCTCTCCAATAGGCGGACTATTTTTGACGGCACTCCAATGTCCAAAAGGCGGGACCAGATGCTGGACCACTACAACGTATCAAAGGCCTTTTCGAAGTCGACAAAAGTAAGATAAATTTCCCTTTGCCATTCTGATGCCTGCTCAAGAATGATACGAAGAGTGTTGATCTGGTCCGTGCATGAGCGGCTCGAACGGGAATCCGCCTGCTCCCCGCGCAGAAGAGGCTCAACGGCCCTCGACAGCCTATCAAGGATTATTTTACAGAAGACCTTAGAGGGAGTCGACAGCAACGTAATGCCCCTCCAGTTATCGCAACTACTGAGATCACCTTTCTTGGGCACGGTAATTAAAAGTCCCTTGTTCCAGTCGTCCGGGAGTTCTTCAGCGGTCCATATCCTTTCAATTAAAGGCGTCAGCACGTCGACCGCGGAGGCTAAGTCGGCTTGTAACATTTCCGCCGTAATCAGGTCGAGTCCAGGTCCTTTGCCAGCCTTCAAAGAGAGGATCGCTTCAGTCACTTCAGAGGCTGACGGTGGTTCCGTATCAATGTCGAGCGGTCGAGGTGGCACAGAACCTATCCGCAGCGCGTCAGGTGTCAAAGATGTCGACGATCCGAAGACCTCCTCAAAGTGCTGGCGCCAGCGTTGCAGCCGCCCTTCCGACGTCGCAATAAGCTGCCCCTCCTTGGATTTAAGCGGCTTCTTCTTAAGCCCTCTGTTTCCTGCCAAGGTCTTCGTGGCTTTATACAGCTCCTTCAAGTTGCCGGTGTTCGCAGCATGTTGAGCACGATCAGCAATATCGTCAGCCCACCGCCTTCTGTCTGCACGCGTACTGCGATAAATCGCTTTGCGCTTCTGGCGGTATTGAGCGTTAAGGTCGGCTCGTTCGGCATCATCACGGGTCTCAAGCAGTTTTAGGTGTAATTTCTTTCTATCCTCAATGAGGCCCCACGTGTGAAGTGACATCCAGTCCTCGCGCGCATGTGTTGACTTGTGTCAAAGGACCACGGAACTGATCTCCTTATAGGCATTTCTAATGCGGCTCCACTCCTCGTCCACTGAGTCTGCAGCATCCTCCAGTCCAGAGAACCGATTGCGTAGCTCAAGGCGAAACGCCTTACGGGTGTCCAAGTTAAAAAGTTTGCTCACATCGTACCTTCGCCCTACCTTGCCGGGTTCTCCAGTTGCACGGGTTACCGCTACCTTGAGCCGAACTTCAGCAACTACCAAAAGATGGTCACTATCTATATCGGCGCCCCTACGGTTACGGACATCAAGCAATGAAGAACGCCATTTGGAGCTGATGGCAATATGGTCGATCTGGTTCTTGGTGACTCCGTCGGGTGAGTTCCAGGTGTATTTGTGGTGGTCACCATTAATAAACAATGTTCCTCCGATGGTCAGGTCGTGGTTCTGACAAAACTCGATAAACCGATCCCCATTGTCATTGCTTATTCCAAGACCGTGTGTACCCATATGCCGTTCGCGGTTAGTGTTAACACTCCCAACCTTTGCATTCAGGTCCCCCATGACTATGACGATGTCTTGCTTCTTTATGCTCCTAAGGGTGGCGTTGAGGGCGTTGTAGAAATCGTCTTTGGTATCCTCAGGTGCTGCATTGGTTGGGGCGTAGCACTGTACAATGGAGATCTTCCGTGCTCTTGAGTTAAAACGGGCGTATATGATCCGGTCTGAGATCGGTTTCCAGTCCACCAGACTTTTCCTAGCTGTATTAGAAATAAGGAATCCCACGCCATACTCGCGCACATCCTCCTCACTTTCTTTTCCCGAATACAGGAAAGTCAAGCCTCCGGACGTTCTCAGCTCACCAAATCCGTTTCTTCTCACCTCGCTTAGACCCAGAATCTGCAACTTGTAGCTGAGCATTACTGCTTCTGCCTGGGCCAGTCGACTGTCCTCGCTCATCGTTCGTACATTCCAGAATGCAATTCGTGTCCGTAATTTCAAGCCAAAAGTCGTCGGTAAAAAATCGGTCCGGTTTCTTATTACTGTTTCAGTTTCAGGAATCTATAGTTGTCGGGCAAGCGAGTGATTAGCCCACTGTGCCTTAATCCGATAGCGGGGCTGCCGCCTTAGAGCCTTCGGATGTGCTCGGTTTCATTTCGGGTATCCTCCCTAGTGAGACGATTCTGTTTTAAGGCGCAGAATTTTGAAATTCGCCCTTCGCCCTGCATCCGTTAGCTCAGCTGCAACTCGGGGTGGCGGACGCGCGTCGGCGCGGTTGCAGCAGGTCCCAGGGAGAACGACGGGGACGTGGATGACTCGGACTGGCTAGGGCTCTGCTTTATACGGTACTCCACCACGAGTACAGCAGAAGTTATTTTTGGCATTTTATAGGTAATGCTGTTCTCACCAACAGCGATTCCCACCAAAACATACCCTAGCTTCTCTCCCCAAGAACCCCTCTGTTCCCTTAAATTATCAGCACTTATTGCTCTAATAATGGTCAGCCGTGACCTGCGCCTCCCTCTCTTCTATGGTTCTATGGTTAATAAACTGCGTCAGTCTGCCATGAAAAACTTCCCATTCGTGGAGTTTATGGTCAAAAATGCTTAAATATCCTATGAAATTCGCCATTTCTAACGCTTACGTGGGTACATAAAAAAACTCGTTGCCAAATGATATGTTAGTAGTAAGGAAACACAACCGTTTTGCTCCAAGGCTAGTTTATTCCTGGTCGTACCCTCACTAACAGTGTACATACAGTTCACGTATACTATACTGATACTGTAGGTGTACCTCTTTCTAATTCTTCGGCAAAACAAGCGTGAAGTATATGTTCTAATTTACATTTTTGTTCACAGGACGGCATGCTATCATCGGAGGAACTACTAAGGAACATCGTGTAAACTACCATTTATTTAACTTATAACTGGAGAGCTCTATTATTTGGAATCTGTTACTGCATGCAAATTATTTATATATACTAATATATTATTACGTATACTTGTATAGTCTATTTATTATTATTCAGTTACAGAACTTGTAACGTTACTGTGATATCAAATTATTGTCTTCGCAATTCAAAAATCGAAAAAAAAAAACTATTTCGGTTCTTTTAAAAAGATAATTTTAAGAACGGTATTGTTGTTTGGATTTTACGATTGTTGTAAATAATTTAAATTGTAATGTCGATGGCATAAGAATTGTCTGTCCATAGAGATACTCTTTATATCTAAAAACGTAGATTAATATTCGTTATTATAACTGAAATTTTCTTTTCTTGAGTGTGCCGCGTTCAGAAATGATACATACATGTATTGGTATAGTTGTTTGCTTCCTGGAATTGTCTTGGTTTGCAAAATACGTGCGACAATCTGTCAGATATTATGATACAATAGTTTGACTGCCAATTCATATTAGGAAGAAATAACTATCTGAAACACACAGTAACCAATCTCGATGTTGTAAGATCAGAGTATTTTAAGAGGTACAAGACTAAAATGTATTATAAAGTTAGTCATTATTTTAACTCTCCGATTACATGTTTCAATTTTTTTTTTCTTTCAATTTAAATAAGGGGAAAGGCAAATCTAACGATCTATTAATGTATGTTCTATGATAAATTAGGCTGGGTTATACGGTATCCTGTTCATGTCAATTTCATAGATGAAATTAAACGAGGAATTATCTAGTGGAGTCTATCCTTTACTAGTCGCTCTACATACATACATACATGTAGTTTATATTGTAATGGATATAATAAAAATATTTTTAGGCGGTAATACTATTCGAAAACTGAATGTTTGGATACCCATTATTTGATTAGTTCGTTATTAATTACCACTGTCGACGTTATGGATGAAATAAAATAAATATATCGGGTATCGAATGTTTGTTTTTTTTTATTTCAGAAACTCAAATCCCAACAAAAACAAACCCACACACAACACAACACAAGAACAACACTAAACCATTTAAATAAATGACAATAGGCAAAACAAAACACTAATATATTTAAAGTATCTTATATAAAATTAACAAAACACCATATTTTTACACTCCTTTGCTTTTTTAATAATGCATTACTAACCTATCCTACTAAAGTTACAACAGAGACCTTAGTGCGAGTTTTTACTCACGCTCAATCGCGTGAACGTAAGAAACCTCTTTTCTTGTTGACATTTTGACATAAGAGATCGTTTACGTTATCACAAATGAGTACGTTAAAAAACTCGCACTAAGGCTTCAGAAACAACATAACAACTTCATACACTCAAGACCTCAGATCAAATAAAAAGTCAAGATGGAACGTTGCAAACAACAAAGTGAAGCCGGTTCAAACTATGCCTTACCGTACAAATACACAATTACTAGCGCACACGTACAACGAAACTACCCCTTAGCTTGTCAGTTGAGCTTTATTATTTTATCTGTGGGCTCGAATGACAAGCTAAGGCGTGATTTCGTTGTACGTGAATGCGTGTAATTATGTATTTGTACGGCAAGGCATGGTTTGAACCGGCGTCACTTTGTTGTTTGCAACGTTCTATCTTGACTTTTTATTTGATCTGAGCTCAAGACAATTTTTTTTTTTTTTTTTTATCGACAATAGTCTTGCGCTTGACCACTATCTCACCTGATGGTAAGCGATGATGTGGTCGACGGTGAAGCACGCTTGCCTAGAAAAAACCTATTCACTCTTGACTTAAAGACCCCAAGATTGTAGCTATCGGGAAACACATACTCCGGCAGGGAATTCCACTCCTTAGCTGTACGCATAATGAAAGTGTCCCCAAAACGTTTTGTGCGTATGGGTGGTATATCCACCATGTACCGATGACGCATCGCCGTACGTCTGGTAGTCCGATGATGGAACGGGCTGGGCGGAATCAGATCATGCAATTCCATCGCACACTCCCCGAAATGCAACCGATAAAAAACCGACAAGCTGGCAACTCGGCGACGATGTTCAAGGCTTTGGAGCTTTGACTTGACCAGTGCCTCATTGCCGATGAGTCTCTTGGCCCGCTTTTCGATCGATTCAAGTGCATCAAGCTGGTATTTGGCAGATCCGTCCCAGAGATGAGAACAGTACTCCATGCATGATCGAACTTGCGCTTGATACAAGTTGAGCAGCTGTTCCGGCGTGAAATACCGTCTCACCTTCGAAAGGATCCCCAACTTTTTGGCCGCCAGCTGAGCCTTTCCCTCAATGTATGGGCCAAAATTAAGAGTCGATGTCAACGAAACACCAAGAAGCTCAAGATAGTCCGTTATCGGCACGGTTACACCACGGAAAGTAGGAGCCGGGTAGAATTGGCTCCTTTTAGCGGAAAAAAGACACGCCTGGGTTTTAGCAGCATTAAACCTGACCAGATTGGCATCGCCCCATTCGGAGACTGCCTGCAAGGACAGGTTCAAACGCTCCACCATGGCCTCACGGAGAGACCGGATCTGCGGCCCGGTAGCCCGTGCGTTGGACAAGTATCTCTCAGCAACAGTGCTGTCGTCAGCATACCCAAAGGTGCCGGGTTTTAGCAGATTATTAATATGCAACAAGAACAATGTTGCTGAGAGTACTGACCCCTGAGGGACCCCGGCATTAATATCCAATTGGTCCGAAGAGCAGCCATCGATAACCACTCGAATGGACCGATCTCTCAGGAAGTCTGCAATCCAATCACACAGACCACCGGGCAAACCGAATGAAGGAAGCTTACCAATGAGGCTTTCGTGCCAGACCCTATCGAAAGCCTTCGAGATGTCGAGGGAGACGGCAAGCGCTTCCCCGTGTCTCTCGATGGCCTCACTCCATATGTGAATGGCATACGCTAGAAGATCCCCAGTAGACCGATTTCGGCGGAAGCCGTATTGACGGTCACTAAGGATATCATTAGATTCTAGGTATGCCAGGAGCTTTTTGTTAAGTACACGCTCCATACTCTTACAGAGTATGGGCGTTACAGAGATGGGTCTGTAGTTGGCTGGGTAAGGTTTAGTGCAAGCGAAAGCTTACGCATCTCCCGTCCAGCATGGTCAGTGCACTGGTATGGGAAGAGCCATTCCTGGTGGTGGGCATTAAAGTCCCCCAGTAACACTAACTGGGCGGAAGGGTACCGCTGCTGTGCCGCATCAGCCGCCTCACTGAGGTACTCTGTGAGCCTGGTTGTCTCCTGATCTCCGCTGTGCGACCGGTAGACACAGGCGTAGATAATTTTATCCAGACCTGTGTCCACCAGAGCCCAAAGCGTTGAGAATCTGGAGTCCTCAAGGTTACGGAGACGCCGATAGCAAGTGTCGTCGCGGGCGTACATACACACACCCGCGCGTGGTTTAAAATTGTGCTCCAGGGTAAACCCTGGGTAAGACAAGTACGACACGTCTAGCGGACTCGCTATCTGCGTCTCCGTAAGGAAAAACAGCGCTGGTTTCTCAGCCTCCAGGTGGTAGTGGACTGCAGAGAGATTTGAGTGCAGACCTCTAATGTTGGTGAGGAGCACTTTGTGGGGGAGGGGGTGCAGCCGCTGTTGAACTCCAGTATTTTGTTTCCTTGCCATGATTGTGTGTGAGTGAAGGGAGGAGAGGAGATGGAAGTGAGACGAGGTTCCACGCTGCTAACCTACAGACACGCACTGAAAGGACGCCATCATTGGGGCACTAGTCTGGAGACTGCGGGGACGCCCGAGCCCACCCGGAATGTCCATCGGGCCCTCCCCATCTGGTCGCCAACCAGCACGATGGTGCATTCCGGGATTTTTCGACAGTTGGCGGGGCAGCCTTTCATGTGTGGCTGGCACACTACTTGGGCCCCCAACTACCTGCGGTCGGCCAGCGGTGCACCGTGCCTCGGATCCGGCTACCCTCCGCGACCAGTCTCCCGATACGTCCCAAACAGCGCGCGTCAGAACTAGTCAGCCTGCAGTGGAACAGCTATCTCGACCCAACTCCTCTAGTGGCTACACCGAGCATCGTACCGGAACACGGCTAGGCCGCTTGGCGGTACGTCTTTGCCCGGTGGGTGGTCACAAGCCTTCGGCCGAAGCCTACCACCAGTAAGTGTCACCTGATTTGCACCACCCGGGGACCACGTGTAGGGAATCAAAGGGTACACTCCTACGGACGTGGGTGACTCGGCCCCCAAAAAATAAAAACAATAAAAAAACAAAACTGATACAAACTATCTACTATTAAAAACATGCAAAAGTTACAACTCAACGTAGGTGAAGCCGCGGGCACATATCGTTATTCATAGCAAGCTTTTCCCGCGGCTATTTTTGTAATACCTACACAATTCATATTTGTTTTATGACCAAAAAATTTCTATAAGTCAATTGGAAAAAAAATTAACATCTGTACAAAATGTTTATTCATTTCAGGAGTGAAAAAGAAAAAAAATACAAAGACAAATCAAAACTCTCCTCTTTTTGAAGACAGATAACATCAAACGTATGCAACGATTTAGAAGGTTAATATAATAACAGTAATTGTGAGTGTGTTTGTTAATTCTTCACGCCAGAACGGCTGAACGGATCTGGGTGAAAATTGGCACAGACATAGATTAGAGTCTGGAATAGCTCATATGATATTTTTAATTCCGGGAATATATTCCCTCGGGATAGTTTTCGACATTCACGCGAACGAAGCCGCTGGCAGAATTTGTCTATACCAATATTATAAAGAGGAAAGATTTTTTTGTTTGTTTGTTTGTACCGAATAGGCTCCGAAACTAATAAACCGATTTCATAAATTCTTTCACCTATGGGTAGCTACATTATGCCCGAGTAACATAGGCTATAATTTTGACGGGAGCGAAGCCGCGGGGGTCAGCTAGTGCCAAATAAAACAATAACATCAAGTCTCCATTTTTCTCGAAGGGATAAGCAGAGGCAGAATAATTTTAATATTGTTCTAGCATCTGCCAGAGCCGATGCCTGCGTGAACTTCGGTTATTAACCTGAGTAAAAAGTATCCTGTATCCTTCTCCAGCATCTTCTCCATCTCGGTGAAATTATTCTTCAAATCAAATCAAATCATTTATTTGCGAAATATGGGTAATTCTCAGGGTGACATTTACATAAACGTCCATCGAAATAGTTCAGCATTTTAGACGTAAAAACGTAACTATCATTCAGACAGACAGAGTTACTTTCGCATTTGAAATACTAGCTTCAGCCTACGCCTATTCCAGACTATAATCTATCTCTGTGCCAAATTTCATCCACATTAGTTCTGCTGTTCTGGCGTGATTGATTCAGGAAAAAACATACATCCATGCATCTAAACTTTCAGATTTATAATATTAAGTATTAGCTGTGGTATTAGTTTGTTTCGTACAACAAAAAAATAATTAAAAATTCAAAAAACCCGACTGCTTAAAAAGCGAACTAAAAAGACGTAAACAAGAAAAAAATCATGGTGTGCAGTCGGAGTAGTATATTCGCGAGCTAGCTGACCAAAACCAGATATATCCTCCAACTGCACAGCATGATATTTTTCTTCTTTCCTGCTTTTTAGTTCGCTTTTTAAGCAGTCGGGTTTTTTGTTTTTTTTTTTATTTAACACTATTTTATTTTTCTTTTCGAATTTGGTAAATTTAAAAATATAAGAGTTATAATTTTTTTTAATCGCCTCTTAAAACCCTTTATTTTGATACCCCACACGATGGGATTAGAAGAAAAAAATAATTGGCCCTCCACAATATGGCGCCCAAAAGCCGCAATTTTTCTATTTCTCAATTTTAATGTAGCCAGTGACACTTGCAGGGTTAAGACGAATCGATCATGACGTGCGAATCATCAAAATCGGCCAGCGCATTTGGTCTCTCGAACGCCACATAGGAACAAACATACATACATAAATACATACATAGACTGATAAACACATTACCATCCTCTCCTTCCCAAAAATTATATTATCATTAAACCACACCACAACCACTAAAAGTAAAAAGGTAATTAACATTATAAATTATAGGTCCCTTGCATTGCGGCTCTGTTATGACGCCCTAAACATTAATATAATGATCACCATTTATAACTCATTATGAAATTGCCAAAACACATTTTTGTGTCCTAAGTAGGTACCTTAAGTGTTATTTTAAGCCCGACGGAAAAAGAGGGGTGTTATAAGTTTCACGTGTGTTGCTGTGTATCTGTGTGTCTGTCTGTGGCATCATAGCGCCTAAACGTATGAACCGATTTTGATTTAGTTGTTTTTGTTTGAAAGGTGATTTTATCGAGAGTGTTCTTAGCTATGTTTGAATTAAACTGGTTCTGCCGTTCCAAAGTTATGAGCGTTTTACTGTTTGAATCGGGGTATTTTCGCAAGATAAATATGTCGGGGGTCTTTTAAATTTTGAAATTTTACTTGTTGCTGTTAAACATGGAGGGTTGAAAGTTCAACTATTACCCATATTAATAATAACATTTTTTTAAAAAAATACTACCGGCTTCCAAATAAAAATTTTTGGAAGTCGGTGTCTTTGGTAAGTACCAATTTTTTTTCGTTATCGACACCGACTTCCAAAATTAAAGTTATTTTTAATTTTGTAGTGTTTTTATTTGGCAGTCGGAAGTATTTTTAACCGAATTGGCAAAAAGGAGGAAGTTATCAAATCGACTGGTTTTTTAGGGTTCCGTACCCAAAGGGTATAAACGGGACCCTATTACTGAGACTCCGCGGTCCGTCTGTCTGTCTGTCTGTCGGTCTGTCTGTCTGTCTGTCACCAGGCTGTATCTCGTGAACCGTGATAGCTAGACAGTTGTAATTTTCACAGATGATGTATTTTTGTTGCCGCTATAACAACAAATAAACAGAATGAAATAAATATTTAAGTGGTGCTCCCATACAACAAACGTGTTTTATGCCGTTTTTTGCGATAATGGTACGGAACCCTTCATGCGCGAGTCCGACTCGCACTTGGCCGGTTTTTTTTTTGTTATGTTTGTTACCTCAGAACTTTGTATTGGGTGAATCGATTTTGATGATTCTTATTTTATTTGAACGCTGGTCCATGTCATGTGTCCCCATTTAATTTGCATCAAGATCTTATGAAGAACTTCGGAGATATACATCAGAACTCTTTAATAAATTACGGCAAATCACTCGGGATAGCTACAATCGCATGTATGTTTATTGTTCACACCATTTCATAACATAACATCACACTGGTACGCCTTAAAGGGGTACGCAGGTGTGAACAGTTCACCCTGGTATACTTTCATTCCACAGTTTTGTTTAAGTTTCATGTTATTGGGTTAATCTGTTCTGGCTTCATATTGGGCATTATAGGTAGCTAGCCTATAGAACTGGTCCATTATATACCACAACTAAAAAGTGAAAGATAAAACACTTTATTACAAAAATTACAACCGACTTCCTAACAAAAACACTACAAAGAGTAAAATCACTTCAATTTCGGCAGTCGGTGTCAAAAAACGAAGGAAAGAAAGCAGGAATACCGACTTCCGAAATTTAAATTATTTTTCACTTTGTAGTGTTTTTGTTTGGAAGTCGATTGTAATGTTTGTAAAAATGTTTTATTTTTATTTTCGCTTTTTAGTTGTACCTTATTGGCAAGTTCTTTAGCAAGGTAACTATAATGCCAAAATAGATTACCCGAATATCATGAAACTTGAACATAACCGGTTAATGGTACCAATGTGAACTGTACACATCTGCGTACCCCTTTAGAGCGTACTGGCGTGATGTTATGTTATGAAATGGTATAAACGATAAACAGACATGCGATTGCAGCAATCCCGAGAGATTTGCTGTCATTTATAGAAGAGTTCTGTTGTATATATGCGAAGTTCTTTATCAGCTCTTCTCAAAATTAAAATCAGACCAATTTGGGCGTCTGAGCGGCAGGTCTTAGTCGCCAGGATCGGGACCTTCTGTCTCTGCCAGCATGGCCCTCACGCTGCTGGCAGAGACAGAAAATTGGAGGAAAATGGCATCCTTTTGTGAGACTGTGATGGCCCAGAAGGAGGCTGGCGAGCGGGATCGTGAGATGGCTGATCCCGATCGAAGAAGAAGGAGGCAGCTACCTCGATGCCTAAAACTCTGAAACCCCGCCTGCGACCCCGGAATCCCACCTGCTTATTATGCAAGTGGGACTCCGGGATTGTGGGTGGACAGATTGGGAATCTGTCTGCCCACCAAGTGACTTAAGGAAAGACGGCAGCACAGAGATCATGTGCTGCCAGGCACAGCGAGGCTCAGGGGAGGCGCTTCTTTCAGCCTTCCCAGGAATGTTCCCTAACAGGCATTGCACAGTGGGGGTTCCAGGGTGATGGTGATTAACCGGGGTAGTTTTAGTGAGGTGTGCCTTTTCAAGGAATACCCCCTAAAAGCAAGTAATCTGTAAAAGAGTTTGAAATTATTTTTGGTACCTAATAAATCTACTGGCTCTGTGAGCTGTAGACCTCGCGAGTCTGTCTTTTTCGATTCAGTTCGTTCAAATCGAATAATAAAACCATATAATTAATGAACCTGCTCACAAAATTTTACCAAAATCGGTTGAGAAAGCGAGCTGTAGAGGAGAACAGCCGGACATCCACCGGATATACGAAATAATTTTTGCCCAAGCAGAAATGGAGACGCTTTGATCGCACTTCGCGCAGTCTCGTTCAAATGTAAATTATTATAATATCCTATACATTTAAGTAGGTACTTATGTTCCTAAAGTGTGTTATTTGTTTACACTAAGTACAAGTTCACTCGGATAAAGGGACAGAAAACATTATCCACTCCCAGAAAATTACCCAAAAAGAACCATTTACCCAAATGACTTTATTAAATGAAAAAGCTTGTAGGCAGGTAATATGTAAAAAATGTGTAGGAGCTCAAGACGCAAATGTATAAGTAATGCGAAGAAGCAAAATAATTAAAAATAATGAGCTTCTTTCAGTCCATATAAGGATTCTACGGGAAATTCAATATCAAACTCGTATGTATGTAATCCTTATAAAATTCACGTATTTTTTATAATATTGCACTTATATGTATTCTTCGTTCTGCGAAAATTTACGTCTTTACTATGGTAAGTTTATTACCCTCATTTAATGAATTTCTTTAAATAGTAACGTTCTAATTTTATAGATTGATTACTCGTTGTTATAGTATATTCGTGTATTTAGTTTATATGTTTGAGTATCTATTGTATGTATTTATAGTATGTATGTATAGCTTTGTATTTGAATAAACCTACCTTTGGTATCATATTTAACTTTAAATATTGCACCTACCACTATTTGTCTCTGCATACCCAAAGGTCGACTGGTAGAAATGCCTAAGGCATTAAGTCCGCCTCTGTACGTTTGTGTGCATGAAGTATTAAATAAATAAATAGTACCTAGTGATGAAGCAAATGTAGATGAACGGTCATGAAGTAAATGGAGTATGTCAGGATCGTAGCAGGTGGCCTTCTATAGTTTTTGGCTAGCCCATGAAAAAAGGTTTTTGTGTATTGTAGGATTATCGCCACAAGACTTTTTCAATGAAGCCTTTTTTAATGTCACAAACTCGTCGTTTATACATTATATGCGTATGGAATGCTAATGGGCTTCCAAACACTCTAACGAGTTAAAAACCTGTCTTTAAATAAATAAAATTGACATAATGTTATTATCGGAAACTCACTTCACATCTAAGAGTTATTTTAAAATTGCCGAGTATAACTTAGATCATACCATGCATCCTGATGGAAAAGCACGTGGAAGGACAACTTACTTATCAAAGCTAATATTAACATCACCAATATCAGTCATATTGTAAGGACTAAATCCAAGCAACCAACGTAGTAGTGTACGATTGGACTAGCAACAACACAGTGTACTACCCCCCCAAGACATACAATTAAAGAAAATCAATTTTGAGACTACTTCAATATCTTTGGCAATCAATTTATAGCCGCAGGCGATTACAACGCCAATCAAACTTTTTGGGAACTTTTAAAATGTATTCAAACAAATAGAATGGATGTGGTCTCTACAGGACAGCCAACATACTAGCCTTCAGACAGAAGTAAAATAGCGGATCTCATTGATTTCTGTGTCGCCAAAGGAGTTACGAAAATTATATATCGTGCAATAGCTGCTGGGATTTATCATCAGATCACTGACCCATGATTATCAATATCGAATCTAAGGTAAAAGTGACCTTAAAAAGTGTACATAGCACAACAAGTGAACAATAAATAACTACATTATTTTTCGATACTTCATAGATGAAGTATTTAAAGTACCACCTCCACTCAAAACAGAAGATCACATTACTATTGCTGTTGAATTATTTAAGACAAACGTACAAAATGCAGTATGGAACTCGTCTCCATTAGATCAATACAAGTCTGATGTCCAATCGGTCGCTCCAAACACACTGGACTTAATTAAGGAAAAAAAGGGAGACCAGAAAATTATGTCAACAAAATAGATGTCCTGATACGAAAAAAACATTCAACCACAAAGTAAGAGAGCTCAAATAGGCTCTGAAACAAGATCGGAACGCTACCATCTAGGCATACCTAGAGTGCCTTGATGTAACAGTAACTACAGACTCTCTTTGCAAAGCCACTAAGAAAATTAAAAGACCCATAGTAAAAAGTTCACCACTTAGGAAACCTGCTAGGCACGTAGCGACCAACAAAATGCAGCTACATTTGCGTTGCATCTGGAAAATGTTTTCAACACCGCCCATGCCAGGGTTCACCCGAACTTGAAAAAGAAGTTATTGAATTTATTGATACCCCCGACCAGGATGATAACGAACCAGACTACTTTACTAAATGTGAAGCAGAAAAAAATATAAAAAAGCAAACTCCAAGAAAGCTCCTGGATATGACCTAATTACCAAAAAAGTCTTACAGGAACTACCAGACTCTAGGATAACAATATTCACAGCAATCTATAAAGCAATCACCAAACAAAAACTCATCCCGCCGCAATGGTAAGTCGCACAAATAATGATTATGCTGTTGAAACCAAACAAGCAAGCAAGCAACCAGAGGACCCAGAAGCATACAGGCCGATTAGCTTATTACCCATACCCGCGAAATATACGAATCTCTAATATTGCGCTGACTGATACCTCTGATAGAACAGCGCAAACTTATTTCCAAACACCAATTTAGAGTTCGTATAAGCGAAATTGACAAAAAAAAAATACAATCACTACTCTCTACCTATATTTACAAAATCCTAAAACCTTTTTTTGGAAAACTTACACTTCCTAGTCCAAAACGGCGAAGCGCTCTCAAGTCTCCACCCTGTTAAAGCAAGAGTCCCACAAGGCAGTGTGCTGGGCCCGACGTTGTACCTTATCTACACATCTGATCTACCAACTTCAGAGAGTATCACCAGTACTGGTACTTTTTCCGACGACACCGCGATCTTAGCAGCTCACCCAGACCCAGTTGAGGCGGCAGAACTCTTACAGTGTGGGTTTAATAATATATCCATCTGGAAAAAAATGGAGAATAAAGTCTAACGAAACAAAATCTGTAAATGTTACCTTTACTCTATGAAGAGGCACTAGTCCACCCGTGAAACTCAATAACTTAGAAGTCCCACAATCAGACCATGTCAGGTATTTAGGATTACACCTTGATAAGCGACCCACCAGGCAAAAACGTATTTTCACAAAAAGGAAACAATTGGGATTATAACTACGCAAGCTATATTGGTTAATAGGTCTTACCTATTAAATTTCTGCAGTTGAAAACTAGCTTTATTTCGTTAAGGATTCGTTTACAAACTGAATGCTTAATCCAGAATTTAATATATTCAGCTTTAATACCTTCAAACCTTGGCAAAATTTCACTCCTAAGTTTTTATCGTGCTAAATATACTTAACATTTAAAATAACTAATATATTATCGTTAACCGCTACATTATGTTCTTGATGGTATAGCAAAAACAGAAACATCGTTTTGGTTAACCATTCAAAAACTCAGAACAGAAGACAAAGTATTTCTGACTTCCTTGACTGTCCTCAAAGGATTTTTCATTAAAAATATAAGAAACTTCCGCTGCTGTATTGGCTGTGAAAGAAAGAAAAAAAACATCGCTTTGAATCCCACGCCGCCGCGCCGTTCGAGAAAGTCAAGTTGAGCCAAGATTAGGTTGACACTCACAATAATAGAATTAGAATCCGCCACGTGTATGAAAGAGTTTTTCCAAGAATTTGGAAATATATACGTTAAGTTTATTTCGGTATTCAACCTTAGTTTCTGCCACCGGTTTCACCTGCGTAAAAGTCTATACTTGGAAGTAATTCCAAGGGAACTAACTCAATCAATCTACCCAACCTTTGCCCAACTTTATCCGGATTCTGATTTATGCAGTAGGACATGCCGGTTTCCTCACGATGTTTGCCTTTACTGTTTTGTGAGCAATGGTCGTGAAATACTTTACACAAAGTAAAGCGCCTGCTTTGGTAACCCACGACCTACAACTTATAAGTCGCGGCCGATACCACTAGCTGCACTCCTAAAAATAAAAGATATATGCTTTGATAATATTTCTGAGAACTTGTTTGTTTCCGTTACACTTTTTTAGAACAAACATCTCGAAACAAATGATCGGCGAATTTACCACTTACTCACATATTAAAATATATATATATTTGATATATATATAACTTGCCAACGTACAGTCAAAGATCAAAAGTGCAGACGTACTCTACCAAAACTAAGTGGCCTATAATTTCTTTATGAATGAAGAAGATCAATCAATGGTTTACTTCTGATTTAATCTTAAGCATTGAATCTAAAGTATAGATTAGACTAGTCGTGGATGATTAACCTTCTTCTACAAAAAAGCTTTAGATTCTTAAGTTTTAGTACAGTACGACTAGTTTGAAAAGCACTTTTGACTCTTGACTGCGTACGTTGGTATCTTGATATTTATAAAAATAACGAAACTAATCATATCTTAATGCAGAACTTGGTTGATCATCATGGTCAACATATCAACCGAAGATGTCCACTGCTGAACATAGGCCTGCCCCGTCGCCACGTTGACTGGTCCCGTGTGTCTCGCATCCAGCAGATCCCTGCAACATTCACCAGATCATCGGTCCACCTAGTGACAGGCCTTCCAACGCAAAGTCTTCTGGTTCACGGTCGCCACTCCAGCACTTCTCAGCCCCATCGTTCATCCGTTATGCAAGCAACCTGCCCTGCCTACAGCCACTTAAGTTTGGAAATTCTTGATTGATTTTATTTTTTAATTATTCAACAATTTTTTAAGTAAATCGATAAAATGCTATAAATTTTGCAATAAAATGCAAACGTTGTATCGTCGTGTATGTCTTTCTATTTTATGCATTACCTCAGTGATCGCACTTCAAGCAATGACACGGCCTTAATGTAGGAAGCAAGGCAACAAAGGGGCTACAGTGTAGCGTATAATGGACCCAATAATAGCTTTGTATTTAATCCAGTCTACAATAGCAAATCTTTTTCTTATTAGCAACGAAACTACGAGTATTATTTTTTAAAGTTAATTTTCTAATAGCTAAAGTTTGTTTAAAAGTTTTTGCTTAACATCGAATAGGTTATGAAACTTTAAATAAAAAGCTTTCAAAGTAATATAAAATTAATTAACTAATAGCAAAACTTTGCTTTGTTGTTTAGAAAAAAAAAAATACAAAATGCAAGACGGTTCATTTTGAAATATTTATAATATTAATAGGTGTAATTTAGGTTCTTGCTTTAACCTTTTATATCGGTTTATATGATTTGGAAAAGGTTTCCTTCTTGGGCATCAAATACTCGTAGATAGAAATTTTAAGATTTAGTGTTTCCGAAGTGTTTGTTCCATTCAGTTGCTCCTTTCTTTCCTTTTACTTTTATCTCTTTACGACTAACTAAGGATGTTAAAAATCTGTTATATCGATTGTTGAATATCCGTTAGAATGCTTTTTAAAGATCAACGTATCAATGATAGTTATATATACAACCTGTCACAATAAAACCAATCATCATTTCCAGATTAATATTCAAAATATCTCATACGTTTATACAAATGGAAACTATCGGTCATTATTAAACAAGTCACATATCCATTGAAATTAATATAACTCGCAGCCCCCACAAAACAGACAATAACAAGGAGTCCTAACTCGTGGAGTTCCGGGCTTCTCTGCAAGTTTGGTCAACTTGCGCTAGTAACTAAATTAGGTGTTCCTCGAACAGGTTCGGGCATAACTTTAACTGAATTTTCGGGACACAAACTATTGGAAACAATATGATTGGCTGTTGGGACTAACATATTAGAATACATTATTAGTAGTTCGAATTGGTTTATTGGTCAAACAGAACCTTATTCAAAGATTGTGTTATACCGCGGCTTTCTCCCATGGCCTATGCCTATCTATTCCTGCATAAAAAAGTCAATACTAGCTTTGTTCTACGGCTTCGCTCCAGACAAGAACCGTGCATTTTGTTGTGTACTTATGTTTTGTGTATATGTAATTTGAATGACTAACATAGTTTATAAGTTTACCTATGCACTGACTTACAAAAATCATAAATTTTATCGGATACAAATAAATAATACGATTTTTTTGAGATGAAAAAGTAGCCTATCTAAGGCATTAAGAGAGTGGCTTTTTATCAGCGATAAAAATTCGCTATAGACTTTTATGGATTCACAAAATTAATTTAGATTCAGATAAAACATCCAACAACATAAAATTGTACATATATTTTTAACTGTTTTCGTTACTATCCTTTTAAACTTAAGCAAACCTAAGCTACCCACGAAACCTCCACAAAGAGTGTTTCAGTGTCTCGTCCTGTTCACCGTCTGCGACAAACATATTGACACATGGGTACATTGTACAGCTTGCACTAGTGGGGCTCATCATTAGCCTGTAAATCATTAAAACTGATGCAGCCAGTAGAGTTGAGTCGTTGACGTAACATCAACGTTGACTTACGTTCGTCAACTATAAGTTAAATTCGACAACGAGTTAATGGTCAACTTGCAACGAAAATCATTTTTCAAGGATTCTGATTCAATGTCGCGACGTTCAGCGAGTCTCGCACATGCTATTGTAGAAACATTTTAATGCAATGTACGTATTAGAAAACTCTTGTACATGTTACTAAAGTTCAAATTCTATGCCATGACTGTCACTCGCTATATATGATGTTTTTTTCAACGTGAGGTTTGTTGCGTTTGCTTTGTCGTATTTCGTCGATTAATTCATCAACGTTATTATCGACTTCAACTAGTTTATTTTATTTTATTATATTAGGATCTCCAACAAAGAATACACCTTAAATGCTATATTATTATAAAAAAAACTATGTGCTTCCTCAATTATAGGTGACCACATCATGCAATAGAGAACAATCAAACAGTATGGGATACCCAACTTAGAATATGGCAGTTAAAGTTACAGTTATTTTTTAAATTACTTAAAGTTTTCTTTTTCTTTCTTTAATAACAATCAGTGATTAGTGCAAACTTAAGATACAATTGTTTCATAGGTATAACCTTAATAATAATTATTCTATAGGTAGTATCTCTAGAATACCTAATTATCATTAAAGTTGGCATCATTAAATACTAAACGGTTAACGTTAATACGTTGACAGGGATCAACGGTTGATTCATCTAGTTTATGATTCAACGCCCATCGCTAGTGGCCAGGTTGCATATAAACATATGCATAAACATAAAACCACAGCGTAGGTAAGGGACTGTAATAATGCTTTTTAACTTTTAAAATTTTAGAGTTTCTTTTACGAGAGCAGTGTTATGCGGAAGTAATGGTTCTAAATTATTTTGTTGGTTAAGCTTTGTCTGTTCGTGAGTGTTGGCGCATCACATATGCGCGGGCGTCCGAGAGGCAGGCGCGGGGTGTCGGGGGACCGAACCCACGACGCGACGGCCGGCTGCGCGCCCGCCGCTCCACTCAGCTCACAGACACCAGCCATTACGGGCATTTCTTTGTACCTATTTCTATCTGAGTTGATAGCGTAATAACAGTAATATACCTATTTTAATACAGTCCACTCTTTTATTATAAAGTCCCGATTGAGCCTATTCATTGGTCCTTCGATTGCTCAAAAATAAACACCGGTTTTGCTGTAATTAACGCCGTCAACAACATCGGTCGTCGTGTTCACCTGTGCGGACTTGGACCGTTCGCGAGCACCACGCGGTACGACCACGAAGAAAAGAACAAAGAAGTCGTTCCCGAGGCAGCCTGCATAGTCAACGTGGGAGCTGACGTCATTCTTTGGGAGTATAATACTGTATTTGAGTGAGTCCGTTCCAATTAGTTATTTTTCTGCTTTCATCTTCTTGCCGAAAAACGTTGTTCATCTTCCTATCTTTCAGTGTTCATACAGTGTCTCAACATTAGTGCTTTCATAGTGTTTCCTACGCACTGCTTGTAAAATTACGCATATTTTGTATCGAAAACGCTCGGTAATTAGCTACTTCGCACCGCGATAACACGTGTTGAGTTGTTGACCTTGAAATTTTTTCTCGATCCCTTTCACTAACGCACAGCTGTTTGTGGTTGTCTTATCTATTGAGTACATTAGCATCAGTGCGTCCAGCTGTTATTTAACTTTACAATGGCAGATAACTTAAAAACATTGATAAAAAAACGTAGTTCAATTAAATCAAAGCTTACTATTTACAGTAACTATTTAAATTTAGTAAAAAGTAGTTCCGCAATATCAGAGTTGCAACGTTTAGATTTAGAGGAGCGTTTTAATAGATTTGAAACCTTACATACCGAATTTGACGCCTTACAGACACACATCGAAGTGATATCCGACGACAACGAGGCAGCATTGACTGAACGTGAGGACTTTGACCGCCAGTTTTTCAACTTGGTGGCACTCACGCGCAGCCTGCTCGGTGTCTCGACCAACGGTGCTGCGTCGGAGGCGGGCTTCAAAGATGCTGACTCAGGTGCACATGTTTCATTTAGGAATTCTTTTGTTCGTTTGCCTAAAATAGATTTGCCACATTTCGATGGGAACTACCAATGCTGGCTTGAGTTTAGGGACACTTTTGGGTCATTGATTCACGACAATTCTAGCATAAGTGATATCAACAAGTTTCACTATTTGCGAGCTTCACTCCAGGGGAATGCAGCTTTAATTATAAAAAACATTGACTTTAAAGCTGACCATTATAATTTAGCGTGGGACCTGTTGTGCGAACGTTACAATAACAACCGACTTTTAGTGAAAAATCATTTACAAGCTTTATTTGACGTTGAACCTCTTACAAAAGAATCAAGTGTTTACATTAGAAACCTTGTTGATGTTATTAATAAAAATATTAGGGCACTAACTTCATTAAAAAGGCCCACTCAATATTGGGATGATATTATTATTTATTTTATGATTAAAAAATTAGATTTAACAACAAGTCGTGACTGGGAAGAGCATAGAAACAATACTTTTAAAGATGATCCTACTTTAACACAATTTTGTTCTTTTTTAAGCAGAAAAGCGGACTGGTTAGAATCAGTGGAGACAAATCTTAGTTCTTCCGAAACGAATGCTATAATTGCCTTAAATAATAGTCATTCAAATAAAACCGATTCTAAGCATACAACAAATAAAAAAATTGAAAATATAAATAAAAACAGTAAATGTCCACTTTGCTCCCAAGCACATACGTTATTTAAATGTGAATCTTTTAGAAACTTGTCAATAGAAAATCGTATACAAAAGGCAACTCAATTTAATGTTTGCATTAATTGCTTACGCTTTGGACATAATTCTACAAAATGTAGATTTTCACATTGCAAATATTGCAAAACAAAGCACAATACGCTTTTGCATTTGGAAAGTAACGAGCCCAAACTTGCTTCCAATCCAATGCCTTCTATCACGCCTTTTGCACTGTCTTCTGCTTCTCCTTCTTCAAATGTTGTGCTTTCAGCCAATTCCATGCAGCTTGCTACTTCTGCGCATGTTTTACTGTCCACAGCTATGGTGAACGTGACTGGCGTGACGGGTAAGAAGTACACTGCGCGCCTACTGCTGGACAATGGCAGTTCGGCGAACTTTGTTACGCAGAGCTTATCAGAGAAGCTGGGTTTGTTACGACGCGGTACGAGCACCAAGGTAACGGGTATTAATAACCACATATCCACCAGTACACAGTCTTGTCACCTCTCAATAGAGTCTTTATGCTGTGCCTTTAATGTAGATATCGAGTGTCACATTTTGCCTGAAATCACAAAATTTCTACCGTCTTCATTCATACACATCAATCACGTCCCTATTCCTTCAGGTATTAAACTAGCAGACCCGAACTTTAATGTTCCGTCGGTCGTAGACATCCTGGTAGGGGCTGAAGTTTTCTGGAATGTCTTAGGCAGCAAAACAATTGACTTAGGGAAAAACCTACCTAAATTATGCGAGACCAAGTTAGGATGGTTAGTTTCAGGTAGTATTTCGCGCCACTCATGTTTTTCCGTCAATCATTTTTGCCATCATTCCAATGTCACTCCCGACCTAACTCAATTTTGGGAGCTTGACCATATTGCTTCAAAACATTCACTCTCGCTTGAGGAGAGAATGTGTGAGCAGTCTTTTGCTCAAACCACCGTCCGTAATGATGGTGGGGGATTCGTAGTATCAATGCCTTTAAGAGGGGATCCTAGTACATTAGGTCATTCATTTACCAATGCTAGAAATCGTTTTCTTTCCCTTGAACGGCGATTTAAACGCGAACCATCATTTTATAAAAAATACAATGAGTTCATGAGAGAATATGAGCGCCTTGGTCATATGACGTTAGACTCAGACTGTACTCCTTCACCAGAAAACTCCATGAAAAATTATTACATTCCACATCATGGAGTTATTCGCAGTTCTAGCACCACTACACAGCTACGCGTAGTATTCGACGCATCAGCTCCTACCAGTTCGGGGGCGTCGCTTAACGACATCCAGATGGTCGGTCCCGTAGTACAAGACGATCTGTTTTCCATTTTAACACGTTTTCGTCAGCATAAGTACGTGGTCTCAGGTGACGTGGAAAAAATGTACAGAGCCATAGAGTTAAATCCAGTCCAACGACCTCTTCAAAAAATAGTTTACAGATTTGAACCTTCAGAACCTCTTAGAACCTACACTTTAAATACGGTTACCTATGGTACCGCTTCTGCGCCCTATTTAGCCACTAAGTGTCTTGTAAGTCTGGCTGATGACATTGAGGACAGTCGTGCCAAATGCGCTATACGACGAGATTTTTACGTCGACGACTTTCTTAGTGGAGGGGATACGATAGCTGAAACGGTAGATATTTCAAAAAAGGTACATTCTGTTCTATCATCTGCAAAATTCAATTTAAGAAAATGGCGATCAAACAATCCAAAAATTCTAAAAGAAATTACACATAGCAACGAGTTACATAACACTTTAAATTTTTCTGAGCATAGTCCAAACTCTCAATCTAAGACTTTAGGTATTAACAGGATTTGTGACTCTGATTCACTCACTTATGCTATAAATATCACCTCCACTACTAAAGTCACAAAACGTCATGTCCTTTCCGTTATCAGTCAAATCTTTGACCCATTAGGCCTCGTAGGTCCATGCGTCGTCGAAGCAAAGCTGATTATGCAGCGTCTATGGCAAGACAAGTATGACTGGGATGACGAAGTATCGCACGAAGTCAAAAATCTTTGGTATACATTTGAAGGCACAATAACAGCATTAAATAAATTAAATATTCCTCGTTGGGTTTTGCGTGAAGACTCTATTACGCATGAAGTACACGTCTTTACCGACGCGTCCGAGAGGGCGTACGGCGCTTGTGTGTACATTCGGTCTTGTAATGGCAGTGGGTCCATAGGCGTACAACTTCTAGTCTCTAGAAATCGTGTAGCGCCGATCAAACCAACGACGATACCGAGGCTTGAACTTTGTGGAGCTTTGTTGGGTGCAAGGCTGTGTACTAAGGTTCAGGAATCGCTTACCATGCCCATTCATAAATGTAGATTCTGGTGCGACTCAACCATAGTCCTGGGTTGGCTCTCTACTCCTTCTAATCAATTAAAACCTTTTGTCAGAAACAGAGTCAATGAAATACAGGAAAGTACTTGTGGTCATACCTGGAGCTACGTACCGTCGAAGGACAACCCGGCGGATCTTGTTTCCCGTGGTCTCAGTGCCGACGTTATCATGCACACACCTCTGTGGTGGTCTGGACCCTCATTTTTACAGCATAGTGAAAATGAGTGGCCTAGCATGCCAAACAACGGGAAAGATAGTCTGCCGGAAGTAGTGACTCATTACATTGGTAGTAATAGTGACAATCATATTTCGTTACGTAGTGATCATTTAGACGTAACTATTCATTCATCAATCATTTCTAATTTATTAGTAAAGTATTCTAGTTTATTAAAAATACAAAATATAATTACATATATACAACGCTTTGTTTACAACATAAAAAATAAAAATAAATTGCATGGTAATTTTTCAACAACAGAACTAGAAAACTCATTAAATATAATTATACATTATTCACAGCTTGAAATGTTTCCAGAAGAGTATAATTTGTTAAAGTCTGGACAAAAATTACCGCGCAAAAGTAGATTGCTTCCTCTGACACCGTTCATTGACAATCATAACCTCATTCGCGTGGGCGGAAGGCTCGATAACTCCCCCTACGATTTTAGCGTGAAACATCCTATTGTTTTATGCAGTAAGCATATACTTACAAAACTTATATTTCAAATGCAACATTTAAAACTTGTACATGCAGGTCCACAGTTGTTATTGTCACATATACGGCAAACATATTGGCCTCTAGGCGGCAGAAACTTGTCTAGATTTGTCGTGAATAAATGTCTTAAATGTTTTCGACATAAGGCTCAGAACGTTCAGCCTATAATGGGTCAACTACCTAGCTCAAGAACAAATCTTGAGTTTCCTTTCTTAAATAGTTATGTTGACTACGCCGGGCCAGTATTGGTGGCCAATCGTAAAGGCCGAGGATGCAAACTTACAAAGTCCTATATGTGCATCTTTGTTTGCTCGGCAGTAAAAGCCGTACATTTGGAGCTCGTCACCGACCTCACCACTGAGGCCTACATGGCCGCTCTAAATCGGTTCGTGGCGCGTCGTGGCAAGCCTCGAAGCATCACGTCCGATAACGGGACTAACTTTGTAGGCGCATCAAATGAGATGTACAGGTTCTTGCAATCATCAAATGTTGCATCTGAAATGGCGCAGCAGGGTATTGAATTTATTTTCACGCCCGCATACAGCCCTCATTTCAATTCATTGGCTGAAGCTGCTGTAAAATCATGTAAGCATCATTTAAAACGATTACTGCATCTTACTCATTTCACCTTCGAAGAGATGGCTACCTGTCTCACTCATATAGAGGCGGTTCTTAACTCACGCCCTCTTACTCCTCTTTCTTCAGACCCTAACGATTTTTCGGCACTTACTCCCTTTCACTTCCTAATTGGACGGCCATTCTTATCAGTACCACATCCTCAGGTGACTGAAGCCAACATCACGCGACTGGATCGCTGGAAGAGAATTCAGCACATCAGACAGCATTTCTGGCGACGGTTTCATAACGAGTACACTTCTCTGCTGCAGGCCAAATCCAAGTGGTTTCATTCCAGAGGTGAAGTGAAGCCGGGGTCCTTAGTCCTGATAAAGGACAAAACAACGCCGCCTCTGCTCTGGTCCCTGGGCCGGGTCACGAAGACCTATCCTGGCGTAGACGGAGTCACGAGAGTGGCCGAACTGAAGACGAAGCGGGGCACCATTCGTCGTGCTTTCAACTGCATCTGCCCCCTTCCAATCGACAATTGAAGACTTCCCTTCAACCCGGGGAATATGTTGGCGCATCACATATGCGCGGGCGTCCGAGAGGCAGGCGCGGGGTGTCGGGGGACCGAACCCACGACGCGACGGCCGGCTGCGCGCCCGCCGCTCCACTCAGCTCACAGACACCAGCCATTACGGGCATTTCTTTGTACCTATTTCTATCTGAGTTGATAGCGTAATAACAGTAATATACCTATTTTAATACAGTCCACTCTTTTATTATAAAGTTATATTATAAAGTTATATTTGGACAATATTATCTAAAAGTCGACTTGTTATTGTTTTGAAAAAAGACTACTTGCTGCCTTTGCTCAGATTTTGTGAAACATCTAATAAATCGTTGTTCGTTGTGTATCTTTTTGAAAAAAACTGCCGCACTCTACTGGAGTCAGTCGGTTTACAATGATTTAAATTAGATTTAATCGTATATTCAGCATCACTCCGGATACCGAATATTCTCCCCTCCGGTGGGTTCCCGCATTGTCGAGGCGGGGGGGCTCAGTAGCCGTGGCTTGGTCACCCACGGTGAAGCGAAGAGGAACCCGAGGAGGGGCCGCTCGTCAGGGCTTTTGCCGATTAAGCCGACGACGTAGCGGCCAACTAGTAGGTTGCGGTGCCGCTTGGTAACAGGCGACATCGCAACTGAGGCGGGCCGCAATGTCTTATGGAGCGTCCCAGGTCCCATACGATATCGCGGTTGAGGGTTGGAGGCCGCGGCGGGCGAGGAATGCCGATATTGCAGTGCGCCGCTCTCCCTACCTTCCGCGGCATAGATGGGGTCGCAACCGTCTGATAGCAGACACGGTGGGGCCGCAACGGAAGAGGAGTGCCGGTATAGCGTTAGCCGCTCTCCCTATCCCCTGCGGCCGCAAAATGGTAGGTGGCGGGACCATTGACCTTGACCGGTCACAGGGGGACCAAGGGTGCCGCCATACACGGGGTCGTCTAACACCCATGTGCTGATTTGGTACCTGGGGTGGTCACGGCGTACAGTGTGTTCTGGTACGCCGGTGATGGGAGGTACTCCCCCGAGGAGGGTCCGGTGACGGAAAGCCGCGGCGGGTTTGCGGTGAGTGCTAACGCGAGCCCGTGTTCCTGCCATAAGCGGCACAGGAGGACACCGTGGAGTTTTAGTGGGTTAGAGTCCCACATAACTGCACCGCTCCCCGTGGTAGTGCAGTATGCATGAGAATTTCTACAAACAAAAAAAAAATGGTTACCGAATATTCTGCGGGCATCCTAGCTGAATATTAAGCAACATTTATTCGGTTGGAGAGTGGTGGGAAAACGTGTTTGTTTCTCTAACGTTTGTAGTTTTTCAAATGTCTTAGCTGAAAGTTAAATTACCTAGAAAGTATTAGTGACAAGAACTATCACCGTCACTCATTAAAATGTGTTATAATATGTAAGTTACAAGCATAGTAGTGCTTTAGTGTCATGACTGTATTGTTTCACGTAATCGGCCATTGATCGCTTAAGAACATCATTTCCCTCAGGTCAATTTGATTAACAGAGCACGGAGGAGAATAAGATTTAGTATGGTTTAAAGATTAATGTGTGTAGAAAGAGTGCAGAAAGCTATTTTCATGAATTACTATCGATTTCCAACCACTAGGCGACCAGAGTAGACTATATGAATGTCTAAATAAAAGTTCGCAATGTTCCTTTTCAGGGTTCCATACCCGAAGGGTCCAAACGGAGCTCTATTGCTATCACTCACATGTCCGTCTGTCCGTCTATCTGGCACACAGGTTTTACAGCTCGTCGAGTAGATAAATACTGAACTTTTGTTTAATTTTTTTTTTTTTTTTGAACAAGCATTTCTCGTATTTTTCTCAGCAAACCCTTTCATTTGATACCCATATCATGGCAGTGCACAAAAAAAACTAGTCCGCCATCCTGGGCCGTCTTCCATATTCGATTTAGAATGACGTCACTTAGCTAACCATGCATTGTCATTCAAACCAAACGTGTATGCAAAATTTCATCTTAATCGGTGGAGGATAAATGCTTTAAAATTCAGTTGCCAAATTTGACCCGAACACACTTACATACATACATACATTGCATGTTAATTAAATGCTTGTAAAATATTTGAAAACAAAGGAATGAGAAGCCATCAAAGTCAGCTTTTTTATTACAAGCTTTTTATTAACTTCACCTGTATGTATGTTTGTAACCGACTTCTTTGGGCACGATTTTGACCCACTTTAGACGGCCAGATTTCTTTCAAACTTTGTAGATTTATCGAAGACCGATGACAATACACTGTTTTGAAAAAAAAAAAAAATAAGTTGTTCAAAATTAGTTGCCGCGCACAAGCGCCCCTAGTATAATAAACGTACATAATATTTCTAGATATAGATATATCACTATCCATGTTAATTTTACATGGATATATATAGATGTACAGTCTTGTAGTTTTCGATTTTTATTAATTGTAATTAAGCGTCACTGAATTTATGAGCCATTCGCATTCGGTGACCTACAATTGTCGATTAGATTATATGATTATACTAGCTGACCCAGCAAACTTTGTTTTGCCATAAAAAGAGCAAACATTTATCTACACTACCCTACCCTACCTACTACTTTTTTTTTTTTTTTTTTTGATCTCGCTGGGAAAAAATGCATTACGCATACCCGCCCCTTGGGGGAATGGGGACGGGCTATGTGGGACTCCCCGGAATGTTCCGGTATACCCACTAAAATAACCCAGCGGCACTCCCGCATCGTCTGTTTGGAGGAGGACTGGGAAACTGGCACAGCCTTTACGCCCAGTCCTCCGCCGACGACCGCCCGCCTTTACAGCGGGGCCTTGACGCCCCTCCCTTAGTGGAGGGGCCCGGGAATGACCACGTGCTCGGCCATTCCCGCCCGTCGAGGGTGGTGACTAGTGCAATGCAGACGACAGGCGCCCCCGCGCCTGTCGCCCGCTAGTCACCACCGGGAGGTGGGAGGAGACGGTCTTATAACCGCCTTCTCCCACCCCTTCTTCGTCTGCGGAGCGGCGGCGCGAGAGGATCGTCCTCTCGCGCACGCTCCGCCACCTCCTTTTGCGACATCACGACCTCGCAAAAGGAGGCAACCGCGGCCCAGGCCTCCTCACTCCCCAGCATGGAATTGACCACACTGGGAAGTGAGAGGTCCTGCCCAATCACTACTATCAGGGCACGGCGCAGATCTGCCCAGGCTGGGCACACCTCAAGGGTGTGCTGCGCCGTGTCCTCCACTGCTCCGCAGTCATGGCACGCCGGGGTTTCCTCCCTCCGGATCCGGTGCAGGTGCGTTCCGAAACAACCATGTCCGGACAACACCTGCACCAAACGGAATGAGAGGAAACCGTGGGGACGCTCGAGCCAGCCCTGCAAGACTGGACCGAGCGCGTCCAACGTCCGGCGTCCAAAGGCGGCGGTGGCGAGGTCCTCCGTCCAATGGAGGACGATAGCGTCCCTCGCCTCCCGCCGCACTGCCTCCCGCTCTTCCGCGGCGGGGCGCTCCCCGAGCGCCTTCCGCCGCGCCGTCCACTCGTACACTCTGGCGAGCACCCATGCCTCCAACTCCCAGGGAGGGGTGCCCGCCAGAGCGCACGCCGCCGAGAAACCCACCGAGCGGTAGGCCCTCGCCACCCGCAGTGCAATGGCCCTTTGGGGCCTGCGGATGGCGGTCGCATTCTCCCTCCTGTGGAGGGAGTCCGCCCAGATGGGCGCCCCGTAGAGGGCCATACTCTTTAGGATGCCGGCATAGAGGCGCCGGCATCGATCCTTCGGCCCTCCCAAGTTTGGGAGGAGCCATGAGAGGGCGTCCGCGGCTTTCAGCAGGCGCGTCGACAGCCCGCTGAAGTGCGGGCCGAAGCGCCACCTGCTGTCTAGCACGAGGCCCAGATACTTCATCTGGGCCCCGACCCCTATCCGGACGCCCTCCACGACGATGTGAGCGTTCGGAGGGCAGCGCTGCCGAGGCCCGTGAAAGAACACGGCCTCGGTTTTGTTCAGCGCTACCCTCAATCCAAGCTGGCGGATCCTACCTGCCACCAAGGATCCGCCAGCCGAGGCCAAACAGGCCGCCTGACCAAAGTCCCTCCCCCGGGCAACGAGGAGAGTGTCATCCGCGTAACAGATGACACTCGTGCCCTGGAGGAGGGTGCCCCTCAGGAGCCAGTCGAATGCGATGTTCCACAAGGGGGGCCCTAGCACCGACCCCTGTGGAACACCGCACTCCGCTCCGTAGCGCCTGATCCTGGCCGTCTTGTCCGCCAGGAGGACCTCTCTGTCCTCCAGGTAGCTGGCCAGGATCGCCCGCAGATATGGAGGCACTCCGTGGTACCGGAGTGCCTCCAATATGGTCGAGTGGGGCACGGAGTTGAAGGCGTTGGCAATGTCGAACGACACCGCCAACACTCCGTCCCCCGACTCAAACGCCTCCTGCACATGGCCCCTGAGTAGGGCCAACGCGTCGACCGTCGAACGCCCACGTCGAAAACCGAACTGGGCGTCCGACAGGTCCGGCCCTACCTCCCGCAAGTGGCTATTTAGCCGGGTGGCGATGACAAAAGACAAAGACAAAAGATATTTATTTCAACTGGGCCACCAAGCGGCACTTTTGAATGTCACAATTTAAATTTAAATGGAATACAAGTTGATTCTACCGTGCATTCGGAAAGTAGCTAGTTATGGAGAAGAATGCACAAGAAACTCCATACTTTTTAAATTTACATGGAATAAAAGTTGATTCTACCGTGCATTCGGAAAGTAGCTTGTTATGGAGAAGAATGCACAAGAAACTCCATACTTACTCTTTTAAAAAAGAAAATGATTCTACCGTGCATTCGGAAAGTAGCTTGTTATGGAGAAGAATGCACAAGAAACTCCATACTTACTCTTTTAAAAAAAAAAGAAAGATTTTTACAATATTTAGGTACATGAGTACATACATTAATAAATTCACATATGTGAGGACAATGCACCCAGAATAGCACTACACACTATACTATGTAAAGGTATAAAGTATTAAAAGTACTCACACATGTCTGTGCAGTTATACAATAGGTACTAGAAAAACATCAACATCCGAAGCAGTTGAGTTATGACCAATCCCAACTGACGGCGCCCGTTCACGAACATGACGCATGAATCGGCACCACCCAGCTCAACCATCATGAAGGGAACCGAATGATCCAACACACGCGCCACCATCAGAGAGACATTTGAGAGAGCATGACACACTCAACTGCCAGGGCACACACAAGTCAACGAACGACACATAGGTATAGCAAATGGTAGATTTACAGTTGGGTACATAGTACCCACACACGTGCTGTGCAGCTATACAATACTAAAAGAAATCGAGTCTATACAACACAAACATAAACATATCATTTGTTTTTGCGCCCTAGTGGTTGTGGAGCAGGACTAGCATTGAGCCAAGCATTTTTATCAGTGATATAATCCCCCAACTTATAATATGCCTGCCTGCATAGTGTGCGTTTTATACAATTTTTAAATTTCGTCTCATTCAGTTCTAGAATATGGGGAGGAATTTTATTGTAACATTTTGTACAGTACCCCATGAAAGATGAGGCCACTTTTGCCAGTCTGAAACCTGGTTGAACTAATTGGTCCCTATTTCTAGTAATGTAATTATGTCTGTCTCCGTTTTTACTAAAAAGATGTAAATTCTTTCTCACGTACATGATGTTTTCATAAATATATTGACAAGGAACCGTCATGATGTTAATGTCCTTAAACAGTTCCCTTAGAGAGTCACGGCGGCGAAGATTGTAAATCGCTCTGATGGCTCGTTTTTGCAGAATAAAAATAGACTCAATGTCTGCAGCCCTTCCCCATAGTAAGATACCGTAAGACATTATACTATGAAAGTAACTAAAATAGACTAGCCTAGCGGTATCCACATCAGTAAATTGACGAATCTTTCTGACAGCATAAGCTGCCGAACTCAGCCGCCCCGCAAGTGATACTAAATGAGGACCCCATTGTAACCTTGAGTCTAGCGTGATCCCCAGGAAAACCGTTTTATCGACGAATTCGAGCTTCTCCTTGTTTAATATAATGTCACAATCAGCACTTTTGACATTTGGCAACGAAAATTTTACGCATTTGGTTTTTTTACCATTTAATACTAAATTATTGGCAGTGAACCAATCCTGAACCTGCCGTAGCGCGTTATTTACGTCGTCAACCTGACAAGTACGTCTATTTACTTTAAAAACTAAAGATGTGTCATCAGCAAATAACACCATATTTAGTTTGCCTTCGAATAAATGGGGTAAATCGTTTATGTATATTAAAAATAAGAAAGGACCTAAAATTGAGCCCTGGGGTACCCCCATTTTCACATTTAACCCCGACGAATTCACACCGTTTATTTGAACTAATTGTTGTCTATCACTCAAATAAGATTTAATCAAACTTAACGCTGATTGACCTAGCCCGTAATGCTCAAGTTTCAGAAGTAATGTTTCATGATTAACGCAATCAAACGCCTTCGACAGGTCGCAGAAGATACCTATGGCATCCTGCGACTCTTCCCACGCATTAAATATGTGTTTTAATAGGGTGACACCAGCGTCAGTTGTACAACGTCCTTTGGTGAAACCATACTGTTTATCATGTAAGATGTTATTCGTATTAAAATGAATGAGCATTTGATTTAGCATTATCTTCTCAAATACCTTGCTGAAAACCGGCAACACGGATACTGGTCTATAATTATTTGTGTCTTTACTGTCCCCGGATTTAAAAAGTGGTATAACCTTACTATATTTCATTAGATCCGGAAAGACTCCTTGATCCACACACAAATTGAAAATCAAAGCTAAGTACGGCGCTATAGTCTGAATAATGGAGGAACAAGCTTTGATGGACATTCCCCATAGATCTTCGGTCGGTTTTATCTTGATTTGCTTAAAAGCTTTTATTACTGTTAAGGGGTTTATATGTGAAAAGTTAAATTCATTGGGGCAGGCTGAAACGTTCGCGTTTAATAATCCAAAAGCTAGCGAGGGCGAAGAATTTAAGGTTTCAGTAGTTTTAATTGGGATGTTGGTAAAGAAATTTACAAACTCTTGAGCAACTGTTTTGTTATCTCTAATAAGTCCGTGTGTGGTCTCAAGTGTGTAATCATTATTATTTATTTTATTCCTGTTCGTTTCATTGTTTATAATTTGCCAAACCGTCTTGATTTTATTTTCTGCTAATTTAACCTTATTGCTAATGTACAAGGCCTTAGCTGCCTCACATGTATTTTTAAAAATTCTTGAGTAAGTAGCAACATACTTATTAAACGTTTCAGTATTAATAAAAGGCTTAAGGCCGTAAAGTTCGTAAAGTCTTTCCCTACTTTTTCTAAGTCCTGTAGTCGCCCAGTCACTGAATAAAAACTTAGGGCATATAGTTTTAGTTTGCTTCTTAAAAATTGAATTGAAATCTTTTTGAACCACTGAAAAAACTTCATCATACAAAATATTACCATCATTCACTGTGAGGTCCTGATCTCTTAACTTATTGATTAAAGTGCTGTTAAATTTATTTAATTTACCGGATGTTATTGGTCTGGATTGAATCTGCACTTGTTGTTTTAGCATAATGGACTCAAAGGCCACCAGTAGCCCACTATGATCCGAAGGCAAATAATTAATAATGGCCTTGTCAAAGTAGTTGCAGCAACAAAAAACATTATCAATACATGTAGCAGAAGTCAATGTAGTTCGTGTTGGTTCCATAAATACATGTGACAAATTAAATGATTTAAAGAGATTTAATAACCTACTGCTATCTGAATTTTCTTCTAGAATATTAATATTAAAGTCACCACAGACAATTACTTGTTTATTACCAATTGCAAGTTTAGCCAAAACATCTTCCATTACTGACTCGAATATAGAGTAGTTTTTATAATCAGGGGGTCTGTAAACGCACACTATGACATGCTTATCCAACTCAACACAGGACAGTTCAACACTATGTTCAACTGATAGGTCTACTATATCTTTACGGGGTTTTGATTTAATACCATTTTTAATTAATATAAGTGAACCCCCATGCAACATAATATTTCTGTTAAAACAGCTGCCCACAGTATAATTTTCATAATTGATTAGCATTGCATAATCTTTCAGCCAATGCTCAGTAAAACAAACAATTTCGAACCTTGTTTTTTCCAAAAACAGTTCGATTTCTAATTGCTTCGAAGAAAAGCCCTGAATATTCTGATGGAATAATTTCAGAGAATTCTGCTCAGACCTTTTCTTGAAATTAAATTTTTGCGAGCAAGAAGGTACCTTTTTGATGGTGGATATACTCTTATTTATTCTGTTATTGGTACCCTCCCTTGTCCTATCAACTAGTTTAAAGAATAAATATTAATAGCATCTTTGCTAACGTTATTCAAGGTATTTACCACCTTTAAATTAGTACTATTACTAATATCAATAATTGTTGGATACTTCGACATACTACTTATGTCTGAGTTTATTGTATGAGATAATAGCCGAGCTATTTGATGTCTTACCCTAAGAGGCAGATACAAAGTATTGCCTGTCGACTTTAATTTATCAACAAAAATGTTGATGTCAAAAAAAACTAGTTTGTCACTATAGTGACTCACAAGAAAGTGCAGATGCTTATTAAGCATGTGAATGTGATTATTTTGTCTATTTGACAATTTATCTAAGTAAGGGAAGGCACACAAAATAATTTTATTGCAATTTAACTTTAACATCTCTTTTACATACTCAGTGATGTCATCTTTTTTTACATTTTTACTATTACCTACAAATACAGTTATATTGGTATCTGGTTTATATAAATTCTTTGTCACAGATGATCCCCTCGAATAATTTACCGACCTCATCGAGCAGAACGATGGGCCGGTATGCCGAGGGGGAATCCACCGGGCGTCCCTCCTTCCGAAGGAGGCACAACTGCCCTTCCTTCCACAGTTTCGGGAACCTCCCAGCCGTCAGACACGCGCTTAAGAGGTCCCGAAACCTATCCTCCATGAGGGACGCCGCGATGGCCACCACCCGTGCGGGGACGCCATCCGGTCCAGGGGCCGTCTTCTTCGCGCGGAGGGACAGAACCCCCGCGCGAAGTTCCTCCGCCGATACTGGAGGGACCTCCTCCTCCGGCGAAGCCACTCCCCCCCCCAGTGGGGGGTTCATCGTTGGTGGGGCGAACTCGGTCCTGCGCGGAAACAGGGACCGGACCACCCCATCCAGCAACGCCGGCTCCAGGGTCTCCGTGACTGGGGGACCAAAGGGGCGCAGTTGGTTCCGCGCCGCCTTATATGGCCTCCCAAACGGATCCCTGTCGAGGCCCTCCAGCATCTCGGCCCTCGCCGAGTCCTTGGCGGCGCACATAGCCGCCTTGAGGACCGTCTTTGCCTCTAGGTAAGAGGCGTAGAGGCGGTCCTCCCCGGCCTGAGACCGGGTAGTGCGCCGCCGACTCCGCGTGTAGGCCCTCCTGGCCGCCACGCAGGTGGCCCGTAGCCCCACCAGCTCCTCCGACCACCAGTACACGGCGCGACGGGGAGGCGGACGGCGTGACCGAGGCATGCTGGCGTTGCACACCTCGGTCAGGGACGCCCTGAGCTGGACCGCTGCCGCATCCACGTCCAGGACCGGCTCGACAGGGGGCGAGAGCCAGTCCTGGAGAAAGGCTGCCTCCTTGGCTGCCTCCCGGTCCAGGCGGGTGAGAGCCCACCGCGGGAAGGGAGATTGGCCCGAGCGGGCCGTCCCCCCCCGGGGGCCGGTGGAGATGTCGAACCGCACGTATCGGTGGTCCGACAAGGTCTCCACCGTCTCCACCCGCCAGTTCACAACGCGGGCGGCCAGGGCAGGGGTGGCAAACGAGACGTCTACCACCGATCCTCCCTGTTGCCGCACACACGTGTGGACCGCCCCCCTATTGAGGAGGGACACGCCGCACGAGGCCGCCCAAAATTCGACGGCGCGTCCCCGGACGTTGCAGGAGGCAGCCGGGTTGCCCCAAGCCTCCGACTTGGCGTTGAGGTCGCCCAATATGGCGACCTGGCGTGGTGCCGCCCTCCCGGCGACTGCCGTAAGGACTTCGAGGAAGTCCTCGAAATCCCTTAGAGGGCGGTTTGGGGAGAAATAGACCCCCACCAGGGCCGTATCCCCCCCCCACGCGGCGGCCACGTATCCCGGTCCCCTCTCTAAAAGCGAGAGGGGAGGAGAGTCCGTGGAGGACCGCGCCACCAACGCCACCAAGCCGTCCCGGTCGCCCAGCCAGGTACTGGGGACCGAGTAAGGCTCGGCGACAACCGCCACGTCCACCAACCACTCGGCCATGATCTGCGTCAGCAGATCCTGGGCCACCCCGCAGTGGTTGGTGTTCGCCTGGAGGATGCGATGTTCGACTGGCATTAATCGGACATCGCACCCCCCTCCTCCTCAGCCAGGCCGGCAGCAGCCGAAAGCCCTTCTTCCGCCACGGCGGCGGTAGCGGCAGGCTTTCTCGGCGCCTGTGCTTTTCCCTTCTTAGGGGGAGGATTACACATCCTCCCCTGCATGATGTGCCCTGCCGGGCGGCCAGCGGCGGCACACACAGCGCACCGTGGCGCGGCGGCCTCGCACGAGGCGGCCTTGTGGCCCTCCTTGCCGCAGCGGTAACAGCTCTCCGTGCGGTCTACCGTGGACGGGCAGAGGGCCCGGGTGTGTCCGACCCCAAAGCACCTGTAACACCGCAGGGGTTGCGCTTCAAGTGCCCGGACCGCACCCGAACTGAAGCCGACCCGGAGCCGTCCTTTGTCAAGGACGGCTTTGGCAGCGGCGACTGGGCACTCCAGGCGAATGGTGCCCATGCCGCCGCGACCGGGCCTGATATCCCGGGCTCTCACCGCCGCGACACTACAGCCCCCCACTGCTGCCAACACCGCCACCACCTCCTCCTTGGTGACGGTGTCGTCGAGGTCGGTCACCTCCATGGTCACCGTCTTCACGGGCCGGGCCACCTTGGCCGCGTCCGCGATGACCTCCCGCAACTTTGTTGCGAAGAGGTCTGCATTTGCACTGCCCTCTGCCCCCGGGAACTCGAACAAACGAGCCCCGGCTTGGGTCCGCCGGCAAGAGACCTTGCCGATTCCCAGCTGGGTGGGATCGGCGTTGGCACGCGCCCGCAATAAAATGGACGCGTATGTCTCTCCACGTTCCGCAGCCTCCGCGGTGAGCGTCACCACGACGGCTGCGGTCTTAGGAGGAACGAGGTTCCTCCTGGTGCCGGCGGTTTTGGCTGTGGGAGCAGCGCTGGCGGCCATGGCGGGCGGCCCTTTCCCCCTCCCCTTCCCCTTCCCTTTGCCGGTCGTCTGCGACTGGCTGGGAGGGGTGGTGGTGGCTGGGACGGCAGGGACGACTGCTGCCGTCTTTTTGCCTTTCCCCTTCCCCTTGACGACCCTCGTCCACTCCTGCTGATTGGTCGGGGTGGTTGCAGGCAGAAGAGGGTCCTCCTCCCTCTGGGCGGTCGGCCCCGGCTTGCCAGGCCGCTTGTCTGCGGCAAGTGGCAGCCGGTAGCTCTTCTCCGGCAGCAGCCTGTCCTCTATGCCTGCAATGCAGGCCCTCGTGAAGGCCCTCTCCTCCAACACAACCTTTCGGATGATATCCTCGAGGTTGGAGGCGGAGGGGCCCTCTGCCAGCGGTCTCGGCTCGGCCTGACTTGGCCGTGCCGTAGCATCAGCCAGCTTCTGGTGGAGCTGGCTGACCTCCGCCTGCAGGCGATCAACCCTCGCCTGCAGTTGCCGCGTCTCGTCGGTCGCCTGCCTCTGCACGAGCTCCGCAACAATGCCGCGCATGCTCACGGCCCGGCATTTGAGGGCCTTTTGAATAGTCCCCTTCAGGTGCGATGATTTGCAGGCGACCTCAACAATCTCCTCTTCATCCTCCGCCGCCATCCGCTCCAGCTCGGCCAGGGAATGGTCCGCGTAAACAACGCGGGACGCACCGTACCCGGAGCTGGCCCGAGAAACGCGCGCCCGTTTCTCCTTCGCAGCCACCCGCTCCTCCAACTCCTGCTCGAGCTGCGTCCGCCGAGACACGTCCAACCGAAGTTGGGCGTCTGCCAGGCCCACGTCGTGGGTATCCGCCTTTTTGGCCTTCGCCGAACCCGAGGGGCCATCGGATCCTTCCTTAAGGAAGGCCCGCTTCCGCGACTGCGATCGAGAGCCTTCCCCGACCTCCATCGAGCTGGCTTTTGATGCAACGGACTCGTTATCTGAGTCCGCCTCTTCCGGCCTTCCACCATAGAAGGTCCGTCCTTCTTCGGCTGACGCTGAAGCGTCACGGTGGCCCTGAGAAGGGCCTTTTGATTGGCCCTGAGAAGGGCCTTTGGGTTGGCCCTTAGAAGGGCCTTTTTTCTTAATAAAATGCCCGCGGGCGTCTCGCGCATGGGTAGGCATTGCCTCCGCAGGGATCGTAGCAATAACCGCAATAAAAACAAAATGATAGCTACGAATGCACAGCGCACTTTAGCCGTACCCAGTCTGCCACTCCGTTACGGTGGTCAGAACTGGGACGTTACCAGGGGACACTACGAGGAAGTATGCGCTGTGGGGGGTCCCCCACCCTACCCTACCCTACACTAACCTACCCTACCCGACCCTACCCTACCCTACCCTACCTTACCCTACCCTACCCTACACTACCCTACCCTACCTTACCCTACCCTGCCCTTTTTTTTTTTTTTTTTTTTTGATCACGCTGGGAAAAAATGCATTACGCATACCCGCCCATTGGGGGAATGGGGACAGGCTATGTGGGACTCCCCGGAAAGTTCCGGTATACCCACTAAAATAACCCAGCGGCACTCCCGCATCGTCTCTGAGTGGAGGAGGACTGGGAAACTGGCACAGCCTTTACGTCCAGTCCTCCGCCGACGACCGCCCGCCTTTACAGCGGGGCCTTCACGCCCCTCCCTTAGTGGAGGGGCCCGGGAATGACCACGTGCTCGGCCATTCCCGCCCGTCGAGGGTGGTGACTAGTGCAATGCAGACGAGAGGCGCCCCCGCGCCTGTCGCCCGCTAGTCACCACCAGGAGGTGGGAGGAGACGATTGAACAACCGCCTTCTCCCACCCCTTCTTCGCCTGCGGAACGGTGGCGCGAGAGGATCGTCCTCTCGCGCACGCTCCGCCACCTCCTTTTGCGACATCACGACCTCGCAAAAGGAGGCAACCGCCGCCCAGGCCTCCTCACTCCCCAGCATGGAATTGACCACACTGGGAAGCGAGAGGTCCTGCCCGATAACACTGTTTAGGGCACGACGCAGCTCTGCCCAGGCTGGGCACACCTCAAGGGTGTGCTGCGCCGTATCCTCCTCCGCGCCGCAGTCGTGGCACCCCGGGAGGAAACCCCGGCGGGTTTCCTCCCTCCGGATCCGGTGCAGGTGCGTTCCGAAACAACCATGTCCGGACAACACCTGCACCAAACGGAATGAGAGGAAACCGTGGGGACGCTCGAGCCAGCCATGCAAGACTGGACCGAGCGCGTCCAACGTCCGGCGGCCAAAGGTGGCGGTGGCGAGGTCCTCCGTCCAGTGGACGACTATCGCGTCCCTCGCCTCCCGCCGCACGGCCTCCCGCTCTTCCGCGGCGGGGCGCTCCCCGAGCGCCTTCCGCCGCGCCGTCCAATAGTACACTCTGGCGAGCACCCATGCCTCCAACTCCCACGGAGGAGTGCCCGCCAGAGCGCACGCCGCCGCGAAGCCTACCGACCGGTAGGCCCTCGCCACCCGCTGTGCAATGGCCCGTTGGGGCCTGCGGATGGCGGTCGCGTTCTCCCTCCTCTGGAGGGAGTCGGCCCAGATTGGGGCCCCGTAAAGGGCCATACTCTTTAAGATGCCGGCGTACAATCGCCGGCATCGCGCCTTGGGCCCCCCCAGATTTGGCAGGAGCCACGACAGGGCATCGGCGGCCTTCAGCAGGCGCGTCGACAGCCCACTGAAATGTGGGCCGAAGCGCCAGCTGCTGTCCAGCGTGAGGCCCAGATACTTCATCTGGGCCGTGACCTCGATCCTGACGCCCTCCACGACTATGTGGGCGTCAGGAGGGTAGCGCTGCCGAGGCCCGTGAAAGAACACGGCCTTGGTCTTGTTCAGCGCCACCCTCAATCCTAGCCGGCGGATCCTTTCTGCGACCAAGGATCCGCCAGCCGAGGCCAGACAGGCCGCCTCCCTGAAGTCCCTCCCCCGGGCAACGAGGAGAGTGTCATCAGCATAACATATGACACTCGTGCCCTGGAGGAGGGTGCCCCGCAGTAGCCAATCGAAACCGATGTTCCACAGGGGGGGGCCTAGAACCGACCCCTGTGGAACACCGGACTCCGCGCCGTACCTCCTAACCGTGGCCGTCTTGTCAACAAGGAGGACCTCTCGGTCCTCCAAGTAGCTGGCCAGGAGGTTCCGCAGGTATTGGGGCACTCCGTGGTACCGGAGTGCCTCCAATATTGTCGAGTGGGGCACGGAGTTGAATGCGTTGGCGATGTCGAATGACACCGCCAACACCCCGCCCCCGACTCTACCGCCTCCTGCACTTGGCCCTTCAACAGGGCCAAGGCGTCGACCGTCGAACGCCCTCGTCGAAACCCGAACTGGGCGTCCGACAGGTCTGGCCCCACCCCCCGCAGATGGCTGTTGAGCCGGTCGGCGACTATCCCCTCGAACAATTTACCGACCTCATCGAGCAGAACGATGGGCCGGTATGCCGAGGGGGAGTCAGCCGGGCGTCCCTCTTTTCGGAGGAGGCAAAGCTGCCCTTCCCTCCACAGTTTCGGGAACCTCCCAGCCGCAAAGCACGCGCTGAAGAGGTCCCGAAATCTGTCCTGCATCTGAGAGGCAGCGATTGCCACCACCCGTGCAGGGACGCCGTCAGGCCCAGGGGCTGTCTTCTTCGCACGGAGGCGAAGAATCCCCTCTTGGACTTCATCCACCGTCACCGGGGGAATCTCCTCCTCCGGCGAAGCTGCCTCCCGCGGAGGGTCCATCACTGGAGGGGCGAAGTCGGCCCTGCGCGGAAACAGGGACCGGACCACCCCATACAGCAACGCCGGCTCGAGGGTCTCCGACAGAGGGGGTCCATAGGGCCGCAGCTGGCTCCGCGCCAGCTTATACGGTCTCCCGTATGGATCCCTGTCGAGACCCTCCAGCATCTCGGCCCTTGCCGAGTCCTTGGCGGCGCACATTGCCGACTTGAGGACCGTCTTTGCCTCTAGGTACGAGGCGTAGAGGCGGTCCCCCCCGGCCTGAGATCGGGTTGTGCGCCGCCGGCACCGCGTGTAGTCCCTCCTGGCCGCCACGCAGGCGGCCCGAAGCCTCGCCAACTCCTCTGTCCACCAATAGACGGCGCGACGGGGAGGCGGACGGCGTGACCGAGGCATGCTGGAGTTGCACACCTCGGTCAGGGACCCACGGAGCTGGACCGCTGCGGCGTCAACGTCCAGGGTCTCCACAGGGGGCGAGAGCCAGTCCTGGAGGAATGCTGCCTCTTGAGCTGCCTCCCGGTTCAGGCGGGTGAGAGCCCACCGCGGGAAGGGAGATTGGCCCGAGCGGGCTGTTCCCTCCCGCGGGCCCTGGGTGGAGATGTCGAACTGCACATAACGGTGGTCCGACATGGTCTCCACCATCTCAACCCACCAGTTCACAACGCGGGCGGCCAGCACGGGGGTGGCAAACGAAACGTCAACCACTGACCCTCCCCGCTGCCGCACACACGTGTGAACATCCCCCCTGTTTAGGAGAGACACACCGCACGAAGCCGCCCATAATTCGGCGACGCATCCCCGGACGTTGCAAGAGGCGGCCGGGTTGCCCCAGGCCACCGACTTCGCGTTCAGGTCGCCTAACACGGCGACCTGGCGTGGTGCCGCCCTCCCGACGACTGCCGTTAGGACTTCGAGAAAGTTCTCGAAGTCCCTTAGAGGGCGGTTTGGGGAGAAATAGACCCCGACCAGGGCTATCCCTCCCCACGCGGCGGCCACGTATCCCGGTCCCCTCTCTAAAAGCGAGAGGGGAGGGGAGTTCGTGGCGGGCCGCGACACCAACGCCACCAAGCCGTCTCGATCACCCAGCCAACTGCCAGGTACCGAGTACGGCTCAGCGACCACCGCCACGTCCACCAACCACTCAGCCACGGTCTGCATCAGCAGATCCTGAGCCGCTCTGCAGTGGTTGGTGTTCGCCTGGAGGATGCGATGTTCGACTCTATGCATTAATCGGACATCGCACCCCCCTCTTCCACAGCCGCCGTGGTCCCAGCCTCTGGGATGGCGGTGGCAGTTACAGGCCGGGTCGGCGCCTGTGCTTTGCCCCTCCTAAGGGGAGGACTGCAGTTCCTCCCCTTCATAATGTGGCCCACAGGGCGGCCACTGGCGGCACATACCGCGCAGTGCGGCGTGGCGGCCTTGCAGGAGGCGACTTTGTGCCCCTCCTTGCCGCAGCGGTAACAACTGTCCGTCCTGTCTACGCTGGACGGACAGAGGGCCCGGGTGTGTCCGATGCCGAAGCACCGGAAGCAGCGCAGAGGCTGGACTTCGAGTGCCCGCACTGCACCCGAGCTGAAGCCAACGGCTAGCCGTCCCTTGGCAAGGACGGCTTTGGCAACGACGACTAGGCACTCCAGGCGGATGCTGCCCATGCCGCCGCGGCCGGGCCTGATGTCCCGGCCTTGCACCGCTGCGACATCGCAGCCCCCTATGGCTGCGACCGCCGCCACCACCTCCTCCTTGGTGACTGTGTCATCCAAGGAGGAGATCTCTATGGCCGCCGATTTCACCGGCCTGGCCACCTTGGCCGCGTCCGCGATGACCTCTTGCAGCTTAGCTGCGAAGAGGTCCGCGTGTGCCCCACCCTCGGCCCCCGGGAACTCGAATATTCGAGCCCCAGCCTGCGTCCGGTGGCATGAGACCTTGCCGATCCCTAGTTTGGTGGGATCGGCATACGTCTCACCCCGCTCCGCAGCCTCCGTGGTGAGCGTCACCACGACGGCTGCGGTCTTTGGAGGAACCAGGTTCCTCTTGGCACCGGCTGGGGGGGAACTTTTCCCCTTCCCCTTTCTTTTTCCCTGCACAGTCGACTGCAACTGGCTGGGAGGGTTGGCGGCGGAGACGGCTGGGGGGGAGCTTTTCCCCTTCCCCTTACCCTTTCCCTTGCCAGTCGACTGCGACTGGCTGGGAGGGGTGGTGGCGGGGATAGCAGGGACGGCCGCTGCCGCCTTTGTGGCCTTACCCTTCCCCTTCCCCTTGCCGACGACCCTCGTCCAGCCCTGCTGGTTGGTCGGGGTGGTGGAAGGGAGAAGGGGGTCTTCCTCCCTGTTTGAGGTCGGCGCCGGCCCACCCTTCCTCTTGTCCGAGGCAAGCGGCAGCCGGTAACTCTTCTCCGGCAGCAGCCGGTCCTCAATGCCTGCTAGGCAGGCTCGAACGAAGTCCCGCTCCTCCATTATGACCTTGCGGATGGTGTCCTCAAGGTCGGAGGAGGCGGAACCCTCTACCGCAGGTCTGGGCTCGGATTGGGTTGGCCGGGCCGTGGCTTCAGCCAGCTTAAGATGCAGCTGGCTAACCTCCGACTGCAGGCGATCGACTCTCACCTGCAGTTGCCGCGCTTCGTCAGTCGCCTTGCGCTGCATCAGCTCTGCGACGATGCCACGCATGCTCGCGGCCCGGCATTTCAGGGACTTTTGAAAGGTGCCCTTTAGGTGGGAGGACTTAGAGGCGACCACTACAATCTCCTCTACGTCCTCCTCAGCCATCCGCTCCAGCTCAGTCATTGAGTGGTCCGCGTATAAAACGCGGGACGAGCCGTACCCGGACTTGGCCCGGTCGAGTTGTGCCTGCTGCTCCTTGGCTGCCACCTGCTCCTCCAGGTCTTGCTGGAGCTGCTCCCGCCGAGCCAGGTCTAAATGACGTTGGGCGTCTGCGAGACCCACGTCGTGGGTGTCCGCCGCTGTCACCGGCTTTTTGGCCTTCGCCCTCCTCGACTCTTTCGCCGAACCTGAGGCTGAGCCATCGGAAACCTCCTTGAGGTAGTACCTCTTCCGCGAACTTGAGCGAGAGTCGACCTCCATCGAACTCGCTCTCGACCTCGACACTACGGACTCGTTGTCGGACTCGTCCGCCCTTCCTCCGTAGAAAGTCCTACCTTCCTCCGCCGACGCTGAAGCGTCGCGCTGGCCCTGAGAAGGGCCTTTTGGTTGGCCCTGAGAAGGGCCTTTGGGTTGGCCCTTAGAAGGGCCTTTGGGTTTTAAAAAACGCCCGCGGGTGTCCCGCGCAGGTCGCTGAGACATAATAAAATAAAATACACCGCAATTCGTAACACTCTAGGCACAGATTCGCTACGATGCACAGTTCACTTTTGCCGTACCCAGCCTGCCACTCCGTTACGGTGGTCAGGACTGGGACGTTTCCAGGGGTTTTTTTTTTTTTTTTTTTTTTTTTTTTTTTTAAAAAAAACGTTGCCCCACACTAGGAATTTCTTCCTGTATCGTGGGTGCGTTTACAAACATATAAACTCACATACACAACACCCAGAGCCGGAACAACTATTTGTAGGTCATACAAATATTTGTTCCGTGCGGGAATCGAACCCGCGACACGCAGCGCAGCAGTCAATCACTCAACCACTGCGCCAACCGGATACGACGTGGACGTAAGAACTGTGAGGGGATCCCCCATCCCTACCCTGCCCTACACTATCCTACACTACCCTACCCTACCCTACCCGACCCTACACTACCCTACACTACCCTACACTACCCTAACCTTTTTTTTTTTTTTTTTTTTGATCACGCTGGGAAAAAATGCATTACGCATACCCGCCCATTGGGGGAATGGGGACGGGCTATGTGGGACTCCCCGGAAAGTTCCGGTATACCCACTAAAATAACCCAGCGGCACTCCCGCATCGTCTCTGAGTGGAGGAGGACTGGGAAACTGGCAGAGCCTTTACGTCCAGTCCTCCGCCGACGACCGCCCGCCTTTACAGCGGGGCCTTCACGCCCCTCCCTTAGTGGAGGGGCCCGGGAATGACCACGTGCTCGGCCATTCCCGCCCTTCGAGGGTGGTGACCAGTGCAATGCAGACGAAAGGCGCCCCCGCGCCTGTCGCCCGCTAGTCACCACCAGGAGGTGGGAGGAGACGATCGAACAACCGCCTTCTCCCACCCCTTCTCCGCCTGCGGAGCGGTGGCGCGAGAGGATCATCCTCCCGCGCACGCTCCGCCGCCTCCTTTTGCGACATCACTACCTCGCAAAAGGAGGCAACCGCCGCCCAGGCCTCCTCACTCCCCAGCATGGAGTTGACCACACTGGGAAGTGAGAGGTCCTGCCCGACAACATCGATCAAGACACGGCGCAGCTCCGCCCAGGCTGGGCACACCTCGAGGGTGTGCTGCGCCGTGTCCTCCTCCGCGCCGCAGTCGTGGCACGCCGGGGTTTCCTCCCTCCGGATCCGGTGCAGGTGCGTTCCGAAACAACCATGTCCGGACAACACCTGCACCAAACGGAATGAGAGGAAACCGTGGGGACGCTCGAGCCAGCCCTGCAAGACTGGACCGAGCGCGTCCAACGTCCGGCGGCCAAAGGTGGCGGTGGCGAGGTCCTCCGTCCAGTGGACGACTATCGCGTCCCTCGCCTCCCGCCGCACGGCCTCCCGCTCTTCCGCGGCGGGGCGCTCCCCGAGCGCCTTCCGCCGCGCCGTCCAATAGTACACTCTGGCGAGCACCCATGCCTCCAACTCCCACGGAGGCGTACCCGCCAGAGCGCACGCCGCCGCGAAGCCTACCGACCGGTAGGCCCTCGCCACCCGCTGTGCAATGGCCCGTTGGGGCCTGCGGATGGCGGTCGCGTTCTCCCTCCTCTGGAGGGAGTCGGCCCAGATTGGGGCCCCGTAAAGGGCCATACTCTTTAAGATGCCGGCGTACAATCGCCGGCATCGCGCCTTGGGCCCCCCCAGATTTGGCAGGAGCCACGACAGGGCATCGGCGGCCTTCAGCAGGCGCGTCGACAGCCCACTGAAATGTGGGCCGAAGCGCCACCTGCTATCCAGCGTGAGGCCCAGATACTTCATCTGGGCCCCGACCTTGATCCTGACGCCCTCCACGACTATGTGGGCGTCAGGAGGGCAGCGCTGCCGAGGCCCGTGAAAGAACACGGCCTCGGTCTTGTTCAGCGCCACCCTCAATCCTAGCCGGCGGATCCTTTCTGCGACCAAGGATCCGCCAGCCGAAGCCAGACAGGCCGCCTCCCTGAAGTCCCTCCCCCGGGCAACGAGGAGAGTGTCATCCGCGTAGCAGATGACACTCGTGCCCTGGAGGAGGATGCCCCGCAGAAGCCAATCAAAACCGATGTTCCACAGGGGGGGGCCTAGAACCGACCCCTGTGGAACACCGGACTCCGCGCCGTACCTCCTGACCGTGGCCGTCTTGTCAACAAGGAGGACCTCTCGGTCCTCCAAGTAGCTGGCCAGGAGGTTCCGCAGGTATTGGGGCACTCCGTGGTACCGGAGTGCCTCCAATATCGTAGAGTGGGGCACGGAGTTGAAAGCGTTGGCGATGTCGAATGACACCGCCAACACCCCGCCCCCCGACTCTACCGCCTCCTGCACTTGGCCCTTCAACAGGGCCAAGGCGTCGACCGTCGAACGCCCTTGTCGAAACCCGAACTGGGCGTCCGACAGGTCTGGCCCCACCCCCCGCAGATGGCTGTTGAGCCGGTTGGCGACTATCCCCTCGAACAATTTACCGACCTCATCGAGCAGAACGATGGGCCGGTATGCCGAGGGGTAGTCCGCCGGGCGTCCCTCCTTTCGGAGGAGGCAAAGCTGCCCCTCCCTCCACAGTTTCGGGAACCTCCCAGCCGCAAAGCACGCGCTGAAGAGGTCCCGAAACCTGTCCTGCATCTGAGAGGCAGCGATTGCCACCACCCGTGCAGGGACGCCGTCAGGCCCAGGGGCTGTCTTCTTCGCGCGGAGGCGAAGAATCCCCTCTTGGACTTCATCCACCGTCACCGGGGGAAACTCCTCCTCCGGCGAAGCTGCCTCCCGCGGAGGGTCCATCACTGGAGGGGCGAAGTCGGCCCTGCGCGGAAACAGGGACCGGACCACCCCATCCAGCAACGCCGGCTCTAGGGTCTCCGACAGAGGGGGTCCATAGGGCCGCAGCTGGCTCCGCGCCAGCTTATACGGTCTCCCGTATGGATCCCTGTCGAGACCCTCCAGCATCTCGGCCCTTGCCGAGTCCTTGGCGGCGCACATTGCCGACTTGAGGACCGTCTTTGCCTCTAGGTACGAGGCGTAGAGGCGGTCCTCCCCGGCCTGAGATCGGGTTGTGCGCCGCCGGCACCGCGTGTAGTCCCTCCTGGCCGCCACGCAGGCGGCCCGAAGCCTCGCCAACTCCTCCGTCCACCAATAGACGGCGCGACGGGGAGGCGGACGGCGTGACCGAGGCATGCTGGAGTTGCACACCTCGGTCAGGGACCCACGGAGCTGGACCGCTGCGGCGTCAACGTCCAGGGTCTCCACAGGGGGCGAGAGCCAGTCCTGGAGGAATGCTGCCTCCTGAGCTGCCTCCCGGTCCAGGCGGGTGAGAGCCCACCGCGGGAAGGGAGATTGGCCCGAGCGGGCTGTTCCCTCCCGCGGGCCCCGGGTGGAGATGTCGAACCGCACATAACGGTGGTCCGACATGGTCTCCACCATCTCAACCCGCCAGTTCACAACGCGGGCGGCCAGCACGGGGGTGGTAAACGAAACGTCAACCACTGACCCTCCCCGCAGCCGCACACACGTGTGAACATCCCCCCTGTTTAGGAGAGACACACCGCACGAAGCCGCCCATAATTCGGCGGCGTGTCCCCGGACGTTGCAAGAGGCGGCCGGGTTGCCCCAGGCCACCGACTTCGCGTTCAGGTCGCCTAACACGGCGACCTGGCGTGGTGCCGCCCTCCCGACGACTGCCGTTAGGACTTCGAGAAAGTTCTCGAAGTCCCTTAGAGGGCGGTTTGGGGAGAAATAGACCCCGACCAGGGCTATCTCTCCCCACGCGGCGGCCACGTATCCCGGTCCCCTCTCTAAAAGCGAGAGGGGAGGGGAGTCCGTGGCGGGCCGCGACACCAACGCCACCAAGCCGTCTCGATCACCCAGCCAACTGCCAGGTACCGAGTACGGCTCAGCGACCACCGCCACGTCCACCAACCACTCAGCCACGGTCTGCATCAGCAGATCCTGAGCCGCTCTGCAGTGGTTGGTGTTCGCCTGGAGGATGCGATGTTCGACTCTATGCATTAATCGGACATCGCACCCCCCTCCTCCACAGCCGCCGTGGTCCCAGTCTCTAGGATGGCGGTGGCAGTAACAGGCCGGGTCGGCGCCTGTACTTTGCCCCTCTTTAGGGGAGGACTGCAGTTCCTCCCCTTCATAATGTGGCCCGCAGGACGGCCACTGGCGGCACATACCGCGCAGTGCGGCGTGGCGGCCTTGCAGGAGGCGACTTTGTGCCCGTCTTTGCCGCAGCGGTAACAACTGTCCGTCCTGTCTACGCTGGACGGACAGAGGGCCCGGGTGTGTCCGATGCCGAAGCACCGGAAGCAGCGCAGAGGCTGGACTTCGAGTGCCCGGACTGCACCCGAGCTGAAGCCAATGGCTAGCCGTCCCTTGGCAAGGACGGCTTTGGCAACGACGACTGGGCACTCCAGGCGGATGCTGCCCATGCCGCCGCGGCCGGGCCTGATGTCCCGGCCTTGCACCGCTGCGACATCGCAGCCCCCTATGGCTGCGACCGCCGCCACCACCTCCTCCTTGGTGACTGTGTCATCCAAGGAGGAGATCTCTATGGCCGCCGATTTCACCGGCCTGGCCACCTTGGCTGCGTCCGCGATGACCTCTTGCAGCTTTGCTGCGAAGAGGTCCGCGTGTGCCCCACCCTCGGCTCCCGGGAACTCGAATATTCGAGCCCCAGCCTGCGTCCGGCGGCATGAGACCTTGCCGATCCCTAGTTTGGTGGGATCGGCATTCGCACGCGCCCGCATCATTACGGACGCATACGTCTCACCCCGCTCCGCAGCCTCCGTGGTGAGCGTCACCACGACGGCTGCGGTCTTTGGAGGAACCAGGTTCCTCTTAGCGCCGGCTGGGGGGGAACTTTTCCCCTTCCCCTTTCCCTTTCCCTGCGCAGTCGACTGCAACCGGCTGGAAGGGTTGGTGGCGGGGACGGCTGAGGGGGAGCTTTTCCCCTTCCCCTTCCCCTTTCCCTTGCCAGTCGACTGCGACTGGCTGGGAGGGGTGGTGGCGGGGATGGCAGGGACGGCCGCTGCCGCCTTTGCCCTTTCCCCTTGCCGACGACCCTCGTCCAGCCCTGCTGGTTGGTCGGGGTGGTGGAAGGGAGAAGGGGGTCCTCCTCCCTGTTTGAGGTCGGCGCCGGCCCACCCTTCCTCTTGTCCGAGGCAAGCGGCAGCCGGTTACTCTTCTCCGGCAGCAGCCGGTCCTCAATGCCTGCTAGGCAGGCTCGGACGAAGTCCCGCTCCTCCATTATGACCTTGCGGATGGTGTCCTCATGGTCGGAGGAGGCGGAACCCTCTGCCGCAGGTCTGGGCTCGGATTGGGTTGGCCGGGCCGTGGCTTCAGCCAGCTTAAGATGCAGCTGGCTAACCTCCGACTGCAGGCGATCGACTCTCACCTGCAGTTGCCGCGCTTCGTCAGTCGCCTTGCGCTGCATCAGCTCTGCGACGATGCCACGCATGCTCGCGGCCCGGCATTTCAGGGACTTTTGAAAGGTGCCCTTTAGGTGGGAGGACTTAGAGGCGACCACTATAATCTCCTCTACGTCCTCCTCAGCCATCCGCTCCAGCTCAGTCATTGAGTGGTCCGCGTATAAAACGCGGGACGAGCCGTACCCGGACTTGGCCCGGGCGATTTGTGCCTGCTGCTCCTTGGCTGCCACCTGCTCCTCCAGGTCTTGCTGGAGCTGCTCCCGCCGAGCCAGGTCTAAATGACGTTGGGCGTCTGCGAGACCCACGTCGTGGGTGTCCGCCGCTGTCACCGGCTTTTTGGCCTTCGCCCTCCTCGACTCTTTCGCCGAACCTGAGGCTGAGCCATCGGAAACCTCCTTGAGGTAGTACCTCTTCCGCGAACTTGAGCGAGAGTCGACCTCCATCGAACTCGCTCTCGACCTCGACACTACGGACTCGTTGTCGGACTCGTCCGCCCTTCCTCCGTAGAAAGTCCTACCTTCCTCCGCCGACGCTGAAGCGTCGCGCTGGCCCTGAGAAGGGCCTTTTGGTTGGCCCTGAGAAGGGCCTTTGGGTTGGCCCTTAGAAGGGCCTTTGGGTTTTAAAAAACGCCCGCGGGTGTCCCGCGCAGGTCGCTGAGACATAATAAAATAAAATAAAATACACCGCAATTCGTAACACTCAGACAATCAGATTCGCTACGATGCACAGTTCTCTTTGGCCGTACCCAGCCTGCCACTCCGTTACGGTGGTCAGGACTGGGACGTTTCCAGGGGCTACGACGTGGACGTAAGAACTGTGAGGGGAGCCCCCAACACTACCCTAACCTACCCTAACCTACCCTACCCTACCCAATTCAAAAAAAATCCAAATTGTACTAGTCTATATTGTTTCTTCTTTTTGATTTTATTTTAATTAATCAAGTTGTAATTTTTCAAAACTTTAATATTAAATTTAGTTATTTATTATATTAATTAAGTTGTAGTAGTAAATATAAACACAAAAAATGTCAGCATCATCCTCAACGTCATCCGTTCCCGCCAAAGTTCCGTCGAAAGTCACAAAGTCGACACGATCACTTCAGGAAAAAGTTATCGCGAAGTCGGCTAAGTCAGTAGCAACGAGCAAACTGACTCAATCCCAGCCGACTACGGTACCACCAAGCCCGAGGGCGTCATCAGTGCCGGATGTGACAGAACACACGTGTGTTACAAACCCGCACACACCAGCTACAGCGTACAGCTCTGCGTGCTCCGAAGTCTCGGAGCAGCCAGGAGCTGTATCGAGGAAACGCGTGTCGGAAACATTTCTGCGGTGGGAGGGATGCGAAATATCTCCGCCAAAACCCTTAACCGATGACGAAACATCCAATGCCTCCAGCCGGACAAGCGAACCATCCAGCCGCCGGGCCAGTATCCTTTACAGAACGCCGAGGAAAGGTACAGGCGTACACATGGATATGGCCACGGAGGAAGCAAACATCCTGCTTCAACAGGGCAAGGAGGCATTGGAGGCTGCCGGCAACATGAAACGGGAGTGCAAGCAGATTGCTCACGAAAGCCTGCAGGGTCTGTACGAGACCGTCCTATCCCTGTCTGACTCCCGAGCGCGCCATAAATACAACCTGGAAAAGGAGAGATCACGCCACGCCCAAGAGCTCGTACGTGTCGAGAGAGCTCACACGAGGGAGATTGAGGCCTCAAAGAAGACCTTGGCGTTGGAACTCAGCCGCGCGAGGGAGGAGATAGGAGAGACTCTGCAGGCGACGAAGCAGATTCGGGAGTGGTTGGGAGCCGAGACCCTTCAGGCATTCAAGGAGAATGCTGAAATCAAAGAAGGGGTCCTGGCCTTGCAAGACGTGGTCAAAAAAGAGCACGAGAAGACCCGCAGAGAGGCCAGGACTAGTTCAGGATCGCCGGGACGAGAATCCCCCAATCCAGTCCTTATGCGCCTCGAACTCAACATAGCCAGCATCACGAACCAGCTGGACATGTTGAGGAAGCAGGTAGAGCGCCTAAAAATAGACCTTCCGGTGCCCCCAGCCACTGTCCAGGAACACCACTGCAGCGTCCCTGAAGAACTGTTAAAGGCGGCCTCCACCACGGAAAGGATGGAGGCGGAAATAAAAAGGATAGCAGTTATATTAAATAAACACACCAACAGACCACCCCCTCCCCCCCCCCCCAGGACATCTCACAACACTTGAAGCCCGTTCGAGAAAAGCTGGAGCTTGTCTCATCGGACATCAGAGTCCTGAGAGACAAGCCCCAGCCCCAATCCCCGCCGGCGGCGAACCTAGACACCGAGCTTGCGGTCGTAGAGGTGAAAAAGACGCTGGCGGAAATCGTCAAGGGCATGGATGGCCTGAGGGACAGACCAGTGATCACACAGCAACAGGCCAGACCAGTGAAGACAGGGAGAGGGTAACACTGAGCAGAAGCACTCCAACGCGACGGGAACAGGAGTCAAGCCGACTTGCTGGGATAAAGACCGGCATTAAAACCTTTCTGAATTCAATTTTCACAGATCGACGCAGTGAGGCAACCCACTCAGACACCTCCAGACCGTCACAGGGTGAGGCTCTCTCTAACTTCCTAAGGAAATCTCCTGGGGAGGCGGGAGAGCTGTCCCCGAAAAAGACCTCAACAAGAGCCGACAAGGGGCAGGTCAAGCCTCCAACTTACACCTCAGTGTCGGGACCCTCCGACCATATATACAATGCGTTCCACAAAATCCTTGGCGATTGAAAGAGCGACAAAGCAGGTCAATACCCTGACCTGTAAGAAGATCTTGCAATCGTTCAAATCACAGTCTGAGGGACTGCTGAGGGTCCTGCTCGAGGAGGCAGAGGCTGCTGTATACGACAACCGCGAATCCCGACTCATCATGGGCCGCATGAGGAAGTCGTATATGGCGGCTTACAACGCCACTGTCGGCTTCGTTACACAAAATGAGGCAGAATCGGAAAGGAAAGGAAAGCCGGTCTTCAACACACCTGACGAGGACCCTATTGTGGTGGTTGCCAGATGTACGGAGATAATGCTGGACGACAAAATTCTCGAGATGGCCCAAACCATCTCGGGAACTGCCACTACAATGGACTGGAACATCCAAAACATCAAGTGGGTAAACGGGGTTCCGGGGTGCGGTAAAACGACATGGGTGGTGAGTCACTTCGATGGGGAGAACGACGTGGTAGTAACCACGACAACCGAAGCAGCCAAGGACCTAAGAGACAAACTCGTGCACCGTATAGGCGAGAAAGCCAAGACTAAGGTGCGAACTATGGCTTCCGTCCTAGCAAATGGTTTCAAGAGGGGAGTCAGGTGCCACCGACTACTGGTGGATGAGGCCCTCATGAACCATTTTGGGGCCATAGTTATGGCTGTTAAGTTGTCGGGTGCGGACGAAGTTGTCCTCATCGGGGATGTTAACCAGTTGCCATACTTGGACAGAGAAAACCTATTTCCACTCAGGTATACCCGTCCAGGTATGGTGGCCACAATCACCCAGGGGTTGCTCTGTACTCACCGGAATCCCATGGATGTAGCATACGCGCTCAGCGACATCTACGGTGGGATCTACTCGTCCAAGACCTGTACGAGTAAGATTCACTCACTGAGGGTGTATGGTTTCACGGGAGCGGACATCCCGAACAAATCCCAGAACACGTTGTTCCTGGTCCACATACAGGAGGAGAAATCCACCCTGGGTATCCAGGGATACGGATCTGGCGAGGGTTCCCGCATTCTGACCATACACGAATCTCAGGGTCTCACCTATGAGCGCGTGGTCATCATCAACTCCCGCAAAGGCAGAATCCAAATACACAACAGCGTCCCTCATGCGGTAGTGGCTGTGTCGAGACACACAACCAGCTGTGTCTACTACACTGACGACGCGAGTGACGCCATCGGCCGGTTTGCCAAAAAAGCTATGGGTGCACCGACTCAAACAGTTGTCGACTACAACCTAAAGACAGCTATGCTGCACCGTAACATGGCGATCGTGGAGGCGTTGTTGACTCTCCGGAAAACTATAACCTCATTTCCCATCCATCCACAGTAGTACAATAGTCAGTAGGTAATTAATTATGCATGTATAGTTAAGATAAGACTGAAAAAAAAAAAAAAAAAAAAAAAAAAAAAAAGCCGCCACGGGAGCTCGAGTACCGAGAGCCGGCAGGTAGTATTAAGACAAAAAAAAAAAAAAAAAATTTGTTTAAGTATTTCATAGTTTGTTACCGGGGCCATTGGCGCCCTATCGAGGAGTCGAAGTGATCGGGCGCCGAGAGGCTGGGGGCTGGTCTTACCTTGATTCTCTGTAGAATAAAATCCTTCTTAGTTTTAGTTTGTTAAACTTATATTATACTTTATAAAGGGTGATGGACCCTACTTTTTATAATTAAATATTTCAAAAAATGTACTAACTTATAATTGTGACGGCTCCAATAGAGCGGAGTTACCCAAAAAAGCAGGAATGTAATAATTGCGAAAATAAATTTTTGGTAAAAAGGGCGCGGACCACAGGTTCGCGGTAGTTCCATTGATAAAAAAAAACCTACCCTACCCTACCCTACCCTACCCTACCCTACCCTACCCTACCCTATCCTACCTACCTACCATTTCGTTGAACTATTTATTTGAATAAGAAATAAAATACTACTATACGAATGTAACCAACTTTTGTTTTTACCGGCAGCGGCGATCTAATTAAAATTTTGAACATAAAAGTTGCTATTGTGAGTCAATCTTAAAAGATAGACATATGCTGTCGCGGACTTTTTTGTAGAACTTTTAAAGAGGAACATTTCCATCATACATTATATTTCCGTAACTTAAACCGTTTACGCAGCGCACGCAATGGAAGCTCTCAAAAAGGAATATCTTTGCCCGTTTTTACAATATTTATCATTTATGCTCGGCTCCTATTGGTCGTAGCGTGATGTTATATAGCCTATAACCTTCCTCGATAAATGGACTATCCAACACAAAAAATTTTTTTCAATTCCAACCAGTAGTTCCTGAGATTAGCACGTTCAAACAAACAAACAAACAAACAAACAAACAAACTCTTCAGCTTTATAATATTAGTATTAGTATAGAAATAAAATACTACTATACGAATGTAACCAACTTTTGTTTTTACCGGCAGCGGCGATCTAATTAAAATTTTGAACATAAAAGTTGCTATTGTGAGTCAATCTTAAAAGATAGACATATGCTGTCGCGGACTTTTTTGTAGAACTTTTAAAGAGGAACATTTCCATCATACATTATATTTCCGTAACTTAAACCGTTTACGCAGCGCACGCAATGGAAGCTCTCAAAAAGGAATATCTTTGCCCGTTTTTACAATATTTATCATTTATGCTCGGCTCCTATTGGTCGTAGCGTGATGTTATATAGCCTATAACCTTCCTCGATAAATGGACTATCCAACACAAAAAAATTTTTTCAATTCCAACCAGTAGTTCCTGAGATTAGCACGTTCAAACAAACAAACAAACAAACAAACAAACAAACTCTTCAGCTTTATAATATTATTATATATTATATATTATATATAGTATATAGTATAGATTAGTATAGATGATGGTATGGACATTGATCTTCTTCGAAGGGATGCCAGTAACACGACTGGACGCCGCTGGTCACTTCGTCCGTCGACGAACAAGTTGAAATCTTGACATCGACCCTCATTCAACTTTACGACACACATGCACCTATTCGAGCTGTAAGAGTTAAACATCTTCCGGCGCCTTGATTGACTAGCGAGATTGAAGTTTTACTAAGCAAAAAGGCAGCTGCGAAGTTTAAGCTTAAAATTCTGCTCAGTGACGTCAACAGGGAAAGATACGTCTCAATTAGAAACCACTGCAACAAGGTGTGTAGAATCGCACAACGCCAAAATATCCATAATTCAGTTCAAAACGGTGATCCAGCCAAGATCTGGAAATGTCTCAATACATTGGGTATCGGAAAGAAGTCCCACGACACGATTCCTAAACACTTGGACTTCAATTTACTTAACAGTCATTTTTCTACTTCACCCTTATTGGATAGGGCCACTAAAGCTTACTTATCTTTCAAACCATCCGATACCTGATTATTCCTCTTTTGTCTTAAGTCAATTCTCTGCTTGTGATGTTAAAAGGAGTATTATTTCGATTACATCCAATGCTGTTGGTAGTGACTGTGTCAGCCGTAAGATGATCATCCCCATCCTTGACAATATTATTCCAGTCATCCTTTACATCCTCAACTTCTCTGTTTCCAGTGGTGTCTTCCCACAAGCCTGGCAAGATGCCCAAATTATTCCTTTACCCAAAAAATCTCATCCTGCATCTTTTTCTGACTACCGTCCCATTTCTATCCTTCCTTTTATATCCAAAGTCCTTGAAAAGCTTGTCCACCATCAACTAAATCCTTTTCAATCTGGTTTTCGACGTGGACACAGCACTACCTCAGCACTTGAAAATATTACGGACGATATCAGGGCAGGCATGGAGATGGGAAAGTTAACGGTACTTGCTTTGCTTGATTTTAGCAATGCCTTCAATACGGTTGACTTCGATATTTTGCTTGGCGTCCTATGCTCTTTTAACATATCTCCTCCGGTTATTGACTGGTTTTGCAGTTACCTTTTTGGCCGCCGGCAGCGTATTTGCACTGATGAATCTTTCTCTTCTTGGTGTCACACATCTGCCGGTGTGCCGCAGGGTGGCGTTTTATCTCCTCTTCTCTTCAACTATTTATTAATACTATCACTCAACGACTTTCTTCTTTCTACCACCTGTATGCTGATGATCTCCAAATTTATACCCAAGCCCGTCTTGGAGAGTTACCTGATGCCATTGAGACGATTAATAAAGACCTGGCTCGAATAGGTGACTGGAGCTCCGAGTTTGGGCTGAAGATCAATCCGACGAAGACTCAGGTGACTGTAGTTGGTAGTTCTCGGACTGTCTCTAAGATTGGTCGACACTTCCCTAGGTTTCTTTTAACAACACAAGTATTCTTATAACTCACACTGTGAAGAACTTGGGGATTTATATCGACAGCACTCTTTTTTGGACCAAATAACTGCAGGAAGTCAGCCGTAAACTGTTTGCATCTGCAGGCTCCCTGAGACGACTTCGTAATTTTCTTCCCATAACCACTAAAATTGCAATTGCACAATCACTTCTTCTGCCTATCCTGGACTATGCTGATGCCAGCTATCTTGATCTCACCCAAGACTAATTGGACAAGCTTGAGCGACTTCAAAATCTCTGTATCAGGTTCATATTTGGCTTGCGCAAGTATGATCACGTTTCTAAATTCTGTACTAAGCTCAAATGGCTTCCTATTCGCCTTCACCGGAATGCTCACATACTTTCTTTGCTTTATAATGTGCTCTTCAATCCTCTAACTCCTTTTTAGGGTTCCGTACCCAAAGGGTAAAAACGGGACCCTATTACTGAGACTCCGCGGTCCGTCTGTCTGTCTGTCTGTCACCAGCCTGTATCTCATGAACCGTGATAGCTAGACAGTTGAAATTTTCACAGATGATGTATTTCTGTTGCCGCTATAACAACTAATACTAAAAACAGAATAAAATAAACATTTACGTGGGGCTCCCATACAACAAACGTGATTTTTGTGCCGATTTTTGCGATAGTGGTACGGAACCCTTCGTGCGCGAGTCCGACTCGCACTTGGCCGGTTTTTATCTTAAAGAACGCTTTCAGTTCCTCTGTGACACACATTGTGACACACATTGAGATCATCGGAGAATCTAAAATTGAGTATTCGTATGCATTCTACTTCCTTCTTTGACAAATCTTTTACGATTCAAGCTGTTCGGTTGTGGAATGCATTACCTAATTGAAATAAGACGTGCTCAAACACTGCTAACATTTAAGAAAATGGTTAAGGAGCATTACCTTTCACTATAATTTGTATTCTTCTCCTTTCTCTGTCATATATTTATTAGTATATTATGTAATATTGTATATATGTATTTTATTTTATTATGTGTAAGTAATATTATTTATGATGTTTGGTACACTGACAGCCCTAAATTCATCTCCTATTGTTCAGTCCATCCAAAGGTTGTCTGTAAGAGATTGCCCTGTGCGATAAGACCGCCCATTGTACACTTATTTTTACCCGACTGCCGAAGGAGGGTAATGTGTTTATCAGTCTATGTATGTATGTATGTAAGTATGTATGTATGTATGTATGTATGTATGTTTGTTCCTATGTGGCGTTCCAGAGACCAAACGCGTTGGCAGATTTTGATGGTTCATACGTCAATCGATGCGTCTTAACCCTGCGAGTGTCATAGGCAACATTAAAATTGGATAATAGAAAAATGGCGGATTTTGGGTGCCATATTGTGGTGGCCTAAATTATTTTTTTCTTCCAAACCCATCGTGTGGGGTATCAAAATAAAGGGTTTAAAGAGGTGATTGCAAAAATATATAACACTTATATGTTTAAATGTATGTAATTCGAAAAAAACTAACTAAAAAGTTATAAATAAAAAAACATCATTCAAAAAATCAAAAAACCCGACTGCTTCAAAAGCGAACTAAAAAGTCGTAAACAAGGATAAAATCATGCTGTGCAGGCGGAGGATACACCAGATTTTGGTCCGCCAGCCCGCAAATATGTATCCTCCGCCTGCACAGCATGATTTTATCCTTGTTTACGACTTTTTAGTTCGCTTTTGAAGCAGTCGGGTTTTTTGATTTTTTGAATGATGTTTTTTTTTGTAAATGTTTTTCCTGTATGTTTTGTCGTGTACAATAAAGTATATAATAAATAAATAAATAAGAATTAAAAAAAATAAAATAACTCATATAATTGATTTTTTCACAAGTTACAGTGTTTCCGGAGTTTCATACATGACGGACAGGTTTTTTTTTGCACTATTTTGATGTTTTTTTTCGTTTCTATTGCACTAAATAAATTTTTAGAAAGTATAGAATTAATTTCCATTAAATTATTAGACAATATTATGCAAAATATCTTGATTCCGTTAACTAACAATTTATTTTCTATTTTTTAGTTCGGTTTTCTACAAAAGCGTGTTTTCAGTTTTTTACACTATTATTTATTTAGTTTTTTTTTACCGAAGAATTTTCTAATTTCTCATTGACCTATGAACTCGAAATTTGCTTATTTGTACGTATATTTTACTAAAATCTTGATTTTGCAGTTTGGTACACAAACCTAAATTTGCAAAGTCCGTCACGCACTTGCCCCGATTTTTTAAATTTTGGCGCTGACCCCAGTGTTCAAAATCGAACGGCGCATTCATCATCCTTTAGGTGAAGTCGAGTGCAATTTGAAAATGGAATGAAACATTCGCTCATACATCTTGTCTATGATTAGTCCTCTTGACTGAATTACGGTTGTGGCGGCCAGTCTTAGCGGATACTATTAAGTGCACAAGTGTAAATGCAGAAACTGATGCTTTTTCTCTTAACTTATAGTCCGGTGGGACGGTTATTCGACACAAAAGGTGAGAGAACAGGCCCGGGACCACCGGCGTAAAAGGTGCTTTCTGAGGTCCAAGAGTCACATCTCCGACTGCCAAACTTTGGGCATAGTATAAATATACAAACAGTTTGGAAACTATATATATACACTCACACAACAAACATGCGCATTGATGAGACCCCTAAGCGGCTCGCACTACTGACAGCGCCGCGGACGCTGCTCTGGGGTTCGTCGAGCGTTTGTATAATATTTATACTGTGCTGTGTGTGTGGCTACTACTGAGATATTCCTAATGGAAATACACAATAACACCTTTCCCGACTTAATAATCGAAACCAGGACCCTAAAGTCGATTTGTATTAGGTATACTGGCTTTGAAGAAGCACATAACCAACATATTTTTCAAGATTTTTTATTATCCTGCGTCGTTCGTATGTGTGTCTGATTACAAATTTGTAATTCATTTACCAAGCTCTTCTTATGTAACTTCGGAGACAATTCAGTAATATGTCACTATTTGAGTAGAGCTGGTGTGACGACAGACCTGGTGTCACGAAGTAGGTTTCATTATCCGTACAGCTAAGGAGTGGAATTCCCTGCCGGAGTCTGTTTCCTGATAGCTACAATCTAGGGACAAGGCAATAAAATTAAAACAAACCTGGATGGTGGCTTATAAGCTTATTTAAGTAACTTACTGCCGACAAACCATGAATTTAAATTTTGGTGTCATAATTAAAATATTCTCCTTGTTTTTCTTGGCCTTGTCCAATTATTTGGGGTCGGCTCTCCTTGTTTAACTTCTTGACTTAATTTTTTACCGCATGGTAGCAGGCAGATATGTCTATTATTATAATATTTGGCTTTAATTCTGTGGCCTATCTCACAGGAGCCTTGCATTTGTTCTGTTATAAAAACCGGCCAAGTGGGAGTCGGACTCGCGAACGAAGGTTTCCGTACCATTATTGTAAAAAAAGGCAAAAAACAACGTTTGTTGTATGGGAGTCCCACTTAAATAATTATTTTATCTTGTTTTTAGTATTTGTTGTTATAGCGGCAACAAAAATACATCATCTGTGAAAATTTCAACTGTCTAGCTATCACGGTTCATGAGATACAGCCTGGTGACAGACGGACAGTTATGTCTTAGTAATAGGGTCTCTTTTTTACCCTTTGGGTACGGAACCCTAAAAAACATGGCTTTCATCTATGGGGTACATAAGATTAGTCAGTCAATTAGTACTTCCAGAATATATCTCTTATAAATAAGCAAAAAATACCTATATCTGATATTAGTTCAGAAGATACAATAGACTTTAGGTTCACTACACTTTTTTATCGTTTTTTACTCTTGGAATAGGTTACAACCAATGTCAACTTAGGCGTACCGATTAGTACAGTGAGTGGTGACCAATCACTAGGCTTACTGCACAAGGCAAAGATCATGGGAATTCCTCGTACATAGAGCACCTACATGTCACATCATATAGTTTGCGGTGATCAATACAACAGACCGTGGCTGAATTCTTGGCCAAGAACAGTATTGATATTAAAAGAGTATATTTTTCATCGTTACGCTAACAAGAAGAACAGATAGTTAAGAAATTACTGCCTCTTTGATCTATTGGATTGATTCCCGGGTCGGTCTTTCCATCTAGAATTTTTTGTAGCACCCAAATACTTTTGAACGGTATATGGCACGGCTCGCCCCCTATCACATGAAACTTAAGGTCATAGCTCATTAGAGCCACCCAACACCCGACCAGCACCGCCTCGCCTCGAGCGCTTATTATTCTTTGAATGGAGTACTATCTATACCAATAAATATTATAAAGAGGAAAGATTGTTTTGTTTGTTTGTACCAAATAGGCTCCGAAACTACTGGACCGATTTCAAAAATTCTTTCACCGTTGGGAAGCTACACTATCCCCGGGTGACATAGGCTACTTTTAATCCCTGTATTCCCACGGGAACGGGAACTACGCGGGTAAAACCGCGAGGCGTCCGCTAGTTAGTAATAAGCTCACTACATCAACTCCGGAGCGCCTTGCCCGCGGGTTGACGGCAAGTGAACGACGGCAGATAGCGAGGTATTAATTTTTAGGGAACTAGATTTTGCAAGAAGCTTTACTTACATGAATGTCGATTAGCCCACGGGAACGTTAAAGTATCATCATCATCAATTCAGCCGAAAGACATCTACTGCTGAACATTGGCCTTCCCCAAGCGTCGCCACATCGAACGGTCCTGTGTGCCCCGCAACCAGCGTATTCTCGCAGCCTTAACCAGGTCATGAGTCCACCTAGAGGTACGCTTTCTAACGCTATGTCTTCCGTTAGAAGTATTCTATGTCCTAAATCTAGGTTCCAAGTCATGATCTCTTGAATGTAATCCAAATACTTCCAGACGTAATTATTAAAAAAATATAAAGCCTTTCACGTTTGTAATAGTATCTAATAGTAGGATCCTTAGTAAGTAGAAATTGAAACACATTTATTTATTATTTGTTTATTTACTCATTAATTACAAGGAGATAGGCGTCGTGCTACGCCACGCACTGAACTACGGCGCATGGGCGTATCCACAGTGGGGCGGATGGGGCAAAGTCCCCAAACTGTTTTATTTAGATTTATTTTATTTTATTTTAATTGTATTTTGATTTAATTTAATTTAAATTTTAATCTGATTTAATTCTAGTTTCATTGTGATTAATTTAATTTAAATTTGATTTGATTTTATTTGTGATCCGATTTAATTTTTATTGTTTTTATATTGGCTTTATTTTACTTCTTTTATATAGATTTTAAGTGTTTCACTAGTAAATATGTGCATGTAAGATTTACGTCTAGTAGATGTCAATCAGACTTTCGATTAGACTTTTTTTTTGCTCGTGTGATTGTACATCAGTTTTGTGAACTACAAAAAAAAAAAAAAAAAAAACTGTAGTCCTGACTCGAAATTAAAAATGTGTTAATCAAATGAAAAAAGCTTTATGATGGGTCCAAAAAAAATCAGGCTAGCTTCGCTCGCCCATTCATTTGACACTGTCTTGCTTTTCTCCATGCAGATTCGAGAGGCTCAAGTTGATTTTGCCATCCTGGGTCCCCGACAAGCTTAGTCCGCGTCTGAAGTTTCTACTATTTTATCTATTTTCCTTACTTTTGCACCATTTCTAAGCAAATGGTATGTCCATGCTACGGCGTAGCTCACACTGCTACGAAAATGTCTACGAACCTTCGCTACAAAAAAGGATTTTAGTACAGTAACCCCCAATCTTTTTGCCGGGTAGAACATAGGTTTTCCGATGCTTATGGCATGGAGTGCTGCTGTTTTAGTATGAGATTTACTACTGCGCAGCCATATGTAACCAACTTTAGACTGACCAAAAATAATGGGGATTACTGTGCTTTGAAAAACTTTTTGCGCATTTAGATTACTTATGGTTTATTAGCAGGCCATGCGCACAAGGAAAAAATGCAGTTTCTGGGGCAAGTAGGTAGTTTTTGCTAAGTGGAACTGTTTCACCACGGCAGTGTTGTAGCTGGTCGGAACTAATGATTTTTGTTTGGGATTAATTTTATTGCGCCTCTTTGTTCCGGTAGATAATGGTACAACGTGTAACATATTAATCGCAAGTCCTGAAAAGATGCCAAAAGAATCAGCTGTCCTGTACATTAATACGAGTACGTGCATACAAAATGTAGAGAACAGCAGATTTTTTTTCGTGACTTCAGGGTTGGTCCCATATTAAAAGTTGTTCATAATGATGTACCATTCTACTCATCATTCTGAACAACTGGTCAACAACAACAGCAAGATGACATTACACCTTCATAGGTTTTGCGTTTATTCAGTTACACCTTTTATTTATTTAGACTGCCAACTGCTATCGACATTTTATTTGTTAACGAAAAGCCGTATTACCGTGAGATTACCCATCAGAAAATAATTTACGAGCTTCCAAACACACTTTTATCGCCTATGAGTGATGCAAATTCAAAAATCCAGCCTTCGTTGTTAAATGAAGTCTTTGGCAAAATGCCATTGCACTAGACCCAACGATTATAGCATTCGTGGGCCAGTAGTGGTAACGTGTAGTAACGGTAAAGTGGACTTACAAGTTGTAGGTCATGGGTTCAAACCCAGGCAGGCGTTTTCATCATCATAATCATCATATCAGCCGAAAGACGTCCACTGCTGGACATAGGCCTCCCCCAAGCGTCGCCACATTGACCGATCCCGTGCATCTCGTAACCAGCGGATCCCCGCAACCTTTCCTCAGGTCATCGGTCCACCTGGTGGGAGGCCTTCCAACGCAACGTCTTCCGGTTCGCGGTCGCCATTCCAGAACCTTTCTGCCCTATCGGCCATCCGTTCTACGAGCAATGTGCTCTGCCCACTGCCACTTAAGTTTGGCAATTCTTCGGGCTATGTCGGTAACCCTAGTTCTCTTGCGGATCTCTACATTTCTGATTCGATCATGCAAGGAAACACCGAGCATAGCCCTCTCCATTGCCCTTTGAGTGACTGTAAGCTTTCTGATAAGGCCCATTGTAAGCGACCACATCTCAGAGCCATATGTCATCACTGGCAACACACACTGGTCATAGACTTTCGTCTTGAGACACTGCGGTAAGTTGGACGAGAAGATACCGCGAAACTTCCCAAACGCTGCCCAGCCGAGTCGGATTCGACGGTTGACCTCTTTCTCAAAGTTGGCCCTACCCAATTGGATCGTTTGTCCCAGGTAGACATAGTCGCCCACAACTGCGAGTGTAGAGTCTCCAATCTTGATAGGAGTGGGTGTAACATGGGCATTCAACATCAACTTGGTTTTGTCCATGTTCATCCTAAGACCCACTCTTTCGGAAGCTCTACTGAGATCATCGAGCATTGTACTGAGGTCCTCCATGGTCTCAGCCATAACCACTATATCGTCGGCAAACCGAAGGTGAGTGATGTACTCGCCATTGACGTTGATGCCTAGCCCTCTCCAGTCCAGAACCTTGAAGACATCCTCCAGTGCAGCGGTCAAGAGCTTCGGAGATATGACGTCTCCCTGTCTCACATCTCGCTGCAGAAGGACGGGTTCCGAGGTCTGATCCTGAAGTCGAACTGACATTGTGGCGTTTTTGTATAAACACTTCAACACTTCGATGTACCGGTAGTCAATTTGGCACCGTTGGAGAGACTGCAGTACAGCCCAAGTCTCGATCGAATCGAAGGCTTTCTCGTAGTCCACAAACGCTAAACAGAGAGGCAGGTTGTACTCTTCGGTCTTCTGTATACCGCAGCGTATGTATGTGGTCTACGGTGCTGAAGCCTTTACGGCATCCGGCTTGTTCGGGAGGCTGGAAATCGTCAAACCTGCGCGCGAGACGATTCGTGATGACTCTTGAAAACAGCTTGTTGACATGGCTAAGGAGTGTGATGGGCCTATAGTTCTTCAGTAGGGCATTGTCACCCTTCTTGAAGAAGAGTACCACCACACCCCTGTACCATGCCTGTGGCAGGCGTTTTACTTTGTGTAAATTATTTTCATCACTACTGCTCTCAAAACGGCGAAGGAAAACATCGAGGGGAAACCGCATGTCTTAGAACCAAAAATTCGAAGACATGTGACATCCACCAACCTGCCTGCACGCAAAACGGACTAAATGGGAGTCAAAGTGCGGAAAAAAGGCCAGCTATCCTATCCTAGACCCAACTTTACCAACACTCAACCTAATTTAAACAATTTATTGCGCGTACAGCTAAGGAGGGGAATTCCTTGCCGGAGTCGTGAGTTTCTCGACAGCTACAATCTAGGGGTCTTTAAGTCAAAAGGGATTAGGTTTTTTCTAGACAAGTGATTCCCCGTCGACCACATCATCGCTTACCATCAGGTGAGATGGTGGTCAAGCGCGAGCCTATAGTGTATAAAAAAAAACCAATGGTTTAGGCACTTTAGGCTGTATGTATGGCCATTTAAGATTCGTATTAAGTCGATAATGACAAAACATTCTACAAAATATGCAAATGAAACAATGCCATCCAACGTGGCAAAGCTGCCAGCCTTCTTTCCAGGCACTTTTCCTGTTGAGAGCGATGTGGACGATTTTTTTGACGCCCCGTAATTGTACATATTTTTATTCTTATTTTAGTTCTAATATTAGTTTGTAAATAATAATGTTCTTATGTAAAAATAAATATATTTCAATCTAGTGAAACAGTGTTTATTTTCCGAAATTTAGACACAGATATTTATGTATAAGTACCTTTTCAAAAGCGCGTCAATACCAAATTGAGTGAAGTTGCTACCTCGCGGTTGAATTTTCACGGTGAAACACATAACCCAATTATCGGTTTGCTCCAAGTCGATAAAATTCACTGAAATATGTTAGGTACTATCTTCGTGAAATTATTAATTGAATCATCAGCGAATCAGAGCTTTAGAATTTCTTCGGCTTCAGTTACATTCTGTTAGCATTTATTAACATTTTTGATATAGTTTTCAATACCCCGAGGCGTCTTTGAAACTTTATGAAGTTAGTTCCAGTTTGTTTTAGCTCTAGTCTTTAAGTCTATGCTTAGACTACTCGTAAAAATGAAGACCTTCAATACTATATATTTTTAGCCCCTGACGGAAAAAGAGGGGTGTTATAAGTTTGATGTAGCTGTGTGTTTGTGTATCTGTGTATCTGTCTGTGGCATCATAGCTTTTGATTTGGTTTTTTTTTTGTTTGAAAGGTGGCTTTATCGAAAGTGTTCTTAGCTATCTTTGATGATAATCGGTTCAGCCGTTCTAAAGTTTTGGACGTTTTACTGTATTAATCGGGGTGTTTTCGCAAGATATCATGTCATAATTACGTTCAATAGATTGTCGATAGAAGCGCGTTTTCTACTAGATAAATTATGTAGCATGAAATAAAAATGAGTCCAAGGTTTTTTTATTTTTTCATAAAAGCCTAAAGAACTGAGAAGGTCTAATTTTAGTTTTCTGTCATGTTTTTATAACATTGGCTGACATAAAAGCTGGCTGCCCACTATATGGTAATGTTTTGGCCTATTCTATTTTAGGAAGCAAATCTTAACTTCATTATGAATTCTCTTACATCTCTGTTTTTGGTTCCATGTTGGCCTATTAACACGTTTTTATTGCTTGGTATGTATGTCTATGTATAGGCATTTTTAAACGTGATTTTCACCCCCCTTTAAAACGTCGGCTTAGTTTGAAACTTTGCACATTTATCAAGGATTGATGACAATGCAATAATTTAAATAGTTAGTCCCATTATTCTTACCAGGATCTTCAGGATTAGCGATTGAACAAAAAAGTAAAAAAAGAATAGTAGTTTAAAAAAAAAAACCGCGCTGTAATAGATAAGAAGAAAATAATTTTCAATCAATTTAACTTAAGAATAGTGTGATTACCAAAAAAAAAATTTTAACTCACTTTTCACTTTCTCTTTTTAAGACATTTTCAAAACGACTACTTTTATTGGTGAATGTAGTCATTTTCGTATCTGCCAATAAAATAATGTTATAACAATTTACATCAAGCACTCCACGCTTTTTTACCATTTATTTTTTTTTAAACTTGGTTGAGGCCTATTTTAATCATAGGTGCTTATATTGATAAGTTAGATCAACCATCTTATAGATTAGCTAAAGTACACACATCTTTCATGGGGTATACTGTGTTAAATTCTATAACAAAATACCTTGTGAGATATTAAAGTTAAATGAAAGAAAATTTTAAACAATAGTTAAAAGCACACTTTGTAAACAAGCATATTACAAATTAGATGAGTATATTCAAGATAAGAATGCTTGGAAACATGATGGTCCTGCTCCATAAGCCTATCTTTGGTGTGGACAAAATCAAAATGGTTAATTTGTATTATATTCATAATTAAAGTAACGCTTTATTTTTATTATTATTTTCTTCTCTTTTTGTTTGTGCGGGAATATAAGGGGTTTGCTGAATTAAAACTGCAGGAATACTCAGTGCACGACAAAATACTATAATAGGTGTTAACTACACGGGTTAAGTACAGCAAGTGAAAAATGAACAAAAAGAATACGTTTGCGCATTGCAATTAGATGTAATTGCTCATTAAGTGAGTTGCTAACATGCTGTGATGATCAGGCGCTCCAACATGCCCCCGGGCGTTGATAGCATTGGTTTCAACCAGATTCCGAAGACACGGGCAATGGGCAGATTCTATTGAAGGCTCGTCGAACGACACCGGTAGACGTCTGAATGTCTGCGACACGAGCGATGCCATCCGTTCCTGGGTGAACAGCCACAATACGTCCAAGTCTCCACTTGCGAGGCGGCAGACTATCCTCCTTAATCAAAACCAAGGCATTTAGTTTTAGACCATCCTTGTAGGAACGCCATTTGGACCGCACTTGTAATTCTGCAACATACTCCTTACTCCATCTGCTCCAGAAGTGTTGGCGGAGTTGTTCAATTCTTTGGAATCGAGACAGATGGCTGACAGAGTTGTCCTGGCCGTCCAACAAGAAAATGTCCTGGTGTAAGCGGTGTACAATCTGCAGGATCCGAAGACAACGGTGCAAGTGGACGAGAGTTCAAGATGGCTTCAATTTTGGTTAGTGCGGTATAAAGCTCCTCAAAAGTTAAATTATAATTTCCCAACACTCTTTGTAGATGGTATTTTGTTGACCTGACACCCGCCTCCCAGAGTCCGCCGAAATGCGGGGTATAAGCGGGTATAAAGTGGAACCTTTTTCCATCGTTCGCTGCACTTTCACCCAAGGACGAACTATTTAATTTTAAAAATTTTGAAAGGTCGTTGTACGCACCGACAAATGAAGTACCGTTATATGAAAAAATATCAATGGGTTTACCTCTCCTAGAAATAAATCGATACAAAGCTAGTAAGTAACTATTGCTAGTTAAATCACAAACAAGCTCCAAATGGATGGCCTTGGTTGTAAAACAAATAAAAATTGCGATGTACACCTTTACTAGCCTGCATCCCAACCTTGACGACTAGCACACATAATAGGGCCAGCATAATCTACGCCCGTGCTCTCAAACGGATAACCTGGACGGAGGCGTTCTTGTGGTAAGTTACCCATTAACGGGGATACGACCTTACCCTTCATACGATGACACAGAACACACTTGACCTTCGCCAAGTTGCGACCTCCTATTGGCCAGTAAGATTCCCTAATGGAAGCTAGCAGTAATTGCGGGCCAGCGTGCATCAGCCTTCGGTGCTCGAAATAAAATAATAATTTTGTAAACTCATGAGTGGACTGTAATAAAATAGGGTGCTTTTTACTGTAAACAAATTTTGAATTATCGAGACGTCCTCCTACTCGGATTATATTTTTGTCGTCCAAAAAAACATTGAACTTTTGAAGGGCGCTCCCTTTAGGTAAGCTCCTTTTATTTAAAAGTAATTCATACTCGGGAAAGGATTGAGATTGACTTTGAATAATGACTACATTTAATGCATCTTGTTAATCATCATGTGACAAATAATTAGTCTTTGGATAATGTTTTCTACATGACTTAATAAATCGCAATAGATAAGCAACAGAACGTATAAGCCGTGAGTAATTAGAAAAACCGGCCAAGTGCGAGTCGGACTCGCGCACGAAGGGTTCCGTACCATTATCGCAAAAAACGGCAAAAAAATCACGTTTGTTGTATGGAAGCCCCCCCTAAATATTTATTTTATTCTGTTTTTAGTATTTGTTGTTATAGCGGCAACAGAAATACATAATCTGTAAAAATTTCAACTGTCTAGCTATCACGGTTTATAAGATACAGCCTGGTGACAGACAGACAGACAGACAGACAGACAGACGGACCGCGGAGTCTTAGTAATAGGGTCCCGTTTTTACCCTTTGGGTACGGAACCCTAAAAACGACTCAATATAAAATCAATTAAACCTTCACTTTTTAAATCATTAATAACAGCATTTAACACTACATTAGGTCGAGTCTCCGGTAACGTTTCCAATCCGGGACATTTAATTTGAAAAGGCCACTCAGACGGGTCTAGTCCTAAGAATGTTGGTCCATACCACCACAGATCTGAACCCTGCAGAACACTGATTTCCACACCACGAGAAATTAGGCCTGCTGGGTTTTGTTCGGTTGGGACGTGCCACCATGTACAGTTACCCGCCTTATCCAAAACTTCAGCAACGCGGTTGCGTACAAACGGCTGAAGTTTGGTATAGGCATCATCTGTAACCATCCCAACACGATGGTCGAATCAGTCCAACAATAGACTCGACTGATCTTCACTCGGAGTGAGCTCATTACCTTCTCACAGAGACGAGAACCAATTACCGCACCACACAACTCCAGTCGTGGGATTGTTGTAGGCTTTATGGGAGCCACTTGATTTTTGGCCATCAATAATCGAACCAAATGCTCACCCTTATCATTAACACTACGAATGTAGGCGCAAGCACCGTATGCGGACTCAGACGCATCTGTAAAAATATGGAGTTCTAGCTCCGTATATGAGTTGCAGACTACAATTCGTGGAATGCGGAAATGAAAAATTTACTCGCACACTGTTCTGTTGTTGTTTTATTAGGTAACTAGTTGACCCGGCAAACTTTGTTTTGCCATAAAAACACCAAACATTTATCTACCCTACCTACCCTACCCTACCCTACCCGACCCTACACTAACCTACCCTACCCTACACTACCCTATCCTACACTACTCTACCCAACACTACCCTACACTACCCTACCCTACACTACCCTACCCTACCCTACCCTACCCTACCCTACCTACCTACCTACACTACACTACTCTACCTACCTACCCTACCCTACCCTACCCTACCCTACCCTACCCTACCTACCTACCTACCTACCTACCTACACTACACTACTCTACCTACCTACCCTACCCTACCCTACCCTACCCTACCCTATCCTACCCTACCCTACCCTACCTACCTACCTACACTACTCTACCTACCTACCCTACCCTACCCTACCCGACCCTACACTACCCTACCTACCCTACACTACCCTACCCTACGCTACACTACCCTATCCTACACTACTCTACCCAACACTACCCTACACTACCCTACCCTACCCTACCCTACCCTACCCTACCCTACGCTACCCTACCCTACCCTACCCTACCCTACCTGTTTACCTACCTACCCTACACTACCCTACACTACCCTACCCTACCCTACCCTACACTACCCTATCCTACACTACTCTACCCAACACTACCCTACACTACCCTACCCTACCCTACCCTACCCTACCCTGCCCTACCCTACCCTACCCTACGCTACCCTACCCTACCTACCTACCTACACTACACTACTCTACCTACCTACCCTACCTACCTACCCTACCCTACCCTACCCTACCCTACCCTACCCTACCCTACCCTACCCAACCCTAACCTAACCTACCCTACCCTACCCTACCTACCTACCTACACTACACTACTCTACCTACCTACCCTATCTACCTACCTACCCTACCTACCTACCCTACCTACCTACCCTACCTACCTACCCTACCTACCTACCCTACCCTACCATACCCGACCCTACACTACCCTACCCTACCCTACACTACCCTACCCTACGCTACACTACCCTATCCTACACTACTCTACCCAACACTACCCTACACTACCCTACTCTACACTACCCTACCCTACCCTACCCTACCCTACCCTACGCTACCCTACCCTACCCTACCCTACCCTACCCTACCTACCTACCTACCTACACTACACTACTCTACCTACCTACCCTATCCAACCAAACATTTTTTTTTTTTTTTTTTGCTTTTAAACCTTCCTGTATTCTGTCGAACATAACAAAAAAAGAATTATTCAAATCGGTCCAGCCGTTCTCGAGTTTTAGCGAGACTAACGAACAGCAATTGATTTTTATATATATAGATGTACCTATGTTTGCAATATTTGTAAGTACGTGAGAACCATGTTCCTATTTATCAAGTAAAGGAATTTACCTGTTAGCGCTTGTAATTCTCTCATACCTATATGAAGTATAGTAGTGCTGGGTACATCGTCCTCACGTATATGAATTTATTAATGTATGTACTTATGTAAATAATGTATTAAACTTCTTTTAAAAGAGTAAGTATGGAGTTTCTTGTGCGTTCTTCTCCATAACAAGCTACATTTCCGAATGCACGGTAGAACCAACTTTTATTACTTGTAAATTTTAACGTTCAAAAGTGCCGCATAATGGCCTACTTGAAATAAACACATTTGACTTTGACTTTATAATGACATAGTTTATTAATATAAACTAACATCACGCCTGTGTAACCGAAAAAATAGGTAGAGGTATAGCTGCACATTTCACCAGTTATGTCCAAGTCCCATGTTATATGTAGGGGGCGAACATATTGCTACAAGTCCAGACAATATAATAATAATAGCAATTCCAGATCGAAAAACCCGATAACACTAAACACATTTTGAGATAACATTACATACAGATAAATAATCCCATTATACAGCCCATTCAACCGATTTTGTCTTCTACTGCGTTGATGGTATGACAAATGGCAGCTGTATTAAACAGTTAGTTTTGGTACCAGATTTATTATTTTTATGCCATCCTTATTACGGGATAGAACTCAAAATCGTTTGAAAGGACTGTAAAAAGGGGTTGTAAAAAATTCTAATATTATTTTAAATGGAGTATAGAGTTAAATCGTTTTACAATAACTTGTATATTGATAAAAAGGCTTAATTAAAAAATGAGTAAATAGTCAAAAAAATGTTTTCGAGTAAAAGTAGGCCGAAATTCGGAACAAAATGGTTTAGTTAATTAAGTTTACACCTGTAGAGCGTTAAATAGAAACCGGAAATTTGATCTAATGTAATTGACTTCTATTTTTATCAGACTCTAAAAAACGTGGTTCTCAATTCTTCGGTATCTTTTTTACTTGACATATACAATGTCATTGTCTTGTACCTACAGGCTTTCGGTTGAAATCCAATGAAAGGAATAGCTTTTCGTTTCTGAAGAAATTTATTTTTAAAATAGATTTGTACAACTTTGTGACGTAGTCAGGGTTAGTTTGCAATAGTTTGACTACTAATATAAACGTATTTTAGAAACCGTACAAAAGTAAATACTGTGGGAACTTACTATTTTTTTTTATTTATTCGGGAAAATAAACAGTTATACCACGGTAAAGATATCTATACAGTATTGTGACTCGGCCTTGACCTTGAAATAAGTGCCTACAAGCGCGCGTCACCTAATCACGCGTTAGGGCCGCCCACCTCTACCTACTTGAGTTTCTTTCTAGTTTTGTGATTGTAAATAATATCTCAGATTATTTTCTCTTATCTGAGGTATTTTTTTTATTTTTTATTAGTCTTATTTTAAATCTTACTAGGTAGGTACCTACCATTTATTAATCTCATAAGTACTTAATCATTTCATAATGATATTTTTTCCAATTAAATAATATATGTAAGTAGCTAAGTACATAAGTAAGTAGATTGCCTAGCCTAGGAAACTACCTACTAGTTTTTTTTTTAAACCGAGCCTGTGCCGAGCGTAGGTAGGTGACTCGTGTGTGACTTTATCACCCAATCCACTTATTTATATTTATTAATCCAGGTATTTTACTCGGCGGAAAAAGTGAAATATCTCACTATTAAAAAAAGAAACAAATTACGTATTATTTGGTTAGGTTTTTTTTATTGTCTTTCCTTACGGAAGTTACAGGTAATTAAAAAAATGTTATCTCTTGTTGCGATAAAGAAGAATTCAAGCAAACAAAAAAAAAATTTGGCTATTATTGCTCTCTGACATATTAACAGGTTGACTGCCACGAAGGTCACCGGTGACCCCCAAACAATACATTTTCTATTGTGTTTATTTCGTGGCAGTCAACCTGTTAAGTAAGTAAGTACTTGTACGTATTTAAATAAAATATTCACAAATCGCACGCTTACTGCTTGCAAAACCATCACACCGTTCGTTCGTCACTGCGGCGCGTCCGCGACGGGTAGTATATCGAGTGCGGGCTGAGCTCGAGTCACGTGGGCATGACTCGCGTTCCGACCGTTTGTATGAAGATAGAATACTGTATAGATATCTTTACCGTGTTTATACATTAAAATCTTACACTAAGTTATAAATATTCAAGGTTTATAAATGTATAACCAACGACATTTTCCACAACATACTAAAAGTTATATCTAACAGTGCGCTATTCTAAGATTTTAAAGCAGAAAAGTAGGTAAAAGTGAACTTAAACATATACAGGCATGCAAATACTAATCCTAGTTATTAATAAAAAAAAATTGTTTGTGAATTGCTTACATAATATTTAAGGTACTTACGCATGCAAGTAGGTCATATTTTATTTCCAATTTCATAATGTTAGTAATTTATACAAAAAATCTCACCGGACCATAAAGCTTATTTTCTAGAGTTTCACAAAAAATACAATGCCATCAAGTTACAGAAATGATAATCACGCATATTCAGGCTCTGTATTATTTTTATTGGTATTTATTCATAACTGCCTGCTATTAGATTTGTACGGAAATTCTGTTTAGGTAGTTTTTTTTAATATAAATTATAGGCTCGCGCTTAACCTCTCAATCTCACCTGATGGTAAGCGATGATGTGGTCGACGGTGAAGCACGCTTGCCTGGAAGAAACCTATTCACTCTTGACTTAAAGACCCCTAGATTGTAGCTAGTTTAAAAATTCTGAAAATCAATTTTGAGTTGTAACCAAAAATAAGGGTTTAGGTTTAGGCGCGGTTCTTATGTAATTTTGATTTAAAAAGATAACCATTCCAGAATCAAATGAAAATTTTACCGCCATTAACGCCCGATTGCATTGAATTGTAAATCCTTAATCAAAGATTAACGTTCCAGTTAAAATAGACCGTCGATTTTCGATTGTTCGATGGCACCACGTTATTAACATTAGTAATTGCAAGCTCTGATTAAAGGTGCGCTGGCGAGCTTCCAGGTTTCCCCTCTGATTTGAGTCTGTGACCGTATAGTCAGTCCTTCTCTGATGACAGTTAGTCTGTCCACGTACGACTTTGATGTGGTAGCATAGCTTTGGTTTGTGTGACCGGTGTGTTATTGGTTTCAAGATCTTATTGCCAAGCAAATTGCGGCACTAGAACATTGTGAATTTGCCGCTGTTATTGGACAAATTGGAATCGTTTTTCGTATGCAATTTGATTTGGGTTAGATGTTAGAATTAGCCGGTGTTGACACAAGACTATGCTTGATTGCAGCATCTAAATCACTAGATAGAGATTCTAATATTAGAACATTTTCTCTTTGTTAAATAACAAGGAAGGACTTGGGCCCAGTAATGGGGACAGCAAGGGCTAGAAAAAAATATGATTATTTTAACGTAAAATAAAACGATAATATTTACATTTATTTTTGTACAAAACGTGTTTTTTTTTTTTGAAAAATCGTGTCTTTCTTTTGGGTTAATCATGATTAGATATTTTTTGTTACATCTTTGTTTTTTTTTAAACAAAACAATAACAATTGTTTTTTCTTACTAATGACGATTCATTTACATTACAAATAAAAACAAATATCTGTTTTGAGCCGTTTGTTTCCTGTTTTCAATTTACTATTTCTCGTGAATTTGAAGGCGGAGGCGTTTGAAACACAATAAGTTAAGTGATTGAGCTGCAGAAGCTAAGTGTGTATCAATATCATGATGGTAAAAATCCTAAGAATGATAAAGTTAGAAGCAAATACAAGGAAGAAGAAAACGAGCTCGAAGTGTCATTAGCTCTAACATTCATGGACTGACATTTAAAATACCTGTAATACTTTTATCTATTTCTTATTTAAGGGGAGTCTTCTTACCCACTTTGAGCGATTTTTGGTAGGGTCAAAACTTATGGGTTTGCGTCACCGACATGTTAATATGGCATGTTGCGCCAGGGAACCTTCTGTCAGCAGTCCCCATGACTTCCTATTTTTTTTTCTTTTATTCAAATTCAAATTCAAATTTCTTTATTGTTTGTCACAGGTGTAAAAGCAGTTATTATCATAATATATATATAGATCGCTGCAACATACCCACAGGGCGTACAATATTTAATAGTCATTTAAGATCTATTCTATCATTATTCATGTTAAAGTACATTATCATTAGTTATTATTATTATACTATTCAAAGTGAAAGAATAAAAATTACCTTTAATATTATTACTTATGTCAAAAAATATAATAGCATTATAAATTAATATTTCAAAACGTCGTGTCAAGAATACAATAATTTCTTAACAAAAACTCATTCATATCTCATTAATTAATATGTCAAAACTCATGTCAAAATTACATTATAATTCATTCATGTTACACTATTGTCAAAAATACATTGTAATTCATTAAATATCGTCAATATACATTATACAGTCCACAGTCAGATTTAAATTCAACAGTCACATACACTTTTTATCATTGTTTTAAGGTCAACATTTCATCATTTAAAAATTCAATTTATGATTTATGAATCAGGATCATTGGTAACTTCGTGGAAAAAGGAACTGTTTATAATAATTACCTACATTGTGCAAGTGCCTTGAAGTCAAATTTCGCTTGCTCGTTCGTAGACCTCATAAATATCAGGCGAGATTGAAGTTCAGAGTAGGATCAACAGGCTAAGAAAAGGGATGTTTTATTTTACTACTGGCTCTGAGTACATACCTGAATGTTATTAGTATGTCACACCTTAATAGCCAGACTTAAACCTGAATTACTATTGAAAAAAAAGTGATTAGTTAACTACTGAGGAAATACGGGCGGAGAGCTTTTGAAAAATAGGTATTTGAAAAAACTATCGCTGTCGCTCTGCGAACTCCGAGCGCGTGGCGCCCGGCCGCCCTATCCATGTGTGTGTAAGTTGACAGTGTGTGCGTGCCTCCGAAACGCTCCCGGCCGCGGGTCGCGCATTTCTTGTAATCGCCCCAGTCACTCGTTACTTTTGTTGTTGTGGATTGTGGACAGATATCCAACAATATCTGTTATTCTTAACACCAACGCAGAAAATCTTTTTTTGGACGTGACTAATAATACTGTAGAGCAATTTAATAATGTAATTGCTACATTTATTGGCGGAAAAAGAATTAAATTTGCAGGAAGTGGCTCATATCACATCAATCCCACCGCACTATTCCCAAACCACTGCAACTCCTGAAAGCCAGAATCAAAAGTGGCGACCACCAGAAAAGCGCCGAGGCAATGAAGCTCGACGAAGTCCCGGAGAATGAATTTACCTGTCTTGGATCCCGCAACGAAATTAATCAGAAAAGAATAACGGAGGAGTAGGAAAAATGTAAATTTCCACTTCCCTCCATATCAAGCAGGAGACAGAACAAACAAGGCCAATAGGCACAAAGGGTCATATACAACTGGGATAAGCCCAGTTGCCTAGCACCACGGATAAAAAAAATTAGCATTAATACATATTAATGGGTCCTAACATTGTGAGCTGTTTGTTATATTTGGTTCCAATAATAGGTATGGCAAAAACGCTTGAACGCACGGAAATTTGTTCTAGTTTCCACAAGGTCCGTATAGTAAACAACTCCTGATGCAGCCTGTACATTATTCAACATAATATTACGTTCACTCTGCCAAAGAATACACTCCCATAAGATATGATGTGCAGATTGTACATATTCGCAGTCAGATGTAGAACACTGACATAAAGGCGAGGGAACGAGCTTGAAAGAAAATAATTTACTTTTAAAGTTACCATGTCCCGTGAGAAATTGGGCAACACAGTGATCCACTTCCAGCCACGTGCTGGCCAGCCGCACGCGAACGGATGGAAAGAATTGGTGGAGGTGTCGGCCCTTGATAGAATTATCCCACCTACATTGCCATTCGGATAAAAGTTCCTCCCAGACGTCAATAGGTGGTTTAAATAATCTAGAGATTTTCTCACGGTCACTCCGCGTTAAAAAGTTCGCGTCCGCGGTCTCTCGTGCGGAATAGTACATTGCAGCACGTCGCTGCACTTCAAGGTCGACCGGAAGTACACCAGCAAGTATCGGTAAGGCCTCAGTACTAACCGTCCTGTATGCTTTGCATAAGAATATCAAAGCCAAACGCTGACTTTGAAGTAATTTACGTCGTACCGCCCCTATGGTGGCCCTATCAGCCCAAACAGGCGCCCCATAGCATATACAACCCAAGTAAGTAAAACTATTTATGGGGCATAAATAGTTTTTAAAGTTAAAAAAGACAGACCCCATGTAGATTTAGATATTCTCGTTAAGGCATAGAAATTTTTTTTTGCTTTTTCACCGACTATTTTAATTTGATCTATAAATGCAAAATTCCTCTCTAACACTAGACCAAGATAGCACACGGACTGCTTCCTTTTTACGGGAACATCATTAAATTTAATAGTAGGACACGATTTAAGATTACCCTTCAAAATGAGTTGATAAGTTTTGTGCGGAGCAAAGGTCAGGCGGTTTCGATCGCCCCACTGAGATATTAATCGTAGGCAAGTGTCAGCCAAGTTCTCGAGTCCAGCTCGAGTACTTGATTGAATGAGCAGAAGACCGTCGTCCGCGTAACCGGTTAATGAACAGCCGCTAGGAAGCGGAATCGCGAGGAAATCATCAAAGCCTAAATTCCATAAAGGTGGACCAATAACCGAACCCTGAGGACATCCCATGGTGAGAGACTTCGACATGGAATGATGACCGAGTTTGAGTTTCGCGGAACCATTTAAAAAGTAAGAGTAAACTAGATTATATATATTTCTGTAGCAGCCCCGAGTTTTCATTTTAAGTAATAGCATTGGCCACCATGCGTTATCAAAAGCCCCAGAAATATCTAGAAAAATCCCAATTACGTACTTATGTTCAGATGTATTAACTATTTTCCTAACAGTAAGGGCCGCGTCTACGGTAGATTTTCCAGTAGTGAAACCGAATTGATTGTTATGAAATTTTGGTCCGTCCGGTAGCAAACGTGGAACGATAAGGCGCTCCAGGAGTTTTCCCAAAGATGGAAGTAATGTTATGGGCCGGTACGACTTAGGGTCGTCCGGGGGTTTGTCGCCACTTTTCGGGATAATTCGTATAAATCCGCGTCGCCATATACGAGGAAATACGCCCTCCGCAATACAACGGTTGTAAACGGTTAAAATCGCATCACCGGCTGTTTTACACGCTTCTATAATCATCCGATTAGATATTTTATCTTCACCCGATGACTTGTTGAGTGGTAACCTCTTGACAACGTTAATAAATTCGTCAGTGGATGGAAGGTCTGACGCTAGTGATTCAGGTGGTACAGCTGCCCACGCTCTGATCTGTTGATGGTAGTCGTTGTCACTAGCAAGCAAGTCATCAGGTATAAGAGTATTCAGCAAAACTTCAGTTGTTTCCTCAATACTGGTGGTGTGTTTATTATTTACTTTAATGTTCTGAACAAACGCGAGGTCGACTGATCGATTGGCTTTAAACTCATGATATAAAGGAGACCACGGACCCTCTTTATCTATTTTTTCTACTATTTTACGCAATAAATTACCCTTAGATTTTTCCACCGATGCTCTGTAGCGGGACCTGGCAACTCTAAACGTATTTAACGCAATGGAAAGAGGGTCACCGGTGACCTTACGTTTTTTAAGCTTGTTAAGATGTTTACGCGCTCGGCGATAACTTTTACTCTGTTCAGTTAGGTAGTCACACCACCAATCACATCTACGTATATTGGTCACAGATCCACGACCAATGGCAATGTCAGCACAGTAAGTGAAAGTGTCTGACATAATTTCAGCACTTTCTTCAGCTGACAGCCCATCACGAGTGAAGTCTTTGGCGTGACACGCAAGAAGCGAGCTAAAGAATTCCCAATTAGCACCCTTACATTTATACCTGAAGTTACCAATGACATGTGACGTACCCTGAGTAAAAACCGGAACAAATTCGTACACGATCAAGCGATGATCACTACAAGACGCGTCCGGTAGGACACGCCACCTATCCAAGCGTACGTCTGCACTAGAAAGTGTGACGTCAATACAAGATTCGCCCATTTGGCTGCAAAAAGTTGGTGGTGCGTCAGGGGTATTATGAATAGACAGATTCATTTCAGCAATGAAATCTTCAACAGCGCAGCGTCGTTCATAATCCGTAGACCGAACTTTGCCATACCAAAGAGTCGAGGACGCGTTAACATCAGCGCCAACAATAACTTTGCAGCCCGCGAGCGACTGCAAGACATGACGGAGGTTATGTATATGAGGAGCAACAGGGTCTGAATATTGAAAGTAACAGCTCACAACGTAAACTTTAAAAGAAGACGATGAGACCTCCGCAACGGCACAATGGGGTGTCATAAGGTTACGCAAAGACGTTACTGTAAAGTTAGAAGAACGCGCCACGTAAATACCGGCTCGTGCTTTGCCATCCAACTGTACTACTTTGTGACGTAACCGCGCGTTTTGGTATTGTTCTTGAACAAGCACTATATCTAAGTTATAATCGATTGTTAGTTTGTCTAGTTCAGAAGTCGCCACCCTATCGTTGTGGAGATTTAATTGGCCTATGGTTAATCTATCCATTATTTTAGTAGTTGGTGTTGAGGATAAGTTGTTCGAGCCTAAGTTTATAAGTAGTACACTCGGGTGAACCACAACGATGGTTATAAGGTCTCTTAGAACGTTTACACGCTACGCACGACGGTGTATAATTTAAATTGTCCTTGTGCGGGCAGTCTTTGGTTTCATGTGCCTCAGAACAATTAGCGCAGGTAGGTGATTTATTAGTGCAGTGTTTCTTAACATGACCGAACTGTTGACAATGGACACAACGAACCACGTCGACATCATCAATGAAACGGCAAGTCGCCCAATCAATAAATAATTTGTCTTTAGTTGAAACCAAATGTTTCCGGACCGAGGACTCCAATTCAATGCCTATCCATTTCCGGCCGTTGTCTAGCGAACGCCGACGTATAATTTTGGTAGATTTAATAAAGTCGTCTTCATTTAGTGGCATCTCGTCTTTAATGTTTTGACAGAATAATGCATGCAAAAAGGCAGTATCTTCCATTGAGGATGGGACGTCCTTAACTAAAATGCGAGGCCTACGGCCTTTTGGCTTCTCAAGCCGCAAGCCAGCGGACCTAATGGCATCGACCGATTGCAATTTTTTGATCTGAAAATCGTTAGCGACACGTAACACGACGCCAGACTTTGCAGCTTTTTTAACTCCTACAATTTGAAAGCCATCACTGGGTTTTATCGCTTTCATAAGCGCTTCTTTAGTCGCCGAAGAAGTGGCGTAATCATTTGATCGCTCATCCGTGGGGTAAGCCACGAGACACGGAAGTTTGGCGCGAGAGTCGACCACGGGTGCAATTTTGGGCAAACGAAGTTTTAATTTATCAGCATATGTAATATTACTGACATCAGACTTGGCAATGTTGACACCGGTATTAAGTTTAATTTTGTCTAATTCGCGTTCCGTATTGGCTAATTTAGTTTCGTTGGCGGATGATTTTATGGCTAGCAAGGAAACAATAGCCGTTACGCGTTGAGTCATGTCCATAATAGCGGATTTATTCGCAACATTATTTATCATTAATACACCTTGTGTGAATACCTCGATTACTAAGTTATGGAAATAGTAATAAACTATCTTCATACCGTTACTATTTTTACTCCTTTTTAAGCTCTCCTAAATTTAACTTGATTGTATATTGATGAAAAGACGTGATTAAAAATAGAGTAAGTAGTCAAAAGACGGTTTTCGAGGAAAAGTAGCCCGAAAATAACGTTAAAGTAAAAAATTGGTTTAGTTAATTAAGTTTACACTTGTAGAGCCTTAAAAAGGAACCGGAAATTGGATCTAATGTGATTGACTTCTAGTTTTAACCGACTCTAAAAAAAGTGGTTCTCAATTCTTCGGTATCTTTTTTACTTGTCTATCTTGTCTATTGTCACACACAAGGTTTCGGTTGAAATCCAATGAAAGGAATAGCTTTTCGTTTCTGAAGAAATTTATTTTAAAAATAGATTTGCACAACTTTGTGACGTAGAGTTAGTTTGCAATAGTTTGACTACTACTATAAACTTATTTTAGAAACCGTACAAAAGTAACTACTGTGGGAACTTACTAATCCTAGTTATTAATAAAAACATTGTTTGTGAATTCCTTATATAATATTTAAGGTAACCTAGGCATACAAGTAGGTCATATTTTATTTCCAATTTCATTATGTTAGTAATTTAAACAAAAAATCTCACCGGACCACAAAGCTTATTTATTTACTAGAGTTTCACAAAAAATACAATGCCATCAATCAAGTTACAGAAATGATAATCACGCATATTCAGACTCTGTATTATTTTTATTGTTATTTATTCATAACTGCTTGTTATTAGATTTGTACGGAAATTCTGTTTAGGTAGTTTTTTTTAATATAAATTATAGGCTCGCGCTTAACCTCTCAATCTAGGTTTAGGCGCGGTTCTTATGTAATTTTGATTTAAAAAGATAACCATTCCAGAATCAAATGAAAATTTTACCGCCATTAACGCCCGATTGCACTGTAAATCCTTAATCAAAGATTAACGTTCCCGTTAAAATTGACCGTCGATTTTCGATTGTTCGATGGCACCACGTTATTAACTTTAGCAATTGCAGGCTCTGATTAGAGGTCCGCTGGCGAGCTTCCAGGGTTCCTCTCTGATTTGAGTCTGTGACCGTATAGTCAGTCCTTCTCTGATGACAGTTAGTCTGTCCACGTACGACTTTGATGTGGTAACATAGCTTTGGTTTGTGTGACCGGTGTATTTTTGGTGACAAGATCTTAATGCAAGCAAATGGCGGCACTAGAACATTGTGAATTTCCCCCTGTTATTGGACTAATTGGAATCATTTTTCTTATGCAATTTGATTTGGGTTAGATGTTAGATTTGGCCGGTGTTGACACAAAACTATGCTTGATTGCAGCATTTAAATCACTAGATAGATTCTAATATTAGAACATTTTCTCTTTGTTAAATAACAAGGAAGGACTTGGGCCCAGTAATGGGACAGCAAGTGCTAGATAAAACAAGTTTTTTTTTTTAGAAAATCGTGACTTTTTTTTGGGTTAATACACAAATACATCCAAATCTTTGTTTTTTTTAAACAAAACAATTGTTTTTTCTTACTAATGACGATTCAGTTACATTACAAATAAAAACAAATATCTGTTTTGAGCCGTTTGTTTCCTGTTTCCAATTTACTATTTCTCGTGAATTTGAAGGTGGTTGGAAGGTGTTTGAAACACAATAAGTTAAGTGATTGAGCTGCAGAAGCTAAGTGTGTATCAATATCATGATGGTCAAAATCCTAAGAATGGTAAAGTTAGAAGCAAATACAAGCAAGGAGAAAATGAGCTCGAGGAGTCATTAGCTGTAACCTTGATTGACTTTTAAATATCTATAATACTTTTATCAAGTAGTCTTCTTATCCGCGATTTTTGGTAGGGGCAAAACATATGGGTTTGCGTCACTGACATGTTAATATGGCGTGTTGCGCCAGGGAAACTTCTGTCAGCAGTCTCCATGACTACCTATTTTTTTTCTTCTTTTATGTGATTTATGAATTGGATCTTCGTGGACAAAGGAACTGTTCATAATAATTACCTACATTGTTCAAGTGCCATGAAGTAAAATATCGCTCGTTCGTTCGCAGAGTTCATCTATTAGGTGAGAACTAAGTACAGAGTAGGCTCATAAGGATAAAAAATGTGTTTTTATTTTACTACTGGATTTGATTACATACCTGAATGATATTAGTATGTCACGCCTTGATAACCAGACTTAGCTCTGAAGTCCTATTGAAAAAATACGCTTTTCATTTATCTTATACACACATAGTAAGTTATCCTACGTATACTGTTGGCATTATAATACAATAAGGCCGCAAGTAACAGTCACAATACCCTGTGCTAGATGATACTGTTTTTTTGAAGTAAGCTTAAACAGTCCCACAGCTAGGCAAAAGCCTTCGCCAAATCCTACCAGGTATTCTTTTTCTGAGCCACCTGGAACCAAACCTTGCAATGGGCAACTAGATCTTTTCGCCACCACTTGTTGGGCCGGCCTCGGTGAAGCCGTCCATCCTCATGCACCCAATTTGTGGACACTATTGGCCAGCGGTCACTGTGCATGCGGCTGACGTGATCTGTCCAATCCCATTTTAGACTGGAAGCTTGCTGTATTACAGTGAGATGTTATTCCTTACTAGCTGTGCCCGCGGATTCACTCCCCTCAACTGCCTACTCTAACCTACCACACCTTTTTTTTTTTTCCGGTTTGGAAAAGTCTGGGGAGGGCTGTGGGGTCTGTCAGATTCGTACTGACTAAAATCCACCCTGGTGTTCCTTCTCACACCAACGCTGGGAGTCGCGGGAACAACGATACTTCCGCAACCCCCGGCTAGTGCTAACCCGCCTCTGCGGGCCACGACCTCGGGTTGGGGAGAGGTGTTTGGGGTTGGGGGGTGTGAGTGTATTGTTCCTCTCTCGAGGAGAGATCCAGTGATCCCGATTCCTTGCTGCGCGGACGCTTCCTCCAAACTTTGGAGATGCCACGCGAGTCCTGGTCAGACAAGTTGTCTCCAGGACCTGAGCCTCCTCGGCTCTTGTAGCCGTCGGGGCCCCTACCATACCTAACCTAACCTACTTACCTTACCTACTCTACCCTACTTACCTACCTACCCTACCTTACCTGCCCTATTCTACCTACGTTACCCTACCTACCCTGCCTACATACCTACCCTCAATACACACCTACTCTACTTACATACCTACCCAACCTACCTACCTACATAACTTCCCTACCTGGAAGCCTACCCTACCAACATACCTACCCTACCTACCTACTATTTTTTATCTTTATTTTTCTATCTATGAATCTTTTCCTAACACTATCAAACACAACAAAAAAAGAATTACCGAATTCGGTAAAGCCGTTCTCAAGTTATAGCGTGACCAGAAGAAATAGGGGTTAATTTTTATATAAATAGATTTCTGTGACCCAAACAAGATAACACTAGGATGTTTCAAAATGGGCTCCTCGCTCCTCGCTCTAGGACAAAAATAATACGAAGTAATAAAGTTGCTACGTTTAACAATATTTATCCTCCTTATCGGCTAATTTGACCTACTGATCTCCAGTATCACCCGATACCTAATATATTTCTGCTGTGTCGTGTTTCTTTTCACACAAAACTGAACAGCACCCTCTTATTTATTTATCTTTGGAAGTAATAATGACGAACCAAAAGGTCGCTCCGATACATAACAAATAAACGGAGGATCACCGCCTTCACCTTAATTACAGGTGATCTTTACGACCTCATTATGAGAATTACGACGAAGCTCACCTCGCCTATTTGACCGTAAATTATCCTTTTTATGTAGAAGATCATGACTGTGTTAATATTATGAGTAACGTTATGGGAAAATAATACTTATATAATGTTGCATCATGAGAATGTTGGAAGGTAAAATAGTTGGGTAATCTCGATACGAACGTAAACGTACTATAATAATAGCAGTCTGTAACTGTCCCACTGCAGGCAAAGTCCTCTTCTCATACAGAGAAGGCACGAGAATTGATCGATTACCACGCTTGCTCGAAACGGGTTGATAATTTTAAACTTATCTATACTAATCTATATATATAAAAGAAAGTCGTGTTAGTTACTTCACTTATAACTCAAGAACGGCTGAATCGATTTAGCTGAAAATTGGCAGGGAGGTAGCTTAGAACCAGGAGAAGGACATAGGGTAGGGTAGGGTAGGGTAGGGTAGGGTAGTGTAGGGTAGTGTAGGGTAGTGTAGTGTAGGGTAGGGTAGTGTAGGGTAGGGTAGTGTAGGGTAGTGTAGGGTAGTGTAGGGTAGTGTAGGGTCGGGTAGGGTAGGGTAGTGTAGGGTAGAGTAGTGTAGGGTAGCGTAGGGTAGTGTAGGGTCGGGTAGGTTAGGGTAGGGTAGTGTAGGGTAGGGTAGGGTAGAGTAGGGTAGGGTAGTGTAGGGTAGGGTAGGGTAGGGTAGGGTAGGGTAGGGTAGGGTAGGGTAGGGAAGGGTAGTGTAGGGTCGGGTAGGGTAGTGTAGGGTAGGGTAGGGTAGGGTAGTGTAGGGTAGGGTAGGGTAGTGTAGGGTCGGGTAGGGTAGGGTAGTGTAGGGTCGGGTAGGTAGGGTAGATAAATGTTTGGTCTTTTTATGGCAAAACAAAGTTTGCTGGGTCAGCTAGTAATATTATAAAGCTGAAGAGTTTGTTTGTTTGTTTGAACGCGCTAATCTCAGGAACTACTGGTTAGAATTGTTTTTTTTTTGTGTTGGGTAGTCCATTTATCGAGGAAGGTCATAGGCTATATAAAATCACGCTTCGACCAATAGGAGCGGAGCATAAAAGTTTTTTTTTTTTAAACGTGCGAAATATTTAAGTTACGCAACAACCATGTATGTAGCGTAGTTAGGGTAGGGCAAGTAGGGTGGGGTGCAAGTTGAAAGCCTCCACGCGGCGCACCCTGGGCAACGTCGGCTCCAGCTGCCCACCCACGTTGGGTGGACAGTTGGGGCGGGCGGCTAATTTCAACACACGAGGAAAGGTCACGGTTCCAAACACAGTTCATCATCCATGATGGTCTGTGAAGGGAACCGGACTAGAGGCGGGACGGGTAAACCGTCGCTGCGGTGGCCATCTAACGCCTACTCCCCCCCTCTGCTGACAGAGGGTAGGTCGAGTGGGCGTGTAGTAGAGATGGAACCCAATCCCAAGGTCTAGCGTGCCGAGGGGATGAATGGCCGGAGGGTTTGTATCCGGTCCCTAGCGCTGGGAGAGGGACCACACCCTTAAAAAGGAAAAACATGGAACCAGGACTAAAGGAAAACAATCCTCAGGCGGGTACCCTTGCGCAACGCAAGGGAGAGTCCCGCCCCTCTAGGGATCTCCTAGAGGGCAGCCCCATCGTATCTGAGGGGGGCACCAATAGTCTCGCGGGCCGGCAGACCACCGCCGACCTGCGCCACGAGCGAGAAAAGGAGCTCCAGGTTAACCTGGAGCAACTGCGCGACGTGGATGCACCGCTTGCCGTCGCCGACGGCAACAAGAGCCGAGGAGGCTCAAGTCCCCATGTGGACGTACCTCTTGCCGTCGTCGGCGGCAACAAGAGCCGAGGAGGCTCAGATCCTGGAGACAAATTGTCTGATCAGGGCTCGCGTGGCACCTCCAAATTTTGGAGGAAGCGTCCGCGCATTAAGGACTCGGGGTCGCTGGGTCTCTCCTCAAGTGAGGAGAACCTGTCGGCCCCAAAGGTTTCAACCGGACGAAGAGGACGGGGTCGCGCGGTGGGGACCATCACTCGGGTGCCAGAGCGTGACGTGCGGGGTCGCTTCTTGTCTCGGCCCGACACGCCTGCACCGGCAGAGACCGTGCAAAGCGACCCCGGGCACATGAGTGCGGATCAGAGCGGTGGCTCCACTACGTCCCTGCTAGGGGCAAACAAGGCGGAGGCGAATGCCGTAAAGCGGGCGCAGCAACGGGCTGTCGCGGAAGACGAGGTCACTGAGTTGGCCCGACAGGCACGAGAGCGGCGCCAGGCTCGGACGGTGGATGCATCGGCGGTGGCGCTCAGTCGCCAAGTGAGAGACGGCCTGGATGTCGTCCTGAAGGTTGCCACCAAATCGGGCAACCTGAAGGGCACGTTCACGCGTGCCTTGAAAGACGCGGTGGACAGCATCCAGGAGGCGGTTGAGGTCCTCAGTAGCCGAACAACCACGCAGGAGACGGCGAAGTTGTGGGAGGAGAACAGCCGTCTCCGTTTCGAGTTGAAGGACCTCAAGCGGCAGTTTGCTGCCCAGAAGGAAGCAGCCGGTTCCTCCGTCACGGCCCCATTGCTGGCCCCTTCGTCGGTTCAATCCCCGGTCCCATCGTCAGCCTCTGCACTTACGGACGCAGAAGTAGAAAAGATTGCACGCATCTGCATGATGCAGTGTGGTCAAATGGTGGGTGCCCGGTTAGAGGCCATAGAGGCGAGACTGCCGGCCGAAAACCTCCGCCCACCGCTCGCTGCGGATAAGCGGAAAAAGCAGGCGCCCGCAAAACCGGGCCCTGCGGCCGCAGCGGTTGAAACCAGAAGAGCCGGGCAAGAGGCTGGCAAGTCCACTGAGGGTATGACCGCGCCCACTTATCAGTCGGCAGCTGCGACCCCACCGACGCCACCTGGCCCCCTCACGGAGGCCTGGACGACGGTGGTCAAGAGGAGCCGCCGTCGAAAGAAGAGGACGGCGCCGCCGGCAACCGCTGGGGCACCCGTACCGGCATCAAATAAGGCCGGAGGACTGCCTAAGGTCAGAGCCCCACGCTCCGCGGCTGTAGTGATCACGCTGCAGCCCGGAGCCGTCGAAAGGGGCGTCACTTACAAGGCGGTCCTGACAGAAGCAAGGGCCAAAGTCGCGTTCCCCGACCTTGGAACACCGTCCGGCTTCAAAATGAGGCCGGCGATTACGGGGGCGCGGCTGCTTGAGGTGTCGGGTGCCTCTAGCGCTGAAAAGGCGGACACTTTGGCCGCCAAGCTGCGGGAGGTCTTCAACCCTGAGGACGTCCGGGTGTCCAGGCCGATGAAGACGGCTGAGCTGCGGATCGACGGTCTGGATGACTCGACAACCCCAGCTGAGGTCGTGGCGGCCATCGCCCGAGCCGGTGGATGTCTGTCTGAGGATGTGCGGACTGGCGAGATCCGCGCCGACGCTACCGGGCTCGGCATGATTTGGGTGCGGTGCCCGGTGGCGGCGGCAAACAAGGTCGCTCAAGGTGGGCGACTGTTGGTGGGGTGGGTTTCAGCAAGGGTGAAGCTGCTGCAACCCAGGGCATTGCGATGCTATCGTTGCCTGGACATTGGGCATGTCAGGGCACGATGCACCGCCGAAACAGACCGCAGCGAGCAGTGCTATCGCTGCGGTCAGCCCGGCCACAAGGCGGCCCAGTGCTCCGCGGCGCCAAACTGCAGCCTCTGTACAGCTGCAGGGAGGCCCGCTGGGCACAGAGCGGGCGGAAAGGCCTGTGGCGCACCCGCACAGCAGCAGAAGAGAAGGAGGGCCAAGGTTGCCGGGGGCTCTTTACCCCCCCGTCAACCTGACTGCCCTTCGGCCGACTCCCGGCCTAGGAATGGCGTGGAGGGAATGGATTGCGCATAATGGCGCTCTACCATTTCCTCCAGGGCAATATCAACCACTCTGCCAGAGCTCAGGATCTCTTGCTCCAGAGCATGGCAGAGTGGTCGATTCACGTGGCTGTGGTCGCCGAGCCGTATTTCGTCCCACCCAGAGACAACTGGGTTGGAGACCTCGACGGTTTGGTGGCCATCATTGGCGGGGCTCTTGTCAGCCCGTCCCGAGGTCATGGCTGGGTTGCCGCCCTCGCGGACGGCGTTGGCATAGTTGGTGCGTATTTTTCGCCCAACAAGAGTCTCGCCAACTTCGAGAGTTTCCTTGTCGAGTTGGGTGCCGTCGTAGGCCGACTCCACCCTCGCCCTGTGCTGTTACTAGGGGATCTCAATGCCAAGTCTTCGGCGTGGGGATCTCCAGTAACCGATGCTAGGGGTGAGGTGCTGGAAGAGTGGGCAGTCACCACTGGCCTGGTCGTCCTAAACCGGGGCTCGGTCCAAACGTGCGTGCGGCAGCGGGGCGGTTCAATAGTAGACGTCTCGTTTGCTAGCCCTGCTGTCGCGAGCCGTGTCCACGAGTGGCATGTCGCCGTGGAGGTGGAGACGTTATCAGATCACAGATATATCCGTTTCGACGTCTCCACCCAGACCGCAGGCGGCCGCGGTTCACCGGCCCCGCGAACGGGCGGTCCGCGATGGGCGCGCAAGCGCATCGACAGGGAACTTCTCGAGGAGGCCACCATTGTTCAGGCCTGGATCCGGGAGTCGGCAACAACCGGACCCGTCGACGTCGAACAGGAGGCGCTGTGGTTCCGCGGGGCGATGACGCAAATCAGCGACGCATCCATGCCCCGGGTCCACACACAATCAGCGAGGCGCCAGGTGTACTGGTGGTCCGCCGAGATCGCACAGTTGCGTGTCGCGTGCGTAGCGGCCAGACGCCAGTACACCCGCTACCGGAGGAGACGTCTGCGGGTCCCTGACGAAGAAACCGCGCGGTATGAGGTGTACCGCGCGGCGACGGAGACTCTGCGGCTGGCCATCGGCGAGGCGAAGAAGCGAGCCAGGGAGGAGATGTTGGAGACTCTAGATGAGGATCCGTGGGGGCGCCCTTATCGAGCGGTTCGAGGGAAACTTCGAGCCGCCGCGCCTTCGCTTACGGAGAGTCTCCAACCCGAGCTGCTGGAGGAGGTAGTCGCAGCCCTCTTCCCGGCGAGAGCGGAGCACATCCCGCCACCGATGGCGTTGCCCACGGCCGCAGAGTCTACAGAGGAGGACGCCATCAGCGTCCCAGAGGTGACACAGGCAGAGATGAGGGCGGCCGTGATTCGACTCCAGGCCAAGAACGTGGCTCCGGGGCCCGACGGGATCCACGGCCACGTGTTAGCCCTCGCTCTGAAGGAGCTAGAGCCCTGGCTGAGAGGACTCTTCACAGCGTGCCTTGAGCGGGGCCAGTTTCCCACTTTGTGGAAATCTGGTCGTCTGGTCCTGCTCAGGAAGGCGGGGCGCCCTGCGGACTCGCCGTCCGCGTACCGGCCCATAGTGCTGCTAGATGAGGTGGGTAAGCTGTTCGAGCGGATTATCGCTGCCCGCCTCGTCAGCCACTTAAATAGAGAGGGGCCAGACCTGGACGAAAGCCAGTTCGGTTTTCGGCATGGACGCTCCACCATCCACGCGATATCGCAGGTGAGAGTCCTGGCGGAGGAAGCGGTGTCCCGGGGTGGGGTGATGTTGGCGGTGTCCTTGGACATTTCCAACGCCTTCAACACCCTGCCCTGGAGTTGTGTTCGGGAGGCACTGCGGTATCATCGAGTGCCTCCCTACCTCCGCCGCATCGTCGGGGCTTATTTGGCGGAGAGGTGTGTCACCTACGTGGGACGTGATGGCGTCGGAAACCAGCACCGCATGTCGTGCGGTGTTCCACAGGGCTCGGTCCTGGGCCCGCCCCTGTGGAACATTGGGTACGACTGGGTGCTGAGGGGCGAACTCCAACCGGGCGTAGACCTGACGTGTTACGCGGACGATACGCTGGTCACCGCCCGGGGGAGTTCGTACAGGGAGGCAGCGTTGCTGGCGACGGCTGCGGTCTCACAGGTGGTGAGCCGCATACGGCGCCTTGGCCTGGAGGTGGCCCTCAACAAGTCGGAGGCCATGGTCTTTCATGGTCCCCGGCGGGCGCCGCCGCCCGATGCCCACATCGTGGTTGGGGGGGCTCGAATCGCTGTCGAGTCTACTATGAAGTACCTAGGATTGGTGCTCGACAGCCGGTGGGATTTCGGCCCCCACTTCAGGCGGCTAGCGCCCAAGTTGTTGGGCGCAGCTGGGGCGCTGTCAACGTTGCTTCCCAATCTGGGGGGCCCGAGCGCCGCCTGTAGGCGGCTCTACGTGGGGATCGTGCGATCGATGGCCCTGTATGGGGCCCCGATCTGGGCGACTGACCTGACGGCCGGCAGCATCGCTGTTCTGCGGAAACCGCAGAGAGCGATGGCCGTCAGAGTCATCAGGGGGTATCGCACGATCTCCTACGAGGCGGCTTGCGTACTGGCCGGATCCCCGCCCTGGGACCTGGAGGCAAAGGTACTCGCGTCACTGTACCGGTGGCGCGAGGAAGCGCGGGCGCGGGGCGAAGGGCTGATGCAGCGACATATGGAGTTGCGTCAGTCTCAGCTCCGCGAGATTCTGGTGGCGGAATGGCGGCACAGGCTTTTACGCCCTACCGCCGGCCTCGTTACCATCGAGGCGGTCCGGCCAGTGCTCGAGCGCTGGCTCGGGAGGAGGCACGGCTCCCTGTCGTTTCGGGTGACGCAGGTGCTCTCGGGGCATGGTTGCTTCGGGAAGTACCTGTGTCGCATAAACAGGGAGCCGGACGCCCGGTGTCACCACTGCGTCGACTGCCGGGAGGACACGGCGCGGCATACGCTGGCAGAGTGTGCCGCTTGGGAGGAGCCACGCCGTGCCCTCATCTCTGAAGTAGGCAGTGACCTGTCGCTGCCGGCCGTAGTCGAGTCTATGGTCGGCAGTGGGGAGTCCTGGGACGCGGTGGTATCCTTCTGCGAAACAGTCGTCTCGCAGAAGGAGGCTGCGGAGAGGGAGAGGGAGATTTCATCTGCTAACCCGATCCGCAGCAGACGCGCCGGGCGTCGGCGGAGGGCGGACAACGCCCTCTTCCAGCCCCCCTAAATGGGTCCAGGGGTGGTGGACTCGGGGACGTCCGTCGCCCCCCACACATCAGGACCCGAGGTGGCGGCGCGTAGTGTTCCACGCGCGCCCCTCTTTGACGTCGCGGGGGGAGTCAAACACCTCACTCCCCCTCCAACCCGAGACCGTGGCCCGCACAGGCAGGCCGGCACTAGCCGAGGGTTGCGGAAGTATCATTGTTCCCGCGACCCCCAGCGTAAGTGTGAGATGGAACACCGGGGTGGTTTTTAGTCAGTAGGAGTCTGACAGACCCCTCCGCCCCCCCCAGGGTGGAGGACATCCGATGAGGATTTTCCACCCCGGAACAAAAAAAAAAAAAAAAAAAAAAAAAAAAAAAAAAAAAAAAAAAAAAAGGGCAAGTAGGGTAGATGGGTAGCTAGGTAGCCAATTGACGGGAGCGAAGCCGCGTGGGAAAGCTAGTATTATATTAACTATATAATTCGAGTTTTCCTCAATATATTTTCCTTCACCGTTGTCAGTGATGTCCAAAATATACTTAGAAAGTACTTATGAATTTGAAAAAGTCACATTGGTACTTGCCCGGGCTACCTCAAGCACGAGAGCTGATGTCTTAGCTACTGGCAAAGACAGACATTTGTACTGCCAAAGATCAAATGTGATAGGTTTATCAACATCATTATGCTCTTGCCTTTATTATAATTTATTCGTGGTCGGCACAGCAGTCCTCTTCATCGATATTTTTTCATAAGTCACCATTTTAAATAGTCACACAGACATCCTTTGCTTACTTGGTCTTCTTTCCCTCTTATAGACATCCACTCTATACTTTCCTCACGATATTTTCGGTAGTGTCATCAAAACTGTCATTTTTAACCGACGAAAAAAAAGCTGGAGGTTCTTAATTCGACCACGCATACGTATGACTATGCATAACCATACTGTACCTCAAAATTGGTCCCATTAATATTTAAAACCAAAAAAAAAACCTGGCTAAGTACGAGTTGGGCTCGCGCACGAAGGGTCCCGCACCAATATCGCAAAAACCGGCAAAAAGATCACGTTTGTTGTATGGTAGCCCTACTTAAATATTTGTTTTATTCTGTTTTTAGACTATATTATAATAGACGTACCGTTATAACACCCAAACCCTATAATGATCACAGGAGTGTCGGTCAGCTTAAAGAAATACGTTTAAACCCCGTTATACGTGGGCGTCCAAAAATAGGGTAGGCACTTACCATAGTCGCACTCATTAGGTTAGGATGAAAATATTATAATTTTACCCTAAAACTATCCTAAGCAGATATGGGTACATGTCAGACACAGGTGGTAAAAAAAGATCACAGCTCATAATTTACCCTTGTAAGTAGATAATTAACTTATAATGTGGGTAGCGCCACCTGCTGTTAAAACATGGTGCAATGTAGATACATTTTTGTGTAGATACTCATAGTTTTAAGTAGAACAACAAATGGGATGAACTGTAGTTTGAAAGTTTAATAGATTGGTTTGTAGATAATTGCCGGAAAGTAATTTATTACCATGTTGCTTTGTTGTCACCATATTTGGAGCGGGCAGGAATGTGTGAAAAGGGCGAGGGAAGACTTTGATATCGCTGGGGCAACAAAAGCAAGCTATATTTTATTATTTTTATTATTTGTAATAGGCTTGCGTTTGACCACTATCTCATCTGATGGTAAGCGATGATGTGGTCGACGATGGAGCACGCTTGCCTAGAAGTAACCTATTCACTCTTGACTTAAAGACTCCCAAGTTGTAGCTATCGGGAAACACAGACTCCAGCAGGGAATTCCACTCTTTTGCTGTTCGTATAATAAAAGTGTTCCCAAAACGTTTGGTGCGAATGGGTGGGATGTCCACCATGTATCGATGATGCATCGCCGTACGTCTTGTAGTCCGATGATGAAACGGGCGAGGAGGAATCAGTTCATGCAATTCCAACGCACACACTCCGAAATGTAACCGATAAAAAACCGACAGGCTGGCAACTCGGCGCCGATGTTCAAGGCTCTGGAGCCTAGACTCGACCAGTATCTCATTGCCGATAATCCTCTTGGCCCGTTTTTCGATCAACTCGAGTGAGTCCAGCTGGTATTTGGCAGATCCGTCCCACAGATGAGAACAGTACTCTATGCATGATCTAACTTGCGCTTGATACAAGTTAAGCAACTGCTCTGGGGTGAAGTACCGTCTCACCTTCGCAAGAATCCCCAACTTTTTGGCAGCCAGCTGAGCTTTTGCCTCAATGAATGGACCAAAATTGAGGGTTGATGTCAACGTAACGCCAAGAAGCTCAAGTCGGTCTGTTATCGGCACGGTCACATCTCGGCAAGAAGGAGCCGGGTGGAACTGGCTCCTTTTAGCGGAAAAAAGACACGCCTGGGTCTTAGCAGCATTGAAACTGACCAGATTGGCATCGCCCCATTCGGAGACTGCCTTCAAGGATAGATTCAAGCGCCCAACCATGGCTTCTCGTAGAGACCGGACCTGAGGCCCAGTAGCGCGCGCGTTGGAGACGTATCTCTCAGCAACAGTGCTGTCGTCCGCATACCCAAAGGTGTTATTACTATTTAATATATTAATAATATTTTTTTAATTAAATTTACAATAAAATCTTTATTTGAATTATTTTAAATTAGAATTAATTTTTAAATTATTTATTACATTAACAGCAAGTATACAGGATATTATATTGTGCATTGAAATGCTTGCCTATTAACCAGTATTTTCCATGAGTTTACTCAGTTGAGTTCACTTTGTTTTGTGATTGGTTCCCACGAACAATCTGCTTATATATCTTGCCTATTCGAATGGTCTTGGTTGCCAACGCCGAGTAATATGGGACAAGGGCCAGGAAGAAGATGAAATGATACTCTGTATAAATAAATGCTGGTGACTTTTATATATTAAAACGCATTTTAGAAAATCGTTTAATAAATGTAATAAAATCATTCAGTAAAAAATATTTTTTAAACAAGCTTTTTTTCGTATTCTTCTCAGCAAACCCTTTAATTTGATACCCATATCATTGCAGTGCACAAAAAATAACTAGTCCGCCATCTTGGGCCGTCCGCCATATTAGATTTAGAATGACCGCACTTAGCTAACCACGCATTGTCATCCAAACTAAACGTTTACGCAACATTTCATCATAATCGGTGGAGGTTAACTGCTGCCTACACTTATGTATGGAAGTGAAGGCTGGGTATGGCAAAAAAGACATGAAAGTAGGATTAATGCAGTAGAAATGCGCTCCTTGCGGAGTATGTGTGGTGTAACTTTAACTGATAGATTAAGGAATGAGGTAATAAGACAACGTTGTGGTTTGAAAGAAGATGTAGTGACTAAAATTTAAAAGGGTATGTTAAGATGGTTTGGCCATGTTGAGAGGATGAATGAAAGTCGACTTACGAAAGGTAAAGAAATGTAGCATTTACAAGGCAGACGTGAATGGAAACGCTGGGAGGGGACTCCCTAGAAAGACAAACATAGACCTTATAGGTGATGTTCTTCAGAAAGGCCAAGTGCGCAGTACCCATAACCGGCGTGTGTGTATGACTAGATGTATGAATGTGTGTGAAGCAAAAGAAGTATGTAAGGATCGTAGCAGGTGGCGTTCTGTAGTTTCTGCCTACCCCCATGGAAAAAAGGCGTGAGTTTATGTATGTATGTATGTTAACAAATTCAGTTGCAAGATTTGACCCGAATACACTTACATACATACATCATAGCAAGTTAAATAAAAGTTTGTAAAAATCAATTGGTTTTCTCTTTCGTTTTTCGAGACAACCATAGAATTGAACAATACTGTATATAAATACAAAAGAAGACCGATGAAACAGATTACTATATTAACCCAAAGTTAGCCGACGTTATCGAAATCAGAATCCTTTATTTAATTTCCGATCTATCAAGGTATAAAGGCAAAAGATTTACCTTCACAAAAAAGGTCACGAAAGGTAACTTGTGAAATTTAAAAGTTTTTTTACGGGCATGTTGATCGGAGACCTTCTATTGGTCCAAGAATGATTTCCGAAGCCTCAGAAATGTAGCATTTATAAGCTAAATAAATACTAAGTTGGGAAATGTTTGCATGTTGTTTTCTTATGTTTTGGTTAGCTAACCAACTGTTTCTTAATTAGTATTTTGAAATTGTCGTGATAGCCCAGATGACCTCAGTTGTTATCACGAGACTGTGGCTTAAAATTTGCGCGAGTAAATATCTTGAGACTTTTTCCTCTAAGTTTATCTTTAACCTCACTGACATTTGGCAAGGAAAAAATTGTCGGAAACCCAGACTTATGGAAAATTCTAGCTTCTGCCAGTTGCTTCGCCTGCGTGTAAGTCGAAAATTATCCCGAGAGAGCATATTCCCCAGATAAAAAGATTCCTATGTGCTATTTCTGACTATAATCTATCTCCGTGCCAAATTTCATCGAGATCCGTCCAGCCGTTTGAACGTGAAGATGTAACAAACACACTTACAAACTTTCGCTTTTATAATATTAGTGTGATTAGTGTCATAGGTCCGAATTTGAGTTTTTATTTTTCAGTTCGACTCGAGCAAGCGTGTTGAAAATGCTCATGCCTTCTCTCTATAAGAAGAGGCGTTTGCCCTGCAGTGAGAAAGTTGGAGACTAGTAGATCGCGTTTTGTTTGAAGAACTTGCTTGCATATTTTAGTACGTATACAAGCAACTAGGGATAGGATAGATAAGCCCCTTTTTCCGCACTTAGACTCCCATTTGGTCCGTTGTGCGTCCGGGCCTCTTCTCTGTGAATGGGAATGGGTCGTAATACACCACGCGCAGGCCCAGTTCGGGGATGTCACATGTCTTTGAATTTTAGTTCTAAGACTATTTTGGTTCTAAGCAAAAAATATGTCCTTTGTGATCTGTTTTTTAGTGTTTAATAATAATAACACCGTTCTCAAATAATGTTCTCAAAAATGGAAAGTTTTAATTAATTCCTTGGTAATGACCTTTGGGATTATGTGGGACATAGTAATGAACTCTTTGTGTATACAGATGTAATTACATAGCTTGTTATGACGTGTTAGCTAAATAAATGTTAGCACATAACTAGTCTTAACTAGCGTGTTCGTTTATTTGATAGGTAGGTACTGTTGTCGTTTAAATACTTGCGGGTTTGCATTAAAATATTATAAGACTTGGCATTAAAATGTTCTTCGATTTGTAATGAAATTCCCTATATAAATGTTGCATGACCAACCGAAAATAGTATGGACTAGGTGCCTACTCATGTTCAATATCGAATAATAATAAATAATGTCAGTCTGTAACCGTTCCACTGCAGGGCAAATGCCTCTTCTCATACAGTGAAGGTAGGAGCATTAATCACTACGCTTGCTCAATTTCGTCGATTTGAAACTTATATTAACTAAAGTCCATGTTCTTCACGATGTTTTCCTTCACAGTTGTTAGCGATGTCCAAGATAAACATAAAAAGTACATAATTATGTATTGAAAAAGCTACATTGGTACTTGTCGGATTTGAACCCACGACCTCAAGCACGAAAGGCGAGGTCTTAGCTACGGAGTCATCATGACATGCGAGGCAAGTCCAGAAAGTAAGTGTAGGTACCCTAGATTGTTGTAATTTTCGAAAATAATAATAAAAGAGGTACATAATGTGAACAATTTTTCCACGTAAACGCCCATCCCTCTTGTTGCACGTAGTGAGACAATAAGAGATACATTTTTGTACGTCTTGTTCAAAGGACTCTCCCGCCAACTGCTTTGTCCAGTTGTTTATAGGGTTCCGTACCCAAAGGGTAAAAACAGGACCCTATTACTAAGACTCCACGGTCCGTCTGTCTGTCTGTCACCAGGCTGTATCTCATATACCGTGATAGCTACATAGTTGAAATTATGACGACACAGATGATGTATTTCTGTTGCCGCTATAACATTTGTATTTATGCACAATTTGCGGATAATACTATATATTTCATTGCTACTCAGGATTTGTACTTGAAAAGCTGAGATAAATAAACCTGGGCGCGTGACAGATCTATCTATTATCTCCTGGTACTTGAAACAAGAGATTTTGCACTGCTGCTAAACCATATCATACTCATCAGCCGCATTACGAATAACAATCTTTTGGCAGTGGAGTAATAGAGAACTAACTTCTAAGTGCGTATAATCTCCTGGTACTCACTATGCAGGAATTGGGCAATAAATCTCTATCCGAATCTAATATTTCCGAACAAACGGACCTACGTAGTCCTCCACCCCGCAGCTTTGTATTTCATCGTGCTAAGAGGCCGAGAGGACTTGAATTCGAAAATGAGGAATTCAATGCCTTCAAGGAAGAAATGAAGAACATGATTTCAACTATGATGGCAACTCAACATGAGGAAATCAAAAAAAATTACCCCACTTTGATGGAAATTAAAAACACCAATGGTAATATAGAATCTGCAATGGCTGCTCTTCCCGCGCAAAATGAAGATCTTAAAAAGAAGATTGCATTGCTGGAGACTCAGGCTAAAAATGATAATGAATACACGGTGATCCTGGAGGACAAAATTGAGGACCTCCAACGAGGAAGCCGCAAGGCCAATCTGGAGATAAAAAATGTCCCTAAAGTTGCAAATGAAAGAAAAGACGATTTAATAAAAATGGTTACTTGTTTATCGAACTCTATTGATTGTAATATAGTGACAAGGGATATTACAGACATATATCGAGTACAGAATAAAAGGCCGAACAGTAAAAACAGTACAATTATACTGGAAATGGGCTCAACACTTCTTAAAACGGAATTCCTTAAGAAAACGAAAGATTTCAACAGGAAAAACAAAGAAAAAATCTGCACGAAACATTTAGGTTTTAAATCAGAAGAAATACCCCAATTTATGTGACAGAACAATTGACCGCAATGGGTTCAAGATTGTATTTTCTAGCCAGAGATCTTACAAAAACCAGAGAGTACAAGTTTTGCTGGACTGCTTACGGCAAAGTTTACGTCAAGAAAGACGAAAACTCGCCCACTATAATTATAAAAAGCGAATCGCAGGTTCACCACCTAATGCATCAGAAATGACTGGATAATGTTTTCTTTGTCTTACTGCGGTGGTTACGTTTGACTGTTTGTGTCTACTTGCAGTTAAAAAACCCAAGAAGCTGTAAAAAAACTCATAAATTGCTTTGTTTAAGTAGGTAGGTAGGTAGTTTCAAATATAGTGCGGCCAAAATATGAAATGATCTGCCACCACCGCTTAGACAGAGCATCTCTCAGCCAGTTTTCAAGGCGAGAGTTAAGACGAAACTGCTTCTCAAACAAATTTCAAATGCATAATGTATTCTTACTGGTTGCTGCCTCGGTCTGCTTAGCGCTGTCTCGTTAGCCAGGGTCTCAAATATTGTCTGTATCATAATTTTAATCGTATGCATTTTAATAATTTATTGTTGTATTAAATATTTTTTGGTATTTTAATTAATCATTGTTTAATGGATGTTTTAGTGGCTTTTATGTATTTCTATTTAATTTTATTTTGGATTGGAACTTTTTACTATTTTTAACTGACATTTTTTTACTATTGCTTTTGATTGGAATGTTTTATTATTTTTTATTGGATTTTGTTATTATTAAGTACTTATTATTTGCGATTGACATTTTTAATTCTTTTTTATTTTTTGTGCTATTTTTTTTTAATGTAAATTTTCTGTATATGTAGGTATAATTTGATATTTGGGGTGGGTAAGGTATCTATTTATTTATAAAGTGATTACTTTAATGTAGTGAAAGTTTTGTAAGAAAGGGGGCGGGCTGTAAATCAGCGTTGACCAGCGTAATAGCCATGCTTTACACTGCTCAGCATATGCTGAGCCCGCTCCTTTTGCCATTCTGAAATAATATTGTGCCTCAGAACTAATTTGTGTTTGTTCTTGTTTTGTTACAGTTGGCAAATGTTTTCTTTGTTTCATTATGTTTAGTTATGTTAATAAACTGCGCTCATTCACACATGTAACTCACACATACATAAATTCAATCTTTAATTGTAAAATAAGTATCATTACTCCTCCTTACACTCACACTATATACACAATAACCTTTCACATCACTCACACACCCAGTCGCAATTTAGTTATGTACATATACCTTTCCAACAATTTTAATTATGGATAACACCCTCCAAACATTGAATAATATTGATGATACAGAGATTGCCCAAGCTTATGAATGTTCACCTCAAGAAGTCGGCAAATTATTAAGAGTGAAACCAACAGATATCACAATTGTGTCTCAAAATATAAAAAGTATTTATTCCAACTTCAATGACCTTCAACTTAACTTAGCAAATTTAGAAATTAAAATTGACGTAATAATACTAAGCGAGTGCAGATTAAACCCTAACAAATTAATACCAGAAATACACAACTACACATCCTACCAAACGACAAACCATTTAAATAAAGCAGATGGAGTGGTCACGTACATTAAAAATACACACAGCGCTATAGTAAATGAAGTGATACTTTCACAAGCATCCTGTTTACAAATTAGCATCAACCCTGACTTAATTTATTTTCTCCCTTAATCAACACATTACTACAATTAAAGCCAATAAAAACATAATAATCACAGGCGACATAAATATTAATTTAGTGTGTAATCAAGATGAGCAAGCTGTTGATCGTTCAAGAAGGTTTAGTTATTTAAACATGCTGTCAATGCACGGTTTGCTGCCGGGTCACACACTGCCTACCAGAGGGAAAAACTGCCTTGACCATTTTATTCTAAAGTTAAAATCATCACGCAAAACTGGAACTATAGCTATTATCAATACTACTATAACAGATCACTATATGACTTTTTTAAAACTATCTGACCAGGAATATAAACATAAGAGCACTATCACAAAAACTACGGTAAATATGGAGAACGCACTGGAATATTTAAAACAAAGTAACCTTCAAAAGCTTTTAGACCTAAATGACCCTAATATACTTACCGATTCCCTTATAAATATATTACAAACAAGCCTTATCTCCAGTACTCTAACTAAAATAATTCCTGGGAAACAAAGGCTGACCACTGGCTTACTTCGATGCATTCGAAATAGGAATGACATGCAAAAAAGACTTAAGACAGATCAGTTTAACGAAATATTAAAAGTCACATACAGAAGATACCGTAATTATTGTAACTATATCATCAAAAAACAAAAGCAAACTTATGACATAGAGCGATTAACCAAAGCACAGAAAAATCCTAAAAAACTATGGGAAACAATTAACACTATAACTCAACGTAAACCTAATAAAACACCTACACGGAGCTTTCACATTTAAAATCAACTGCACAGGAGTCTGCAAATGCAGTAAATGAATATTTCTCCAGCATAGGTAATGTTCTCGCCAATGAAATCATTTCGAACACCTCTAGTACTCACGCTCTTCATCCTGGCGCGAATGACAACGCCCCTTCATCTTCATTCGTAACTCTTCCAACTGACCATATAGAGGTTTACAACACTCTAATGACCCTAAAGTCTGATAGCGCCCCAGGGTGGGATGGTGTCCCGGTTAGCTTCCTAAAGGCTTCCCATGGACTGATTGTTCAAATTATTACACATTTGGCAAATTTGTGCTTTGACCATGCGACGTTTCCAACAGCTCTGAAGCTTGCTTTAATAACACCAGTGCATAAGAGTGGAGACAAGACAGACCCATCGAACTACAGACCTATATCAGTATTACCATCTATCTCCAAAATAAAGACTAATAAACTCACGCCTAATAAATTATCTTAATAAAAACAAATTATTGTCACCCAATCAGTTTGGCTTCCGGCGAGGAATGTCAACGGAAGATGCAGCCTTGGCTCTCGTCTCCACTGTAACCAGTAAAGTAGACAGTGGTGACAAGTGCCTCGCCGTCTTTCTTGACCTCAAAAAAGCGTTCGACACCGTATCTGTCTCCACTCTTCTGGTCGTGTTAGAAAGCAATGGAATAAGAGGTCAGCCGCTTGATTTATTCAGGGACTATCTATGTGGACGGAAACAAAAAGTAAAAATTGGCGACACTGTTAGTTTAGATGAAACTACCACTTACGGCGTTGGACAAGGAAGCGTGCTTGGCCCCACTCTTTTCTTAGTTTATATAAACAGCCTCTGTAAGATGAACATAGAAGGAGCTCACATCTACTCATATGCCGGCAGATATATAGGCAGATGATACTGCCATAGTGTTTAGCGACACAACTTGGAACAAAGTTAAGAAATCTGCCGAGTCTGGCCTGTCTAGGATAGCATCATGGGTCAACCAAAATCTTTTGACCCTAAATATATCTAAAACCAACTTCATTTGCTTCTCTAAATATAACATTACACAACCTTCAACTGACTTCAAAATAAAAATTCACAATTGCCAGACCCCCTTAAACTCTAGCTTTGCTTGCTCTTGCATAGAAATTGAAAAAGTCCAATATACCAAATATCTAGGTATAATGATCGACCAACGTTTATCTTGGCATTTGCATACTGAATTGATAATGAAAAGAATTCGGAAACTTATCTGGACATTTAAAACATTGCGTTACGTGACTACTAAAAACCTTCTGTTACAAATTTACACATCACTGGCACAGTCGGTACTAGCGTATTGTTTACCAGTTTGGGGTGGAGCAACTAAAACTAAATACTTAGAACTAGAAAGAGCTCAGAGATCACTATTAAAAGTTATGCTATTCAAGCCCTTTAGGTTCCCAACTGAATCTCTTTACCTAACTTCTGATGTTCTGACGATTCGAAAACTTTATGTGCTCCACATTATTTTAAAAACACATAAATCTCTCACCTTCGAACCCTTGACTCGACAAAGGAGAAGGAAATACATGATCCCCAGTGTTCCTGTTAAATCAACTTTTGCTAAGAGACAGTACGCCAGGCAATCTTCTCACTTATATAACTTGATAAACAATGAATTAAATGTTTACCCACTTTCGTATCGAGGCTGTAAACTTGCTCTGACTGAATGGCTAAAGACAAAATCTTATGACGAGATTGAGAATATAGTCCAAACTATAAGTTCGTAAATATTAAAACAATCGATTATTATTAACTTAGACTACTTTTCCTCACTAATACATATCCACTGCTATTTACAGACCACATACCTATTATCATTAAACACATACTCTCACACTCACTTACACACACATACACACCTTCACACTACAGCGCATCTTTAATTAATCATTACCTACTTTGTTCAAGTTTTACTTTATATTTTGATTTATATAACTTTTTTCTTTTCTATTACCTACTGTAATGAAATGTCTATTCAATAGCCTATAAAACTTGTAACTACTGGAAGAGCGGAACTTCCTAACACAAGTATATTTCTTACTTAAATGGAAATTCCCTAAAATCACATGTAATAGTATTCTTAAGTTATTGAAATAAACATTTATAAACATTTATTATTATTATTATAACAACAAATACTACAAACAGAATAAAATAAATATTTAAGTGGGGCTCCCATACGAGAAACGTAATTTTTCTGCTGTTTTTGCGATAACGGTACGGAACCATCCGTGCGCGAGTCCGACTCGCACTTTTTTTACCCGACTGCCGAAGGAGGGTAATGTGTTTATCAGTCTATGTATGTATGTATGTATATATGTATGTATGTTTGTTTCTATGTGGCGTTCCAAAGACCAAACGCGTTGGCCGATTTGGATGATTCATACGTCAATCGATTCGTCTTAATCCTGCGAGTGTCATAGGCTACATTAAAATTGGACAATATAAAAATGGCGGATTTTGGGCGCCATATTGTGGGGGCCCAATTTTTTTTTTCTTCCAAACCCATCGTGTGGGGTATCAAAATAAAGGGTTTTAAGAGGTGATTTCAAAAATATATAACACTTATATGTTTAAATGTATCTAATTCGAAAAAAAAGTTATAAATAAAAAAAGTTAAATCAAAAAATCAAAAAACCCGACTGCTTCAAAAGCGAACTAAAAAGTCGTAAACAAGGAAAAAATCATGCTGTGCAGGAGGAGGATACATCTGGTTTTGGTCAGCCAGCTCGCGCGTATGTATCCTCCAACTGTACAGCATGATTTTTTCCTTGTTTACGACTTTTTAGTTCGCTTTTGAAGCAGTCGGGTTTTTTGATTTTTTGATTTAACTTTTTTTATTTTCCACCCTTGTGCATCTTCAGGGAGGTAAGAGCAGTGGTTGCCCAGTGGTAACGGCCCCGACTTACGTGTCGTAAGTCGTGGGTTCGAACCCAGGCAGGCGCTTTACTTTGTTCAAGTTACTTCATCACCACTGCTCTAAAAACGGTGAAGGAACACATCGTGAGGACCGGCATGTCCTAAAACGAAAAATTCGAAGACATGTGACATCCACCAACCCGAAATGGGTCCACGTGGTGGATTAAGGGCCCATCTCCTCTCACAGCGAGGAGGCCTGCGGCCCAGCAGTGGGAACATTAATAGGCTGATGATGATGATGATGTGCATCATCAAGTGAAGGCGCCAGGTCAGGTGAATAAGCGGGGTGGTTCAAAACATCTTATGCGAACGACGCCAGAAGTAGCTTTGTTGCGTTGGCCGTGTGGGATCTAGCATTGTCGTACAGAAGGCAGTCCCTTGTACAGCAGTCCCGTTCCCTTGTGCTGATTTTTTTTAAGGGCTCACAATACCCCGAAGCATAGAGTTTACACCCTGAAGTACAACATTGATCAAATCCATGCTTTGGGACTTACAAGGGATAATTTTTTAGACCCAAAACAATGATGCCATATTTGTTTTGGTGATGAGATGTAACGCCAATGGTAGGATTGTCTTACTGTTTCGAGGGTATAGTGGGCAACCTAAGTTTCCTCCTCTGTGCCAATAAAGTGCAGAAAGTCATCACTTTCAAGTTCATACCGCTTCAATAACTAACTGGTAAAGCTGCGGATTTTGCACGAGGCGGCAGATTCTATAAATATGCGTGCGTATTCATGCAGGAGCGATTTTCTAGCTATATTTATGACTATATGTTCTTATTCTATATAACTCGATAAACATCAGAGATATTTGAACGTTATTTGGCTGACCCCATGGCCTTTATAATGAACCTAAAGCTACTTAATTTATCGGCAAAAATATGGCGCATAACAGGCAATAAAAATATTGTTTACTTTAAATATGAAATCGGTTTTCCCGATGCGCAAATGTATAAACCCCGACATACACCTTATCATGTTTTTCGTCACCAACTGCGTCTCTATCAAAATAGGTATCCTATTGCTTATATTAATTCATTAAAAACAAGTTTCAATAATAAAAAAACTCAGGAACGCTACAGACAAGTGCGAGTGGAATTCGCGCCCTGAAGGTTCCGTGCCAAAACTGTAACGGTTTCACTACCAAAGGTTAAATGCGGTCCAAAGAGGATTTGCACAAAATATGTGTAAATCCTATCGCACCGTATCCCTGAACTCGGCGCTAGTGCTGGCTGGGTTACTTCCCCTCGATCTCCGAATACGAGAGGCAGCTGCCCTGTATGAGGCGAGGAGGGGGCTGCCCCAGTTGGTACTAGGAGATAGAGACGTTGAGCGACGCACCGCATTTGCCTCGACACCCCACCCGGCAGAGCATATGAGTCTGCAGTTCATATGCCTGGCAGACCAAGAACAACTCGCACACCACTGCACACAAGCAGTGCAGATATATACGGACGGCAGCAAAATTGATGGAATGGTGGGGGCGGCATTGTCTCTCTGGAGCAATGGCGCCGAAACCAAATGCCAAAAAATGAAGCTGTCGTCCCACTGCACGGTCTACCAGGCCGAACTACTGGCCATATGCAAAGCCACACGTGAGATCCATAAGCACACAGAAGGGTCTTTTGGCATCTTCAGTGACTCACGATCTTCACTGGAGACGGTCGCAAACCACCGCTCTTCTCATCCCCTTGCAGTCGAGACCAGGGAAAACCTGAGAAAGTGCAGCATCCAAAACAAGCATGTGGCTTTGTTTTGGATCAAGGCGCACGCGTGGCTGGAGGGAAATAAGAGAGCCGACCACTTGGCTAAAGAAGCGGCATTACACCTCAAAAAGAGGCCTGATTACGACCAGTGTCCGGTGTCATTCGTCAAGCGACAAATCCGGAAGGATTCGCTTGTCGAATGGAACCGGAGATACAAAACGGGGGACACAGCTGCAACGACGAAACTTTTCTTCCCGGACGCAGTGGACGCTTATAACATCGTCAGAAAAATACGACCAATAGGGCTAATTACCCAAGCAATGACTGGGCATGGTGGGTTTTCAGAACACCTGAATAGGTTCAAGTGTAAAGAAAGCCCATCATGTTCTTGTGACCCCGACGAAGACGAAACAGCGATCCACATAATTACCGATTGCCCGGTATATGTCCGAGAAAGGTACGAAATTGAACAGAAGCTAGGAATTGTAATTAAACCTGAGAATCTCAATAGGCTCATAACGAACAAAAAGTGTGGCACTACATTTATTGAATACTGTCTCAATGTTGTACAAAGAACAGTAAACAAAAATAAATGAATTAACATCAATGCTCGAAATTCTATTTAAGTGATATAAAATGGGAAGCGTACAGAGCAATATATAATCTACAAACAGGTAGAATCCAGATATTGCTAAAAATGCCATGCTTTATAACAAGTTATTATAAACCTTAAGAAATACAAATAACCTAAGAAAACTCGTCATGTGACAGGGTTAAATAATGTAATAGAGATAAGTAACAAATGTAAGAATTGATCTTGAATAAAGATGAGTCCCAAGGTCTCGGACTATGTCCGGGGAACCTCTAGCTCGCAGACTCCGCCTTGCGCGGAGCGGTAGGCGCCAAAAAAAAAAAAAAAAAAACCCTACCCTACCCTACCCTACCCGACCCTACACTACCCTACCCTACCCTACCCTACCCTACCCTACCCTACACTACCCTACCCTACCCTACCCTACCCTACACTATCCTACCCTACCCTACCCAACCCTACCCTACCCGACCCTACACTACACTACACTACCCTACCCTACCCTTCCCTACCCTACCCTACCCTAACCTACCCGACCCTACAATACCCTACCCTACCCTACCCTACCCTACCTATAAACCTCACGGAGCCCGAGACCTTTCCAACGAATGCAAAACCGTGGCAATCGGTTCGTGCGTTCTGGAGTTATAGCGTCAGGGAGGAAAACCCGACTTATTTTTATATAGTAGATTAAAAAAACGAAATCTACCATTTGAGAATCAATATACAATTTATTATATGTAAAACAAAGGTGTAAAATTTGTACATACTTAAACACTAAACAAAAGTAAAATATACAAACTTATACTAAACCTAACTACTTACACTATATACAAAAGACAGGTATACTTAGGCGTCGAAGTACTCCTCCACATCGCTGTCATCCGGGAACGTGCCCAGAAGACTGGCAGCATTGCCACGTTGAATGGCAATGCTGATTCTTTGCGCAAAGAAAGAGCCAGCCCTCTGGTCACGCACAGTGTCGATTAGTCGGCGAGAAATCTCCTTAAAAAGGAGACGTGCACTCGGGCCCCATGACCCAAGCGTTTCGACCCCAAACGGCTCAAAACTGTAATTACCAGTTAGGTTACAGTATTTGCGCCGCTTGAGGGCCTCAGCAGCCGCAGCAGCAGCGCCAGCACAGCCCGCCGAACTAGGAACATGAGATGGCGCAAGGGTGTCGACACAGGTTGCGTCCCACACCAGAGGCCTGGGTAGGCCTCTGGTCTACTGGCCTTCCATGGCACCAATGTCATGCCATTTGGTCTCTTCCCATCGTCACGTACCAAGCCATTAGGTTCTAATACAGCTGGTACGCTGGCGGTGATAAGGGCTCGACGAATAATGTCATTGATGCTGGCGTGCCGTGCTATGCGTCCTGCGCTTTTGCAACAAGACAGGCCATGGTGCCCAAGGCTGCCGACAGCTTCACCACATTGGCACCGATGTGGAGCAACACAAGGTGCGCCTAAGCGTAGACAGGTTGCGAGCCGAAACGAAGAGTCATCCATCATAGTGCCTATGGTGGATGACGGGAGCGCTTGAAGCCACAAACCCGACTCCCACTCCCCCACAGCCAGCAGACGCGCACGCTCAGCAGTAGTAGACGATGTATTTATCAGGTTATTCTGTATAATACTGCAGAGCGGCACGTCCCATCGACTCTGGGAGGACAGGTTGTCGGGCAGATCCGTATTTGGACAAGCCATTTTCCAAGCGTTCAACGCATCGGTCAAACACGGTACCTCAAAATCAACTAGTGAGGAAGATAAGATGTTCCTGGTTAATTTGTCAGTACCGTGGACCGAGGAGAGGAAGGCTGGTAAACTTATACTTGAAATTTTGCGGACGCCGAGGCCACCCAAGCGAATGGGAAGCGTGGCTTGTTGCCATGCTCGGTCGTCCAAGGCCACATTAAGGATAGCTGAAAGTGTGATCTTTATAATTTGGTCTACTTTTTCTAAAAGTTGTGGGTGTTTCCATAAATGAGAGGAGCGGAGGCTATAAGTAAATTTTGGTCCAAAGCAACAATATCGGATAAGAGTGTAGGCCGAATGCATGTTAATTTTGAATAGTCTTTTCGAGACATCGTTAAAATTTTGTATTTTCTGTTCAATGAAATTTGGAAAGGATTCATCAAAAATAGGAGAACCCAGGAGGTGAAAAGAATTTCTCTCAGTAATTTTAATATTAGGGGCGATCGCGTTGAATTTTGCTAAAGTAGTCTGTCGGTCAGTAGTATGGGGAAGGTAAATTTCGCATTTCGAAAGGTTAAGTTCTAGCCCAATGGAGCTAAATTTATCATTCAAAAAAGTTAAATCGTTTAAGACTGTATCTACATCACCTCCTAGGGTCCCATCATCTAAATACCATACATTGAATTTAGAATTTAGTTGCCGAATGATTGGGTTTATTGCCAAACTGAAAATGACTGGCCCAAGTGGGTCACCTTGTTGACAACCAACAGCTGATTCCAAAAGGTTTTCCTTGTAGAGTAATTTAGAAGGGTGCCTATAACATTGATATAGAAAACTGTAAATTTTGGGTATTTCTTTTTGAACTTCTGTCAACAAGGTATCCCTGTTTACGGAATTGAAGGCGTTTTTTATGTCAACCTTAAGTATGACCTCACCTTCATTGCTGTTGAGGTATGTTGATAAGGCGTGTACCGCAGCCTCACAGCCCCCTTTGGACCCGAAGCCCAGCTGTAGGGGCTGGAATTTGCTGGCTAGAGCTTCGCTGTAAAAAGCACAGCAAATTTTGGCTGCGATACGCCTGTAGGTAGACCCTACGGCAATGGGACGAATGGCGCCATCCTTCTTGCACAGGGCACATAGATTTGCCCCGTACAAAATATCAATGACGGTTTCGTTCACATTGCCGGAGAGCATGAGGTTGATGAGGGCCGTCAGCTCCTTCAAAAGGGACTCACCAGCTTCCCCGGCGCCTGCGCACATTAAATCTTTCAGATGTTGGGGTGTCAGGCCGTCGAGACCGCCGGCGGATACACTCTGGAAGGAGCCTACGCCGCACACAGTTGTTGGGCTGTAATTTGTAAAACGTTGTTTTCAGGATTGGGGGGGTCGGGGAAGGTGAGATCATCTGCCGGGGCGGGGTGTTTGCTCTCCAGAGCTACAAGTGTCTCTGGAGAGTAAGGTGCAACCACATCGCTGCTGAAGATGATCCTAGCCACACCTCTGATATCACCTTCACCTAGTTTAGACTCCACATGGTGCAATAACCCTCTTTGGGGAAGGTGTGAAGTTAATTTAGGTTCGAAAATTTGGGCCGAAATGTTACAGTTGTCTTTGATTTGAGCGGTTAAAGTTTTTTTGGTTGCCAAATTTTTTTGCACATGTAGGATTCTAAACGGGAAGGTGAGTAATTGCTCCCAAGCACTAAGTGAGTTCTCTCGGACGGCGAGGCGGACACAGCGTGCTAGGCTCGATGCCACGGATGGTCTCGCGCCACGAGGAACTCTTTTTAAGACAGGCGTTGTAGTTTTTAATTTTGCAAGCGTTTGCCAAAGGGGTTGTGGGGGTGAATCTGGTGAAACAGTACTGGGTATTGTTGGGCATGATAAAGGCACATTTTGGGATTTGTGTTTCTTACTCAGATGTACCTTCAAACCTCGTTCACCTTTAAAAAACCGTGCTTGGGAACAGTGAGGGCATCTGACTAGGGCATCCAGCGATGTGGCAGGTTGACAAGCGCTTCGAACGGCATCGCTACTGTCGGAATTATTTAGCATATAAATAAAAACTATAATATAATAATTACAGGAAAAATTAATAAGTCATAAAAACAATAAAATACGCACTTAAACTATATTTACACTGCACCACTTACTTAAAACTAAAACAAACTGTTATAAAATAAACATTATAACACAAAAGTCACTCACGAATCAATATTATGTAGAAATTTAATGTATTTTTATTAGTTTATATTTCTTTTTAAATAACGAGCAGATAGCTCCTAAAAACTGCACAAAAAACGGCTTGCGCGGCGTTTTGCTCGGGGTACCACCTTAAGTGGTTTGAAAGGTATGAGGTAATAAAGAATATTAAATACATACAAATATACAAGATACGCGCGAAAAACATAACCCTTTTCTTGCAGTTGGGTAAAATGGTTCTTACTTCATATTAATAGCAATACTAGTTATGTTAGGTAGCAACAATTACACGAATTCACATTGTTTAGGTTCCGATTTTACCAATCTACTAAGGAACTCTAAAATAACAGTGTTTACGTGACCCCTATAGGTCACCGAATTATCTGCGTACTAGTGAGAAGTTATCAAACTGTCTTATCACCAGTACCTATGCTTAAAAGACATAAGTAGTATATATGTAGCGAAAAGCCAGCATATTTTATTAATATTCCAAGAGTGATCACCAGCTGTGGTCGCACCATCTACCTTTGAAGAAACAACTTTGTACTCTGAACAATAACATGTGTAGAGTGCAGTACGTGATGGCGCTGGTGACGTGGTTTGTGGGAGTAGCGCATCCATGGGGTGAGTTCTCTGATTTTTGCTATGTGAAGTAAAGGCATAAAATCATTTATTTTAAATCGAACAACCAATGGCTTCATTACGTCTATTCCGCTTCGGATGCAATGATAAAGTTAGCCCACTTGTAGCTGTGTATTGTTGTTAGGTTCAATTATCGTTTTTAAATATTTATATAGACTGGTGTGTAGACTTTTGACACAGCATTGTTACTATCATAATAAACATAATTCCCGTAAAAGTAGATGGGCCTACAATGGCTTGGGATTGAGCTGCTCCAATTAATTTTGATTTTTTTATATTTTGCACCGTGAATTTTGTTTTTAATTTTGATATTTTTTTTGTTTTCTTGCAATGACAAGAATATTTACTTTTTAAAGTATTATATTATTTTATTTTTATTATTGTGAATAATAATAAAATAAAAAAAAAATAATAAAATCGTTTATTTATTTCTTAAAGTACAAAATTTACAATAATTTGCTTATGTTCTAAAAAGTGCTGATGTATAATTTGCCTGAACTAGGTAGAACCTGTGCTTCAGGCGTAAAAGTGCTTATTTATATTTAATAATGTAGGTATTGCAATAAATTAACAATTTTAAGTAAAACTAGGACACTGCGGAAATATACATAGTAGTGTTATTTTTAATCATGCTTACGTAGTTTTAATCTAATTTTATTTTAATACTAGAAGCAGGTCTTCAGTCTGGTCATATGACAAACCTTGCAAATAGTTTAAAACAATGCTTTTACAGCTAAAATAATTTAAATTATATATACTTAGTTATTTACTTGAAGACTATGTGGATTTTTGTTTTTTATTATAACTTAGTTAGTTTTTACTCATGGTCTGGCAGTTTGAGTAGTTTATGCGGCCTACCCGAATGTCCTTTCTTTGGTATTGTTCGTCGAATCGTTGAGCTCCGTAAATTCTGAGTTGAGCTGCTCGGTTATTGACAAATGCGTGCACTGACTGGACAGGTCCACTCAATCTGGCTGGTTCTTTCCTCAAAAGACCATTTCAGACATCTGTCTACATGGTCTTCACATGATATAACCAAGATTTTGTCAGGACTTTAAAAGAGACTGTGACCTCTGAGTTTGTTTCGGCCTTTCTTCTCAGAGTAGTCAGATAGGAAACGCCGACCTCATCTAGTTTTAAAAAATATGATCGACATGTAAAAGTGTTTGTACAAACCAACTTAGAGAAATAAAATCATTTATCATTTATAATGTCAGTTCTTTGCCAATCATTATTTCTCACATTTCATTATAATATGTTCGATTAGAAATGTATATTCCTTTAGTAATAAAGTCAGTGGAAAACAATTCTATGGGGTATTTCAGTACCGTTAGTCCGTTCAGAATCTGAAAACGTACCATAAAACATTTTCATCACAAAACAACCACAAACATAAAACTCATTAAGAGCGCTCAAATCTAAAAATAAAACAAAATAACCTGTTTAAGTGATATTGCCACAATTTTTATTTTATTTTAAGGGATTGTTGCTGACATTATGTATGGAATATAATTTCAGCCAAATGGCCGCCGCGACTCCGCTGTAGGTGGTGTATCCTGGTGGACCAATTTTGGATGACATTTTCGCATAAATCGGACTCAATTTCACGAAGAGTGCGAGTTATGTTGTCCTTCAGGGCGGCAATTGACTATGGTTTGTCTGCATAGACTAGAGACTTCACGTAACCCCACAGAAAGTAGTCGAGCGGTGTTAAGTCACACGATCTCGGTGGCCAGTTGATGTCGCCACCACGCGAGGCGACGAAGCCTTCGAATTTCTCATCCAATAAATTTAATGTTTCCCGTGCTGTACGGCAAATTCTACGCGTTCTTGAAGCGTGTAGCGTTCCATGGTGAAATGTCACGACTCAATAAGTGTTCATGCCAAATTTGACAGCTATCGCTTTACCAAGATGGCCGCTATGCACTATTAAAGTTCGCGCGTCGCTTTTGAAAACCCCCTTACATAACTAGGAGTTTTACTGAGCAAATGTCTTGTTTTCCGGGGCTATATTTAGGTTATTGCAGCCAATGTAGGATTGACGGAAGTGCAAAGAAAAACTTCACCTCATTACAAATCCCCAGTGGTTTGTGCGATTGGATTGCAGAATGCCTGATGGGCCGGTCCATTAGAGCGGTTATTGATGATCTGCTGTGCCTCAGATCCAGTCTCTCCCTGAGGCCATGGTTGGGCGCTTTAATCTGCCCTTGAAGGCAATCCCCGAATGGGGCGATACCAATCTGGTCAGGTTCAATGCTGCTAAGACCAAAGCGTGTCTCTTTTTCGCTTAAAGCTCAGCTAGCTGCCAAAAAGTTGGGGATCTTCGTGAAGGTGAGACAGTACTTCACGCCAGAACAGTTTCTCAACTTGTATCAAGCGCAAGTTCGATCATGCATGGTGTACTGCTCTCATCTCTGGGACGGATCTGCCGAATACCAGCTGGATGCAATTATGTCGATCGAATAACGGGCCAAGAGGCTCATCGCCAATGGGAACTGGTTGAGTCTAGGGTCCAGACCCTTGAACATCGGCGCCCAGTTGTCAGCCTGTCGGTTTTTTATCAGTTACATTCCGGGGATAGTGCGTTAGAATTGTATGAACTAATTCCTTCTAGCCCGGTGCATCATCGGACTACAAGACGTACGGTGATTCGTCATCGGTACATGGTGGACATCCCACCCAGACGTACCAAATGTTTTGGAAACACTTTTATTATGCGTACAGCAAAGGAAAGGAATTCCTTGCCGGAGTCTGTATTTCCTGATAGCTACAACCTGGGCGTCTTCAAGTCAAGAGTGAATAGATTTCTTCAAGACAAGCGTGGTTCATCGTCGACCGCATCATAGCTTCATCAATAGAGATAGTGGTCAAGCGCGAGCCTATAAATAATAAACAAACGTGTTCGAACTAATTGGGGAAAACTGTCAAGATTTGAATGAATCTCAATTCATAATAGACTTTTAGAGCTGCAGTTGCTTACTTGTTTAAGTCATAGCAAAGGAGATGTTCCAGAAATGTATGGAGCCTGGGCCAGCTCTAAGTACACTTTATGTAAACATTGCTGTATATTACAGTAACTGTTTTTTATTGTTAATTTTCTTTAATTTCACTTCGTTTCAATGTAAACTCAAATTAACTTTGTCAAGTAGAGCAACACAATTTACAATTAAACATGGTGGGTCAGATCAGCAGTATGCAAAAAATGACATTTTGACAATGACAGTATGCGCAGAATGTCATTTTGACAATGACATTTGTTTGACGTGCCATCGTTATATCTGCGTCACTAATTCACAACACTAATTCAATTGCAATAGAGAAGCAATCAATTAATGTCCGTAGTAGTAAAACAATCACTAAAAACTCCGAATCATATCCAATTCAAAGAAAGACTCAAAGAAGTCACTTCTTAAAACTGTCAAAGTTGTCAGACGTTATGTCAAACAAAACTGTCATGGCTGCCGTAAAAATAGGGTTATCTTATTAAAAAACTTTAAATGATCATTTTTGTTACTCCCGGTACCCTTCTTCAAATTAATTTGTTAGTATTTTTATGGAATTCCCCTATTATTTTCCTATTTATCTATGTAGTGTACATAGTGATGGCCCAAAATCGAACATTTTCTTTGTTTAGGTTAAAAGTGAATGTGAAAGTGAGTGTGTACTATGCGCCGTTTAGGGGTTACAAGCCAAAAACTGAAAAAACTCTGATAGTTTCGGGTTTTCCGTGCACCACGCAGTCACCACATGTCCTTTGGCATGCTAACTTTGTTTTTCACTGTAGATGTTTTTTGGGTAAATAACCAATCAAAATTCTCAAAAATCAGTACAGTGCGATTGTTTGCGACCTAACGCGATTTTTGTGCCTACCTTGACTGGCCTATTTATCATTGGAAAGCTATATACTAAGCCTATTTATTCCTTGAACAAAAACTACCCTAAGTTTGAAAAAACGATCCTTAGGGCGCAGTCCCATTAAGAACTATTAACTAGTAGTTTTTACTTCAAGAAACTGCAATTAAATCTACAAGATTAGACAGAAATGACAATATGCGAGTTTCTTAGTTTAGAAATTATAGCTCTCAAGCGGACTCGTAATAAAATGTAAATGTTTTGTTTCAGACTTCGCTGTAAGCGTAGGAGATCAACTAATATTTTATAATAACGACGGAAACAAAACAGACATCGTGCATTTTCAGTCCCGAAACCTTACTGGATTAGCTTACGACGAAGTACACAACGTGATGCTGTACGTAGACAAACAGGACAACAATGACGCTATATGTGGCTATTACATATCATCCAAAAAAAACAAATGTTTTATCGAGAGGAACGGTCGTAACATTCATAGTATCGCCTACGATCCGGCAACAGAAAAAATCTTCTTCACTGATACCAATGAACAAAGCATTAATTGGATTTCATTAAAGCGGGGATCTGATGACAGTATTTACGGCAATCGCTTATTCAAAATGCAAGATCGGACCCCTACTGATATTGCTGTGGACAGTTGTAGAGGGTAAGTTTCCATTATTCCAATTAAAGTTTCATAATACAAAATTGAAAAAAAAAAACTTATGAAGCAGTCAGATCCAAATATGGTTTGCCCAGCGTCCGGATATAGCTGGACATATGAGTTAAGTTACTCGTCTTTGTCAGGTTTTCAACTTTTTATACCAATCACTGTGGTTTTGCATCATTTCGTATCAAAATGATTCATGGACCTTGAACTATTTAAAAATTTTCAACATTTAGCAGCATCTGAGGTGAATCCCAAGATTTACCGTGGTAAAAGCCCGAAATTAGTGATTATCTTATATCATTTTGGACTTTTACCAGTGACACTTGGTAAATATTAGGTGTTACCGGTACATCCTAGGTTTTACCGCAGTAACGTATCGATTTGACAAAATTGGCAAACTCAGTGAGCATTGACGGAACATGGAGATAGAAACAGTGACACAGACTAATATTTACATTCATACACATTCATATTTACAATCATAAACCTCCGCAGCCTTTGGATAAAAAGGTTTACGTAACAACATCACGAAATCAGTTTATTTCGTTATAGTCAAATGTAGTATTTATTTTACAGGTACATTTACTGGTCCAACAAAGACAAGGAATTTGAGGACACGGAGAGAGCTCGTTTTAATGGTTCTGGAAGGGAGGCAGTTTTAGACGAATTTCAATATTTGGACACTTTTAGCTTGGCCGTTGATCCACAAATACAGAGAATTTACTATTTTACCAAGGGTCGTTATGGTTCAACAGTGTTTTTGAATATTGCGCTTTTGAATGGAATACACACAAGGACTTTACAAACATTACTTTATGAAGTAAAAGAGTTAACCGTATCAAAAGATTACCTCTACTGGATGAACAGTGACAAGAACTACAAAAGTGTTTGGCGATTTCCAAAGAACGGCTATGCATCCGATAAACCCAAAGAGATAGAAAAGTTCTATTCTTATCATACACTCGGTATAGCGGCAAACTATAAAATAGCTGACCAAATCAAAGGAATAGACGACTGCGATTCACTAGCGAGTCTGATACCAACCCTCACTGTAGCATGTAAGAACTATTGCTTGAAGGGCAACTGCAGCGTCAATGATGAAAGGCTTCCTGAATGCAGGTAAAACAAATTCTACATTTTTATCACTTGTCACAAAATAGAAAGAATACAGAAGGACCACTCCCACCATCCTCGAAAATTGACAGCCAAACTTGCCGGACTCACTAGGGTTGCTACTTTATTGATTGTGAATTTAAAGGAGTAGGTAGAATAAATTTACACACATAAATACATAGATTCGTCTAAACATACATCATATTAAGCTTACATGCCTTAGAGGGTAGAAAGATCACGACGCCACATGACGAAGATTGCAGGGTAACAAGACGTTACAATAGTGTAATAAAGATCCCACTAAAAAAAAAATGTGAAAGGCACCTTTTTCACTCCCGTATCAGAAAGAGGACGGTAGATAATAGGTTAGGTTAGGTTAAAACGGGCTAGACCGCAGCGAGTAGTGCTATCGCTGCGGTCAGTCCAGCCACAAGGCGGCCCAAACTGCAGCCTCTGTGCAGCTCTGCCGTGGTATAACTAAAATGCTCTTAACCAACATCGTCGACCCGCGCAACAGCAAATGTGGAGAAGGAGGGCCAAGTTTGCCGGGGGCTCTTTACCTCCCCGTCAGCCTGGTTCTTTAGCCGAGTCCCAGCCTAGGAATGGAGTGGAGTGAATGGATTGCGCATAATGAAGAATGTCATTGCGCATAATTAAGAAATTAACCACTCTGCCAGAGCTCAGGATCTCTTGCTCCAGAGCATGGCAGAGTGGTCGATTCACGTGGCTGTGGTCTCCGAGCCGTATTTCGTTCCACCCAGAGACAACTGGGTTGGAGACTTCGATGGTTTGGTGGTCATCATTGGCGGGGTTCTTGTCAGTCCGTCCCTAGGTCACGGCTAGGTGGCCGCCCTCGTGGACGGCGTTGGCATAGTTGGTGCGTATTTTTCGCCCAACAAGAGTCTCGCCGACTTCGATAGTTTCCTTGTCGAGTTGGGCGCCGTCGTAGGCTGACTCCACCCTCGCCCGGTGCTGTTGCTAGGGGATCTCAACGCTAAGTTTTCGGCGTGGGGATCTCCAGTAACCGATGCTAGGGATGAGATGCTGGAAGAGTGGACAATCACACATACGAGGTTCAGTCTACACGTCCGTGCGGCAGCGGGGCGGTTCAATAGTGGACATCTCCTTCACTAGCACTGCCGTCGCGAGCCGTGTCCACGATTGGCCTGTCGCCGTGGAGGTGGAGACGTTATCGGATCACAGATATATCCATTTCGACGTCTCCACCCAGACCGCCGGCGGCCGCGGTTCGCCAGTCCCGCGAACGGATGGTCCGCGATGCGCCAAGTGTACTGGTGATCCGCCAAGATCGCACAGTTGCGTGTCGCGTGCGTAGCGGCCAGACGCCAGTACATCCGATACCGGAGGAGACGTCGTCGGGTCCCTGACGTAGAAGCCGCGCGGTATGAGGTGTACCGCGCGGCGACGGAGACTCTGCGGCTGGCCATCGGCGAGGCGAAGAAGTGAGCCAGGGAGGAGATGTTCAATCCGTGGAGGCGGCCTTATCGAGCGGTTCGAGGGAAACTTCGAACCTCCGCGCCTTCTGAGTTGAGAGTCTCCAACCCGAGCTGCTGGAGGAGGTAGTCGCAGCCCTCTTCCCGGCGAGAGCGGAGCTCATCCCGCCGCCGATAGTTTTGCCCACGGCCGCAGAGTCTACAGAGGAGGACGCCATCAGCGTTCCAGAGGTGACACAGGAAGGGATGGGGGCGGCTGTGATGCGGCTTCGGGCCAAGAACGTGGCTCCGGGGCCCGACGGGATCCACGGCCAAGTATTAGCCCTCGCTATGAAGGAGCTAGAGCCCTGGCTGAGAGGACCTCTCTTCACCGCGTGCCTTGAGCAGGCCAGTTGCCCACTTTGTGGAAATCTGGTCGTCTGGTTCTGCTCAGGAAGGTGGGGCACCCTGCGGACTCGCCGTCCGCGTACCGGCCCATAGTGCTGCTAGACGACGTGGGTAAGCTGTTCAAGCGGATATTTGCTGCCGGTGGTCATGATGATGGACTTTCATAGCCCCCGGCGGGTGCCACCGCCCGATGCCGACATCGTGGTTGGGGATGCCGACCCGGCGGCCGGTAGCATCGCTGTTCTGCGGAAGCCGCAGAGCGATGGCCATCAGAGTCATCACGGGGTATCGCACGATCTCCTACGAGGCGGCTTGCGTAATGGCCGGATCCCTGCCCTGGGACCTGTAGGTGAAGGTGCTCGCGTCACTGTATCGATGGCGCGAGGAAGCACGGGCGTGGGGCGAAGGGCCGATGCAGCGACATATGGAGTTGCGTCGGTCCCAGCTCCGCGAGGTCCTGGTGGCGGAATGGCGGGACAAGCTTTCACACCCTACCGCCGGCTTCATTACCATCGAGGCCGTCCGGCAAGTGCTTGAGCGCTGGCTCGGGAGAAGGCACGGCTGCCTGTTGTTTCGGGTGACGCAGGTGCTCTTGGGGCATGGTTGCTTCGGGAAGTACCTGTGTCGCATAAACAGGGAGCCGGACGCCCGGTGTCACCACTGCGTCGACTGCCGGGAGGACACGGCGCGGCATACGCTGGCAGAGTGCGCTTGGGAAGAGCCACGCCGTGCCTCATCTCAGAAGTAGGCAGTGACCTGTCGCTGCCGGCCGTAGTTGAGTATATGGTCGGTAGCGAAGAGTCCTGGGACGCGGTGGAATCCTTCTGTGAAACAGTCATCTCGCAGAAGGAGGCTGCGGAGAGGGAGAGGGAGATTTCATCTGCTTACCCGATCCGCAGTAGACGCCCCGGGAGGACAACGCCGGCGGAGGGTGGACAACGCCCTCCTCCGGCCCCCCTAAATGGGTCCTGGGGCGACGGACTCGGGTACGTCCGTCGTCCCCCACACATCTGGACCCGAGGTGGTGGCGCGTAGTGTTCCACGCGCGCCCCTCTTAGACGTTGTGGGGGGATTCAAACACCTCACTCCCCTCCAACCCGAGATCGGGGCCCGCAGAAGCGGGCTGCCACTAGCCGAGGGTTGCGGAAGTATCGTTGTTCCAGCGACCGCCGCCGGAGCCTTGACAGAAACCATGCCTGCTGCATGTTGCATGCTTGCTGCATGCTTGTTTGCATGCTGCAGACTTGCTTGCATGCTGCATGTATGGTGTATGCTTGTTTGTACACCGTTGTGTTTTACTAGGCGTTTTATCATATTAGACTAAATTGTTTTTATGTCTTTTGAGTGGTATATTATACGATTTTATATTCAATATATGTTATGCTTACAAAAATTAGTTATTTTAAAATTATAGCAATCGTTCATTATGTTAACTGGTCACTATACCAAATAAAATTATAGATTTAGTTGTTATATCTTGTAAATATTAGAGATTTTATAATTATATCATATACTACCTGTTTCCCGCGGTTTCGCTCCCGTGGGCCACCCCACAGGACCCGTTTTCGGGATTAAAATATCACTCAGGAATAATGTAGCTTTCTATTGGTGAAAGAATTTTTAAAATCGGTCCAGCAGTTTCGGAGCCTATTCGGTACAAACAAACAAAAAATCTTTCCTTTTTATAATATTGGTATAGATTACTTACCCTAGTTCCTCTCTTTCTGCGGTGTGCCGTCGCTTTCATACTTTGTACCCTTGTGTTGATCTTTTTGTTTAAATAAATTTTATGGTAACATTATCGTTATTTCAGTTGTGATGCCGGTTATTCTGGTGAAACATGTGAAATCGACGCGTGTCTTGGTTATTGTATGCACGGCAACTGTAGTCATGGTGACGATGGCAATCCTAAATGCAGGTAAAACATATTCTACATTTCTACACCTCGTGTTGATCTCCTTTTTTTAGATACATTTTATGGTAACATTATCGTTATTTCAGTTGTTATGCTGGTTATTCTGGTGAAATATGTGAAGTCGACGCGTGTCATGACTATTGCATTTACGGCGACTGCAGTCTTGGTGATGATGGACATCCTTCATGCAGGTAAAACATATTCTATATTTCTACCACTTGTGTTAATCTCCTTTTTTGAGCTAAGTTTTATGGAAAATATATTATTATTTCAGTTGTGATGCCGGTTATTCTGGTGAAACATGTGAAATCGAAATCGACGTGTGTCATAGTTATTGTATGCATGGCAACTGTAGTCATGGTGACGATGGCCATCCTAAATGCAGGTACAACATATTTTACATTTCTACCCCTTGTATTGATCTCCTTTTTTTAGATAAGTTTTATGATAACATTATCGTTATTTCAGTTGTTATGCCGGTTATTCTGGTGAAATATGTGAAGTCGACGCGTGTCATGGCTATTGCATTTACGGCGACTGCAGTCTTGGTGATGATGGACATCCTTCATGCAGGTAAAACATATTCTATATTTCTACCACTTGTGTTAATCTCCTTTTTTGAGCTAAGTTTTATGGAAAATATATTATTATTTCAGTTGTGATGCCGGTTATTCTGGTGAAACATGTGAAATCGAAATCGACGTGTGTCATGGTTATTGTATGCACGGCAACTGTAGTCATGGTGACGATGGCCATCCTAAATGCAGGTACAACATATTTTACATTTCTACCCCTTGTATTGATCTCCTTTTTTTAGATAAGTTTTATGGTAACATTATCGTTATTTCAGTTGTTATGCCGGTTATTCTGGTGAAATATGTAAAGTCGACGCGTGTCATGGCTATTGCATTTACGGCGACTGCAGTCTTGGTGATGATGGACATCCTTCATGCAGGTAAAACATATTCTATATTTCTACCACTTGTGTTAATCTCCTTTTTTGAGCTAAGTTTTATGGAAAATATATTATTATTTCAGTTGTGATGCCGGTTATTCTGGTGAAACATGTGAAATCGAAATCGACGCGTGTCATGGTTATTGTATGCACGGCAACTGTAGTCATGGTGACGATGGCCATCCTAAATGCAGGTACAACATTATTTACATTTCTACCCCTTGTATTGATCTCCTTTTTTTAGATAAGTTTTATGGTAACATTATCGTTATTTCAGTTGTTATGCCGGTTATTCTGGTGAAATATGTGAAGTCGACGCGTGTCATGGCTATTGCATTTACGGCGACTGCAGTCTTGGTGATGATGGACATCCTTCATGCAGGTAAAACATATTCTATATTTCTACCACTTGTGTTAATCTCCTTTTTTGAGCTAAGTTTTATGGAAAATATATTATTATTTCAGTTGTGATGCCGGTTATTCTGGTGAAACATGTGAAATCGAAATCGACGCGTGTCATGGTTATTGTATGCACGGCAACTGTAGTCATGGTGACGATGGGCATCCTAAATGCAGGTACAACATATTTTACATTTCTACCCCTTGTATTGATCTCCTTTTTTTAGATAAGTTTTATGGTAACATTATTGTTATTTCAGTTGTTATGCCGGTTATTCTGGTGAAATATGTGAAGTTGACGCGTGTCATGGCTATTGCATTTACGGCGACTGCAGTCTTGGTGATGATGGACATCCTTCATGCAGGTAAAACATATTCTATATTTCTACCACTTGTGTTAATCTCCTTTTTTGAGCTAAGTTTTATGGAAAATATATTATTATTTCAGTTGTGATGCCGGTTATTCTGGTGAAACATGTGAAATCGAAATCGACGCATGTCATGGTTATTGTATGCACGGCAACTGTAGTCATGGTGACGATGGCCATCCTAAATGCAGGTACAACATATTTTACATTTCTACCCCTTGTGTTGATCTCCTTTGTTTTAGATAAGTTTTATGGTAACATTATCGTTATTTCAGTTGTTATGCCGGTTATTCTGGTGAAACATGTGAAATCGAAATCGACGTGTGTCATGGTTATTGTATGCACGGCAACTGTAGTCATGGTGACGATGGCCATCCTAAATGCAGGTACAACATATTTTACATTTCTACCCCTTGTATTGATCTCCTTTTTTTAGATAAGTTTTATGGTAACATTATCGTTATTTCAGTTGTTATGCCGGTTATTCTGGTGAAATATGTGAAGTCGACGCGTGTCATGGCTATTGCATTTACGGCGACTGCAGTCTTGGTGATGATGGACATCCTTCATGCAGGTAAAACATATTCTATATTTCTACCACTTGTGTTAATCTCCTTTTTTGAGCTAAGTTTTATGGAAAATATATTATTAATTCAGTTGTGATGCCGGTTATTCTGGTGAAACATGTGAAATCGAAATCGACGCGTGTCATGGTTATTGTATGCACGGCAACTGTAGTCATGGTGACGATGGCCATCCTAAATGCAGGTACAACATATTTTACATTTCTACCCCTTGTATTGATCTCCTTTTTTTAGATAAGTTTTATGGTAACATTATCGTTATTTCAGTTGTTATGCCGGTTATTCTGGTGAAATATGTGAAGTCGACGCGTGTCATGGCTATTGTATTTACGGCGACTGCAGTCTTGGTGATGATGGACATCCTTCATGCAGGTAAAACATATTCTATATTTCTACCACTTGTGTTAATCTCCTTTTTTGAGCTAAGTTTTATGGAAAATATATTATTATTTCAGTTGTGATGCCGGTTATTCTGGTGAAACATGTGAAATCGAAATCGAAGCATGTCATGGTTATTGTATGCACGGCAACTGTAGTCATGGTGACGATGGCCATCCTAAATGCAGGTACAACATATTTTACATTTCTACCCCTTGTGTTGATCTCCTTTGTTTTAGATAAGTTTTATGGTAACATTATCGTTATTTCAGTTGTTATGCCGGTTATTCTGGTGAAACATGTGAAATCGAAATCGACGTGTGTCATGGTTATTGTATGCACGGCAACTGTAGTCATGGTGACGATGGCCATCCTAAATGCAGGTACAACATATTTTACATTTCTACCCCTTGTATTGATCTCCTTTTTTTAGATAAGTTTTATGGTAACATTATCGTTATTTCAGTTGTTATGCCGGTTATTCTGGTGAAATATGTGAAGTCGACGCGTGTCATGGCTATTGCATTTACGGCGACTGCAGTCTTGGTGATGATGGACATCCTTCATGCAGGTAAAACATATTCTATATTTCTACCACTTGTGTTAATCTCCTTTTTTGAGCTAAGTTTTATGGAAAATATATTATTATTTCAGTTGTGATGCCGGTTATTCTGGTGAAACATGTGAAATCGAAATCGACGCGTGTCATGGTTATTGTATGCACGGCAACTGTAGTCATGGTGACGATGGCCATCCTAAATGCAGGTACAACATATTTTACATTTCTACCCCTTGTATTGATCTCCTTTTTTTAGATAAGTTTTATGGTAACATTATCGTTATTTCAGTTGTTATGCCGGTTATTCTGGTGAAATATGTGAAGTCGACGCGTGTCATGGCTATTGCATTTACGGCGACTGCAGTCTTGGTGATGATGGACATCCTTCATGCAGGTAAAACATACTCTATATTTCTACCACTTGTGTTAATCTCCTTTTTTGAGCTAAGTTTTATGGAAAATATATTATTATTTCAGTTGTGATGCCGGTTATTCTGGTGAAACATGTGAAATCGAAATCGACGCATGTCATGGTTATTGTATGCACGGCAACTGTAGTCATGGTGATGATGGGCATCCTAAATGCAGGTACAACATATTTTACATTTCTACCCCTTGTATTGATCTCCTTTTTTTAGATAAGTTTTATGGTAACATTATCGTTATTTCAGTTGTTATGCCGGTTATTCTGGTGAAATATGTGAAGTCGACGCGTGTCATGGCTATTGCATTTACGGCGACTGCAGTCTTGGTGATGATGGACATCCTTCATGCAGGTAAAACATACTCTATATTTCTACCACTTGTGTTAATCTCCTTTTTTGAGCTAAGTTTTATGGAAAATATATTATTATTTCAGTTGTGATGCCGGTTATTCTGGTGAAACATGTGAAATCGAAATCGACGCATGTCATGGTTATTGTATGCACGGCAACTGTAGTCATGGTGATGATGGGCATCCTAAATGCAGGTACAACATATTTTACATTTCTACCCCTTGTATTGATCTCCTTTTTTTAGATAAGTTTTATGGTAACATTATCGTTATTTCAGTTGTTATGCCGGTTATTCTGGTGAAATATGTGAAGTCGACGCGTGTCATGGCTATTGCATTTACGGAGACTGCAGTCTTGGTGATGATGGACATCCTTCATGCAGGTAAAACATATTCTATATTTCTACCACTTGTGTTAATCTCCTTTTTTGAGCTAAGTTTTATGGAAAATATATTATTATTTCAGTTGTGATGCCGGTTATTCTGGTGAAACATGTGAAATCGAAATCGACGCATGTCATGGTTATTGTATGCACGGCAACTGTAGTCATGGTGATGATGGGCATCCTAAATGCAGGTACAACATATTCTACATTTCCACCCCTTGTGTTGATCTCCTTTTTTAGATAAGTTTTATGGTAACATTATCGTTATTCCAGTTGTAACGCCGGTTATACTGGTAAAAGATGTGAAGTCGACGCGTGTCATGGTTATTGTATGTTCGGCAACTGCAGTCTTGGTGATGATGGACATCCTTCATGCAGGTACAACATATTCTATTTTGCTTTTTCTGATGTTTTTTTGACTGACTTTTCATAAAAAAACTCACTCGCTTTCAGTGTTTTGCTTTGGAAGTCAGTATTGTTTTTTTGTTTTAAGTTTTTATTTTTCTCTTTTCTGTTTTTGGTACCACATATTATCATGAAAATGATTTATCGCCAGAGTACATGTCATGGCGATACCAATTAACCCAAATATGACTAGGATACATTGTATTATGACGGAGTTCCAGCCTCCGGTTTCCAGATCAGTTCGATGGTGTCATTTTTATCAATACTATTTATTTATCTCTATTTGTTTTATCATAGTCACTTAGTTATTCAAGATATCTTAAACCTGTGACATACTTATCGTTTAAGAGTTGTAGTGGCCAGCCACCTGTGGACTTCTTTATCAGTTCCACTTCACCAAATGATACTTTCTGAGTGCAAATGCTAACCAGGATGATAAAAATTCAGATCCGTTCATCCGTTCTGGCGTGATTTAGTAACAAACATACATCCATACATACACACATTCATCCATACAAACTTTCACATTTATATATATAGGTACATAATTATATATCAAATAATATAGTAAGATAATTAAAGTGTACTTATTTGTTTAGTATATTGTACACTTATGTTTATAGGGGTAATAAAAAAAAAAAAATATTTTCAATTTCTACATCTTATCTTTACAACCCTAACCCCCTGTTAGGGTTGTAAAGAGAAGAATGAATGATCTTTATAAAGCTGAAATTTGGAAGGTGGGTAGTTCAAACGTTAGATTAGAAAGAATTTTAGTAAATTCACATTTTAAGGGGGAAAATTGGGGAAAGCAGAACTTTGTATGCAACTTTTTATTGTGACATCCGATTTGGTTGGAACTTTGCAGGAATATTTTCGATAACAAATGATTTAGGTCTGCATATTTAATTTTCAAATAACTCCTAAAAAGGAGTGTAGCGGGGGTAGTATATTCTTATTTGATAAATGGGGAAATTAGTTATGTTTATGCGAAATTTTGATGCAAGTCGGTTATGTAATGTGATAAGGCTTCGTATTTCATAGTAAAGGTATAATATTATATATGTCACTATATTAATAGGTATGGGAAAAGGGGAAAGCGTAATTTATACGTCGAATCCCTATAATCTCCAATGACCTACCATTTCAATTCAAAACTCCAGTGTCCAATCAAAGTCAGTTTTGTTATTAATATTAATAAAGCTCAAGGGTTGCTGGGGTGCATTTGGAAAAGCCATACTTTATTTACCCATTGCCAGCTATATGTAGCATGTTCGCGTATGTCAAGGGCTTAGATTGTGTATATATTAGCACCAAATGGAAGGACATATAACATCGTTTATAGCAGTGTCCTAAAATGTTGTACCCACGAGTAACGGCTTTAATGGCGAGATTAAGGAGGGTCAGTTAACTGTAGGTAAAATGTAAGATAGATTAGTATTTTCAATTCGCGACAAAACAGAACCAATGACCCTGCAGTTTATTTATTTTTATTTGCAACAATTTGATGATAAAGAAAACTGCATCATTAGATTTTTTTAAAAGATTGACAAAATCTATATAAAAGCGAATGAAGCCGCGGGAAACAGCTAGTAAACTATAATGTCGGGTTTTTCACAATGTTTCCTTTTACCGTTTTCAGCTATTTCCAAGATAAACTAAAGGTCTATCCACACATAAAAGGGCCGTGCCCGGGATGTGACAGGGCCGGGCCCAGGCATTGAAGCTGTCACTGGCCCGTGCACGGACGTGTGTAAAAAATTTAATATAAAATGTACACACCGATATTTTTTGAGCCCCTGAAGGGGCACGGTCCGTCCACGTCCCGGGCACGACCCTGATATGTGTGGATAGGCCTTAAGAAAACACATGAATTGAAAAACTCACATTGGTACTTGCCCAGATTTAAACCCACGACCTCAAGCACGAGAGCCGAAGTCTTTGCCACTGGGCCACTACGACATGGCATTAATACAGTCAATGTACCCATGCTTCACATTTTAATTACCTGTTTCAGTTGTAATGCCGGTTATTCAGGGGACAGATGCGAGGTATCACACTGTCTGAACTATTGCCTGCATGGCAACTGTAGCCTTAGTGATGAGGGACATCCTACATGCAGGTACAAAATATTCTATTCTACATTTTGTGATTATTTTTTTGTTTAATAGAGACATTGTATCCATGTTTTGCATTTAATTATTTGTTTTAGCTGTAATCCCGGTTACACCGGATTAAGGTGTGAAGTCTCCGCGTGTCATGGTTACTGCTTAAACAATGGTGATTGTTCCCTGAACGAGAACAGTGAGCCAATCTGTCAATGTAAAGGAGATTATTCAGGAGACAGATGTGAGGAATCACACTGTCTGCACTATTGCCTGCAAGGCAACTGTAGCCTTAGTGACGAGGGGCATCCTACATGCAGGTACAACATAATCTATTCTATTTTTCTGATGTTTTTAGGGTTGTGTTTCTCAAACGGAAAAAAGGAACCCTTATAGGACCACTTCGTTGTCTGTCTGTCTATCAGCCCGTGTGACTTTTTTCTCTGGAACGCCTGGATATCTCATTAGGCAAATAGAAATTAATATCATTTACTCAAATCGCCAATCCCTTGGAGATGTGCAAAATAAAATCTCCAAATTAACGCACGTAAAAGTTACGGCTGTTTCCGTCGAATATTTGACTAATAAAAAAGCTAACGCGAGAGAATCAAAACCTATAGAGTACTTCCCTTTGACCTAGAAACAAGTCAAGAAAAAAAACCCCGCAAACTGTAAATTAGTAGCTACATCTAAAAAAATTAGCCATCGCAGGACGCCTGGCAAATGTGAAACATCGAAACTATTTTAAAAGGCATAATCAAAAACAAAAATTCGGCATTATTTAAAGTCTTTAATCTTTATTTGAAAGATACACATATTTAAATACACTCATTTAAAACTTAAAAAAATGTGTAGGAAGAAGGTCGCAGAGTCACGAGCGCGTGGCTATGCGTTGCCACTAGGGGTGTCCACTATAAAAAATATATCGATATTTCTATTTGATGTAAAACATCGGATCCCAGTTCCCAACATCGATGGTTATTGATATATCGCTTGAAAACACTTTTCAAAAGTTTAATATTACCTTTTGTCAGTCAAAAACAGTTCATAAATACGTTCCGTATGGTGCCGGACGTTAAGAATTTCATCTCCCCATGTCTTCCCGTGGTTGTCGTAAGAGGCGACTAAGGGGCAAACCAGAAAATGGGCAGCAGCGTTCTCTGTGCTTCTATAATAACCATACTGCGATCGCCAACCCTCCTGCCAAGCGTGGTGATTATGGCAAACCCCCCCCCCATGAACAGCACAAAAAAATGGCCCGTAGTGCCCGGCAGCCTACCTACCCTCGACTACGGTAGCGGTCGATGTTACGGCATGGCAAGGGGTGCTAAGAATCTCCGGACGAGATCCGGCTACTCCAACAATCACCGATGACTGGCAAGGTACAACACGCGCACACTTCGGACCGACGAGAAGATCGCCGAGCTCGAAGAGGAATTGAGCAGGTTGCGATGGAGTATTATAGGGCTATCTGAAGTCCGAAGAGAGGGGGAGGACTCGATAATCCTCAAATCCGGTAACCTGCTCTATTTCCGAGAGGGTGACCGACCATTCCCAGGGTAGCTCAGTGGTTTATCGTCCACAAGTCCCTTGTGAACATCGTGGTGAAGATCGAGAGTGTATCGACCAGGGTGGCGTACCTTATACTCAGAATATCCTCTTGATATTTGGTGAAGGTCATGCAGGTCTACGCCCCAACCTCGGCAAACCCCGACGACTAGGTAGAGACGATGTATGTTTGCCCAGTTTCGCGTTGAAACCATGATTCGCTCTGGAGATATCCTCTATCTCCAGAGCGATGCATGGTTTCAAAACTCACTTCACAGTAGTCATGGGGGACTTCAACGCGAAACTTGGTAAACGACACGAGGATGAGCTGCAAGTGGGACAATTTGGAGTGGGTTAACGGAACCACTGGGGTCACCTACTGGCCAGTTTTATGGAGAAGGTGGGCCTAAATAAGATGAACTCCTTCTTCAAAAAGCGTGAACACAGGAAGTGAACCTGGGAGAGCCCCGATGGTGCAACAAAAAATGAGATCGACTTCATCATGTCAACCAAGAAGCAAATGTTCAATGATGTCTCTGTGATCAATTCGGTAAAAACCAAAAGTGATCACCGCATGCTAAGAGGCACATTGAACATTAATATTAAGCTTGAAAGGTCTCGACTGATGAAGTCCACGCTCCGTCCAGCACAGATCCAGGTCCAAAACCCCGAGAGCTTTAGCTCGAACTACAGAATTGTTTCGAGTGCCTAGGGAGCTCCGTGGATGAATACAGCGACGGGTTCGTGGAAGCTGTCCATACGGTTGGGTCTAAGTTTTTCAATACCCGTCGTACAGATAGAAACAAAAAGCTCTCTGATCCTACCCTCAAGCTTATGAAGAAGAGGCGTGAGATGATCCTGCAGTCTATAGATAAGGCATGCAAATACCGGCAGCTCAATAGACACATCTCTAAATCCTTGAAAGAGACCTCCGCCGCTTTAATACCGAGCGTATTAACGACGAGCGAAATAAAGGCTCCAAGGTTTTTTCAAGGGATCTGGCTATTGGTCAGAGTCAGCTCATGAAACTGAAGACCGACAAAGGCAGGATCGTATCCGCCAAACCGGAGCTTCTGAGGGAGATCGAGAGATTCTATGGACAGTTGTACACTTCAATCAGCAAACCCGTTGCGAGTCTAGTAAACGACCCCAGTGCTAGATTGACCCGACACTATAACGAAGATATCGCAGGCGTCAGCCTGTACGAGATTAGCATGGCTCTGAAACAGCTTAAAATCAACAAGGCGCCGGGTAATGTACGAGGACATTACTTTTCCAACGGTAAAGTTAAAATTATGCGTCAATCCAGTTTATATTTTCGTAATACTTCAGAAATGTTACCTAATTATTTTGGTGAATGTAGCTTTTTGTACGGTACCCTCGGTTCGCGAGTCCGGCTAGCACTTGGCTGGTTTTTAGGGTTTTGTACACAAAGGGTAAAAACGGGACCCTATTACTAGGACTCCACTGTCCGTCTGTCCGTCTGTCTGTCACCAGGCTGTATCTCATGAACCGTGATAGCTAGACAGTTTACATTTTCACAGATGAATGTATTTCTGTGGCCGCTATAACAACAAAGATTTAAAAAAAAACAAGTGGGGCTCCCATACAACAAACAAGTTTTTTTTTCCGTTTTTTGCGATAATGGTACGGAACCCTTCGTGCGCGAGTCCGACTCGCATTTGACCGTTTTTTTTTTGTTTGATACAGTTGTTGTACTTATGTTTAACCTGTTTCAGTTGTAATGCTGGTTACACCGGTCCAAGGTGTGAAGTCCCCGCGTATCATGATAATTCTTTAAACAACGGTGACTGTTCCTTGAATGAGAACAGTGCGCCTGCCTGTCAGTGTAAAGAAGATTATTCAGGAGACAGAAGTGAGGTATCAAACTGTCTGAACTATTGCCTGCAAGGCAACTGTACTCTTAGTGATGATGGACAGCCTACATGCAGGTACAATCTATTCTATACTTCTCAGCGTCTTCTTGTTGAATGTAGTTAAATTGTCCATGTTTAACATTTTCTTCATTTCAGTTGTGATGTCGGTTACTCAGGAGTAAGATGCGAGGTCTCAGCGTGTCAAGGTTACTGTCTGAACGACGGTGAATGTTCTCTAAATGAAGAAGATGAGCCAGTTTGCGAATGTGTTAATAACCACTAGGGATTAAGATGTGAAGTTGATATAAGTTACACTAGCTGATTTAATGTCGACTTGGCTAAAACCGTGACATCTATTGTTCCTAGAACGAATGTAGGTATGCATTACGAGAATATGTAGTATATTCCACATACTGTATGTACTTGAATTTATTTATATAGTTTCCCTCAAGATTCCGATTTGCAAAAAGGTAAATGTAAATAATGACCAACAAACGTACCTACCTACATACACTCGAGCTACATTCATTACCTTCTTTCTGGGGAAGTCGCACAGATCATAGAATCAACAGTTGTTGTTCCTATGATCTGTGGGAAGAATTTTATTTGTAAAACATTGGTTACACAGCAGTGTGTGGGTTGTTACAACATTAAAAATACTCTCTATGTTTTGCCATGAGGCGTACAAATATGATTTGCAATATTTAATATAATTAATTACTGATACAATACAAATGATTACCAATAATAATAATAGAAAAAGAGTCAGGATACACACATACACATTTTCGAATCATCATCTTAATAAATCAACAATTAGAAGCGTCTCTACAGTTTCAATAATTAAATTCTACAGTACATGTCAATTAGTTAAATATCCAAATGTTAAATGTCAAATAAGGTCGGAAGTCGGGTAGAAAGTTCAAAACAAGATCACTGACGAGCATACCGAAGTAGTCCCAATTGAACTAGGAGAAATAACTGTCACAAAGACTCTTCTCGACATTTTCATGTTTTTATATATTCATTTAATAAATTTATATTTTTTCAAATGTTGTTGCTTCATTTTCATAAAGACCTTTGGCAGAAATGATGATTTTTCATACCCTAAACTTTTAGGGGTTTTTCCCTGCTTTAACAAATAGTTAGTGACTGTCAGTGTAAAATGCGAATGCTGCATGTGTATCTATTCGCTGATTAGGGCGTATAGATATGTGTATAGTTCAAGGTGAATGCGGCCCAATATTTTGGGGAATGATCCATGCAGCACAATGGTTGCCGGAAAATCATGATAAAGGCACTGTGGGATAACAGCGAGCGAAGTGAGCTTTAACATCCCGCCTCAGATTAGTTGCATTTTGTCAATTTATTCATATAAAAATAATATCTCCATCCATACAATAAAAGAATTTAATTTGTGGATTTATATACAGACCAACTAAAGAATTATGAGATATTATTATATATTATGTCAGAGCAAGCGAAGCGAGCTCAAAAACGTACTGCGCCATCTCGCATAGTTATATTTTCTTCGTGATCATACAGCAATAGAACTTTGTCGACTTATTCAGAAACACCGAAAATTGTAAAGCAATAGATGAAGCTTATTTTAGTGCACAAGGACGAGTATCATGAAATGTACGAATTTTAGAATCTACCTAACCCGTAACTTTTGTTAAACTAAAAAATAACTGTGTATTTTTCGGCAAATGAATTTAATCACTTTAATAAACAAATATAATTTACTCTTCTCGTCCAATTTACCGCAGTGTCTCAAGACAAAAGTCTATGACCAGTGTGTGTTGCCAGTGATCACATATGGGACCGAGACGTGGTCGCTCACAATGGGTCTTATCAGAAAGCTTAAAGTTACCCAATGTGAAATGGAGAGCTGTTCTCGGAATTTCCTTGCGTGATTACGTCAGAAATGATGATATCCGCAGGAGAACCAAAGTTACCGACATAGCCCGAAATATTGCCAAACTTAAGTGGCAGTGGGCAGGGCACATTGCTCGCAGAACGGATGGCCGATGGAGCCGAAAAGTTCGGGAATGGCGACCGCGAACTGGAAGACGATACGTTGGAAGGCCTCCCACTAGGTGGACCGATGACCTGGTTAAGGTTGCGGGAAGGCGCTGGATGCGAGACGCACGGGTTCGGTCATTGTGGCGACGCCTGGGGGAGGCCTATGTCCAGCGGTGGACGTCTTTCGGCTGAAATGATGACGATGATGATGATCTCAAAAACTGAAGCGTGCACGACGGGAATTCAGGCTCTAGCAAACTGAGGGTTTTAAAGTCAAGAGTGAACAGGTTATTTCTAAGCTAGCGTGCTTTATCGTCGACCACCACCTTCGTTACCATCAGGTGCGATGGTAGTCTAACGCAAGTCTATCCAACTGCCTACTCATCCTACCCGAGCAATCTAACCTATAATAATTATTAATAATCACACTAATATTATAAAGGTGACAGTTTGAACAGATCTGGATGCAATTTGGCCCAGCGATGAATTATAGTCTGGAATTACACATACGCTACTTTTTATCCCGGTCTAATGTTCTCTTGGGATAAGAAAACACTTTTCACGCGGGCGAAGCCGCTGGCAGAAGCTAGTCTTACTAATATTATAAATACGAAAGTTTGGACCCGCACTGGGCCCGCATGGTGGATAAAGGCCCATTCCATCTCACAGAGAAGAGGCCTATTTCCCAGCAGTGGGAATTTTAAAAGGCTGATTAAGATGATGATGAATGTTTGGATGAATGGATGGATTTATGATTTTTACTCAATTACACCAGAACGGCTGAACGGATCTGTATGAAATTTTGCACAGAGAAGATGAAAGTCTTGAATAGTACATTGGTTACTTTGCATCAATATAATGTTCCCCTGGCATACAAATAACTCATTTCATGCGAGCGAAGCCGCTGACAGAAGCTAGTATAGTAATATAGCTTATATCTTGGTGTACAATAATGTCTGTGCGAATCAAGTACACTTAAAGCCGTTCGACTTGCGCCACCGTAAGTCTAAGGAGGTATATCTTAGCTTGGTCTTGAAAGCACGACGGATACTTGAATGTCTGCTTTAGATGGGGAGATAGTACAAAAGTACGCTTTCATCGCCATCTAATGGGGGGAATAGAATAGAATAGAATAGAATATACTTTATTGTACACCAAAAAAAAGAAATAACACATATTATACAGCAACTTAATACTATGGGTACAAAGGCGGTCTTATCGCTGACAGCGATATCTACCAGACAACCTTTGGATGGACTAAAGAACTTAAGAAAAAAATAGGGGGTAGGGTAAGAATATTAATTCAACCCACGGCACAAGCAACTCAAGTAACACGGTTGGGTTTTAGTCAGTAAAAGTCTGACACGCCCTTCCACTTCAGCCAGAGCGGGTGTCATTGAATGATTTCTAACCAAAAAAAAAAAACTTATTATGTAAGAAACAGCAATCAGCAATCATCGCGCGATCAAACGATTTATGGCATAAAATTCGGAATTATCTACAGTGTAGGTATGGTAGGTCCTACACAATCGTTTGCTAATCGCTCGCTGTTTGTCAAAAACCCTAAACTTCTGTTTTGAAGAACAATTATTGCGCAAAAATCGTAATCATTTTGCTTTTGCTAAATATACGTAAAAAGCTTGCCAAAATCAAAACGCTGCTAACACCATCTAGAGGCGTGGGACTGGTCCGACTGCGGGGAAAAACCACTAGCAGTGACTACAGATACAACCCAGTTAGAAAAGTAAGAAAAGACGTTTATTTGGTATGACGTCTTCAGGAAGGCGCACGGGGTTGCATAATCTTTATACAACTCCAGCACCCTCATGAGCCATTTAGGTATGTGGCACTGAGTCATAGGCCTTCTTGTAATCTATCCAACATGTCACTAATTCCTTGCGGGAACGGTGAACCTGTTGGCTAATAGCAACATCTATGAGGAGCAGCTCCTTAGTACCGTGGGACCCGTTCCTACATCCATTCTGAGAACCAGACATGATGGAGTTATTGTCAATATGTTGATTAATTTTCGCTCTTAGAATGGATGTAAGAACTTTAGATTTGTAAAGTTTCCCTTAAGGTGTTAAGATTAATAAACAAACTATTTTTCTTTTTAAACCCAAAGAAACTATTTGGTTCAGACATTACCAGAAAAGTAGACGTAAATATTTACCAACAAATCTACTTACATACACTCGAGGAACATTCAATATCTTTTTCTGAAAAAGTTGGATAGAAAGTTTCAAACAAGAGAGAAGTAGTCCCAATTGAACTAGGAGAAGTAACTGTCACAGCGATTCTTCTCGACATCGTTTTGCATGCGATTACTTATATTTATTTCCCCCCCCGCCCCACGACCGTTGTGGTGAGCAGTCGTGTTTTTGTGTGCACCGTATGTTTTTATTTCAAAAAAAGTGTAAAACTAATTTCTGACCTTAAAGTATTTATGATCCTATGGACCAGTACATAAACAGTATAACAGTGTAAACATCTCATGTGTTAATGGACCAAAACAGTTTAAAAACTAAAGTGTTGTGTTGTGCCGAATCATTTGTGATTTTTCCAAGAGTGACGGGTAGCTGCAGAGACCGATAGTTAAGGTCCCACACCCTCGCACGTCCACGATTGACATTACAAAACTGTTACTTATTTCGACAGTATCATCATTAACACCAGACCTGTAGTCGAGTGGCTGTGGCAGTCGATCTCATAGGCAAACGTGCCAGCGATTCAAGTTCGAACCCGGTGGTCTGCAAAAAGTCACTTTTTGTTTTTTGCCTATATTTTCTTTGCTCTTTGCCGATTTGATTGATATGATTTTTGAAACTTTCTGACACTATTTTTGCGTCTGGTGTGAAGTCCCTTCTCGGTATTACGGCTGTGCGGGCTGTCGAGAGCTTTCATACGTGAGAGATCCTGCTCTGAGCTAGTTTAGTATAGTGCCTGTAACACACAATGCACCGAAAGCAGCGCTCACCTCGGGCGAACGAGCCGAAGCAAAAACCACCCATGTCAGACTCAGAAAACACCAGTAGTCCGAATGGTACTATTGCAAACTCCGCGACGCGTTCCAGTAAGTGACTTCGAGCATGTTTCTCTCCGGGGACTGGTCAACTGGACCAATCGGACCAACCGGATCAATTCCAAGATTTAAAAAATGAAATTCTCCAAATTCTAGAATCATGGAAGGAGGAGCATCAAGCCTACCTTACCAAATTTTGAGAAAAACAAACTTCTTCTCTGAACAAGTTGGTGTCCGAGATGGCTGAGATTAAACGTCAAAACTTGGAAATCCAGAAAGCTAATAGTGAATTTGAAAAAGCCCTTGGTTTTATTAGCCAGCAATATGACGGCATGATAAAACAAATCGAAACATTACAGAACGAGAAAAGAGTCATGAATGAAATTGTACAAACTCTGGAAACAAAGATTCTTGATCTACAGCGACTATCCCGGCCGTCTAGCATCGAAATCCGGAACATACCTGCCAAGGAAGACGAAGCTCCGACGGACCTTCAATCAATTATTGGAGAATTGGGCTCAACGATTGATGTCGCGCTCAATAATGCACACTTGCGTGACATTTACCGAATCCCGGGCAAATCTGGCACCGTCAGACCGATTGTAGCTGAGTTTTCAAGTGTCTCAACTAAAAACAAAGTGCTGGCCGCGGTCCGCAGCTATAACAAAAACCATCCAAATGAAGGCCGTCTGAGTACACACGCTATTGGTTTGACCGGCGAACGACGTCCAATTTACGTATCCTACCTAGCACCTACCCGTTAGCTCCAAAAAGCTCTTCTTCGCAGCTAAGGAATTTGCGAAAAGCAAAGGATATGTTTTTTGTTGGATTTCGAACGGAAATATATTCTTGAGGAAACTCGAGGGACCCAGGCAAATCCTCATTAAATCAGAGCAAACACTTGTTGAACTACAGGAACAATGACTAGCCTTCTTAATTGTGTACCTATTACTATTTCAATATATTTTATTATTTCACCCTCGGATTGTCAAAACCAAAAATTGTTCATACTTTAAAAAGTACAATCCATGTAAAATTGTTATTTATGTGTTTAGCACGTACGCTGATTTCAGCGTATAGGCATACAGTCTAGAGCGAATGCAACCCAAGATTTTGGGAGTGATCCATGCAGCACCATGGTCGACATCCATGGTTACATGGATGTCGAATAATAATAACTATTGTGGGATAACAGCGAGCGAAGTGAGATTTAACATCCCGCCTCAGATAAGTTGGTCTTTGTTTAGTCAATGTTTTCATATAAAAATAATATCTCCAAGCGTGACGACACCGTTGGTGCAGTAGTTGAGCGATCGGCTGCTACATTGCTTGTCGCGGGTTCGATTCCCGCACGGGACAATTTTTTTTTAGCCTGCATGTAGTTGTTCCGGAACTGGGTGTTTGTGTATATAAGTTTAAATGATTGTTTGTTAACGCACCTACGATACAGGAGACATACCTAGTATTGGGCAAAGTTTCTTAAAAATAAATAAAATATAGGTATTTTATTATGCATACATTATATTTATTCATATATTATTTAAATACAACCTTAGCTCTTAGTCTCTTAGTCCACATGGTTGTATTTACGGTGACGAGTCTATTATAGGTAGGAGTAGCATATATAGTATTCAAGGTGTGAATCAGTAGAGCAAAGCTACAATCTTTCATTAATAATGAAGTGTTTTTTTTATTATTGCTCGTCATTCATCATTATTAAATCGCCAACAGACTGAGTAACGTGAGATTGTTCAAAAGAAGGAACGCACTAACAGTTTCACCGCGTCTGTTAAACTTCTGTAGTACCTAAACATTGTAGCGTTACGTTTAGCTCCGGAGAGCTATACGTAAGCCACGTTAATAAAATTAAGAATAAAAGGTTAAAATTAAATTAAAGCTATGAAAATTTGGAGGACCTCAGCGGCGCGGCGGTATGCGCGCTGAGGGCGCGCGAGACCTCCAGCAGTACGCGCAGGGTGCGCACGCTATACACGAGGGCCCACATGCCACGGCAGCGCTCCACCAGCTATCACATCACAACGTGCCACGCCGCCCTGGTCTGCGGTTGCCTCCTTCTCAACTTTGAAGACTTCCTGACCGTTCTGTTGCCTGCAAGGACGTCCCGACCTCATACAACGGCACTTATGGCACAACGGCGTATGAAGCCAGACCTTATTTTTATACTCTATATCCCTTTTTAATTTTCATAGCTTTAAATTAATTTTAACCTTTTATTCTTAATTTTATTAACGTGGCTTACGTATAGCTCTCCGGAGCTAAACGTAACGCTACAGTATGGCGCCCAACGTGGGGCACGAAACTGTTGCCTTACGTATAGCTCTCCGGCGCTATACGTAACGCAACAACATGTACCTTCTGATACAGGGCTTCCCCGTTCTGGAAGACGTAGCGTGGGAAAGCATAACATAAGCTGGAACGGTCACTAAATGAGGTCCGTATGAGTCCTCTGGATGCTAAAGCACAGGCACTGTCGATGAACGCTGATTCGTTGGGAAAAGGACGAGCCAGCCTTCTGGTCATGCAAAGTGTCGATTGTCGGCGATGTTCTTGAAAAAGAAACGCGCATTCGGGCCCCGTGACCCAAGCGATTCGACCCCAAACGGCTCAAAACAACAATTACTAATAAGGTTACAGTATTTACGGAGGTAACATCAGCAGCCGCAGCGGCAGCGCCAGCACAGCCCGCCGTACTTCGAACATGAGATGGCGTAAAGGCGCCAAGACCGCTAGATACCGCAAGTACGCCGGGAGTTAGAAGAGCTCGACGAATAATATCGTAGATGCTGGCGTGCCATGCTATGCGACCTGCACTCTTGGAGTAGGACAGGCCATGGTGCCCGAGACTGCCGACAGCTTGGAACAACACAAGATGTGGCTAAGCGTCGATGTATTTTTTATAATTTATGTGAATCAAGTTAATAAGGGTTAAAAAACTGCTTCTACGGTTTACATTCCAAGTGCGTCCAATGTTTCAGACGTGAATAAGTAATGCAGTTTGTTCATGTTTCTTAGAAATATAATAATTAAACGTTATTCGATCCTTTTTGTATGTCTTTCACTGTTTTGATTTCAAAATTGGATGTTAGAAAGTTTTAATTAAATTATGTTTAAATTTAAAAGGTAGGTTATTTTTACTGGAAAGTTTGGAGTTCCTTCTTATTAATCTTATTAGATTATATATATCTTATAGATTATAACATACTCGGGTACAAGTCACAGAAGGCTTATTAGTCGCTAGGTTTCCATCGCGACTTTCCTATCCTATCTAGTTCCATATTTTTAACGGCGAAAAATATTGCATATAATGCCTGTTTAGTAGTTCGGGACCCGAACGAATCGTGCGTTCATATGTGATACGGAGTAGGAAACGCCCGTAACGTAAGCCGAAACTACGGACTTCATACTTAGGGTGTAGGCCCCCAGATTTGAAGCCTCGCGCGTAGCGTCAATTTCTGTAGGATATGTACGATGATCGAATTCGGGCGCCTTTTGTTTTTTACCTTGTTAACAATATGTGCAATGTGCATTAGCTGGTGTTAATAGAGTTCAATATGACGTGTGCACATTGTGACGTGAACTTTGCTTTAACTCTGACCCCCGGTTTCTGAATTAAGCATTTGATGTTGAGTATTTCTCAAACTACAACTACAGTACTGTAGCCTGAAGATCTGTCAAAATTTGGCACTAAAGTAGTGTTTGACACGTTCTTAATGTCAAATACTCAATTCTGAATTCATCCCTGAGTGAGCTTAGAACCTCTGCAAAAGATACAACGGGCTAGTTTCTGAATTTAGTATTTGTCGTTCAGAACTTGTAAAGTATGATGTCAAAGTTTGACAGGTTTTCAAGCCAAAAAAGCGATTGAAATATATTCTAAGAACATAAAGTTTTTAATTTAGATATCGGCAATTAGTACCTAAATTAATTAAATTAACATTCCCCAGAAATACGGTTACGGTGACTACTCTAAGGTAAGACTAAGTAACGACACGGGGCATATTACTGTGCACCAGTGCGTGCGCAAACTGAAGGGCATTCTCTTTTTTCTCATTCAATAGTCTGATAGGACGATCATTGGAAGACTAGCCAGAAATTAATGTAACAACATGTAGACTTTTATGCCCAAATAAAACCTTTCCATGGACGCCAGTCGGTCACAAGACTGTCGAAATTAGAAATGCTAATGAATAAGTTTATAATTATCATGTTATCCCGCACAAGTACTAACAGATTAACCTTTAACCAGCCACAATGTACAAACTTCGCAGAACTGCCTACGCTGAGTAAAAGTTTAAGAATAATGTAACAATATTCACCGATCTATCTACCACAGGTACGCCAGTTAAGCTGAGGCCTCATTAGTGCGTTGTGTCGTGACGTATGAACGCATTGTATGCCGCACCTGCGTTGCCCCGACGCACGACGTCGCAAGGCACGAGAGGTCCGCACAAGGTGTCAGTCGACGCACATGAGCTCCGACAGCGCATCGCATCAAGCCCCCCTTCGTCTCTAGTCCGTCTATTCGTTGAGACGTTGCGTGCGTCAACGCAACGCATAATAATAAATGTTAAACGACGCAACGTTGATGCTGCGACAACGCAACGCAACGCACCAGATATTGTTGTTATATTAATAGGAGACTACATTTCAATAATCTTAGAAATCAGTGGCGATCACAGACAATATTTTTTTGGAACGAAGTTCCTTAACGAGGCTCGCAGTAGGTTTAATTTGGGAGAAAATGTAACGTCACGGAAGATTTTTGAGTTATGGCCCTCCATTCACCACAACGCATCCTCCGCGAAAAAAAGATATAGCGCAGAAATACATGAACTACTCGTATATCGATTTTACTTCGAATTAGATTTTGCGCGAGGAACTTTATTATTTCTTCTTCTGATCAATATTGTGTATTACACATCAATAATTATCTCTAAAAATAGTATAAAAGAAAAAGTCATTGTCTGTCTCTATCTGTTTCTGGGCTTACTATTTCTGAACAACGCAAATGATAAAGTTTTCAATACTAGGAAGAGCGATAAACGAGGTTAGTTAGTGTCTACCTTTCAGGGCCAATTTTACCAATGAAACTAATCGCAATTAGTTCAACTAAAATCAGTTATTGCAAAACCAGCATTCTGATTGGTTAATATCTCGATACATTACCAATCAGAACGTTAAGTTTGCATAAACTAATCGCGATTAGATTCATTGGTGAAATCGGCCCTAAGTATTTTGACATGTAGTTAATTATATATAACCGCGAAATTTATAGTTTGATGCGTTAGTGACTATAGGGAGTTGGTATAATGTGACCTCTATATAACCTATTCTGCCACACAGTTAAATTAAACATATTACAATTATGACTTTCAATACATTTTTACAGATAAAGTGAAATATTATATAAGCGTAAACATTTTGATCATGTAGCACGAGTACAAAGCCGTAGTTCACCAAATTTTAGAAAGACCGACTTTAAATACCCATAAACTTTTGCCATAAACCACCATAAGTGTAACAAATAAAGACCAATTTAATGGTACTCCAGACAAAAGAGAAGACGTATAGGGTGACCGTTAGATCGGAACTATTTGAGACAAGAGTGGCATTCCGTGTATGGGTGTCCATAAGCAACTGAAATGGATGGACCACATATTTTTGTCAATTGTCGAGAAACGAAATGGCTGGCCTTTGTTACCGATAGATAACAAACATCTAGGGGTCTTTAAGTTAATAGTGAATAGGTTAATTCTAGGCAAGCATGCTTCACCGTCGACCACATCATTGCTTACCATCGGGTGAGATAGTGGTCAAACGGGATCCTATCGTTACTTATAAAAAATACATTAATAACGTTATCTTACTAATCTTACTATATTACACTAATATTAGAAAGGCGAAAGTTTGTGAGTGTGTGTGTGTTTGTGCGTTTATTACTTCTTCACGCTCAAACGGCTGGACGGACGGATCCGGATGTAATTTGGCACAGAGATAGATTATACTACATCTGGCATGCCACTTTTGTAGGTTATCTTATTCGAATTTAAAACTGTTAGTACAACTTATTTGTTTTAAAGTTTCATATCACGTCTACTTAATTTACATAAGTAAGTTTCTTCAAAATGTTCGTTCCAGGCTTTGCTAGACGTAACGAACAAATAAAAAACCGGCCAAGTGCGAGTCCGACTGCTTTTTTGCGATAATGGTACGGAAACGAAGGGTTCCGTACCATTATCGCAAAAAAGCACGTTTGTTGTATGGCAGCCCCACTTAAATATTTATTTTATTCTATTTTTAGTATTTGTTGTTATAGCGGCAACAGAAATACATCATCTGTGAAAATTTCAACTGTGTAGCTATCACGGTTCATGAGATACAGCCTGGTGACAGACAGACAGACAGACAGACGGACCACGGAGTCTCCGTAATAGGGTCCCGTTTTTACTCTTGGGTACGCAACCCTAAAAACCATAAAATTTACCTCTGCGTTTCAAAATAAAATAAATAAATAAAAGTCATTTATTACAGACTAATTATAATATGTCCATAGTTAGTGAATATAGACAACTATGTATGTCTCCGCTACAGTCTTATTTGTGGACATAAGGTAGGGTTGCCATCTCTAAAATCAGCCAACCAGGAAAAGAAGCGTAAAAACCCCGGTTTTTGAAGCTTGCAACCCGGACATTTGAACAGAGTATTTTTTCTAAGTTACCAAGTTACCTACTCAGTAGAATAAAATATAGTTTTAATGGTTATTAAACAACATTTTATTTATTTTCATAACCTTTTTCAAAGTGAAAAATAATTTCAATTTCGGAAGTACGTGTTTAAGGTTTCGTTTGTTCGTTTTTTGACAACGACTTTCAAAATTGAAGTTAATTTTCATTTTGTAGTGTTTTTAATTGGAAGTCGATTTTTTGTAAAAAAGTGATATTTTTCACTTTTGTCATGGCACCTAGTAAATGGCAATTTCTTTAGTAATCTTACTTCTTACTAATATTATAAATACGTAAGTTTGGATGTCAGAAATGTAGAGATCCGCAAGAAAACCAGGATTACCGACATAGCCCGAAGAATTGCCAAACTTAAGTGGCAGTGGGCAGGGCACATTGCTCGCAGAACGGATGGACGATGGGGCAGAAAAGTTCTGGAGTGGCGACCGCGAAACGAAAGACGATGCGTTATAAGGCCTCCCACCAGGTGGACCGATGACCTGGTGAAGGTTGCGGGGATTCGCTGGATGCGGGACGCACGGGACCGGTCAATGTGGCGACACTTGGGGGAGGCCTATGTCCAGCAGTGGACGTCTTTCGGCTGATATGATGATGATGATGGAGTTTGGATGTATGCTTGTTACTCAATCACGCCAGAACGGCTAAATGGATTTAGATGAAATTTGGCACGCAGATGGATTATAGTCTAGAATAGCACTTAAGCTACTCTTTATCCCGGTATAATATTCCCTAAGGATAAAAAAACACATTTCACGCGGGCGATGCAGAAACTAATGTTCGTTAAACAGACATGCAATCTCGGATGATTTGCCGTAACTTTTAAAGAGATCCGTTGAATGTCTCCGAACTTCTACATCAGATCTTCACCAAATTTAAATGTGACCAATTTGGAATCATACCCTTCCAAACAAAAAAATATTTATAAATCGGTCTACTATTGACGGAGAAACGAGTGTCATATTGCCTTTGGGATTTGAAGACTTTAAAACCCGGACTACAAATAAAACCCCGCCCGGACGCACCCCGGACGCCTTCTAAACTAGGAAATATCTGGGGAAACCCGGATGGATGGCAACCCTAACATTAGGGATAAACAGGGACATTTTAATATAAAGCCGTATATCATAAAAATTTGTTTATCCTTAGAAAAATATAAAAAAAACATTTTTGCAAAAAAAGCTACTGACTTCCATATGAAAACTTGTTTTATTTATAATTTTTCCCTTTTTAGTTTTACCTACCTTATAGGCAAGGTGTTTGGTAAGGTCCCTATAACGCCGGAATAGATTACCCGAATAACATGAAACTTGAACTTAACCGGTGAAATGAGAGATCTGCGTACGCCTTTAGAGCGTACTGGCGTGATGTTATGTTATGAAATGGTATAACAATAAACAGACATGCGATTGCAGCAATCCCGAGAGTTTTGTCGTTATTTATTGAAGATTTCTGTTGTATATCTCCGAAGTTCTTTATCAGACATTCACCGAATTAAAATGGGACCAATTTCGAAACAAACTTTTTCAAAGAATTTTTTTTTTCAATGTCGGTCCACAATTGACGGAGATATCGGTGAAAATACACAAAAAGAAAAAAAAAAACAAACAAAGTCGAACATAGAACCTCCTCCTTTTTAGTAACTTGGTTAAAAATAATGAGTAGGTATCAATATTTATGTTTACAAGGTAATTTCAGACTAAAACAAACAGACATGTAGCTCCACCCAGACAAATAATAATTAGCCCTTCTAGTTGTACCTACGTACCCTAATTAGGTCGTAAACAATATGTTAAGTGTTAAAACATGTTGTTAATTATAAAGCCCTCATTATCAGCGTGTTAATATGAATAAGCGAAAGTTACGCATACTTTGTTTATTTTAGATAACTACGACAAAAATTAAGAACTCGGCATAAACATTCTTGGCAAATATTTTTAATTTCCAAGATAAGAAAACCAAAATATTCCGACTCCAAAAAAGGAGAAGGTTCTCGATTCGGTTATTTTTTATATTATTATTATAATTTTTACCTGCAGGTGTGAGTGACTCATTTTTAGTCAAAGTTGGAGTAAAGCAGGGCTCGGACCTCAGCCCGCTGTTGTATAATCTGGCTATGGACCATATAACCACAAAATAGTAAGTATACAGAAGGGCCACTCCCGCCGTTTAGAAAATTGACAGCTAAACTTGACAGATTCACTAGGGTTGCTACTATTTTGATGCCGAATAAAAAAAAAGAGTAGGTTGCCCAAGTTACAAACATAAATACATAGATTCGTCTAAACCTACATCATATCATGCTTACATGCCTTAGAGGGTAGACAGGGCATCAAATATCCATTTAATATCACGAAACATTTAATATTACGCCACATACGATGAATATTGGAGAGTAAAAAGACGTAGTAATAGTGTAATAATGATCCCACTTAAAAAATTAAATTGTAAAAAGCTCCAAGCTCGACAAAAATATAAATGTGAGAAAACAGGTACCTAATAAAATAAAAAAAACAAAGATGATCTTAAACAAGAAGAAAATTATGCTGTGCAGTCGGAGGAAACATATTTGTAAGCCGTATGACTTGAACCTTATTATTATGACAAGGTCCCAATTTCATCAATGGGCTTAAAATAATTTATTTAAATCCTAGATAATGAATTTCTAATTTGTCATCTTGAAAGATTAATGACCTTTATAACTTAAAAATAATTGAAAGAAAGAATTAAAAACAAAAAAGTAAATTCGGTCTGTAACAAATAATAAAGGTAACCCATCCAATGCAACCGACCTCGTTACAGTACTTAATGTATGAATGACGTGCCAACGCCTGCACAAAGCAATCATGACAGCCGCGACTGAGCTCGGTCCAATATTGCCCAATATTCCCTGTAAAACCGAAATGTCAAAGTGAGAGTGGCCCCTCTGTCTGCGGCGCGCCGCCGCTTACGTACTTTGTGATATAACGCTGTATGTTCAAAATGAGGCCCCTTGGAGCATGGTTTATGCTGACGATGTCGTGCTTGTGGAGAAGAAAAAGATAGCCTCAGAACTCTAGAAGCCATTCGATTTGTGACTTGAATTTAAAAGGCTCGGACTTCATATCATCTGCATTAAAACCGAATATATGGAATGCAATTTTGGTGGTTCAGAAAAATGGGACCTGATTTAAATACCTTGGGTCTATGCTTGATTACTGACGCTCGGATAGATGAGAACCGACCCAGCAGGCTATAAGGCTAAGCAGATTGATTTGACTATGTATTCGAAAATATCTGTAACTCTTGCAACCAAAAATGTCTACGGCAGACAAAATTAGTCTATAAGATAGATAGTAATATTGTGATGTTTCTGACCGGTTAGATTCTAGCATAAGATCGGACTTACATTGAACTAAATAGTTATTCAGGAAATAAGTCATACTAGAGTTTAGCTTGAAATGAGAATAGGTGGGCAAAGGACCGGAAACTGATCTAGTCTGTTAGTGCCTACATAGCTAGATTGATTGAAAAGTTTAAAGCGAATTAGTTGTTATTACTTCGTATAAAGAAACATAATAAAGTTTGAGTGGCAGTTTTGATATATTTTTTTTATTGCAGTTTGCTTGTTATTAGATAGCGAAAAGAACTTCGTTCTAAGTTCTTAAAGTGATTCTATACCTTTTGTTTATCTAGTTTCTGAGGCTCTACATAGACAAGTGACATTTCAATCAACGAAAACGCAATCGTTGACAGAACGACATTTTGTCTAGTATTCCTTAGAGCATTTAACGATAGGGCCAAGCACAGAATTTAACGGGATATGATACTTAAAACCAGGGTTGTTGTTAGGATTGTAAGTACCGAGTATAATTTTGACAAATAACATTGAAACCAGACTCGCCACGATCTGCTACCAACGAGTTGCAAGTAACGTTGTTCACATCGCCCGGAGACAGCCAGAAAACCTGGCAAATCTGGTTGTAGTGGGCAAAGGTGATGGAAAAAGATTACACGGACGTTTACCTACTCGCAGTTCAGATCAGATCAGGACGATTATACACTTCACAGTGACCACTGCCCTGAGAAGAACCGAAGACAGGGTACCTTGGAAGCAGCTCATCAGTGACTCTTTCGCTCGTCTTGGAATGGCACGACCTTTAGCAATGAAGATAACGACTAAGAAAAAGAAAGAAGAAGAAAAGAGTACAGAATAGTCGTGTCATTACCAATGTGTTCTGAAGTTCATATTAAAAACGCTCCAAACCTGTTAAAAATGGCGATGTTTTGGGGTATCTATAAGTCCCAGCCCCGGTACAAAACATTTTTCATTCATCATTCTGGTTTACAGCCTCTATCACTTCCCAAAAAAATTCACACCAGGGCAACACAATTTCAACATAGTTTTACCCGACCTATATTGTAAAAAGATACCTGAATCGCTGCTTTTCATTTTATGCGCATATTTTACGCGGGTCACGTGTGACGCGGGTCGTGATTTTAGTTGTTACAGTCCAGTGACCATCAGAAGCAATAAACGAGTACCCGTTGGAACAGCTGTAGGCTGAATATACAGAAGTATTTAGCTTTAATCCGCCTCGTATATATGCAGCTTTTTTAGGCGTGTTTGTGAATCGTGGATCTAGTGGCCTTTAATTGGTTGCTATAGTGTTTGGTAAATGTGGTTGTGTTGTGTGCTTTGTGACGGTAATAACGGTTTTTGTACAGGGCAGTTTATATAAAACGTTTTTTGTATATTAAAAAAAAAATTGCCTAGCGTTAGCCTCGTAAAAAAAAGGAAAATGGCTCAACCGATTTGAAGGTTTTTTTTCTGTGTTGTGGGACAAGGCATAAGAGAAATTTGTTTTTTAACTTACACGTACGAAGCAGGGCCGGATTGCTAGTCTCTAATAAGGACAAGTAATTATTATCAAAATACAAGACGACAAACCTTGCTCAGTGGTTTTAGAAAGGAAAATAAGTTATTAGATTTGAGTTTTCAATGATTCGATTACCGCACAGTGAATTGTATCCTCGGGAAAGCTCAACAATAGGTAATTAAGTGTGTCTCATTAGTCAAGGCTGGGACACCCGGGATGCCGAATAGCATTGATACAATGCCCGTAAAGGTAAGAAAAATAGGTCTCCCTCTAGGGGGACCGTTGAACTGGTTAAGGCTACAGGAAACCGCTGGAAGCGAGACGCAAGGGTGACGACACTTGGGAGAAACCCATGACCAGTGGACATCTTTCAGCTAAAATGATAGTTATGAATGACAAGCCTTTTCTTTTTTGTTTTAATTTAAAATAAAACGTTGCACCACACTAAGAATTTCTGCCTGTATCGTGGGTGCGTTTACAAACATTTTAACTCACAAAGACACATCGACCGTCGATCACATCATCGCTTACCATCAGGTGTGATAGTGGTCAAGCGCGAGCCTATAGAATATTAGAAAAATAAGATCCGGAACAACTATCTGTAGGCCATATAAATATTTGTTCCGTGCGGACATCGAACCCGCGACACGCAGCGCAACAGTCGATCGCTCAACCACTACGCTAACCGTGTCATCTGTGTGAAAGACAATTTTATATATATAGCTCAGCAAATAACTTTGTACAAAGTTTGTAGTTTCTAGTGGGACTATACTAGACCTCTTTTCAATTTCCAACTAAAGACAACCCCAGAATTTTGATCAAAACTTGACAGACAGTATCACAAAATACAAGAATTTATACAGTTTAATTTTGATCCTTGTCACAAGTCAAGGGTCGAAATAGCTCAAAAACTTCTGGGAAACACCACTAAAATATATGTCTATTCGACAATATCACTTGTGGTACTAGATAACACTTAGCTAAGGATCAGAGGTCAGATGTTCAAAACTTTAATAACGTTAGCACAGAGGTATCGCCCTACAAAGTTATATTATCGAAGTATCACGGTACAAGAACTTTTTACGTCATTGTTTTGAAACACCTTCCCTTGTTTTATTACAAAAAGATTTTAGCAACCTTTAGCAAGCAAAAATTACTTTGAACCCTATTAGTTGGTTTGTTAAGGCCATATTTACTTTTTATAAAAGGTTCGAAATTTGTATTGTTTTCGTTAAGGTACGAAGATGAAATTTCTTTTTCTCACATGATTATATATACGCAATATTAAGTATTTGATTATGTTTCGGTGGATACTTCACTTTTTCCTTTAAAACCGTATAAAGCGCATTTTCTTTTTTAATAGTCTTCGTTCGGAGTGGCTCGTGTAAGCTCATGCCACGATCGCATGCGGGTACGGCAGAAGCGTAGGCTATGCTATTTTGTTCAAAAAGAGAATAATTTAATAAAGGTTTAGACCAACTTCCAGTTCACACCCTAGTTTATATGAACGGCAAATAAGCTTAAGTAGTACTATCGGCCAACTTAATTCCTAACTCGTCTTAAGCTCATATTGCTACAGAGATTCTAACACAATTAAGTAGGTCGAATTTTGCCTAAACATTTATATATATTTCCTTAGTAACAACCATGGCATCGTTTTTTACTTTTCAGTGGGGTAAATTTCGAGTTTAACGGGAGCGTAGACACGGGCAAAAAGCACTATACCATTTACCTTTTTACCTTTAAGGCTTAATACATCATGAAAGTGTTAAGAAAACCGACTAATAACCGCATGAGATATGTCCTCATATTAAAAAACATTCATCAATTCGCGTTATAGGTTTCCGTATTTCAAGTTTTCCACTTTATTTTTATTTTTCCAATCATGATGGTATGGATGGCAATTCATTTAACATTCTGGTTGGAAATATTGAATTTTCACTACAAAAGCATAGATTCTTAACAGTACCTACCTACCTACAGAAAAATGTAGTTGAAAGTTTTAGTTGCCGACTCTTTAGGTATAAAAATGTAGGTTAAAGTTACAGATACAACTGATTAGTAGCAGTAATGGAACGAAATTCCTTATCGAATTTTAGTTCTGATTTGTTTGCGGGCCTGAGGGGCCAGACCGAAAAAAGTGTAACAATGAATAAAACGACACCAAAAACCAACACCTTTTTGCAGTGATTTTTGAGGCACTTCCCGATCACCTAGGAAACTAAAACTTTTTCAATCGATTTAACTTGCCGTCAATTTAAAAAAAAAAACAAAAATAATTACCTAAGTGTAAATTTAACGTTTAAATACACTTTTGTATTAATATATATAATTATTTTTGCGTGATGAATTGTGCGAGCCACAGTGTGATACATGCAGGATAGTACAAGCAAAGATCCGCACAAAAGGGAGGCGCCGAGAAGAGAGCCGGAGACGCACGAAAAAAACCGATGGCGTACGAGCGCGCGCTGACTAGACACATACAGTAACTACGCTAGCAGCCGCTATTGTGCGTTTACACTGAGCATCAGCTGTGTTGTTGTTATTTCAGTTTCGTCATATTTTACGAAACTGAAAGACTGTAAATTTAATTAATCGAACTCTGTTTCAACCGGGTGTCCATAAGATACCTCTCTTATTTTTTTTTACCTAAAGGGACTGCCTATCTTCTTTTTCTTCGTGTTGATGATTCTTTGTTCCCAATTTAAATGTTCTTCGACCAATACTAAGCCACTTCGATAGCCTTATTGCTGGCCTTGCAAATGTCACACATGGTTGATGGTGCAGATGTTTTAGTACAATGAGCAGGACAGGATATGGGGCATCGGTTATACATACTGCATAACTGACTGCCGCAATCAAGTTTATCTATTATTTAACACGAACCTTTGTTAGAATGGTAGTCAGATTTGTGAGCTAATGATTACCCGTAGCGACTTTCAAAGATCTATAAAAGACAGTTGAGTTAAGACCGTACCACCGAACTAACTATTCGAGGCTCGGAAGGTATGTATCTAATGGATGGCAGCCCATCCATGAACATACCTCGAAAAGCTTCGTTTAACCTTGTCTAACGACCCATGTTGGCTAATATTATTTACCCACTAACCTTTCCGTATACATTCCCATTGCTAAAAATTCACAAAGCTATCTAAAGAGCTCAGAAAACTGGTGACCATCAAAGATGTACACTCTTGTACAGTAATGCAAGTCAAATCAGTCCATCCTAAATTGGATCTGTGCGACATCTTGGACAGGAAACATGTACAGTTGCGACCACCCATAGGATGCTTCATTAATCGCAACAGCTACCCGCATTTGATGGTGACAAGTTGGATGTAATCCCAGCAGCTGTTGTGTGTCAAACGTATAGTGTGTTCTTTTTTATTGTCTGATTTTGTAAACAAATATGGCGTACTGCGATACCGTTGCGGCAAGTTCAGTTAGACGTCATTTTTTATTTCAGAATGGCTGTTTTCGATTCCCAGGTCGAGTAAAATGTTATTCGGGTTTTCCCTGATAAGTTCCTCTGTGGCAGAATTTCTTCTGTAGCAGCCGTTCTGGACGTTTGCCCATTTGATAGCAAAAGGCACGCTTTTATTTCATGGGAATTAAAGTTACTTATAAAATGTGGGTGTAACACAGCCCACAGGTCACCTCTGGGGGGTGACCATAAGCTCTTAGAGTAAGGTTATTTTGAGATCGAGTAAATGACAGATGTATACACGTCATATACATCTGTCCCTTACACACACACAAAATAATCTTACTCTAAGAGCTTATGGTCACCCCCCTGATCAACCGTGCGGAGAAAACAGGTGTCAAGTTATGTCTCTTACAAAGGTTAGATATTTATGTCAATCTAAAAGTGTGAATGATCTGCAAGATTTAAAACATTTGTTTTCTAATTAAGTCGTGTATGGTTAAACACACTGTAGTTGTATCGACTATAACATGGCCGGACATTTGACGCACTCGAGTGATTCGGTTGTCGCATGTCGAGTCGATTTAGTGTATCGAGATGCGAGATATTGACTTGAAGTCACATGAAATAAGATACTAGTGTTACATTGTATATACATTATACCTATAATGTGCCTATAATAACCTAGTAACAGTAACATCCTGTCAAAGCACGTGTCGTTGTCAATCCCAAACATTATAGACCAGCAATTTTTGAAAACAAATTAAAAATAGTAGGATGAAACCCATTGAAAAATGAAGAGAAGATAACAAAAATGAAAGGAAAAATAATTTTCAACTCACTTGCTCCTAATGTTAGCCTTATTACATCGCTTTTATGGGCATAAACCGAGCTATAATACACACGTGCGTAATAATATTACACACTAGTGCGTAATAGAATTATCCCTACAAAGTTAAGTAAGTACGTTTCTGCAAGTTATAAGCGAGAAAACAGAGCATTTACAATTTAACCGGGTTCTTTTTTTAGTAACAACAAAGAGGTTTTATGCCGCTGAACATCCATATACATTTCTGGAATAAATAAATGTTTACCTACATCCTTAATTACATAGTACATAATAATTATTACATTTATTAATATAAAATTTTTCATATTTCACAATAATTTGTTATAAAATATTTAAAAAAAAATCACTTAAAATAATAATTTAGATTATGGCTCTATGTTCACTCACCTTGCATTTGGCGCATGAAAATATAAGTTTGCGTGCCATTTCCCATAATTTTCATATTTTGTTTTTATGGTATTTGTAGCTGTATGATAAATTATTTTAGAAATGTTAAGTTTTCATGCAGAAGATGAATGATTGATAGAGTTAACCCCGGAAAAAATACTAAATGAAGCACAAAATGCAAGCGATAACCTAATCCCCGCAAAATGTAGAGACAAGTGCTTAGCTGCCTACGATATTTTCCTACAATGGAAGAGCAGAATAATACCCAGTCATTTTCAGAAAATGTGTTTTGGGCGTATTTTTCTGAACTCGCCAACACATAAAAGCCCAGCTCCCTGTGGTGCATCTATTTCTGGTGGTGTTCAAACATGGTGTTGATATCTAAACGTACTGTAACCTGATGACATTTATGAAGAGACGGCTCGGACGGATATATTGGTCGGAAATCTAATGTTTTGTCACCAGCCGAAGTTGAAAAGGTTTTGAAAGAGTCAGTACGAAGCGAAGTCTAGCAACGAAGGTACGTTGAACAGTATTAATCTAAACGCATCTAAATAATTGCGTAACCTGAGCACAACTTCTTAGAACTAATTAATTGATTTCGTTGCAGGTTGCCTTAATATTCGGTGTTATTTGTGCGTGTAGATGACAAAAGCTTTATAATACTTAATACAACAAAGAATGTAGAAATCCGAAAGCAGACTCTATTAATAACAGGGTGAAAATCAGACAGGACAAAATAACGCAAGCTATTAATTTGGAGCCTGTAGCGTTACGTATAGCGCCGGAGAGCTATACGTAAGCCACGTTAATAAAAATTAAGTTAAAAAGATAAAAAAAAATTATAAAAAGGATATAGCAGTATAAACTTTAGGCCGGCTTCAGACGTCGTGGGCAGCTAACCGTAGGTCGGGCAGGAAGTCGTGGAATGCCCGAGGTAGGCAGGTGAGCAGGCACCACGACGGACTTGCAGGCAATCGGGCAGGTAGGCAGGTCAGCAGACACCACGGGTAGGTGGTCAAGCCAGGAAATCAGTCAGGTAGGCAGTAGAGTAGATAGCAGGACGGATAATCAGGCAAACGGGTAAATACGTAGGCTCCGAGGTGTGTGGAGGCCGGCTATGGCTCAATACGCCAAACAGCGAGGCCTTTGATGTCACGAGATGGCCGTTGAGGGTAAGTCTCAGGAAATAATGCTCTCGGGAACCACACAAAATATATATATATTAACTGGTGCACTTCAAACAATAATAGTTTTTACATAAGCGGATAATTCACCGTTTTTAAGAGTTCAAGAGTAGAAAAATACACTTCGTATTCTAGTACACAGTATATCCACCACTGTCCGCGTTCAGACCAGTTCCAAGACTGAAAAAAGCTGAAGCCCGTTTTTCATTCGATCTGCCATCTCTTCTCAATTTCAAATTCAAATCCCCATCAGAACAGAGCGAATAAAAACGGCTTTACAAAGGCGGGTCAGTCTGCTCTGACCTTACAATAATGTACAACTAGCTTAAGGAAAGGTCTAGGTATTATAGTCCATGGTACCTATGGTATGTCTATGGCTTTAAGAAAATAAAATAGACAGACATATGCCATGTCAGATAAAACGTCACAGTAGAAAAATATTACAAGAAGAATTATAAATTACGAATATAATTTAAGTTTAGATATTTAAAACAGTCAGAGATAACTAAATATGCTTTCCAGATGTAATAATACAAAGAATATATATAAAAATGAGTTACACAAATTGATGCGATATCAAAAGATGTGAAGATGGATTGTATAGTGTTATGAAACGTAAGTAGATCTTGAATAAATACCACATTTCCCCGATGACCCCAGAAAAATTTTCAACCAGAAGAAAATTTTGAGGTTTAAATATAATCCTTGCTCTATCACACAACATCTTTCATACTTTCGTCAAACACTCTCATTCAATCACACGTTAGGGGATATAGTTCACATTCAATGACGTATACTCCACAAGGAAATATTTATTAAGATATAACGAAGGCTTATTTATTTTTAATAGGTGTCGTTACCCGCACCTGTTTGAAAACCCTTTAAGAAACTATTTATTTAAACAAGAGGAACTCAAAGAGGAGGAGGACTCAAGTCTATAAGAGGGAAGTCTAAGTCTATAAGAGGGAACTCAAGTCTATAAGAGGGAACTCAAGTCTATAAGAGGGAGATCTCAAGTCTATAAGAGGGAACTCTCAAGTCTATAAGAGGGAACTAGGTTGAGAGGGAACTAGGTTTGAGAGGGGAAGTATACAAGAGGGAAGGATACAAGAGGGAAGGATACAAGAGGGAAGGATACAAGAGGGAAGGATACAAGAGGGAAGGATACAAGAGGGAAAAAAAATAAAATAAAGAAGACTCCACGCATTTGGCTTATTTTTAAAGAGTTACGGGACCGCTCTTTGCATATAAGGCTTTCCGAGTTATGCAAACCGCTCTAAAATAAGACCTCATTCTTTAAGAATAAGATTCAAGGGAATTAAGAAGTTTAAGAAGACTCCACGCATTTGGCTTATTTTTAAAGAGTTACGGGACCGCTCTTTAATAACACCTCATTCTTAATGAATAAAGTTAAGAATAAGATAAGTGATGTCAAGGAAATTTAAGAAAAACACATAAGTGTGTGTTAGTAATGACATCAAAAGTGTAAAAAGAATATCTAGGATAACCTAGAATATAATTACATAATGATATCTTCATTATTAGAACACTATACACAATTAATAATAATGGAAAACAAAATAAGCCGAATGTGTAATTATTTACAAGAATTACACCAAATATAAAAATAAATGCCAAGTAAAATATTAAATTTTAAAATCTTTTACATGCCATTTTCCTCTCGAACCATCAGGATCCTCCAGAATAAAAACAAGAGGTGAAAGCTTCTCGATTACAGTGCATTTAACATATCTTGGAGCTAATTTTGCACTATAATATGCGCCAGCATTACTCTGAACGTAATTTTTACGCCAGACTGTATCACCGATGTTAAATTCTTTAAAGCTGTGTTTATCATTATAACGAACAGCGTTCTTAATATGAGCAGTGTGTAATGCAATCTGTACCTTATCGAAGATAGTAGATAATAATCCTACATTAGTGGCGTAGATATCGCGAGGTAGAAAAATTACGTTGTCAAGATTAGTGCAATTGGTGTAAACTGAACCACAAGGTATAGTTTCCCGACCAAATACAAGAAAAGATGGGGAGAATCCTGTTGAAGAGTTTACCGTGCTATTTAGGCCGAATTGGATTTTTTGTAAAAAATTATCCCATGACCGATGGTCATCACCAACTAACTGTGCTAAAGCAGTGATAATTGTTCTATTATATCGTTCTGTAGGGTTCACTTGAGGGCAATATCTTGGAGAATAAAAGATAAAAGGAACTTTATATTTGTTCAGAAAACTTTGAAACTCGTTTGATTGAAATTGTGAACCATTATCCATTATGATAGTTTGCGGAATTCCATGTATAAGAAATACGGAATTTTCTAGATGTAAAATAATATTAGAAGTTGTAGCACGTTTGATAGGAAAAATATGACAATATTTAGAGAAAGAACAAGTTACCACGAGGATATATTGATTACGTTGTCTTGTCATTGGAAAAGGACCCATCAAATCCAAAGAAATATTTTGAAAAGGTCTTGAGCAAATTTTTGGTTTACCCATAGGACCATAAGGAGAATGATTCGAGTGCTTATAAGAAAGACAAGTTTCACAAGTAGAACAGAATTTTGCCACATGTTTAAACATTCCAGACCAATAGTATCTTAAAGAAAGTTTCTTGTAAGTTTTGAAAATGCCAATATGGGGATTATTATCTGTAACACCATGACAAGATTTAATAAGGTTTAGTCTTTCGGAAGGAGGTGGAACCTCTTTCCATGCAAAATCTTCGTTAAGGTAATCAGATGAGTTAGTAAAGCGATATAATTTAGCATTAAGAATCTTATAGTTCGGATAGTCATCAGGGTTTCTTTGACAATTTGTAAAAAGTTTATTAAAGTGTTCCAATTCGGACACAATATCTCCGGATATAGGTTCTACAGCGCCAATAATAGCTGTATCAGGAGTTTTGTGGCGTGAAAGAAGATCTGGAACGACATTATCTTTACCTTTTTTGTGTTTCAGATCAAAATTAAAACAAGATAGACGGAGGGTCCATCGAGCTAATCTTCCAGAAGGATTAGACAAATTTTGGAACCACTTTAATGCCGCATGATCGGTATAAACTGTAAACTGTTTACCATTGCCAAGATAACAACGCCAATGTTCAAGTGCTGTAATAACAGCTAGTGTTTCCCTTTCAGTAGTTGAATAGTTTTGCTCATGCTTATTAAGAGATTTGCTCATGTATGCGATCACTACTTCTTTATTACCTTGCTCCTGAGTCAACATAGCACCAATTCCAAAATTAGATGCGTCACAATGTACAGAAAATGGAAAGTCAAAGTCAGGGCAAGCTAAAATTGGGGTTGAAATTAAGCATTCTTTTAGTTTAGAAAAGGCTAAATTTGCTTCATCGTTCCAGACGAAGTTCTTGGGAGAGTTTTTCCCAGAAGAAGTTAGTTTACAAAGGGGTGAAGCGATAGAACTGAAGTTAGGTATGAAGCGACGAAACCAACTGCATGTGCCTAAGAATTTCCTCACTTCTTTTTTAGAGGTAGGAGCGGGGTAAGCTAAAATAGCTTCAATTTTATTAGGGTCAGCACGCAGACCTTGATCGTCAACTATGTAACCGAGATATTTTAATTCTTTACGAAAAAATTGACTTTTCTTGAAGTTAATTGTGAGACCTGCGTAAGAAAGTTTTTGAAGAACTTTAAGTAGAAGTGAGATATGTTCTTCAAATGTTTCACTTATTATTATTATGTCATCTAAGTAGCAAAAGACTTTATTATCAAAATCTGGTGTAAATAAGCTATCCATGAGTCTTTGTTGTGTCGCGGGAGCATTGGTTAAGCCAAATGGCATAACTTTAAAGCGAAACATGCCTTTTCCAGGGACATAAAAAGCAGTTTTATCTTTATCGTCCTTATTTAATGGAATCTCCCAGAAAGCTTTAGCAATGTCTATGCTAGACAGATATTTAGCGTTTTTAAGATTATCTAGGATTTCAGAAACAAAAGGAAGACTATAAGCATCTTTCCGAGTGATTGCATTCAATTTTCTACTATCAACACAGAAACGCCACTCTCCGTTCTTTTTCGGAGTGATTAGCACTGGAGATAACCAAGGGCTCTCACATTTTTCAATTACATCTAGATTAATCATTTGATCAACCTCATTAATTAATGCCTTTTGTTTTTCAGGCGAAAGTCTGTAACAACGTTGTTTAATTGGCAGTGCGTTACCGGTGTCAATACGATGAGAAACTAAACTGGTACGACCCAAAATGCCTCGTTCCTCTAAAGAAATTGTTTTAAAACGATCAATCAAGTCTGTTGCAATGTTCTTCTCATTAAACGAAAGGTGTTCAAATGTGAGTACTTTATTGTCAACTGAACTCACCGTAATTGTTTTATTAATTGGTTTTAGTTCAGATAAAAGCGATTTAGGAGTTAAATTAAACTCTTTCCAGAAATCCCAACCAAAAATCAATGAGGGATAAATATCAGGGAAAACATAAGCTTTAATAATACGTATTTGATTATTAAATTCAATTGGTAAATGAAAATAACCAGAGGACATAGTTTTCTGTTTGTTAGCAACCATAACTTGAGTAGACGACTTGAATAACTTAAATCCTAATTTTTGGATATCTTTATGAGAATTATTTCCTAGGATAGTTATACAACTCCCGCTGTCTAATAGACCACAAAATGGCAAGTTATTAATAGACACTTCAATAAAAGGTCTATTATAATCTTTTTCTGTGTCATAATATACAGAGGTTGTTTTATAGCAATACATAAATGTTTTAATAAAATTTAGCCATAGTTTCCAATCATCAGGATCAAAATTATTATTTTGAGATTTAGAAACGTTATTCAAGTCGACATCTAGTTTTTTTTGTTGTATTTTTGGGTTACAATTAGGACAATTAGTTATTTTAACACCTTTACGACCGCATTTAAAACATATCAGATATTTAGGTTTAGTGCAAGTTTGTAAGGAATGACCCGAGATACGACAGCGATAGCAAAAGTCTACTTTAGAGTCGTCATTAGTTTTAGTAGCAGAAAGAGGTTGTTTATTATCTCCTATTCCATTTGTGTGTTTTATATTTGGAAAGCATTTAGAAGTTGAAGGCCGATAAGCAAATTCAGTAGCATAAGATGCTGTTTCATATTTTGGTTCAGAAAAATTACAATCTTTTTCAGAAAATTTCTCATAAGTTTGACAAGCTGAAATTAAAGAGTCTATTGTATTGACATCTTTAAGCGCTATAAAAACTGAATAACACGGTCTCACATTATTAAGTAAAATTTCAAGTTGTTCGTTTTCATCTAGTTTCTTAGTAAGGCGAGAAAACATTCCAAACATAATGCTTACATACACAATAATGGACTCTGATGCACCCTGAGTTCTGTTTCTAATAGCTTCGAGCATTTTATAATCATAATTATGTAAACCAAAGTCTTTGATTAATAAAAGGTGGCTTTGACTCCAAGACAAGGTAGGATTTCGATTATATTGAAATCGAAACCAATGAAGTGCATCATCAGTGAAAATTTCAAATGAGTGTTTGCAAAGCATTTCTTCTGATAAGTTCCTAGATAAACAAAATTCTTCTAATCTTTGGAGGAATGACCTAGGGCATGATTTGCCATTAAAAGAAAATTGTTTAAGTTCTCTAACAAAATTATGTGGAGGGTGATAGGTTTGCCACATTGTGGAAGCCTGTGGGTCTGAGATAGTTGGAGTGTAAATTGTAGAACTTTGAAGAACTGTTTGAGGTATTGACGGATACAAACAAGGAGCTGGTTGAACTTTTTGAGGTTGATCGTAAGTTTCGACTACGTCTTCAGAAGAAATCCTTTCTGTATCGTTACAAGCAATAGCCTCGAATCTTTTTTCGAGAGTGTAAAAGCGAGATCTTAAATTAGAGCAGGCTTCAATAAAAGGTACAACTGCTTGAAATCGTCCAAGACGATGATAAAGGTGGTTAATGAAGGTTTCTAGTTTTTTAAAGTAAATTTTACCTTTAGAAATTTCTAATTGAGAAATTTTGTCTTCCAGATATTTAAAAGTTATTTCCGCCTGGGAGAGATCAAGTTTGAGTGGAATGGGAGAAAATTTTATGTCTTCTGGAAGAACATGAACAAGTTTCGACATTTGTTCTTTAAGAGTTTGGAGATTATCAGCTGGACTCTCAGTTCTGATAATCACCTCATATTCGAGTTCAAGTTTGTTAAGATAAGAGTACTTAATTGATCTTGCCATGATTAAATAACAAGAAAGGTAGATTAGTTAATTAATTTAAAATAAATATATATTCAAAAATTAGTTAATTAGTTAATCAAGAATTTAAGAGTTAATTGTCAAGTATTAAAAGAAGTGCTAGCAAAAGTGTAAAGAGAGACAATGATGATGAAATGGGGCCTGTAAGAGAAACCAAAAGTTAGCCTTTGTATATACTTGTGTAAGTATGTTTTTTAGAATTTAGAGAAGGATGATGAAAGGTCGAGCCCACGTTAAAAAAAAGTGTAGTAAGTAAGTAGAGTGTGGGTGATGGGGTGAGTTCATAAAATTGGGCGCAAAAACAACGTTGCGCCTAATTATTTAAAAGTTGGGCGCCAAACTGTAGCGTTACGTATAGCGCCGGAGAGCTATACGTAAGCCACGTTAATAAAAATTAAGTTAAAAAGATAAAAAAAATAAATAAAAAGGATATAGCAGTATAAACTTTAGGCCGGCTTCAGACGTCGTGGGCAGCTAACCGTAGGTCGGGCAGGAAGTCGTGGAATGCCCGAGGTAGGCAGGTGAGCAGGCACCACGACGGACTTGCAGGCAATCGGACAGGTAGGCAGGTCAGCAGACACCACGGGTAGGTGGTCAAGCCAGGAAATCAGTCAGGTAGGCAGTAGAGTAGATAGCAGGACGGATAATCAGGCATACGGGTAAATACGTAGGCTCCGAGGTGTGTGGAGGCCGGCTATGGCTCAATACGCCAAACAGCGAGGCCTTTGATGTCACGAGATGGCCGTTGAGGGTAAGTCTCAGGAAATAATGCTCTCGGGAACCACACAAAATATATATATATTAACTGGTGCACTTCAAACAATAATAGTTTTTACATAAGCGGATAATTCACCGTTTTTAAGAGTTCAAGAGTAGAAAAATACACTTCGTATTCTAGTACACAGTATATCCACCACTGTCCGCGTTCAGACCAGTTCCAAGACTGAAAAAAGCTGAAGCCCGTTTTTCATTCGATCTGCCATCTCTTCTCAATTTCAAATTCAAATCCCCATCAGAACAGAGCGAATAAAAACGGCTTTACAAAGGCGGGTCAGTCTGCTCTGACCTTACAATAATGTACAACTAGCTTAAGGAAAGGTCTAGGTATTATAGTCCATGGTACCTATGGTATGTCTATGGCTTTAAGAAAATAAAATAGACAGACATATGCCATGTCAGATAAAACGTCACAGTAGAAAAATATTACAAGAAGAATTATAAATTACGAATATAATTTAAGTTTAGATATTTAAAACAGTCAGAGATAACTAAATATGCTTTCCAGATGTAATAATACAAAGAATATATATAAAAATGAGTTACACAAATTGATGCGATATCAAAAGATGTGAAGATGGATTGTATAGTGTTATGAAACGTAAGTAGATCTTGAATAAATACCACAAGCCAAAGGCAAAAAAAAAATTGCCCCGAACCACAACTATGTATATCTCATAGCATGAGTTATTTGGTTCAGTAGGAATCTATTATTTGCCTTTGTCGCCGACATTTACATAAGAAGAAAACAAAAGTAAATACCAAAGAAGTGGCAAGCACCAATGTAACACAAACTGTGACATTGCCATACAAATCAATATAATATAACTTTGAAAGTTGTACTTTCACCAATTGTTTTAATAATTAAACGATAAAAGCAATATATGTTTGTTTTTTCCTCGCATGTGTGTTGAAAAACGTCGTATGAAACTCGTGAGGTCTGCTCATTACACGCTGGGCTAAATTACGCCCTCGCCTACGGCTCGGGCAACCCACAGCCTCGTGTGTAGTGAGCAACTTAGCTCACTTGTATCATAATATACTATTACGGGCGATCTGAGGTTGGGTAATGGAAGGGGGTGAGTTTTTAAGGGTAAAAACGGTTTATTTCGATTTCCGACAAAACTACAAGTCCTATGGAAAAAAGTTAAACGTCAAAGTTGTAGGTAATAAAAAGATCTACTACTTTTGTTTTTACACTTTTTGCACATAACCTTAATTTTTTTGTGAAAAATTCAAAAAACTATGATTATGGATTTTTTGTTTGTATCTGTGATAAAAAAATCTCGAAATTTGGTGAAACTTACCTGTTTATGTTCCAAACACACTGAATTTTTTTTTATAGTGAATATTTATTTTACACCATAATTTGACTTAATATCGAAAAAAGCACCTTAATTTTCAATCGAAAATTCTCACGTCGAAATATCTGCTTTGTTTAATAAATCGGTGGCCTTTTGTTTCGTTTAAATCTCTACTTTCTGATGGTGTAAAAAAATACATATTTATCTCTTTTTAGTTTTGGTAGGTATACGGTATCTGAAGGTGGAATCTGGGATCGTGGTCCCGGTCCCGAAAGCCCACGACCACAAATAACATGTAAATCATCATCAGATCATGGGGGTGACCATAAGCTCTTAGAGTAAGGTTATTTTGAGTGTGTGTAAGAGACAGATGTATATGACGTGTATAAATCTGTCACTTACTCTATCTCAAAATAACCTTACTCTAAGAGCTTATAGCCACCCCCCTGTTCGATGTTACCATTTTCATCAGTACCATTTATTTACAATTTGCTTCATCATAGTCGGTTAGCTATTCGTTATATCTTATACCCGTGACATACTCAGCTTTAAGGATTTCCAGTGGCCATCTGTGGTCGTCTTGAACAGTTCCATTTCACCAAATGACATTTTTTTTTTCACTTCATTTTTCACATTCTATTTTACAAATTTTTACATTAGTGATAAAATCATCTCTGTATATTTTTTATTTGTGATAGGTTCGCGTTTGACAACTATCTCGCCTGATGATAAGCGTTGATGTGGTCGACGGTGAAACACGCTTCCCTAGAAGTAACATGATCGACTAACAGGTTCACGGTCCCATGAGCCACATATGGTCTGTTGTATTGTTTTACTAATTAGACAGTGAACCTCCTAAAGACCCCTAGGTTGTAACTATCAGGAAACAGCGAAAACTCCGGCAGGGAATTCCACATCCTAGCTGTACGCACAATGAAAATATTCGCAAAACGCTTAGTGCGTGACCAGTGCATCGTCACCAAAAAGCCTCTTGGCCCGTTTTTCAATCGACTCAAGTGCATCAAGCTGGTATCTATCTATATATATACGGGGTGGTATTTTGTAATGCAACAAAGTATTTTAATACTGTAGATAGATAATTTTATTCAAAGGAAACATTCCTATATTTTTGAAAATAAAGAAATCTGCATTCAACGATTTTCAAAAATTCGCTTGTCGCGCCGAGGGATAGAACCGACTAAAATCTTTAGAAAATACCCTGTACTTTTACAGAGTTTCATAACTAACACTTCTTATTATTACGCAGATAATTCGGCGAACTAAAGTGGTCAGAGCAGTGGTGGCCCAGTGGTAATGGCCGTGACTTACAAGATGTAGGTCGTGGGTTCGAACCTAGGAAGGCGCTTTACTTTGTGTTTGCCATGTTTTATCTAAATCGGTTGAGTAGATCCAGAGATTACCCCCTACAACCTCACAAACTTTACCTCTTTATAATATTAAATTAGTATAGACTATTCACATACATTTGGGTCAAATATTGTGACGTTTACTTGATAAGTGACATTTTATCAGCGGCAGTGACTGGCAAAACGTCAACGCAAGTCCATGTGACATGCTATACCGAAATGTCTCTGTCACACTTTGACTTTGTGACAATCATTGCTGTTAGACTAATGAACTTTGTCAATAAAATCCTGGTCAATTTGTATGTTTCTGTAGCACTGATCACCTTTCTGCTTTTTGAGGAAGCAACTGAAAATATAAAGTTATTAGTAATAATAACTTGTTATTTAAATCTGTTTGGCTGTGTATGTTATACGTTAATTAGTAATTTAGAAAAAATATTTAATGTGCTATATTTAGGTTGGTTAATAATAAAAGCTATTTTAATAAATTCTCATAATAATGATACTTTTTTTTATTGTACCCTTGTTCCATACATAAACTTTTTCCCATGAATGTAGTGTTGGCAGAAACTACAGAACGCCTCCTGCTAAGATCCTCTCCTTGCATACTCCTTTCTCTTTTACACCTTGTCCTTTAGCGAGGTTAAATTGACAGTTGTCATACAATATTGTCAATTTAACCTCGTGTTAGCAACTAACTCTCAGTTAAGTTATTCGTGCGAGTGGGTGATTTCAGATATATTGCCCTTAATTACCCCTTCCCTTCTTACTTAGGAAAGAGACCATCACAAGACTGATTTGCATACTACTACGGTGATCGGAGAGGTCTACAACCTAATATAACTCCTATTGCTATAGATATGAATTAAGAACAATTTTAAATTGCGTTGGGTGGTGCGCACCGCACCAAACACACTTTTATTATGCGTACAGCTAAGGAGTGGAATTCCCTGCCGGAGTTTGTGTTTCCCGATAGCTACAATCTAGGGGTATTTAAGTCAAGAGTGAATGGTTTTTTTCTAGACAAGCGTGCTTCACCGTCGACCACATCATCGATTACCATCAGGTGAGATAGTCGTCAAGCGCGAGCATGTGGATTATAAAAAAAAAGAAACAATAATATGGCGTAAGATAGCGTTTACGGAGAAGCGATTTTACACTCGTTTGCTGGACGCTGACGTTTATCGCGGCGCTGCACGTAGCGTTGCGGCCAGCTATTCCTGCAATACTCCATCAACGGTAAAGCGTAGCGAAACCCGCGGGGGCCCGTGGCGTCACACGCGACTTTTACTAGTACCTTCTGCCAGTCTTGTTTGGAAATCGCTCAACGCAGACGTAAACCACTGTCTACGAGTACGACATCGTCGAAATTTTGTTAGACGATAATTCTTTGCCCACCGCGTGCATGCTACACGCTAGAGGATCCGCCACCGGTGCAGTGGCGGGCACCGCTACTCTTCACGCCACGCCAACGCAACACGTTACGCCACGTGTCTTCTTAAACAAGATCGTACATTGCCATGTGTTTGTGCGTGTGATGATGCGGGCCGCTGCACGCGCCGCCTATCAGTTAACAGAAAAAACGTCCGAAGCACCGCGCGACGCCACGCTGCACGCGACGCGCTACGCCCCGCGTCTCCAGAAACGAGGCCTTATGAAAGCGCGAGAGCACGATGTGAAACCGTAACAGCTTTGTGACGGAACTGAAACGGAATAAAGATAAATTACATAAGTAGGTTTAGGTTTATTATGAAGGCCATGGGGTTAGCCAGATAACGATCAAATAACTCTGTCGTTTTTCGGGTTATATAGAAACAATAAGTATGTATAGTCACAGATGTTCCGGGGTGGTCTTTTGAGAGGTCACAGGCTGATGGTGATCACCGTGGTGGTTTTAGTGAGGTAAAAACCCCACACTTCCTGGTCTTTTCCCCGAAAGTCAAGGCGCCTTTTATAGGTCGGCCCCCGTAAGAAAATATAAGGTACCTAAAATCACAGATGATTGCTAGTGTACCGCGCGGGCTTGAATGCAGGCCATGTCTGCCGGACCTCGTTTCTATGTGTCTGTATGTCTATGTCGGTCACACATCCAAAAGACGTAGGACAGACCTGTAGGAACGAGGTTTAGCAGACATTATGTAATCCGCAGGAATCTCTGTGGGCACTCTTACTTTAAAAATCAGATACCGATGACATTTTTATAAAATAGCTGAATATCTCGTGATGTCTCAGTAGCTAAGATCTCGCTCGCCTCTTGTGCTTGAGATCGTGGGTTCAAAATTTTCAAATCTGGGCAAGTACCAATGTGGCTTTTTCAATTCATATGACTTTCTAAGTTTATCTTGGACATCGCTGACAACTTTGAAGTAACACATCGTGAGGGAACCTGGACTTATAGTTAAAATAAGTTTGTAATCGCCAACCCACCTTGAGCAAGTGTGGTGATTAATGCTCGTGCCTTCTCTGTTTGAGAAGAGGCCTTTGCCCTGCAGTGTGACAGTTACAGACTGGCATTATTTATTGTTGTTAGAATTTAAACATGTGTCTGGCTGTACTAGTTTTGGTTGGTCATGCAACATTTATAGAATTTCATTACAAATCTTACTTATCCATACTAATATTTATTATTAATGCGAAAGTAACTCTGTCTGTTACCTATTCACACTTAAACCGCTGAACCGATTTAGATGAAAGTTGGTGTGGAGATAGTTTGAAACCCTGAGAAGGAGACAGGCCACTTCTTTTTGCATAAATCACGAAGGCTGAGATGGCGAGAGGGATAATTTTGTAAGTACTTTCTTATATGAACCGATTTAAATGAAACTAGGTATGGAGATAAGGCCCTGAGAAGGACATAGGCTACTTCTTATTGCATAAAACACGAAGGAGGAGAAATAGAGGGCATGTTTTATCTAATGAACCCTTTGGGTTTGGGTTTTAAAGATGTAGAAATTTTCTTCATGAAGCTGAATTTTGACAGGTGGGTAGTTTATAGATAGTAAACGTTATTCACGAAAGGATTTTTGTAAATGCACATTTTAAGTAGGTCAATGTGGAAGCTGAACATTCTATGAAACTTTTTATAGCTGTTTCCGATTTGGTTAAACTTTGCAGGCATGTTTTTGAAAACAAATGATTGAGTTCTGCATATTTATTTAGATTATGTCATGCGATGAGGCTTTGTATTTCACATCCTGGGGCGTTCGGTACAGGGCCCTTAAGGTCTTGTAAAAGGGCATCTATGTGCTTGTCGTCACTTACGCCGCAGGATTTTGGTTGAGGCGCGTGAACACGTACATGGTCAGGTCGATGTTGCAGAGGACACAGAGGCCCGCACTCGTCCTTCTGACGAAGGCCTATCGGCCCGTCATAACGTATGAGAAAAGAGGTAAACGTGTTGATACGTCGAATCCCAATACCCCCGCCCCCACCCCCACTGACCTAACATTTCAATTCAAAGGACTCCAGTTTCCAATCAAACTTAATTTTGCTATTACTATTAACAAAGCTCAAGGGCAGCAGGGATGCATTTGGAAAAACCATGCTTTACCCACGGCCAGTTACATGTAACTGCTGATGTTCGCGTATGTCCAGGGCCCTGAATGTGTATGTATTAGCAACAAGTGAAAGGACATACAACATAGTATACAACAGCGTCCTAAATTATTGTACCCATGACTAACGGCATAATTTAGAAATGTTAATTAACCTATGACTCGGTAGTTTATTTGTTTCCTTTTTAAACTATTTAACATATACCTATACTGACCAACGTCTTCAATTAAATAAGTTAATCGGTTTAACATTAATGCTTCCTGTACCTATACAGACTGAGTTTACCAAATGAGTGTGAATGGCCAAATAATCACTATGAAGAAAGAATAGCACAAAACAATCAAAGGAGTCAAGGGTCGATTTTGATGAAAACTAAAACCGCAACATTGGATTTTCTCACCCTGCATGTCGACATCCAGAGTTGATTGACAAAATCTATATTAACGCGGGCGAGGCTGCGGGGTATAATAAATGCGAAAGTTTGGATGTGTGGATGTATGTTTTTTATTCAATCACGCCTGAACGGCTCAACGAGTCTGGATGAAATTTGGCACAGAGATAGATTGTCTGGAATAGCACATATGCTATCTATATTTTTATCCCGGTATAAAGTTCCCTTGGGATGATAAAACACTTTTCACGTAGGCGAAGCCGCTGGCAGAAGCTAGTAGAATAATATTTAAGGCCCGTATTCCGGAAGCTTATGTTCGACTCAAACTCAACTGCCAACCAATCACAACTCTCGAATTTGGCATACGATTCTTCAGCTTGACATTTATGTGTACTCAATAGAGCAAGAGCGCAGGCGCCCCAGACGTCACTGTATTTTTTCTACATAAAATGTGTGGTATGTATTGAATTAAGGGGTGCATGTTGAAATCCTACACGTGGCGAAGCCTGGGCAACGTTGGCTTCAACTACCCACGCGCTTTGGCTGGCCAGTTGGGGCTGGTGAAGAGAGGGTGAACCTGGAGGAGCTCGGCGTAGCCGATGGCATCCGGGTGAGGGTCACCGCTACTAGAACCCGGATGCTGGAAGACCCCGGTGCGGTCGGTTTCCCGACCGTTGACGCTCTAGCCGAAAGGGTCAGGGCGTCCCTAAATGCAGACGAACCCCGAGTGTCCAGGCCCACTGTAGGGCGCAAATATTTTTGAGCTCGCATCGTGTGCTCTGATATTATGCGATCTCTTAATCCTTTAGTTTGTCTGGATAACTCGACAAATTAAATCCTTTTATTATATATAGCAAAATATGTTCAATGATGTATCTGTGATCAATTCGGTAAAAACGGGAACGATCACCGCATGGTAAGCGGCACAATAATAATAAGCTTGAAAGGTCTCGACAGATGAAGTCCGAGCTCCGTCCAGCACAGATCCAGGTCCAAAACCCCAAGAGCTTTCAGCTCGAAATCCAGAATAATTTCGAGTGCCTAGGGTGCTCCGTGGACGAATACAGCGACGGGTTTGTGGAAGCTGTCCATACGGTCGGGTCTAAGTTTTTCAAGACCTGTCGTACAGATAGAAACAAAAAGCTCTCTGATCCTACCGTCAAGCTTATAAAGGAGAGGCGTGAGATGATCTTGCAGTCGTCAGAAGAGGCGTGCAAATACCGGCAGCTCAATAGACAGATCTCTAAATCCTTGAAAAGAAACGCCGCTGCTTTAATACCGAGCGTATTAAAGGCTCCAAGGTTTTTTCAAGGGATCTGGCTATTGGGCAGAGCCAGCTCACGAAACTGAAGACCGACGATGGCAGGATCGTATCCGCCAAACCGGAGCTTCTGAGGGAGATCGAGACATTCTATGGGCAGTTGTACACATCAATCAGCAATCCCGTTGCGAGTCTATCAAACGACCCAAGAGCTAGATTGACCCGAAACTATACTGAAGATATCTGAAACAGCTTAAAAACAACAAGGCGCCGGGTGATAACGGAATTACGGATGAATTCCTGAAGGCGGGTGGAAAACTGGTCCTTAAGGCCCTTCAGAAGCTGTTTGATTCCGTCATACTTGAGGGCAAAACGCCACAGGCATGGTGCAGAGGGGTGTGGTGGTACTCTTCTTCAAGAAGGGCGACAATGCCCGGCTGAAGAACTATAGGCCCATCTCACTTCTTAGCCATGTCTACAAGTTGTTTTCAAGAGTCATAACGAATCGTCTCGAGTGCAGGTTTGACGATTTCCAGCCTCCCGAACAAGCCTGATTCTGTAAAGGCTTTAGCACCGTAGACCACATCCATACGCTGCGGCAGGTTATACAGATGACCGAGGAGTATAACCAGCCTTCGATTTGATCGAGACTTGGGCTGTACTGCAGTCTCTCCAACGGTGCCAGATCGACTACCGATTCATTGAGGTGTTGAAGTGTTTGTACAAATACGCCAACATGTCATTCCGTCTTCTGGGTCAGACCTCGAAACTAATCTTTCTCAAGCGCGGCGTGAGACAGGGAGACGTAATTTCTCCGAAACTGTTCAGTGCGACGCTGGAGGATTTCTTCAAGGTTCTGGACTGGAGGGGGCTTAGCATCAACGTAAATGGCGAGTACATCACTAACCTTCGGTATACCGACGATATAGTGGTCATGGCTGAGACCATGGAGAGCCTCAGTAAAATGCTCGAAGACTCAGTTGAGCTTCCGAAAGAGTGGGTCTTAAAATGAACATGGACAAAACAAAGATCATGGTGAAAGCCCATGTAACACCCACTCCTATCAAGACCGGAGACTCTACACTCGAAGTTGTAGATTATGTCTACCTGGGACAGACGGTCCAGTTGGGTAGGTCAAACTTGTGTGTTGCCAGTGATCACCAATGGGACCGAGACGTGGTCGCTCACAATGGACCTTATCAGAAAGCTTAAAGTCACTCAAAGGGCAATGGAGAGGGCTATGCTCGACGTTTCCTTGCGTGTTCGAATCAGAAATGTAGAGATTCGCAAGAGAACCAGGGTTACCGACATAGCCCGAAGAATTGCCAAACTTAAGTGGCAGTAGGCAAGGCACATTGCTCGCAGAACGGATGGCCGATGGGGCTGAAAAATTCTGGAATGGCGACCGCAAACTGGAAGACGATACGTTGGAAGGCCTCCCACTAGGTGGATCGATGACCTGGTTAAGATTGCGGGAAGGCGCTGGATGTAAGACACACGGGATTGGTCAATGTGGCGACGCCTGGGGGAGGCCTATGTCCAGCTGTGGACGTCTTTCTGCTGAAATGATGATTAATGATGATTATATAATTATGAACAGTGAATATTTTTATGTGAAAAGATAGACAAAACAAAATGCAACAAATCTGAGTCGGAATGTTAAAGCTCACTTCGTTCGCTGTTATCCCGCAGTAGTCTTTTTCATGATCTTGCCGACAACCATAGTGCTGCATGTATTATTTTAAAAATCTTGGGCCATACCTATATACCTAATCAGCCTAGGTAGCCTAGCCCTAATCAGTGTACGCGCATTTTACACTTACAGTCTCAAAGCATTAATTTAAGTAATTTGGAAAAGATTGGGGATATACATTTGTTTAAAGATGGGCAAAACCCTTAAAGTTTAGGGTTTGAAAGTTCATCATTTCTGCCAAAGGAAATACGGAAATGAAGCAACAACATTTAAAAACATCGTTAATTTATTAATTGAATTAGAAAATACATGCAAAATTAGGTCGAGAAGAATCATTGTGATTAGTTATTTCTGGACTGCATCGGATTGCTTGACAGTTATCTTGTTATGAACTTTCTTCCCGACTTCCCCAGAAAGAAGGTAATTTATTTAATGAATGTTCTCGCGTGTATGTTTGACCGATTTTTGGTAAATATTTATGTATACTTCTTTTGATATCTCCGAGCCAAAAGGCTTCTTAGTATATATAAAGGTGTATCATTAAATTCATCTTGACATTCACCATGAGTGAAACTATATAAATTTATGTACTCACAGTATCTGGTACATACCTACACTCGAAATGCATAAATTCCTGCAAGGAATGTTGGTTACGACTATACTTCAACAGTTAAATACATTTTTGAGGACGGTTTTCGCCATGTCGACAATAAATCAGCTAGAGTTAGGTTTCTCTTCGCTGGGTCGTACGTAGGAGTAGTGTCATATATAGTAGCTTGACATCTTAATCCCTCGTGTTTACCAACACATTGGCACACTGGCTCATCTTCTTCATTCAGAGAACATTCGCCGTCGTTCAGACAGTAACCATGACAAGCGGAGACCTCGCATCTTTCTCCTGAGTAACCGGTATCACAACTGAAATGATGAACATTTTAAACATGGGAAATTTAACTATATTCAACAAGAAGACTATCAAAAGGGTAGAATATGTTGTACCTGCATGTAGGATGTCCCTCATCACTAAGGCTACAGTTGCCGTACAAACAATAACTATGACACGCATAGACTTCACACCTTGGTACGGTGTAACCGGCGTTACAACTGAAAGAATCATAATATGACTTTTAGCTTATTTAAACGAGGAATGACTTCCTAAATTAAATAAACATATGGTCACACAAGGGGTAGAAATCTAGAATATGTTTTACCTGCATTTAGGAAGCCCCTCATTATTGACACTGCAGTTGCCCTGCAAGCAATAGTACTCACACCCAGAGACATGACACCGCTGGGTGTTACCAGGCGCTGCAGTGATGGTTGGTGTCAAAATCGACAGTGTCATCGTCAATTCCCTTGATTTGGTCAGCTATTTTATAGTTTACAGCTATACCGAGTGTACTGTCAGTATAGAACTTGCTCATCTCTTTAGGTTCTTCATCGTATTTATTCTTTAGTAGTCGCCAAACACTTTTATAACTCTCGCTACTAGTCATCCAGTAGATGTAATCTTTTGAGACTGTCATCTCTTTTGCTGTAGTTTTTATTGTTTTAAGGGGATGTTCGTTTTTACCATCCAGATCTACATAATTAAGGTAGCTATTATGGATAGCACCATCAATATAGTAAATTTTCTGAATTTGAGGGTCTTTGGCCAAGCTGAAAACGTCTAAACTGCCATATGTGAGGTGTATGGTCTCCCTCCCGGAACCATTAAGACGAGCCCGCTCCATTTTATTTCCGTTGGACCAGTAAATGTACCTGTAATATAAATACCACTTTCGAATATATCGAAATAAACAGATTTCGGGATGTTGTTACATACATTTTTTTACCCAAATGCTGCGGAATCCAAAAGGAGTTTTATCTTTGTAAATGTGTGTGAATGTAAAGGTTAGTCTGTCTGTCTGTCTCTCTCTCAGTCTGTCATCTCTATGTTCCTTTCTATAGGGATTTGCCCTCATGGAGCGAGTAAAGCTTGCCTTCTGTGTTAGCGTGGGGTGGTCAATCCCGGTTCCGCAATCTCAGTATAATACCACCGATTCCATTAAAAAACAAAACAAAACTAATATTTACCGAGATTGTGAAAATGTATTGTACAATCCTAAAAAAACTGGCCAAGGGCGAGTCGGACTCGCGCACGAGGGGTTCCGTACCATTATCGCAAAACAACGGCACAAAAACACGTTTGTTGTATGAAAGCCTCACTTAAATATTTATTTTAAACTGTTTTTAGTATTTGTTGTTAAAGCGGCAACAGAAATACATCAACTGTCTAGCTATCACGGTTCATGAGATACAGCCTGGTGACAGACGGGCAGACAGACAGACGGATCGTGGAGTCTTAGTAATAGGGTCCCGTTTTTACCCTTTGGGTACGGAACCCTAAAAAACCCCAATTGCAAAAACGAGATTCGATCGATATTGGATATTTCAATCTTTATGATACTGAGGTTTGCTGTAAGAGAACCCAATTATTAGTTAAGCTCGCCTTTGTACATAAGCTGTCCTAATATATTTGTAATGTTTATTTTGTGTACAATAAAGTATATGAATATATGAGATTACTATATTTAATTGTAGTCTGAACAGATAACTTTTACTTATACATATTAATTTATAGGTCCTGTATGAGAAATAAGAATGTGGTCAAACGAGAGACCAAGTTCTTTTAATAGGTATATATAGCCCGGGAGGAAGCATTGCATTTTAGAAGTGTTTTTATGCCGATCCATTTTCATATTTTTCAATAAATCTCCTCAATTAACTAATAAGTTAACCAAGTGTCAGCTGACGCACCGATCCCACGACCGGTGCGTCAGCTGAAAGCGTGAAAATGGTAAAAAAAGTAATAGTAAGCCGGCTGAAACTTCTTTAATTAAAAGTTGACATCATACTAAGCGAATACGTTACAAAGATAAGATAAAACGTCAACCTAGCAATGTCCTCAAATATTAAAATATTCACAATCAAAAACAGTCGCTTTCCATTTCCCACCCGAATTCCAACGAAACTGTCACCCTAAAACCTTGAGCTCACCCAAGGTGTACCCAAACTGGTGATAGGACGCTACATCTGGCACGGCATTCTTCAATAATATTGACATCAGATTAGATAGCTCCATATTCGCTACCCGCCAAGGTAATAAACTTGTCGGAGTCGACCGATCCAAATGGAGATATAGATGGGAATTATTTAAGATGTGCCCAAATCTACCATGAGTTGTTTTGACCACTAAGGGACTGGCGTTGAAGTTTTACAAATTAATCCGAACCTAAAAGAAGTTGTAGTGATAACATTTTGAAAAGAGAATGCTTAGAGAGTTTGATAATGTTGAGATGATGAACGATTGGCAACTATATTAAGAGGTATTTACAAGGTAGACGCTGACTGGCTGGCAGGCTGGCTGACGAAGTGGAAACGTTGGGACGATTTATAAGGACATAAATATGTACAGATCTTATTGGTGATGTTCTTCAGAAAGATTAGCAGCCTAATTGCGTAAATGAATATGGCAAGGCAAATGGTTTGACCGCCATCAATTGACCAATCACATACACGGAAATCCACATCGTGTCTTTGGTATCAAAACTCTGCCTTGCCGAATTCACTTACACAATTAGGCTGTAGGTGCGTAGTACTTACATTCGGTGTGCATGAAAGACCAGATGTATAAACGTAAAGGAATCAAAAGGAGTATGTAAGGATCGTTGCAGGTGCAGTTCTGTAGTTTCTGTCTACCCCATTGGTCAAAGTCTTAAGTTTATGTATGTATGAAACCAAAATAAAAATAAATACACCCAAAAATAAAGTTTTCTGTTATTAATCAGACCAGTCAAACCGGCCAAGTGCGAGTCGGACCCGCGCACGAAGGGTTTTATACCATTATCGCAAAACAAAAAACGGCAAAAATACATCATCTGGGGATCCTGCCGTTTTGCCGAAAAGATTTTGACAAAATTACATTACCCAAACAAATTTTAGCAACCTTTTTTATACCAGTTCAATATTTCGAATGATTTTAGTACGCATATTTTTATTTGGTCAAATATTTACTTGGCAAAATATTACCAAGTATAATGTCACTATGGCATTTGGTCTTTAATCAAATGATTTATTACAGCAAACAATTTTCAGACAGTAAACGTTTGGTGAAATGATTTGTTAAGACAAAAAATATTAAGGCAAAAATAAGGTTATTTGGGAATTATATAATTAAAAAATGCAATTTTATTTTAATATAATCATTTGTTTAATGCAAAATATTTTTAAATTACAATTTTAATTTTTTTTGCAATGGACATGAGCAATTTTATTTCGGAGTATTTAGACTTGTGTTGCAGAATTCGATTAATTCTTTCAATTTGTCTGAAACAAGTCAAATTTATGGGTACTTGATATTAGTTTATTTATCGAAGTAGTTAGAGTAGGTTAATTATGAAAAAATGGTTAGGTTAGGTTAGGTTAAAACTGAGACCTCCTACGCTAAAACTGAGACCCCCTAGTAGGTTACCCGGAACTGAATTATTTAGATTAGGATAATTATTATTAGATAAGGATAATTATTTAGATTAGAATTATTTACTTATTTAAAAAAAATGGTTAGGTTAGGTTAAAACTGTGACCTGTGACTACATTAAATAAAAAAATAAAAAAACTGTTATTCCAACTGAAATATTTGACTAAATTTTTTTTTTTTAAATTTCTTGTTGGTAAACAAGTTAAAGTTTAAACGTTAATTGCCCAAACATAAGGTTTGCGTTAAAAAAAATTGTGAATAGATTTTTTGCTAAGTAATAATTTGGCAAATGAAATTATGCGAAAAATTTTAAGGAAAGTGAAAATTTGACAAATTCCTTTCGGTAAAACAAGGGAGACCCACATCATCTGTGTAAGTTTCACCTGCCTAGCTATCACGGTTCATGAGATACAGCCTGGTGACAGACGGACAGACAGACAGACGGAGCGCGGAGTCTTAGTAACAGGATCCCGTTTTTACGCTTTGGGTACGGAACCCTAAAAAAGAGAATTTGGAGTAACGGGAGTACTGGAAGTAACGGTGTTGTTAATTATCAAATCTCTAAATAAGATCACTAATTCATAAATTATTAGGAAAATTTAACCATCGGTACCGATCTGACCGCAGAGCTGGGAATCAAAATATTAAGCGCCACACCGGTTCTGCTCTAGCCGCGACTGACATTGACGACTGGTTAAATCAAATAAAATTACAGACTTTTGGTATAAAATATTAAAAGCAAAAGTCTAAGTGAACTTGTTTTATTGGGCGGCAACGCATCCAGATAGCCATACTTTATATGTCTGACTTTATCTGGCAACACTTACTGCATCTGACTGCTTCATAAGTGATTTAGTTGTGTTATAATTTTATTTAATGATACTGTCTTTAGGAACTTACCCTCTACAACTATCTACAGCAATGTGAATGGGGGTCCGATCATGTACTTTAATTAATAGGTTGCCGTAAATATTGTCATTAGGTTTCCGTTTTAATGAAATCCAATTAATGCTTTTTTCATTGGTATCAGTGAAGAAGATTGTTTCTGTTGCCGGATCGTAGGCGATATTATCAATGTTACGACCGTTCCTCTCGATAAAACATTTGTTTTCTTTGGATGATATGTAATATCCACATATAGCGTCGTTGTTGTCCTGTTTGTCGACGTACAGCATCACGTTGTGTACTTCGTCGTAAGCTAATCCAGCAAGGTTTCGGGACTGAAAATGCACGATGTCTGTTTTGTTTCCGTCGTCAGTATAAAATATTAGTTGATCTTCTACGCTTACGGCGAAGTCTGAAACAATACAATAGCATTATAATAAGAGACCCTCGAGAACTATAATTTTTAAACTAGTAAACTCTCATAAATTGCCATTTCTTTTAATCTTGTAGATCTAATTTGATCTAACAGTAGTGTTTCTTAAAATACAAAACTACTAAATAGCTCTCAATGGGACCGCGCCCTATGGGCTGGTTTTTCAAACGTCGCCGTCGGTCTTACTTTTGTCCGGAGAATATGAATGGCGGTTTGAAACTATTATAAATAGGCCAGTCAAAGAAGACACAAAAATCGCGTTAGGTGTTATAAAAATGTACTGTGCTGATTTTTTGGGATGCTATTTGAGTTGCTATTAACTTTGCTCCCGTCAAAATTATAACCTATGTTACTCGGGAATAATGTAGCTTTCCATAGGTGAAAGAATTTTTAAAATCAGTCCAGTAGTTTCGGAGCCTATTCGGTACAAACAAACTAACATTTAAACAAACAAAAAAATCTTTCCTCTTTATAATATTGGTATAGATTTAGGTTTTCAAATCCAAAGCATGAAGTGCTTAGTCATAAAAACAAAACTGAAATTCAAAATAAATAAATCGAGGAATCGTAAATAGAAATTAGTTTATCAAATTAAATTATTTATTTGCCAGAATGTAAATGTTTAAAAAAGAATCAATAAATCGGTTCACCTATTAAAAATTTTTGAAGTACCTAACACACATACAAAACCGGCCAAGTGCGAGTCGGACTCGCGCACGAAGGGTTCCGTACTTGGTAAATTGCGGTTTACAATATATGACGTATTAAAAAAAAACTACAGACTAGATCTCGTTCAAACCAATTTTCCCTGGTAGTTTACATAGTAATGTACATCATATATTTTTTTCAGTTTTATCATTCTCTTATTTTAGAAGTTACAGGGGGGGGGACACACATTTTACCTCTTTGGAAGAGTCTCTCGCGCAAACTATTCAGTTTAGAAAAAAATGATATTAGAAACCTCTATATCATTTTTGAAGACCTATCCATAGATACCCCACACGTATGGGTTTGATGAAAAAAAATATTTTTGGTTTTAGTTTTAAGTATGGGAACCCCCAAAATTTATTGTTTTATTTTTATTTTTGTGTGAAAATCTTAATGCGGTTCACAGAATACATCTACTTACCAAGTTTCAACAGCATAGTTCTTATAGTTTCGGAAAAAAGTGGCTGTGACATACGGACGGACAGACAGACAGACAGACAGACAGACAGACAGACAGACATGACGAATCTATAAGGGTTCCGTTTTTTGCCATTTGGCTACGGAACCCTAAAAATACAGTTGAATTGAGAATCTTCTTCTCTATGAAGTTGGTAAATAAGATCATAGGATGAAAAGGTGAGCCATACATTCAGCCTAAAAATGGCGTCATGCCAGCATGCAAAATTATAATAAACTAGCTGACCCGGCAAACTTTGTTTTGCCATAAAAACACCAAACATTTATCTACCCTACCTACCGTACCTTACACTACCTACACTACCCTACCCTACCCTACCCTACCCGACCCTACACTACCCTACACTACCCTACCCTACACTACACTACCCTACCCTACCCGACCCTACACTACCCTACCCGACCCTACACTACCCTACCCTACCCTACCCTACCCTACACTACCCTACCCTACCCAACCCTACACTACCCTACACTACCCTACACTACCCTACCCTACACTACCCTACACTACCCTACCCTACACTACCCTACCCTACACTACCCTACCCTACCCTACACTACCCTACCCTACCTACCCTACCCTACCTACCCTACCCTATCTACCTACCAACTTGTTGAACTATTTATTTGAATAAGAAATAATATATATACTACTATACGAATGCAACCAACTTTTGTTTCTACCGGCAGCGTTGATCTAATTAAAATTTAGAACATAAAATTTGCTATTGTGAGTCCACCTTAAAAGATAGACATATGGTGTCACGGACTTTTTTTTAGAACTTTTAAAGAGAAACAATTCCATCATACATGATATTTGCGTAACTTAAACCATTTACGCAGCGCACGCAATGGAAGCTCTCAAAAAGGAATATTTTTTCCCGTTTTTGTAACATTTTTCATTTATGCTCCGCTCCTATTGGTCGTAGCGTGATGTTATATAGCCTATAACCTTCCTCGATAAATGGACTATCCAACATTGAAAGAATTTTTCAAATCTGCCAAGTAGTTTCGGAGCCTATTCAATTCATACAAACAAACAAAAAATCAAACCTTTCCTCTTTATAATATTAGTATAGATTAAACGAAGCACAATGATTTAAAAGACGTACAATCAATAGAAACATTGTGAAAATTATTATAAAATTAAGTTGAAACTTAAAATAAAAGCAAAGCAGTAAACTTCTCAAATATAATTAAAATAGTCAAAATCGCTTTTACAAACATATTTCCGAAGTATAAAAAATAAAATAAAAAGAAAATGTCGAAAATCTAAATATATAAAGTATAAACAACAATTAGCCAAATAAATTAAGTCAAAAAGCTAAAACTTATAAAAATAAATAACAAAATACTCAAATACAAAATATAAATATCAACAACAAAAGTAAAAATCTTCAAAAGAAAGTCAAAATTGCAATAAAAACATAGTAAATAAATAAAATAGATAAAGTCAAACAGTAAAAATTAAATCAGAAACAGTAAATCTGGCGAATACAGTCGAAATAAAAATGAATAAAATCATTATAGTCAAATACAAAATAGTTGAAATAATAAATAAAAATACATGTTTAACAAAACTATCAAATTATTTAACAAAATTCGAGGACATATAGTCGATAATACGGTTTCTAAGTCGGTTCATATATTTTAAAACATTAATTTCACCTGTAGTATATTTTGATACAAGTGAGCGATCATTATCATTGCAGCCGACGCGGAATTGACGCCCGAGTCGAAGGTCAAGCAATGCATTTTACCTTACATAGCAAAAATCTGAAAATTCAAGACGTACTTACCCCATGAGTGCACCACTCCCACGTACCACACCACAAGTGCCAACAAGCACTGCGCTCTACACATGTTATTGTTCAGAGAACAAAGTTGTTTCTACAAAGGTAGATGGTGCGACCACTGCTGGTGATCACTCTTAGAATATTAATACAATACGCTGGCTTTTCACTGCATATTATATACTATGTAAATATTACCTACTGGTGATAAGACAGAGTTCGATAACTTCTCTATAAATAGATAATTCTGCGACCTAAAGGGGTCACGTAAACACTGTGTCGTTTTAGAATTACTTAGAAGTTAAAAACGGAACCGAAGCAATTCGACTTCATGTGATTGTTGCTGCCTAACTTAACTTCTAGTGATATCGATATGCAGTTAAAATCATTTTTAAATAATGTTGGGGTTTGCTGTTAGAAAGCCCAATTATGGTTTACAAATAAGTTGTCCTTTTGTGTTAGTGTACAATAAAGAATATCAATATGAATGCTTGCCACCAATATTGCAGGTCACGCAGTCAGGAAGCACACCTTACTAATCTTATGTGTATCTTATACCAACTATTAGAAATATGAATGTTTAAGAAGATGTCTGTAGCCCAATGATGCCTGAACAGCTGAACGAGTTAGACACACTGGTAAATGGCACATGTTCTTGAGAAACGTCCATACATTTTTTTTCATATAATCTTAGTTTCTATGCTATCTCAAAATATGTTAATTAAATACAATAAACTATTTCACTAATTTTGATTTATTTCACTTGAGTGAAAAAATGAACCGTAACAGCTTTGCCACGGAAGCCTCAGAACGAACGGAAAGCTCGAATTCTACTCGCACTTCTCAGAAATATTCCAGTGTGTTTATATTATTTAAAGTTCATCATCATCATCATCATCATTTCAGCCGAAAGACGTCCACTGCTGGACATAGGCCTCCCCCAGGCGTCGCCACATTGACCGATCCCGTGCGTCTCGCATCCAGCGCCTTCCCGCAACCTTAACCAGGTCAACGGTCCACCTAGTGGGAGGCCTTCCAACGTATCGTCTTCCAGTTCGCGGTCGCCATTCCAGAACTTTTCGGCCCCATCGGCCATCCGTTCTGCGAGCAATGTGCCCTGCCCACTGCCACTTAAGTTTGAAAATTCTTCGGGCTATGTCGGTAACTCTGGTTCTCCTGCGGATATCATCATTTCTGACGTGATTACGCAAGGAAATTCCGAGCATAGCCCTCTCCATTGCCCTTTGGGTGACTTTAAGCTTTCTGATAAGGCCCATTGTGAGCGACCACGTCTCGGTCCCATAGGTGATCACTGGCAACACACACTGGTCATAGATTTTTGTCTTGAGACACTGCGGTAAATTGGACGAGAAGATACCACGCAACTTCCTGAACGCCGCCCAGCCGAGTCGGATTCGACAGTTGACCTCTTTCTCGAAGTTGGACCTACCCAACTGGACCGTTTGTCCCAAGTAAACATAATCGTCTACAACTTCTAGTGTAGAGTCTCCGATCTTGATAGGAGTGGGTGTTACATGGGCGTTCACCATGACCTTGGTTTTGTCCATGTTCATTTTAAGACCCACTCTTTCGGAAGCTCTACTAAGGTCATCCAGCATTTTACTGAGGCTCTCCATGGTCTCAGCCATGACCACTATGTCGTCTGCAAACCGAAGGTGAGTGATGTACTCGCCATTAACGTTGATGCCAAGCCCCTTCCAGTCCAGAACCTTGAAGACGTCCTCCAGCGCAGCAGTGAACAGTTTCGGAGAAATGACGTGTCCCTGTCTTACGCCGCGCTGGAGAAGGATTGGTTTCGAGGTCTGATCCTGAAGACGGACTGACATGGTGGCGTTTTTGTACAGACACTTCAACACCTCAGTGTACCGGTAGTTTATCTGGCACCGTTGGAGAGACTGCAGTACAGCCCAAGTCTCGATCGAATCGAACGCTTTCTCGTAGTCCACAAACGCTAAACAGAGAGGCAGGTTATACTCTTCGGTCTTCTGTATAACCTGCCGCAGCGTATGTATGTGGTCTACGGTGCTAAAGCCTTTTCGGAATCCGGCTTGTTCGGGAGGCTGGAAATCGACAAACCTGCGCGCGAGACGATTCGTGATGACTCTTGAAAACAACTTGTAAACATGGCTAAGAAGCGAGATGGGCCTATAGTTCTTCAGCCGGGCATTGTCGCCCTTCTTGAAGAAGAGTACCACAACACCCCCGCACCATGCCTGTGGCGTTTTGCCCACGAGTATGACGGAATCAAAAAGCTTCTGAAGGGCCTTGAGGACCGGTTTTCCACCCGCCTTCAGGAGTTCAACCGTGATTCCGACATCACCCGGCGCCTTGTTGTTTTTAAGCTGTTTCAGAGCCATCCTAATCTCGTACAGGCTGACGTCCGGGATATCTTCGGTATAGTGCCGGGTCAATCTAGCTCTTGGGTCGTTTGCTAGATTCGCAACGGGTTTACTAGTTGACGTGTACAACTGCCCATAGAAACTCTCGATCTCCCTCAGAAGCTCCGGCTTGGCGGATACAATCCTGCCATCATCGGTCTTCAGTTTCGTGAGCTGGCTCTGCCCAATAGCCAGATCCCTTGAAAAAAACTTGGAGCCTTTATTTCGCTCAATCGCGTCTTTAATACGCACGGTATTAAAGCGGCGGAGGTCTCTTTTCAAGGATTTAGAGATCTGTCTATTGATCTGCCGGTATTTGCACGCCTCATCTGAAGACTGCAGGATCATCTCACGCCTCTCCTTCATAAGCTTGAGGGTATGATCAGAGAGCTTTTTGTTTCTATCTGTACGACGGGTCTTGAAAAACTTAGACCCGACCGTATGGACAGCTTCCACGAACCCGTCGCTGTATTCGTCCATGGAGCTCCCCAGGCACTCGAAACGATTCTGGAGTTCGAGCTGAAAGCTCTCGGGGTTTTGGACCTGGACCTGTGCTGGACGGAGCGTGGACTTCATCAGTCGAGACCTTTCAAGCTTAATATTAATGTTCAATGTGCCTCTTACCATGCGGTGATCGCTCTCGGTTTTTACCGAATTGATCACAGAGACATCATTGAACATTTTCTTCTTGGTTGACATGATGAAGTCGATCTCATTTTTTGTTGCACCATCGGGGCTCTGCCAGGTCCACTTCCTGTGTTCACGCTTTTTGAAGAAGGAGTTCATCATATAGAGGCCCTCCTTCTCCATAAAACTGGCCAGTAGGTGACCCCAGTGGTTCCGTCGTCCAACTCCAAATTACCCCACTTGCAGCTCATCCTCGTCTCGTTTGCCCAGTTTCGCGTTGAAGTCCCCCATGACAACGATGAAGTGAGTTTTGAAACAATGCATGGCTCTGGAGATATCCTCATACATGGTCTCTACCTCGTCGTCGGGGTGTACCGAGGTTGGGGCGTAGACCTGTATGACCTTCAGCGAATATCTTGAGGATATTCTGAGTATAAGGTACGCCACCCTGGTCGACACACTCTCGATCTTCACCACGTTGTTCACGAGGGACTTGTGGACGATAAACCCGACACCACCCTGGGACTGCCGGTCACCCTCTCGGAAATAGAGCAGGTTACCGGATTTGAGGATTATCGAGGCCTCCCCCTCTTTTCGGACTTCAGATAACCCTATAATACTCCATCGCAACCTGCTCAATTCCTCTTCGAGCTCGGTGATCTTCTTGTCGGTCCGAAGTGTGCGCGTATTGTACGTTGCCAGGTCCAGTCGTCGGTGATTGTTGGGGTAGCCGGATCTCGTCCGGAGATTCGAAGGACCCCTTGCCATGCCGTAACCTCGACCGCTACCGTAGTCGAGGGTAGGCAGGCTGCCGGGCACTAGGGGCCATTTTTTATTTGTGCTATTCATAGGGGGGGTTTTGCCATAATCGCCACGCTTGGCAAGCGGGTTGGCGATCGCAGTTTGGTTGTTATAGGAGCACAGAGAACGCTGCTGCCCATTCTCTGGTTTGTCCCTTAGTCGCCTTTTAACGACACCCACGGGAAGACATGGGATGGTGAAATTCTTAACGTCCGGCACCATACGGAACGTTAAGAACGTTATTTAAAGTTGTTTTTAATGAATTGATATTAGTTATTGACACCCACTTTGATAAGGACGCTGTGACGATAATCATGATACGGGTTTTATTTATACATTCGCGCATCGGAAAATCCGATGTCATAATTAAAATAAACAATCCTTTTATCGTGTTATTGTAAAATATTCATTAACTATGACAAATTGTCATTAAAAATTGTGTGTCAAAATGAATACAGAGTAATTTTATTTATCTTTGTTATTTCACCCAACTTAGGAACAAGAAGTAAAAGCTTCTTGAATTACATACGTTACTCGCGCCAACAAAGTTATTACCAACATTACAGTTTTAAAGCAGCATGAATACACAAACACAAGCTAGAATATATCTTGTATGTTTTTAGGGTTCCGTATGCAACAACGAACCCTTATAGATTCGCCATGTCCATCTGTCCGTCCATCCGTCCGTTCGTCCGCAGCTTAGCTCAGAGACTTTTAGTACTATGTAGAAAGCCATAATTTGCCATGGATACATATTAATCGTATCGTATGGTGACGGACATAAAGAATTTCACCATCCCATATCTTCCCGTGGGTGTCGTAAGAGGCGACTAAGGGAAAAACCAGAGAATGGGCAGCAGCGTTCTCTGTGCACTTTAAGAACAAACTGCGATCGCCAACCCGCCTGCCAAGCGTGGCGATTACGGCAAACACCCCCCAAACCATGAATAGTACTAGTAAAAAATTGCCCCGGCAGCCCGTCTACCCTCGACTACGGTAGCGGTCGAGGCGATGGCGTGGCAAGGGGTGCAAAGAATCCCCGGAGTGGACCCGGCTACCCCAATAAACACCGACGACTGGACCTGGCAACGTACAACACGCGAACACTCCGGACCGACGAGAAGATAGCCGAACACGAGGAAGAATTGAACAGGTTACGATGGAGTATTATAGGGTTATCTGAAGTCCGAAGAGAGGGGGAGGACATGATAATCCTCAAATCCGGTAACCTGCTCTTTTTCCGAGAGGGTGACCGGCAGTCCCAGGGTGGTGTCGGGTTTATCGTCTACAAGTCCCATGTGAACAACGTGGTGAAGATCGAGAGTGTGTCGACCAGGGTGGCGTATCTTATACTCAGAATATCCTCAAGATATTCGCTGAAGGTCATACAGGTTTACGCCCCAACCTCGGCACACCCCGACGACGAGGTAGAGACCATGTATGAGGATATCTCTAAAGCCATGCATGGTTCCAAAACTCACTTCACCGTTGTCATGGGGGACTTCAACGCAAAACTGGGCAAACGAGACGAGGATGAGCTGCAAGTGGGGCAATTTGGAGTTGGACGGCGGAACCACTGGGGTCACCTACTGGCCAGTTTTATGGAGAAGGAAGGCCTCTATATGATGAACTCCTTCTTCAGAAAGCGTGAGCACAGGAAGTGGATATGGCAAAGCCCCGATGGTGGAACTAAAAATGAGATCGACTTCATCATGTCAACCAAGAAGCAATTGTTCAATGATGTCTCTGTGATCAATTCGGTGAAAACCGGGAGCGATCACCGTATGGTAAGAGGCACATTGAACATTCATATCAAGCTTCAAAGATCTCGACTGATGAAGTCCACGCTCCGTCCAGCACAGATCCAGATCCAAAATCCCGAAACCTTTCAGCTTTAACTCCCTAATCGTTTCGAGTGCCTAGGGAGCTCCGTGGACGAATACAGCGATGGGTTCGTGGAAGCTGTCCATACGGTCGGGTCTAAGTTTTTCAAGACCCGCCGTACATATAGAAATAAAAAGCTCTCTGATCCTACTCTCAAGCTAATGAAGGAGAGGCGTGAGATGATCCTGCAGTCTTCAGACGATGCGGTGAAATACCGGCAGCTAAATAGACGGATCTCAAAGTCCTTGAAAACCAATCTCCGCCGCTTTAATACCAAAAGCATTAAAGATGCTATCGAGCGGAATAAGGGCTCCAAGGTCTTTACAAGAGATCTGTCTATTGGGCAGAGCCAGCTCACAAAACTGAAGACCGATGATGGCAGGATTGTAACCGCCAAACCGGAGCTTCTGAGGGAGATCGAGAGTTTCTATGGGTAGTTGTACACGTCAACCAGTAAACCCGTTGCGAATCTAGCAAACGACCCAAGAGCTAGATTGACCCGACACTATACCGAAGATATCCCGGATATCAGCCTGTACGAGATTAGGATGGCTCTGAAACAGCTTAAAAACAACAAGGCGACGGGTGACGACGGAATCACGGCTGAACTCCTGAAGGCGGGTGGAAAACCGCTCCTTAAGGCCCTTCAGAAGCTGTTTGATGCCGTCATACTCGAGGACAAAACGCCACAGGCATGGTGCAGGGGTGTGGTGGTCCTCTTCTTCAAAAAGGGTGACAATGCCCGGCTGAAGAACTATAGGCCCATCTCACTTCTTAGCCATGTCTACAAGTTGTTTTCAAGAGTCATCACGAATCGTCTCGCGCGCAGGTTTGACGATTTCCAGCCTCCCGAACAAGCCGGATTCCGAAAAGGCTTTAGCACCGTAGACCACATACATACGCTGCGGCAGGTTAAACAGAAGACCGAAGAGTATAACCTGCCTCTCTGCTCAGCGTTTGTGGACTACGAGAAAGCCTTCGATTCGATCGAGACTTGGGCTGTACTGCAGTCTCTCCAACAGTGCCAGATCGACTACCGGTACATTGAGGTATTGAAGTGTTTGTACAGAAACGCCACCATGTCAGTCCGTCTTCAGGATCAGACCTCGAAACCAATATTTCTCCAGCTTGGCGTGAGACAGGGAGATGTCATTTCTCCGAAACTGTTCACTGCTGCGCTGGAGGATGTATTCAAGGTTCTGGACTGGAGGGGCCTAGGCATCAATGTTAATGGCGAGTACATCACTCACCTTCGGTTTGCCGACGACATAGTGGTCATGGCTGAGACCATGGAGAGCCTCAATACAATGCTCGATGACCTCAGTAGAGCTTCCGAAAGAGTGGGTCTGAAAATGAACATGGACAAAACCTAGGTGATGTTGAATGTCCATGTTATACCCACTCCTATCAAGGTTGGAGACTCTACACTCGAAGTTGTGGACGACTATGTCTACCTGGGACAAACGATCCAGTTGGGTAGGGCCAACTTCGAGAGAGAGATCAACCGTCGAATCTGACTCGGCTGGGCAGCGTTCGGGAAGTTGCGCGGTGTCTTCTCGTCCAACTTACCACAATGTCTCAAGACAAAAGTCTATGACCAGTGTGTGTTGCCAGTGATGACATATGGCTCTGAGGCGTGGTCGCTTACAATGGGCCTCATCAGAAAGCTTACAGTCACTCAAAGGCCAATGGAGAGGGCTATGCTCGGCGTTTCCTTGCGTGTTCGAATCAGAAATGTAGAGATCCGTAAGAGAACCAATGTTACTTACATAGCTCGAAGAATTGCCAAACTTATGTGGCAGTGGGCAGGGCACATTGCTCGCAGAACGGATGGCCGATGGGGCAGAAAGGTTCTGGAGTGGCGACCGCGAACCGGAAGACGTTGCGTTGGAAGGCCTCCCACCAGGTGGACCGATGATCTGGTGAAGGTTGCGGAGATCCGCTGGTTGCGGGACCGGTCAATGTGGCGACGCTTGGGCTCCCCCAAGCGTCGCCACGTTGACCGGTCCCGCCTATGTCGTCTTTCGGCTGATATGATGACAAATTAATCGGGTCTCCCTTGTTTGACCGAAAGGAATTTGACAAATTTTCACTTCCCAAAAAATTTTTCGCATAATTTCATTTGCCAAATTATTACTTAGCAAAAAATCTATTCACAAAAAATCGTAACGCAAACCTAATGTTTGGGAAATGAACGTTTAAACTATAACTTGTTTATTAACTACTTTTAACAATTTTTATTTAGTCAAATATTTCAGTTGGAATAACAGTTTTTACACGAAATCAAATAAGCCAAATATTTAGTGTCGTCAGTTTTCAATTTACCATTTCTATTCAGTCAATTGCTTAGTCAATGACAAAATTTGCATCTTAGGTCATTTGCACACAATATACAAATTAAATTACAATGTGTAAGTACGATTACTATTCAAGCAACAAAGACGACGGAGCCCCGCTGCGTGGGGCTCCTATTTCTATCTTCAGGGTCTAAAGTAACCTAACATGAAGGAGATGACGGGAGCTGAGTTCGCGGTTCCTTCGAACCTAACCTATCCGTGTCGGGGTGCCCTAAGCTCCCGAGCTCGCTTCGCTCGCTTTGGACTAATTCATTGGCCATAATTATGGAATTGCCATTAATCTACCAAAGATTCATTCGAGCTCACATGCTTACTATAATTCCCAAAAAATCTTATTTTTGCTTTAATATTTTTTGTCTTAACAAATCATTTCACCAAACGTTTATTGTCTAAAGTTTTCTTGCTGTAATAAATCATTTGATTAAAGACCAAATGCCATAATGACATTATACTTGGTAATATTTTGCCAAGTAAAAATTTGTCGAAATAAAAATATGCGTACTAAAATCATTCGAAATATTGCAATGGTATAAAAAAAAGTTGCCAAAATTTGTTTGGGTAATGAAATTTTGTTAAATTTTTTTCGGCAAAACGGCAGGATCCCATATTAATCACGCCGAAGAGGTGGTAAAAAAAATCAAAAAACCCGACTGCTTCAAAAGCGAACTAAAAAGACGTAAACAAGGAAAAAATCATGCTGTGCAGTCGGAGGATACATATTCGCGGGCTGGCTGACCAAAATCTGGTGTATCCTCCGCCTGCACAGCATGATTTTTTCCTTGTTTACGTCTTTTTAGTTCGCTTTTGAAGCAGTCGGGTTTTTTGATTTTTTGATTTAACTGTTTTTTATTTATAAGTTTTTAGTTAAGTTTTTTTCGAATTAGATACATTTAAACATATAAGTGTTATATATTTCTGAAATCACCTCTTAAAACCCTTTATTTTGATACCCCACACACTGGGTTTGGAAGAAAAAAAATTTGGGACCCCACAATATAGCGCCCAAAATCCGCCATTATTCTATTGTCCAATTTTAACGTAGCCTATGACACTCGCAGGGTTAAGACGAATCGATTGACGTATGAATCATCAAAATCGGCCAACGCGTTTGGTCTCTGGAACGCCACATAGGAACAAACATACATACATACATACATACATAGACTGATAAACACATTACCCTCCTTCGGCAGTCGGGTAATAAGACCAAGTTTACGTGTACCGCTTGTACATGTAAAGTGGCGACGTAGACAGAGAAAACTAAGTGGGGATACTATTTTTTCTCGTCTATCCCATGGTGTGGGGTATCGTTGCATAAGCCAATCAAAGATATTATGGGATTTTGAAAACCATTTTTCGATTCAGGGATCCGTATGCGCGAAATTAAGCTTTAAATGGCTAATTTTTGTTATATTCAAGTGTCTCATCCCCTGCCAGCTAAATGATTGCTTTTGGACATTTGAAACAATTTGCGGCCGTAGTATATATAAGGAAATTAAAATGAAAAACAGTTTTCGAACGGTAAAGTTAATTTTGTCCCTTCGTTAGAGCAATGTTCGGTGCTTCCATTGTTTATGAACGTTAATAATGTTACCTATTTATTTTGGTGAATGTAGCTGTTAATACGGAAAACCATGTGTGCGAGTCAGACTCGCACTTGCCGATTTTTTTTCATAATAGATAGACTACACTTGACCACTATCTCACCTGATGGTAAAAGATCATGTGGTCGACGGTGAAGCACGCTTGCCTAGAAGTCACCTATTCTCTATTGACTTAAAGACCCTTTGGTAAAGGTTGCAGCTATCGGGAAACGCAGGCTCCGGCAAATAATTCTACTCCATAGCTGTACGCACAATGAAAGTCTTTCAAAAATGTTTAGCTTATGGGCGGGATGTCATGGCGCACCTACTCTTCAGCAGTCCGACATTAACCGTTGGACATTTGCCCGGACCAGACACAACACCCGTCTGGTCGGAGGATTCTCCCTTTTCTATGAAGATATGTGAGACTTTACACCCTGTTCCACATGCCCCCAAACTGGTGACCCTCGAACATGAACATCAGTGCAGCCTTCGTGCAGAGCTTCTTCATCGTGACATCATTATCACTTCCTCAAGCTTTCGAGCAGCGAGTCACACAGCCAGCCAGTACCCACGGCATCTACGGAGGTATCCTGACCACCAGCATGCAGCGGAACCTACATGTTGGCCGCTACGTCGTCGGCTTATCGGCAATAGCTCTGACGAGCGGCCCCTCCTTAGGTTCCTCTTCTCTTCACCGTGGGTGACCAAGCCAAGGTTACTGAGCCCTCACGCCTCAACAATGCGGGAACCCACCGGGGAGGGAAGCATGCTTGCCTAGAAGAAACTTATTCACTCTTGAGTTAAAGACTCCCAGGTTGAAGCTATCAGAAAATTCAGATTGTGACGGGGAATCCCACTCTTTTGCTGTACGCATAATAAAAGTATTCCCAAAACGATTGGTGCGCAAGGGTGGGATGTCCACCATGAACCAATGATGCATTGCCGTACATCATGTAGTCCGATGATGCAACGGGCTTGGAGGAATCATATCATTCAATTCCAAAAAAAAATAACGGTTATACCGTTAAAAAACCGACAGGCTGGCACACTCATCGCCGAGTTTCAAGGCTCTGGTGCCTAGACTCGACCAGTATCTAATTGCCGATGAGCCTCTTGACCCTTTTTTTGATCGACTGCAGTGCATCCAGCTGGTTTTTGGCAGAACCATTCCAGAGATTAGAGCAGTACTATGCATGATTGAACTTGCGCTTAAAACAAGTTGAGTAACTGTTTTGGGATGAAGTACCGTCTCACATTCGCAAATATCCCCAACTTTTTCGCAGCCAGCTGAGCTTTTGCCTCAATGGAATGCCTGAATGGAACAAAATTGAGATTAAATCTCACCGTAACGCCAAGAAGCTCAAGACGGTACGTTATCGGCACAGTCACACCTCGCAAAGAATTGGCTCCTTTTAGCGGAAAAAAGACAGCCTGAGTTTAAGCAGCATTGAACCTGACCAGGTTGGCATCACCCCATTCGGAGACATTCCAGGACAGATTTAAGCACCCAATCATGGCGTCCCGGAGTGACCGGATCTGAGGCCCAGTAGTGCGCGCGTCGGACACGTATCTCTCAGTCACAGTGCTGCCGTCCGCATACCCAAAGGTATAAGAACAATGTAGCTAAGAGTACCGACACCGATTCTAATATTCGGTTGGTCTGACGAGCGGTCATCAACAACCACTCGGATGGACCGGTCCTTCAGCAAATCTGCAATCCAATCGCACAGACCACTGGGCAGACCGAATGAAGGAAGCTTACCAATAAGGCTTTCATATATCATATTCAATACCAGCTGGATACACTTCAGTCGATCGAAAAACGGGCCAAGAGGCTCATCGGCAATGAGATACTGGTCGAGTCTAGGCTCCAGAACCTTGAAAATTGGCGCTGAGTTGCTAGCCTGTCGGTTTTTATCAAACAATGTGATAGAGTTAAAGCGGTAGGTTCCGACGGATATTCACTTAGTAGGGTTAGCGGCCGTGAGTTGATTACACACTCTATCTGCATGAGCACAGTTGTCAGTTCCTCGTTTGTTAGTAATTGCGAACCAAGGACCCTATGAAGATGCGTTTTGAAGGCTTTAACATAGATTTCATAGTGACCCCAAAGTGAGGGCTACGCGGAGGATTAAATTTCCATTTTAAAAGTTAATTCATCTTTAAAAGATTCTATATGATCTGTAGAATTAATGAGCGTATAAATATCATATAGCGCATTTTTTGCACCTATAAAATGTGTAGCGTTGTCCTAGTATAGGACAGACACAGCGCCTCTACGTCAACACTACTTAAACATTTACCTGCTAGTGAGGCAATGAAGCGCCAAGCTTACTAAAATGTTATGCTTTGCTAGATCAAATGGTACAATCGTTCGCAAAACGATGGAAACTAGAGTATTTGCATTTGCTTTAATCTCGTAAGAAATGGAATACGTTTTCTAATCCCATTACTATAGGTTCTATTGTTGTTATTGTCACTGACAATGTGTCTCCGCTTTCATGGCCTCTCGGCGTCGTTACTGCCACTTATCCTGTTATGGACGTTGTTGTAAGAGTCGTTTCAGTCAGGTCGACGACCGGTGTCTATAAGAGACACGTTGTCCGCCTTTGTACTCTTTCTTCTCAATAACAAACTCTGCCCCTGAATTCCTTCGTTGTTTTCCAGCTCTTTTCTCTGAATTTTATGTTTATATTTTTCAAGCCGGGACCATGCACGCGCCACCTGTAGGTGCGCTTATTGTTTAGCTACCCACATTTCTCTTAATATTTTATCTACCCATTCTTGTCAATTTTCGCTGCATTAAACTACATGTTCGATTCTTGAACTGTCTTCGTTCGGCCCTCGTTGAGGGTACCCTCACCGCTCGTGGTAGTCAACCGCCTGGCTATTCCCCCTGGATTCCCTACCCGTTTTGAGATCCCACCGCTTTATCACCGCTTTGTTGAACCGCATCGTCTGCGATCGACCCTCGTCGTGGTCGGATTCGTGGTGGCCACTTCTGATCATCACCTTGAGCCAGTATCACGTGGCTTGCCGGTCTACTGCGCCGCATACAGTCCACTCTCGCGTCAGCAAATCAAGACGTCCAATGTAACAGAGAAGGAGCGCTGCCAGGATTAACTAGAACAAGCAGTCCGTTTCCCTAGGTCTAGCCTATCTACATCTTTGAACCTAGCGCACCGCACATGCTTTGGCGTGCTCAGTGATATTACTAACCTGCCGCGCCGACACAGACTTTCAGACAGGTGTAACTAAATAAAAGCTTTTATAAACAGTTACCTGCAAATTTAAGCGGTATTATCTCGAGACTATTATAACAATTAAACAGAGTAATCTATATCGTTACTGTTTCACCCTACTTCATCCGAAACAGGAACAAGAAGCATCTTGATTTACCCACGTTACTCGCGCCTACAAAGTGGTAGTCAACCTCTAGCATTCGCCCGCGGCTCCGCCCTCGTGGAGTTAGTACCCACAAAATCTTTTTAAATTATAGTTATTCTGATGTAGGTACGCAATATTGCTGTAATGTTTCATCAAAATCCGTCCAATAGTTTTTTGTGAAAGAGTAACAAAAATACATCCATCCCTCACAAAATTTCGCGTTTATAATACTATTTTGCCTTCTTTTTTATGTGAGGATGTGGCCACTTCTGGTGTCAGAGTTAATTAAGCCACCTCTGGGAAATCCGCAGGCCTCTGACTTGAATATTTCAGACTTACATTAACTATATATGTCCAGGTTTCCTCACGATGTGTTCCTTCACCGTTGCCTGTAATGTCGAAGATGAACTTAGAAAGTACATAAGAATTTGAAAACTCACATTGGTACTTGCCCAGATTTTTACCAACGACCTCAAGCACGAGAGGCGAGGTTTTTCCTCTGTTAATTTTAAAAAAGGACTGCCTCGTTTCACTATTGGTGGCACGACCTGCTGAAATGCTGAACATGGAAGTCATGGAGTCGATCCCCAGAAGGGGCAAAGTGTTATTGGGTTTCTCTCAGTAGCCCAGGGGAGTGGATTATAAGCTCTTAGAGTAAGGTTACAAACAACTCCCTGGTGTCTGGATTTGTGCCCGATTGATAGCAACTGACACGCCTCCTGTACATGGCACTTGAACAATAACTGGTGAAACATGAGTGAACAGTACGTGCACCTCGGCCTAACCTTTCTGGGAATTGATATTATTTACCGACTTCAAAAAAAGGAGATAATCAATTCGACGTATTGGAATTGCACAATATTCACATATGCTACTCTGCATGGGCTTCTAAACACGTGTGCCAAATTTCATAAGTGTATGTATGTTTGTTTGTATGTTTTTTTAAAGCATTTCACAACCAAATATCGTAAGTATTCGTGATCATTCTTTTTTATTGGATATGTATCACTCAACTTAGGTAACAGGATAAGTTGCATTAAAATCGGTTCAGCAGTTTGCAAGATATGGAACATACAACCGAATTCCTTTGCGACAAAAAACACGAATGCGTAAATGAGATATTTTGTCAATCCTTTAGGTGCCTTACTAAAGACCTTGCTCACTTTTTAGTGATATTATGGTACTAAATATAAAAAGAGAGAAATAAAAACATATTCACAAAAAAATAAACCGACTTCTAAAAAGTGCAAGAGTAACTATCGTTTCGGAAGTCGGTGTTGAAAGACGATAAAAACAAGAGGTACAAATGACAAATTTATACTACTTTTTTATTCCACCTCGCTAAACAAATCACTATGGTAACGCAGTAGATTCTGCACCTGCGTTAAAGTCGTATCTATTTCAAAGTGGCCCAAAGAGTGTTACGCGCACAGGCTCAGTACATACTGTCCTAGGAAAGTTATGCAGGGGACAATAACGAACAAAGCGGCTTATGCAAGTCATGTCACACCTTTTACAAGAACTGTTTTTGTTCGTAGTTTTGTGGTATTTGGGCTAATTAAAACCTTTTTCGTAAAAAATATACCGACAACTAAAACAAAACACTAAAAATTGCAAAAAAGTACCTAAAAGATGGACAAAATTACCATAATAACTAAGTCCACACATTCGTGCTGTTTTTCGCTAAGGAGTTCGTTTGTCCTAATCATGAAAACTGCTAAATCGATTTAGATGAAACTGTTGAAAGAAACTCAATCCAATAAAAAAAAGAATGATCACGAGCCGACAGCTAGTTTCAGAGAAGTGAGTGGATAGACACACATACATACACTTATGAAATTTGGCACACATGTTGAGAAGCCCACATAGAGTAACATATTTGTGTCAATTTAGTGCGATTCCACCAATATCACTTATATACGTATCAAACAGATTATCTCCTTTTTTGAAGTCGGTAAAAATAACACATAACTTCACATAGTAGGTAAGTAGCTAGAGTACACGATTTCGCCATTTTAAAATTTCACTAAAAACAGGAAGCAAGTAATATATTTACAAACAAACCTTTCGCTATGACATTATAAACTCCATTCAAACTCGTAATATCATTTCCCTAAACGAATCCAATCTTATTAAAGGTAAGAAAAAACGTTTAGGTACTGGTAAATTTCTCCAACGACCACTTAAAGGATTAATCTCAAAAGCTTTTAACAGATTTCACTTATTTCTTAATTCACAAATCTCGTACTTGACCTTAGTGTTTCTCTGTATTTTGTTACCGGAAAAATAATGTAAATTTTTCAGAGATGGGAAACGCAATAGAGTAGCCAACATGCAAGATGATAGGAAGATTTAAAACTCACGGTTGGTCTTCATTGGAGAAGGGTAGCGCGAAATAGAAACCAAAGGAAAATGTTAGATGATGCCTATAATAAGAGTTACGTTGCATTGAACTGCGCTGGGCCATTTTACAAAGAAACCAATCACACTTTTAATATTTCTGTATGTAACCTAAGTCGTTCGGAATAAAGCTTTTAAATTAGGCTTTATTATTATGTAAGGAACGGAAAGACCACAAAAAGTGGGGAATGGTCACACAGGGGGACCGAGACAAATATGCTGTCTTGAGTCGAAGATACAACAGCTCTGCTGCCGAAATAAAAATAATTATGTGGCGAATATCTGATAGCGACTATAGCGGGGACTCATTATCTACGTGGGAGTCAATAGACCAAGAACCTCCCATACGGCAATCTGAAGTTGAGTCGCTATTGCAGCGCTCAAAGAGAAGAAGGCGCCTGGACCAGATCAGTTAACAGCGGAAATTATAAAAGCGATGGACTCATCGGGCTTGGACACTCTACACAAAATTCGTGATGTCGTCTGATGTACGGGAGAGTGGCAGGGTTTTTGGCCAAAATCAATAATTGTAGCGCTGCACAAGACAGGTTCCACGGCAAAATGCAACAACTGCTGAACCCTAGCTCTTATATCCCACGCCAGTAACGTGTTGCTACACATAATAAACAAAAGAATCCGTCATTTCTTAGACTGGCAAATTCTGGCTTCGTCAAATGCAAAGGGACTTGCGAAAAATAAAAAAATGTTCGCCAACCAATTGAAAAGTCCTACAAATACAACAGCCTGTCATCCTGTGTTTTATAAACTACAGCACAGCTTTTGACTGTGTGATTTGGTCGGCATTGTGGAAGATTCTGTAAGAACTTGGAGTACCTTTACAACAAGTTACTCTTATTCAATCACTTTACTTGACCAATCAGGGTGTGGTAAACTTTGACAGATCAATTTCTGGGCCTTTCAACTTCGGCAAAAGCCTAAGACAGGGTTGCATTCTGTCCCCCATATTTTTTAACATTTACGGGGAGTATAACATCAGACAAAAGTGTGAAGACTGGGACGGTGGGATCACAATAGGTGGTACCAAACTAACTAATCTCCGCTACGCAGACGATACTACACTACTAGGTGCAAATTAAACCGACATGATGAATCTCCTTGAAAGGATGGACGGCATTAATATGGAACCGGGGCTCAAAATTCATCACGCTAAAACTAAAATAATGATAGTGAATCGCGTAAACCATCCTCAACATACAGATTCACTGGAAACCGTAAGTGATTTTATCTATCTGGGTGCAAGTATCAGCAACTCAGTGTAATGGAAGAAAGATATCAGGAGACATATAGGCATGGCCAAAAATGCAATGACCTGGCTACAAATACTATGGAAAGACCATAACAATTCAAGGAAGATGAAGGTGAAACTGGTCAGCTCCCTGGTGTTCTCCATCTTCAGTTACGGGTCCGAGACGTGGACTCTGAAGAAGGCCAACCATTACCTAATTTATGCTGTTTAGATGTGGTGCTGGAGGAAGATGTTACAAATCCCCTAGACTGCCTTTTGCACCAATGATTCTATCTTCCGGAAACTAACCATAAATATCAGTGTCCTCGGTCTGCCTTCGTAGGTTTCTAAAGTTTTTTGGTTACATTGCCAGGACGGACGGACACAGCCTCGAACAGCTGATGGTTACTGGCAAGATCATAGGGAAACGTCCGAGGGGTCGAAGTCCAATACATCGTTAAATACCGAGCTGCACGACGCCAAAGACAGAAGTAAATGGCGCAAATTGGTAAAGGAGAAGTTGTTGCCACGAAGAACGGGGAATCACGACTCTAAGTAATGAGGAACACGATGCGAGGAAGGAGGATTATTATAACAAGAGATTTTCTAATGTACCTAGTTTATCAATCAATCTATTCTGAAATCGATACATTACTTTCTTATTGACTCTAAAACAATTTTTTTTCACCAGCCATGATACCTCATGGTTTGTGTATAAAACTAAATGAACTTATAAAACTAACTGTATTTACAAAATAACGAAGAAAGCAGAAATCTAGAAAATTACGTTTCCTATTTTTCTACAACTTGCAGTTCAGAAAATACAGACCAACCATCCTGTCCAATCAAAGGCAGGTAAAGTGAAACAAAAAATAAAATTGAACAAGCACAGTGTGTCGCCTACACTGATTCGTGACAAATACGGCACAAATAACTGGAAGGTAATGGACTTGTTCCATTGTTGCGAGACAATAAGTCTTGTTCTTTGTTCCTTTCCTGTCCCCCTATGCACTTATTATGTATCCCCGTTGTTCTCGGAGCTATATTGAGATGCCTTACTCTTTGAAAATTAAATAGGTGAGCGGAAAAATTACGAGAGTAATTTTGATTTTACCCGAACATAGCGAAACAAAAGGGAGGGTAATGTTTTTCATCTGTTCTTGAGGTAGTTAATTTTTAGCCTCACTAATGTTCAAATAAGTTAGAGAAATAATTATTTGACCATTTGGAAGACTAAAAGTTAGTGAATAATCGCTTTTTACCGGAATTTGAAACGTTTTTTACCTTATTAAAAAACCAAGCCTACCGTTATTTGCTTTTCTGGGTTGAAAAGGTCCCCTTTATTTAAAATTAAACTTTGCCCAGAATATGCTAAAAAAGAGTTTGACTGGACTTCTAATTTTTAGTTCCGAAACCGAATATAAATAATAAAATTATTTAAAAATAATATTTTTGTCAATAATTTATTAGATAAACATACACTTTTTTTTTTTTGCTTACAAACATTCGGCAATTGATTTTTATTTATTATGATTCCTAGTAAAACTACTTTTACATCACAAAACAACCTCATGTCAGCCTCAGGATCTTCATCTTAACTTCTCTGCTTCATACAAATTAATCCTTAGATGCCAATTTCTTCTTTCATAGTCAAGGAGGTGGGTTAGCAAGCCAACACAAAAAAAAAAAAACGAAAAAAAAAATACTGAGAGTATTTGTGATCACAACGCGGTGTATGTTTCTTAGTCCTCGCCTTTCAAAGTGGACTTGGATTCACTTCAACGAGAAGTAAACTACACCTGTCAGTGACCTACTAGTTTTTAAGTCTAAATACTTGCTTTGTTCTGAGTGCATTTTTATTGGTTAAAAGCATTGAATCGATCGCTATTTGGGTATTTCTTCAAATTGCTGCTTCTGGCCAGTAACATGGGCATGCCTATATGGGTTACGCTTGGTACAGCGCCAAGAGTTAAAAATACTGTGGCATGTACAGGTATTCATTTATATGTTTCATAAAGTGCACCACATTATATTATGTTATAATGATTAGCTTTCTTCAGGACAAGACTGCTAATTACAAGTTTTTAAGGGCTAATATTTAAATATAAAAAAATATATATATAATCTCATTCATTGTGTCATACATAAACTGAGGCAGCCACAGTAAGTTACAATAGTACTTACTTAGTACAATAGTCAAATATGTTTTAACTAAAGTATGAACATGGCTGCTAGACAAATATTTTATACAATAGCTGTCAAACCGTCATTTTTATTTCTCAAGTAAAAGTTATCTGTCTACCTATTGATAAATCGGCCCGTAGAGAAATTATTCATCTGCGTTCAATACTGAAACGAAATAAATCGGCAAATTCTCCTTTTTGGTGTGTGTGGGGGATTTTTGAGACATAGCAACCCACATTGCAGGCATGAATCTGAAATATATGATAATTTATTTATTCGAAAACAAAGTAAGTACAAATCTTACTTATCACACTAATATTATAAGGAGTAGTAATAGAGGAGCTCGTGGCTAAATAATAACAGCTGCACGGGTCGATCTTTAAGGTTTAGCAACGCTTGTCGAGGTCGGTTCATGGATGGGTGACCATTTTCAACATACCGAATTTCCTCCGTGCCTCGGAAAGCACGTTAAGCCGTTGGTCCCGGCTGTCATTTGAAGATCTTTGACAGTCGTTACGAATAGTCAGACGCTTGAGATCTGACACCAGTCTAGCCAAGGGGTACCGTGTTACCCATTTACTGGGTTGTGGAGGTCAGATAGGCAGTCGCCCCATGTCAAACACTGGTACTCAGCTGAATCCGATTAGACTGGAAGCCGACCCCAACATAGTTGGGAAAAGTCTAGGCAGATGATGATGACGCAGGCGTAGCCGCTGGCAGATGCTAGTGCATACATAAAATTACGCCTGTGTTCCCAAAGGGGTTAGGTAGAGGTGAACGTATCAAGCCAAAGTAAACACTTATAGGATAAGCATACGTACGCGTGTACGATATAAAATAGGCACTATACCTCAATATTAGAGTGAAGCGGGATATTTAAATATGCCTAGGTCAAAGTAACTGGGTGCAGGATTAGGAACCAGAACTGATATCCAACTCGAAGAGACCAGAAATAAATGTGTCGGCGCGGCAGCGCAGTTATTACTGCGCTGCCGCGCCGGCACTGAGCACGCCAAGGCACGAGCGGTGCGCTAGGTTCAAATAAGTAGATAGCCTAGACCTAGGAAACTGACGGGTCGGTATTCTCAGAGAGATGCTGCATTAAACAAAGCTACGACTAACCTCAGAAGCGGGTTTCCTCGTGCTCGTTCTGGTTTATCCTGGCAGCGCTCCTTCTCTGTTCCACTGGACGTCTTGATTTGAAGTTCCCTGGGTACTGGCACAATTTGCTGACGCGAGAGTGGACTGTATGCGGTGCGGTAGAACGGCGAGCCACGTGACACTGGCTCAAGGTGATGATCAGAGGTGACCACCACGAATCCGACGACGACGAGTGTCGATCGCAGACGATTCGGTTTAATAAAGCGGTGATACAGCGGTGGGATCTCACAGCGGGTAAGGAGCCAGGCGGTTGACTATCACGAGCGGTGAGGCTACCCTCAACGAGGGCTGAACGTAGACTGTTCGAGAATCGAACGTGTAGTTTAATGCAGCTGAAATTTTCAAGAATGGGTACATAAAATATTAAGAGAAATGTGGGTAACTAAACAATAAGCGCACCTAAAAGTGGCGCAAACAATAATATTAGTATAGATAGATATTATTAGTATACATTATGTTTTAAGAAAAGTATGAACGATAATTTCAAGACAAAATAAACTTAGTAATTCAGTTCGTTAGCAAATATGTAAGTGGCACTCTAACAAAATTGTGGCAAAGGAAAAATCTACGCTTAATTTTCAATGAAACGTCAACACAGGAAGTGTTGACGTTTCATTAACTTATGAAATAGAAATCCGGGAACAGCTTAGGAGTGCTTCACAAGTATTTGCATTGCTCATTACAGTTTCGTACACTTAGAAAGATGTAAATTAATTACAGTTTACATAACTAGATGTAAATTATTGACACAAAAAAGTTTCTAAAGAATATTTCGTTATTTATCCAAAGAGATGTCATCAAGTTGATTTTCAAAGTGCTTGAGGCTATAGCGTGGTTCAGATTGTGTATAAAATTCTGGGTTGTAGCATGTCTAGAAGATCGCTGTATCCAATTTAAATGTAAATTGTTTGAAAGAAAACTTTAAAGCGAAGAAAAGTGGGTGATTTTTACCAAAGGTTCGGTACTCCGCTGTATTTTTATGCATTTTATATGGGCTATGTTTTTCGCTCGTTTTTATTTGGATTTATTATAATATCCACAGTCGTTGCACTTATGTCTTATCTTTTTTTAGTGGCGCCCTGAAACAAGATAAGATCGAAAATGCATTTATACTACACCTGCTCGGAAAGTACCTTGATACTTTATCAAATTTACGGTAGAAAGTACGTCATTGCATATCGAACAAATATGCGGCGAGAAAACGCATCTGAGCGGGAGAGAAAAGTGTATGAAAATCCATTTCTTACGTGGTTTTTCTTTTTTAATTTTGGGTAAGACTATGCGCAGTGCAGAGCAGTGGTGGCCCAGTGGTATCGGCTGCGACTTACAAGTTGTAGGTCGTGGGTTCGAGCCCAGGAAGGCGCTTTACTTTGTGTAAATTATTTCTTCACCACTGTTCTTAAAACGGTGAAGGAAAACATCGTGAGGAAACCGGCATGTCTTAGACACAAAAATTCGAAGATTTGTGACATCCACCAACCCACACTGGGCCCGCGTGGTGGATTACGGCCCATTCCCTCTCACATAGAGGAGGCCTGTGTCCCAGCAGTGGGAACATTAATAGGCTGATGATGTGATGCGCTGGTAACCTAAATATCAAAAGCCAAAAAGTTTTTACAGTGAGTTTTTATCTCCAAGTTCGCAAAATGACACTGGCCACTAGCTGTGTGTTGGATGGTGTCAAACAATTTGAAAAAAGAACATGTGAAAATTGCAGACGCCATTTGGTCACTAACTGCAACAACTTCAATATAAATTTCAATTAGTAAAGATTTAGTTTTTTATTTTCCTCGTAGGTGTAGTATAAAGCACTATGTATCACTCGAGAGAAAGTGCGATTCCCGATCTCGGGTGTTTTAAAGCCCTCGCCTACGGCTCGGGCTTCAAACGACACCCTCAACGGTAATCGGTCACTTTCTCCTCTCGGTGAACAATGTACTATTGCTTTCTTGAATTACAAAGAATTAAAAATTGTACTATCATTTACAGTGACAAACAAAACACAAACACACAATGGGAAACGGGCGCACGGGACTGGTGAATAATTAAATAAGAAATAATTATTAAATTAAATATGTTTAAAATTATTGTTCATGCTCTATTGTTTTTTTTTTAAGTTTACTTGCATTTGTCTAATTCTGTTTTCTTATAAATGTAATATCTGTTTAATCTAATATGGCAGAAGTTAATGCCTCTGATACAATGATTTTTATTAGTACACCTACTAAAGATTCTCTTGTTCTGGGACTTACTATTAAAACTGGCCTTGCATTCTGATCCTGTAAATGTGCTTTTTCTGAATAAACGGTTATTGATGTTGATTATTGAATGAGCTTGTGGAAGGCTATGTTCAGCAGTGCACGTCTTTCGGTAGATCTGATCAGACTGTGAACCCTAGACCGTCTACAATCGATCTTGCGAGTACCTACTCATTAGCTGCTTAGTCTTGACCATCTTCATAAAGATATTTGTTTAACATTTTTATTATATTTAAACACCTACCATAAAGAGAGAATAAAAAATAAAAAAAACATTCAATCTTTATATTAGAGCACAGATGGCTGGCTTCCTAATTACGGCTCCAACATCATACGACATTAATATTGTTCATCTTTCTAAGAGATTCTATGATAACTCATACCATGGTGACACCTGTATCTACAAATCCTCGTAAAAGATTTAATCTCTCTGCTCATTTAATAATTCCAAATTTATACTTATAAATTAATTTTAGGCAACAGGTTGGCAAGATAAGGCTGAGGTTAGGAGACTTGATACACTGGCTGCATATATTGATGTCACTCACGTGTCTGTCCGTCGTCTGTCACAAAATTTTCTTTAGAATTTTAACATCCCATTGACCTAAAACTTGAAATTTGGTGATAATGTTTATTATCACGTATACTTTACTAACAAATACCAATATATTGATAAATCAGAACTTTTCTTTGGTACGGAACCCTAAATGTGTGAAGTCCGACACGCACTTGGCCGGCTTCTTCTTACTTCTCAAAATCATATATTTTGAGAAGTAAGAAAAATTCAATAAATAAGTATTAATCAATTCTCGTAGCCAAGTAATAACAGCCGTACAGTAGAGTATTTAAATCAAAGACCGAATAATGTTCGCGGATAATGAATTCACATTCATGAATTATTACAAATACAAATAACTAAATTAGCAGAGAGTTTAACTCAGGAAGTAACTGGAGTTGATAAGATCAACATCCCTACAGACAGCCCCAAAAGCGCCCATCCCGCCATCATTCCATAGTGTAATAGTTGGTAAGAAGAAATGATGAAACAAACTTCCAGCACACATTTCTGTCTGATAGCCTTAAGGGCTAAATAAGTAAAACAATAGTGAAGTATGAAGTTAATTAGACAAAGGGATTGCAAAGTGCATTATTTACCTAACGAAAGGGAGTTGGTAGGATCGCTACGCTTGCATTGATAAATACGTCTATTTGAATTACGTTAATTAGTTAATTGGCAATAGTCTAGATTCCCACCCAAGTGACGTGAGACCTCCTTTCAGAAGCAGGCACGTCGAATACGTGTACTGCAGGACCTCGAATGCGCGTCCTAGGAAGGATTTGCGGCGGTCCATACATACATGTTTCCCTAAACTTAAACATGTCTTACACAATCCTAAGACAAGGACGGTTTTGTGCCTAAGTATCCTGCCACTGAGCGAGACATGCTTCCAGAATTACTGGACGCGCACTATAATAAATAGCTCACCCTCGACCTAACACCCTTTACTAAAACAATACAAAACTAGCAAGCGTACCGTAGATTCAGTCTGAAACAGGTTCATTACAATTGCCTTGTTATACGTTGAAATGGAATAATTCGTCACTTCACACTTTTTAAACTTCCCAATTTCGAGGATGCTCCAGTGTAAATAACAGCCGTGCGACGTCAACAGCGGGGTCTGCCACTGGGCTTCCATCGGGTCTCGGCAAATATTATTTTTTATTCAGATATTGGCCCGAAAGCCTGGTGCGATTTAGCGAGACACGACACTAATATTCATTAAATAAATCATATCCCAGTTTGTGATGTTCAGCGATGACTACCCCCTTTAGTTTATAAGTGTACATACAACATGGCAATGCAATGAGACTGTAGTCAGACCTTCTATAGGAAGCAGTATTTAACAACTAACATTTGGTTGTCCTACGTTCTTAATTGAGCCTTACAGCCTATTTTATGCCACGGAGAGTATTAGCGGTTCCGCCTTCCATGTATGTAATGTCAGTTAAAAGTCAATAATAGTCCATAATCAAATGAGTCATTGTGTAGTGTATAAATTATGAATTAGGGCATGTATCGTGTGACGAAAGGCTTCGCCGTTTCCCTAAACCAAATATTAGCCACAAATATCTGCCAAAGGGTGGATTTAGGAAGTAAATACAAAGGTTCGCCACGCTAGAATAAATAGTACATTAGTCAATTATCCCTACCTATGTAATACAAAGATTAAAACTTACCCCATTCATACTGGCACTCACTCACACCATATTAACGCGAATAGACTAAATTATAACTAACTTAATAATTAAACTCGTCAACCCGATACGTTACAACGACGCGACTTTTCCTATTCCGTTCCGAGCCTAGTATTCGACCAGTACCGACTTCTTTCGATCTCCCAAGAACAGTCTGTGGTCTCTGCCCGCCTAAAGTCCAGTGTCACACTCTCGCCTCTACAAGCCCGTCTGCTCACAATCCGCTTTCTCTTCAATTCAGTTTTTTGTGCATCGCTTAATTGTTTTGGGTCTGGTTCGTGTTAGAAATCAGATATTCCAAGGTTCTTTAGAATATTACTTTTGTCTTGACAGCTTTTACTTTGAAAGGCAATTTATGAGCATCTTGAAAAGGTTGGGTTCGTGTTCCATAGTTTATGACATAGCCTGTCAAACCCAAAGGTCCGCATCTCAATGTGTTCAACACATCTGGCCGGCCATGCGTAGTTTTAAAATATTAAAATATAGAGATAAATGACATGTAGTCACACAACCTTTGCCAGATCCAGTTCAGAACCTCATACTAGGCTCTAGACCACCGAGATAGTCATCAAATGCCTACTTGTAGTGTACCTACCTAGTATTTATTTTTTATAGACAAATAAATACTAAATTTACAACAGTTTTCCATTTTATTTTGTGTAATACAGTAAACAATTCCTTGAATCTCAACCAGATAAAATGTCAGGTCACAATTGATCGGAGATGAAGTGAAAAAGGTCATGGAATTGATTTTTTCAAATATAGTTTTCATAGTTTTTTGTAAGTAAATTGGTACGTTTAACATTATTAAGTTTTTATCCTTTTGTTAACGTCTTTATAGAGAGAAAGGCTCTAGACAGGTGGCATTCGATGTTAGCGAAAGGCAAAAGTCGAAGTGTCAAAATGTAAGGGTTTGATCACGTGATTTTTCGATATTGCTTGTCAATTGCATACAATTGTCCCTTTTTGACAATCACTATCGCCACGCTTTTGATGCTTGAATGCCACTTGTCTAGGGCCTCAGCACGAGGTGGTTCAGTGGGTACGATACGGCTCAGACTTACGAGTTGTAGGTCGTGGGTTCGAACCCTAACATACCCATTACTTTGTGTAATTTATTCATCACTGAAAGTGGTAAAGGAAAACATCGTGATGTCTTAGAACTAAAAATTCGAAGACATGAAGTGATATAGACGGTATATTCCAACCCGCACTGGGACCGCGTGGTATATTACGAACCATTCACTCTCACAGGAGGCTTGTGTCACACCGTCTGTGTATGTTTTCTTATTGCCAAACAATATCAGACCTCTCCTTGTATAAGTAGCTTTTCTCGTTTCATTACGAATAGGCAATATGAATGAAAAAAAATTTGGTAATTGACCAGATAATCGATAAAAATACTAAAACAGAATACTAATACTGAAAACAGATTTAAAATTTATCGAAAAACGAACGAGATATAACAATTTAAAGAAATATATCTGTACCTAAACGCTGTTTTCTATGGACGTCGCGCTATCTGACGTCATCATGAAACGTCGGATTTCTCTTTCTAATTCGCATCTTTAGAGCTTTATAACGTTTCTGATCAAGAGATATAAAAAAAAAATACATATTTCATTATTAAAGGTACCTAGTTAATTAATATTTCTTATAGCAAATAAAAAATTACATGCATATTCCCTATTGCCAAACAAATTCGAACCCCTTGGCTTAAAGGACTTTTCGTCTCTGGTCTAATCATATCTGTTTGAAATACCTTTTTCTTTATATTTTCAATTCGTCGGTAATAAAATGAGGTACGTACCTACAAAGAGAAAAATATGTAAATTGATCGTCTGATACCAAATTGGTATAATTTGTATGTTTAAACGGCACATCGTTGTAAATACCGTTCAGAAAAGCTGTCATTTAAATAATTAAAGAGCTACTGAACATTAAAATGGAATAAATACTCGTAAGTACATGTGCTTGCTTTTAAACGGTAATTCAGTTTTTATTAGAATACATATACATAGATATAGGCAAGTATAAGAGCATTTCATTATTTCATCCAAGCTCTTGCGAGTTAAGAACCAAATATCTATCTTCATTCCATGCACAATTTGCTCAGTATTAACACCTAGTAATAGTAATGAATATTTACTGAAGACCATTTTCAAGGCGTATATATACGCCAATATTAACGCGGTACTGACCGTGCGCCCTCTCAGTGCCAGAATATCACTATTGTACCTCTTTTTGGACAGTTTGTTAAAAAAAAAAAAAAAAATGCTTACCATTTTTTCAACATCCAAGTCGTTTTGGGGTATCCAAAAGTAGCGAAAAAATATCGTGTTGATTAATTATTTTTTTAAAGCAAAACTATTAGTTACACGAAAATACCATGTTTCACAAAAAAAATACAAGAAATAATAATAAATATACTACAACGGAAAAAAAACCCTCCGTTACTGTCAATAAAATGGAGGTTTTTATTACAATAAATAACAAGCTATATTATTGTCAATGTGCTTGAGTCGATTGGAGAAAATGCTTTAGAATGCTGGAGTTCAGTTCCTGCAAAGTCAAATTGCATCGCAGTCCATGTGAACGTAAAAAAATCGCTTATCAATGTAATATAAATCGAATCGTATCAGCTCATTAAGAAGGTCGTTTAGTTTACAAAGTTTGCGTTCTGCACTCAAGTACGAAAAAAATTACTCTGTTAGCTCTAAGCCAGCCACCATCTTAAAGCTCTGTCAATATTGCTAGTTCAAACCCATTAACAGCAATGCATGATGATTATGATCATACTCCCCCAGGCTTACTGTGAGGTTCTTGGAACGAGATCTTCATGTTGGTTGTATTAAAACCTGCACCTAGACCACGGACACTTTTGTATGAACACTGGGTCCACTTTTCAAAAATGTGCAACAGTGATGAAACCTATGTCATATGAAAGCTCATGGCGTGTATTTTATTTCATTCTATGGCAGCTAAGTTCAACACCAGCGTGAAAATGGCATTTAGTAACGTCAAAATAGTTATTTATGCTACAAGTGCGGAAGGTAGGTGATTTCCGATGAGTGGCATTTTTATTCACGAGCGAGCGAAGCGAGTGAGTGGATAAATCGACACAAGTCGGAAATCATCTTACGTACGTGTATCATACAACATTTTACTATGCATTGTGCGAGGAAATAAATAAATTAATAAAATTAAATTAATAAAATGGCGGGCTTATTCAAGCGCATTCAGCATATCCACAGATTAACTAATAGTTCCTCCGGCATATCTACTGCGCATGTGTGAATACCTGTCACATCGTAATGCAATAAGGCACGAGCAAAATATACGTCCTGCCGGTCCTGCCAAACATATTTATTGAATATTTAAAATTAATTTATTGATCAAAATCTAAGTCTAGAGTAATTAAAAACGCCTAAAATAAAGTATTAGTTTTATTTTACCTTTTATATGAATGCTAATCTGTACATAACTAATTTTTAAAACTTTTCTCAAATAATAAAAACTCTATGCGTCGGGCTGACGTTGGAGTTAAAAATTAAAAAAATACAGGAAAGAAAAAGCACTAGTGAAAAAAAAGTGACACTTTCCGCACAGTTTGGCTGCTTGGACCGCTCTTTTCGACTTGCATTGTAAAAAATATTGACATACGTATATCTCTGATATTTTTTTATACTTTTGTTACATTTTTGCTGACATGTTTAATATTGATTGATACTGTTTCTGACAATTTAATGTTTACTTGGATGTATTAAATTTTAATAGCTTCAGTTTTAATAGTCTTATGCTAGTGAATGTAATTTTATTTTAATGATGTTTTGGGACAGACAATATTCGATTCTGCAAATACAATTGAGTAAATCTTAGGTATTACCGGTAAATCCTAGGTTATACCGTAGTTCGGGCTTTTACAGTAAGATATATATATTGTGTAATTAAAACCTTTAATCCACAGAGTAATATGTGCCTGTAATCATAGAAGCCTATCTTTAATTTCTCCTTTCTCTTACCTATAAAGGAGAAACCATTAAAGTTGAAGTTTTTATCTTCTCTTTTAAACTTAAGATAAAGTGTATCAGTTACAACAACAAAATGAAATCGCCCACTATCGATAAGAAGTAACGGAAAGACATTGTGTCCGTCTTCAATGCAGGAAGGTAACAAATAGAAACACGCTAGTAAGGTATCTTCACGCTCCATTTCCTTTCAGAGAAGAGGCAGCGCTTCAAGTTGTGTAAACATAAGTTGCATCGACTATACGTTGTTTTGTGAAAATATCGAAGAATACATTAAATATTTCATTGTTAAGGCATCACTAGTAATCCAATCTAGTAAACTTACCCTCTAATGAGAGTCAGATAAAATACGACACAAGCGTTTTCCCGCAGCTTGGCTTATTTGGCCTGCCTCATAGGAATCGTGGTTTTGGGACTAAATGTAGCGTACGGACATCAGTGAAAAATAATAGTATCAGTAGCAAATTGCAATTGTAGAATCAATTGCCCCCGGTTTCCCAGCTCGGAATTGTCGGGGGTTTGGTGTGGCGGGTTGTCGGGTTGTCGGGCGCGCGTTGTCTGCTGTGATTGGTTGAATGAATTTTCAACAGCCAATCGCAGCGGATAGCGCTTGCTTGGCGGTTTGTCGCATTGATTCGCCGATGATTTTGAGCTGGGAAACTGGAGGTTAGTATTAGATTCAATTATTTTTTTTTGACGTTCGAAAGTGCCGCTTAATGGCCTAATTGAATAAATAAATTTTGATTTTGATTTTTGAAAGGGATTAATTTTATATACTTTCTCTATTTGTAGTCAAGTTTTCTTTTGTTTTTTTCGACTCCTAAAAAAAGGAGTTAGTAGTATAATTGATATGGTTGGAATAGCACAATATTTACATAATCTTAATAAAATATTATTTTTAATTCATTTCCGTCTGTCCGTTATCTGTCAGCTATAATTTGGCATGGATATACATATTACTCATAATCACGTCGACAAAGTGTTAAAACAAAACCATGTTTTTGTTTTATGGGTCCTCCTGTACACGTAAATTGGGGATGTTTTAAACACGCTTTTATTAGTTTTGTATGTATGTATCTATGTAAAGGAATCTTTGAACGTGATTTTCACCCCCTTCACAACGTCGGATTAATTTGAAACTTTGCACACTTATCAAGGACCGATGAAAATAAAATAAATTAAAAAGTTTGTCCCACTACCCTTACCACCATCGTACCACTCGATAGTTGACGTCTGGCTTACCGCATGCTTACCATGCGCTTCAAGCGGACGGCCCACGCGCTGTACGCACGCAGACTGCTCGCTTGAAGCACGTTGCTAGATATATTATCCCGAAATGTTAACCGACTAAGATGAAGCAAATACTTATAAATAAATGGTACTGATGAAAATAGTACCACCGAACTGATTAACGAAACTAACCTGTCCGTATCGGGATGCCCCCCATCTCGCTTCTCTCGCTGATAGACTAATAAATCTAATCAGTTTTTGCAAAAATATACAAAACAAAGTAGACGTTTCTAAATTATATTAAACATTACGATTTTGAAAATCCCGTGCTCCCAAACTCGCTTCTCTCGCTGATGGACTTATAAATCTGATCAGTTTTTGCAAAAATATACAAAAACAAGTAGACGTTTCTAAATTATATTAAACGTTACGATTTTGAATATCCCGTGCTCCCGAGCTCGCTTCTCTCGCTGATGGACTTATAAATCTGATCAGTTTTTGCAAAAATATACAAAACAAAGTAGACGTTTCTAAATTATATTAAACATTACGATTTTGAAAATCCCGTGCTCCCAAACTCGCTTCTCTCGCTGATGGACTTATAAATCTGATCAGTTTTTGCAAAAATATACAAAAACAAGTAGACGTTTCTAAATTATATTAAACGTTACGATTTTGAATATCCCGTGCTCCCGAGCTCGCTTCTCTCGCTGATGAACTTATAAATCTGATCAGTTTTTGCAAAAATATATAAAACAAAGTAGACGTTTCAAAATTATATTAAACGTTACGTTTTTGAATATCCCGTACTCCCGAGATCGCTTCTCTCGCTGAAGGACTTATAAATCTAATCAGTTTTTGCAAAATTAAACAAAAAAAAGTAGACGTTTCTAAATTATTAAGATTTTGAATATTGTATTTACTGAGGCCGAGTTTCTCACCTTTAAATGATCGCAGAATTAATGTGACAAATTGTCAAGCACGCGTTATCTGTTATGATTGGTTGACTGAATTTTCACCAGCCAATCACAGCAGATAAGGCGTGCTATGATTGGTTGAATGAATTTTCAACAGCCAATCACAGCAGATAACGCGTGCTTGACAATTTGTTCATTAATTCTGCGATAAATTAAAGGTGAGAAACTCGGCCTGAATATTATACTAATTGAATATTAATTTAAATGTGCATTATATAATGTCGTAAAAATGCCGTATTACCATATAAAATTAAGTAAAATTAAATTATATCAATAATTAATTATATCATTTGATTGTTATATAAAAATGTATTGTATAGGTTTTAAATGATTATATATGATCATTAGAACTTCTTTTATTATTTCAAACGTTACACACCCTTAGAATCCTGGACTTGAATGCAGCCATCTGGTTAGATTGGAAGCCAACCTCAAAAGAGCTGGCACATTGACTTCAGCCACTCTTGACTGACTACATACAATAAGAGCTCCAGCGTGCAAGCTCCCTTACAGCAATCGCGTCGAAATTACACATACTTAGGCGCCATTGAAGCAGTGAACAGATACATCAAACACCAGTTGTTACTGAAGTGCGGCCAAATATTTGCGTGACTGATAGCGTTACCTTATAACCTTTAGGAATTAATCCTTACTCTCTGTCGACGTGGCTGATTTAATTAGGAATCACCGATACGACGAAGAAAAGGAAGGAGTTAAATTAACTATAGGTATGTTATGGTTATGGAACGAATAATTAAATGACTACAAAAATAGAGACGCTAGCTTTTTAAACGGCTTCTGTGTTTTTGCTGAGGTTTCGTTCTCGATCACAAGGACTGTGGTTTTTTACGGCTTCATTCACGACGCCTATATCACAAGAACTGTGTTTTTCCACGGCTTCATTCACGAGGCCTATATCACAAGAACTGTGTTTTTCCACGGCTTCATTCACGAGGCCTATATCACAAGAACTGTGTTTTTCCACGGCTTCATTGACGACGCCTATATAACAAGCACTGTGTTTTTCCACGGCTTCATTCACGACGCCTATATCACAAGAACTGTGTTTTCCAAGACTTCATTCACGACGCCTATATCATAAGCACTGTGTTTTTACGGCTTCATTCACGACGCCAATATCACAAGAACTGTGTTTTTCCACGACTTCATTCACGACGCCTTCCGCCGACGAACCGAAGTTATCACAGTTCAAAGTGACTAGTTTAATAAGACGGCTATTTCTTAGGTTCATAGTATCTTGACCAGGATTTTTATAACCTTCTAGTCCAACTGGCTTTTAACTGCATTCTAGTTTTATGTCATCTGACTTCCGAGACAGAAAACCGGGGCAAACTAGCTGTAGCCACGAGCCACTTAAACGTGGTTTCCGAAAGCAATTTGATTGGCGGTTGCTATTTCTGTCAGACAATAACAACAGTTAGTTTGAGTTCGAAGAATTTCCAGATAATATTATTCTTTGCGGTTTGAAACCTACGTATAAAATTGCGTAACACTTTTCATTAGAATCCAGCGATTTTCAAGCATCCATTCCTCTTTTTGATTGGTTAGCAAGTTGTTCTGGGATACAATAATAACATGATAAATATGATTAAAAAGGTTTCGTCGCAGGCTATCCCTTTCGCAAAATGTATTTTTCGAAAAAGGTCCCTTTCGCAAAACGTCCTTTTAGCAAAACATTTTTGGACATTTTGCTAAATACTCGTTTCGCAGAATTTCCATTTTGTCAAAAATTTAAGTCAAATTTGGTTTTATTATTGTTTCTTACTACCACGACGATATGTTTAACTGTTCATAACTTTGTTCTTATATACATATATCGCGGGTTTTTCATAAAATTCGGTTTTTGATGAAAAAACGGAAGAAGACACATTTTAAACCCAATTTCATCATAAACCTGTAACACTCCAGATTTTTGATGAAAAACCTGAATTAGTTTGGGTTTATGATCAATCTGATATACTTTACCGTTGACTGGGACTTAGGGACTTCGCCCTTTTTTGTTTCATCTGCGCTCGCGCGTGCCCCGTTCTTAGTCAAAACATTAATTTTTGCGACAAATAATTACGTAAAATATAATTAAGTGAATAAATCTCATTAATATTGTGCTAGTGCTTACTAAAAATGGAATCTACAGGAAACCATGTGGATAAGCAATTTGTTTGTAAAAAAGATTTTGAAAGAGCTTTTACTACTCTGTTTGAAGGCTGAAAAAATAAAGAGAAACCATTGTGGACACAGAAGAGAATAGAAGAAGCTATTAAAAATATTGAAAAGTATAAATCTACATCTTCATCATCAGACGGACGAGGTCTACAAAACAAAGACTACTATGGAAAAAAATATATGATGTTTTGGAGGTAGGCACTCAAAACTGTTTTGACCTTGAGACGGAAATCTGAATCGGAGCCTATAGTTAAAGTAGTACCTCCAAAAGAATTTCATGGGATATTATTTGAAATTCATCAATCTGTTGGCCACGGAGGAAGACACACATTGATGTATGCTTTAAAATCCAGGTATTTTATTCTGGTTTCTGTGGTCAAAGAATTTGTAAAGCTATGTACGGTGTGCCAGAACAAGAAGAAATTTCCCCAAAAGGGAATTGTTGTCCGCCCAATTGTGTCTATTGATTTCATCAACCGCGGTTAAGTGGACCTTATAGACTTGCATTCAACTCCAGACGGACTATGGAAATGGCTGTTGCATTGCTGGACCATACAACAAAATTTAGTTTCCTTCGCCCTTTGACATCAAAAAGAGCCGCTGAAGTGGCTATAGAATTGTTAAAGATCTTTTTTTAGAAGTAGGTTGTCCAGCCATACTTCAAATGGCCGTGAATTCACAGCTACAATTATAAAAGAGTTGACGTCGATGTGGCCAACTTGCAAAATTGTAAATGGCAGACCCAGACATCCAGCAAGTCAAGGCTCTGTTGAGCGCTCAAATCAAGACGTAGAAGCTATGCTCCGTGCTTGATTAATTGATAATAACTGCAAAAAATGGTCCATGGGATGTTACTTTGTCTAATTCCAAAAAAAAACTTCCTTTCATAGAACCATGCAAAGGACACCATATAAGGCTTTGTTTGGCATAAAGCCTGAAATAGGACTGAAAACACACATTCCAGCAGACTTATTAGACAAACTTATTACGGAAGAGGACTGGAAGAGGACTTGGAGAATTTTTTGAACTCAAAAAATTATGATGTAATTAATAATCGAATCCTTTCCGGAAATGGACTCAGATAAGGATTTAAATTCCCTAATCAGAATTGAATCAGACAAAGAAGGTGCTTCAACCTCTGAGCAAGAAATAGCAACAGCTGCAGCAGTTCTTATAGATCCTCCAACATCCATAAAGTAAAATATATTAACATTAGAAACTACTAATGCACTACTACTGCTGTACTACTACTGTTGCTACTTGTGTTACTGAGGCTGAGGTGATCAGTGATCAATCAAAAAGTAGGATAATTGAAACAGAAGAAATGCTTATTGATGAAACACGAATATTTTGCTTTGTCTGTGGAAAGGAATCCACTGGAGCACATCGCTGTGGCGGGAAGATATTATCAGAAGAAAATGAAGGGTATGGATCAAAGATTCTGTGTGATTATTTTAAAATGAACAAAATATACTTATCGAAAGGGAACATGCCATTGAAATTTTTTAAATGTCAGCAATAAAAATGAAAGCAGCTTCTTCGAAAAAAAATGGAGAAATCGATATTGGTTCTACAATTTTAGTTGATGAGTCGAAAATAGATAGAGGGCCACTGGATGCAACAACATACAACATAAAACATTATAGGAAAGGTAATGGATAAGAAGAACGATTTGTTCAAAATTAGTACTTCAGCTGGGGTTCTAAAAGACTGGCTGCCTCGAAACTCTATTCAAATATCAAAGCCTTTAACGAACCTGTATCGGCAAATGAACTGTGTTTGTGTGCGAATTGCTTCAAAAATGTCTTTATTTGGATGCCAAGGTTTTAAGAAATGCTCGGGCGAAAAATAAAGTGCGCTGCAAGACAAATCGATGTGCATGCAAAAAAATTTTTTTATGCAACTCTAGATGTCACAAGTCAACAAACTGTCATAATAAATAAAGCATACTAGCAGATTTATAAAAAAGCAAGTACGTGGTAAACGTTTCTTTATTACATTTTTTTTATTTTTTTTTATTTTGGCTCAGTTTAGTCGTATTTAATACTTACGAAATTTCATTTTCGCGGCTTATCAAAATCAGTTTAATTTAGTCCGTGAAATTGAAACATTTCATTTCATAATTAAATTGAAGGAGGAGAATATTGATTGGATCATGGATGTAAAATTTTGATAAATAAATAATTGCTTTCTTTCTACTAAGTTGCTAATGATGATGGATTGTTTATTTATTTCATTCAAATTGATTTATTTGTCAAAAAAACAAAACAAACCCGTGATTTTGACAAGAACTTTATCATAAACCCAAACTAGTTCAGGTTTTTGATCAAAAATCTGGGTTGTTTCAGGTTAATGATGAAATTTAATTTAAAATGTGTCATCTGCCAATTTTATGAAAAACCTGCGATATATATACAATTATTTCAGGCCTGCAACCCTGATATAATGTCCCTTTGTCTAGGCCACAGATAATTAGTAATAGCAAAGTATAGGCCCTCATATAGGTATGGGTGCTAATTAAGGCAGCTTCTTTAAAATGTCATTCTCGTCTGCAAATATATTTAGTTGTCTAATTAATTAATAGGTCAGCGACAAACTTTTAGCGTCTAATAAATGGTTTATAAGCGACCATATATTGTAAAACAAGCTACTGTTAATATGACGCAACATGGTGATAATTCTTAAGCAACTAAATTTGTGATATGTCTACTGATTGCTAGCTTCTAATAAGTGTATCAACTTCATCTATAAAATAATATCAACGTACACTAATTTCATAGAGTCACCTTTATTTTTATACTTTAGCATAAGTAATTGATGAGTGAATCTACTATATTTGAACATAAAATTGCCTTATTATTGTCATCAAATAATGGTCAATAAAAGCTATAATTTCATGTATTCGCCTATCTATTTATAATGTTACCATAAGTAATTGACTATTATACCTACCCAAATGAACATACAAAAAATAGGGTGGTATTTAATACTTTAACTGTAATTCCCCTTTTTTCAATCAAAATATTCGAAATTACTACCAAAAATACTGAATTGCACACTAAATTTGCTCATCAAATAAATGAATTATACTATACTGCTAGATCTTTAAAGCTTAACTGTTTTACTGAATAACTATCTGTTAACTAAAAGTAAATCTAATAATTCTTCGAGTGCAACAAAATATTTAAGTTTTAAGGGAGGGGGAGAAACGAAACAAAGTCGACGGAGCCCCGCTGCGCAGGGCTCCTATTTCTGTCTGCAGGGTCTAAAGTAACCTAACATGAAGGAGATGACGGGAGCTGAGTTCGCTCGCTTTGCTCGCTCACTTCAGCTCCCGTCATCTCCTTCGAACCTAACCTATCCGTGTCGGGGTGCCCTAAGCTCCCGAGCTCGCTTCGCTCGCTCTTGGACTAATTCACATTTATTTTATATTTAATTGAATAATTTGTGTGTTGCAAACTTTCACGAAAAAAGAATATGATTTATTAATTTAGTTGTTGAATGAAAAACTTTGATTGCTAATTTTGAGGCTGGAATTTGATTTTATTAGCAGACAGATGTTGAATCTCTAAAATATATAAAGTAGCTCACTTACAACATTAGTCGCTGAGTTATCAAATCAGAAGTAAATATATTTATCGGTAGCTCGGAGTCATATTAATTTACGCTCGTAAATTGACGCTGGTTTTTTGATATTCTGTTGGAGTAGTAAAGATGATGAATTAATATAATTGAAGCTGTTCTATTAACTCGTCGACCACATATAAAAAAAGACGCTAGGTTGCAGGTGCTAAAGAAAACTTTTGTTGCCGCACATATAATTTCCCATTTTCTATTGTTTGTGTGTATATAGTTACGTTTTGCTGTATAGTCTTTTTAGCAGTACCTAACAACAGCAGCCATAATGCGTAAGTGAATTCGGCAAGGCAAAGGGCAAAGAGTATGAAAACTCGATCAATGACTTATACGGAAATCCAAATCGCGTCTTTCGTCTCGCATGTGAATGGTCGATTGTTCATACTCTTTGCCCTGCGCCTTTTCGAATTTATTACGCAATAAGGCTGTTCTCATATTTGCTACTTTTCACACTATAAAACTTTGAAAACAGTTTGAAAATGGGCTTGATTTTATAATGTTCTGTATTTTTCATCTAAAGCTCATTTCAAATAGTTACACCATTCGCCTGCGACAGCCCTTCCCCACAATATTGCAGGTGTTCCTCTAATACACGTGTCGTCGCCGATAGATACAAATGGCTCAATTAAACGACACTCGCCGACACCACGTGGACATAACTTTTATTTTCAAAACACAATATATCAGAGACTTTTTAACACACGTGGCTTAAAGATAGAAAGAAAATATTCAATACTTGCATTACATTCTACATTTAAAAAATTAAATAAAAACCAATTGACAGTCGGCAATGACAGGCTAGAAAGAAAACTGAAATATTTAAAATTGCAGGAAAAGGAGAGGAATAAACTATAATACGCTGCTGCAAGATAGTTACTTGAGAAGGGGCATTTAAAAGGTAGACAAATGTTAGATTAGGAATGGACTCCTAAGGACGTATTGTCGTTAAAGAAGCTGCACTTACTACCCATTAACAAATTACTATCCAACCACTCTATGAACTAACTTAGATACGACTGCGGTTTTTTTTAAATCAAGTATGTCTTATCATTGTTACCAACCACACTTATCGAGATTGTTAAAATGCACGTAGAACTGTCGCTTATATTATGTAAAATACGTGTAAAGATATCATGAATAGATTTAGATGAATCTCGAAATTATTATCTTTCATCGGGGCTATCTCACTCTTAGAATTTGGCGCAGTGGTTATTATGCAATAACATAACAAACAAGTATTTGCTACATGATTTGAAAATGTTTTTGCATTGAATTCATCATCGTCATCATCGTTACAGCCGAAAGATGCCCGCTGCCGAATATATGCCTCCCCCAAATGTCGCCCACATTGACCGGTCCCGTGCGTCTTGCATCCGACAGATTCCCGCAACCTTAATCTTAATCTTCAGAACTATTCGGCCCCATTGATCATTCGTTCTGCGAGGAATGTGCCCTGCCCATTGCCTCTTATGTTTGCTAATTCTTCTTATTTCTTGGATTGAATTAACCCCTTCAGTGCCCGAAACGTGTACGCGAGATACAATGGTTTTCTATTGATTCAGTAATTAAACTAAATATTATTTAAAGCTTCCTATCGTACTAATCTAGTTTTAGCTACTAAGTAACTGTGAACAAGTATAAAATTTCCACCAAAGCTGTACCTACTAGGAAGCTGAAATGTTCGTGGATGTGTAGTAGACTCACTTATATGAGGAAGAGGTATGTTACTGAAAAATCAACCGATTTGATAAAGGAAGTACTTACAATTGCACGCATTATTCGCTTACATTACCCACACATATTATTCTAAACATTTGTTCGTATGTAAAAGTAAAAGCCATTTGCCTACGCTAAGCCTTTTTCCACCAGAGCTGCTATGCGAGAGTAGGACTATGAAGTTATCCTATTGATGGGTATTACACACATCCACTCTCATATATTATTATTATGTAATTTTTTAACAATAAATTATAGTTCTTATTCTCATTCCTATATTGCGGCACTTACATCTCTAGTGGAAATAACTTTGTCTCTCTAAGTTATCAATTCATTCTTACCTGCTTCAAAACGCCAACAAACTGCATGATTCAATGGATTCAGTAGCATTATAAAAAAAAAACACTGAAGTCAGATTCGCAACTGATACGAAGAAACCTAAATCCTCTGTCAGATTGCAATAATAACTAGACACTTATCATCTCGTCGGACACACTTAATCCAAGATATGTTACACAATAGCACACGTATGTAAACGTCACAGATTGAGACTACGTTTACGTAAAAGACTACTTATTGGTAATTCCCGGTAAAAATTGCCCTTTCTCAAAAGACGACTGAAGGCGTGTTCAGAAATAGATGATATTCGAATATCGTCGACGGTATGGAAATGCGAAGCGATATTTCTCGAGATTATCTTTATGAACAGCGAGAATAACATTATATTTGATTGCCTACTCTAAGTAGAGAATAGATAAGTCTCAGGTCTATCATTAGGAGACTTATCCATTATAAATCTAGTCAATAAGGTCCTTTTGTCTCCTAATTAACAACAAACTTCGATCATCCAATCCTACCAATCGGCAAAAGACAGTGAGCAAAAAAGTAGTCCAAATGTCCACCACCAATGAGAATCGTGTCATTGAATAGCCTATCAAAAATATTCAGTTGAATTAAGAACCTACTTCTTTTTTGAAGCCGGTTAAAAATGGAATAATGTTTACTAAGCCACCCATTAAAAAAGACCATCAGTTAAAAGTTAGAGCTACATACAGTCACATGTTTTTGTAGTAGTTTAGTAGTAGTTTGCCAAATATCTTTTGATTCTTTTTTTTTTAACCTTCTTACTAAACATAGGATGTCTGTCTAGGACCTGAAGTCTGGCGTCAAAGTAAAAATTCTCAACAGTTGTATTATGCAGATCTATTAGCACTTCATTTGAACAGCTCAGTTGAATATGTTAGGCTCTAAGCAGTGGTAGAGCGGCTTATGGGCGCCTCACCAATCTAATTAGATGATTGGACACGGATGAGCAGTAATTGGAGTGCACGAGCCAATTTGTTTTGAACCAAAATGTTTGGTTCATGAGACGCATTAGCGCAGTTTTTTTAATGAATTAATGCCGTGCTTCACCGTCGACCACATTATCGCTTACCATCAGGTGAGATAGTGGTCAAGCGCGAGCCTATCTATAATTATTATCAGTCACAGGTCGGCACCCTTCAAGTCTGAACATTTTAAATAAATTAAGTAAGTAACCTAATGTGTGTCTAGTATCTAGGAAAGTATTTGGGGATTGTCCCCATCACAACGTCACGACGTCGCGTCGTCAACGTGGAACAGGGCGGTGACGCGGCGCGGCACTTTGGCGTACCTACCTTATTATCGTTACTGTATCGTAAAAATGCACGTCACGGTGGCGCAAAGTTACACGTTGCCGTGCCTTGTAAAATTCCGGTACATTTTACAGCATTTCTGAAAGAACGAAGCAACGTTTAGTTTCGTTTCTTGTAGTTTCAGGCAGTTATAGTATTACTGACATCTTTTTTGCACAACTAATCGCCAATACATTTAAACATAAACTGAGCGAGCGCATCGCAACGTAGCGTTTCCGACGACGTACGACACGTCGTTCCGCGGTGACGATGCCGTACCGTGCATTAGCACTCCATTTCATTTCAACATTCTGCGACACCACACCGTTCCACACGTTGACATCGTGACGTGATGATGGGGACAAGCCTATTCTGACTAGGAATAGATTTCTAGGGAATCTATTTTGACCGAATTGTTAATTATTGCAATTAATCGCCGTATAATTATAAAAACCGGCCAAGTGCGAGTCGGACTCGCGCACGAAGGGTTCCGTACCACTATCGCAAAGAACTGCAAAAAAAACACGGTTGTTGTATGGGAACCCCCTTAAAAATTATTTTTTTCTGTATTTGTTGTTATAGCGGCAACAGAAATACATCATCTGTGAAAATTTCAACTGTCTAGCTATCACGGTTCATGAGATACAGCCTGGTGACAGACAGACAGACAGACAGACAGACGGACCGCGGAGTCTTAGTAATAGGGTCCCGTTTTTACACTTTGGGTACGGAACCCTAATAAAAGACAAGCTTTCTATGATTCGATAAATTGTTTGACACGCCCAGTGCCCATCATAACCTTCACTTTCTGCACGTACCACCATATCACGGCCTTGGCTTTCACATATCATTCCATTCGCTCTCTACTCCGTGTCTCTATTACCTCAAACGTTTACGAGCGACTAGCGGCGCTTAGCACCGGCTGCACACTGCGCATTGATACTGCCTCCTAACTGAATTGTACATAACAGGAATACGATTTCAAAGGGATGCACTATTGCTGATTATATTAACTACTAATACTTTTTGTAAAACGAATCTGTACATCTCTTAAATTATAAATGAAATTTTGCTAAAAAAAGTCCTGAAACCCTGAAATCTAACTAATCTAAAAAGTTGTATCGCATTTCCCAGTTACTGGGTTGTGGTAGTCAGAAAGGCAGTAGCTCCATGTAAAATATTGGAATAGATAGTTCAACTCATCTTTGCGCACGGCGCTATGTGTGGGTAGTTGTCTGCTTGGACCCCGACTGCTGCATCACTACCACACAAATGCATAATGTATGTTTACAAGCGCACGCACACAAGGCGCTGCGCGCACAGATGTGTTGAACTATCTATACTCAGCTATATCTGGTTAGACTGGAAGCCGACATAATTTGGAAAACTATCTGCAAGCACCTGATGACTGCGCCAGCGGATGGTGTTGCCGTGGCTAAGTACCTGGCCAAACAAAAATTTGTTCGAAAAGAATTTTTTTTTCTTTTTTTTCGCCCTTCTCGGGCAGGCTAATGGCAGTCTTGGACCATACCGCCTCGTCTTCAGTGCAATTTTAACATTCTTTAACAGATTCAGATTATAATGGTTTTTGGAGTATTTGGCAGCAAATTGTATCAAGTCAGCCTTCCCAGTAAGCTTTGCGGAGGTAGTCAATACTACAATAAAATTCTCCGCTCCACCATCCTGAGATCGCTTCTGTCAATGATTTCACATATTGTCCAGTTGCGTAGACAGTTGAGACACAAAACTACACCAATTTTATATTACAATACCCACTAGGAATCAATTAGCAAATAATATTAACACCCGCTGAACTTCACTCGAAAAAATCCCGCCAAAAACTCCTTGTTCGAAAAGATTAATTAAATTAAGAAAAAGAATAGCTAAAATAGTACGTTCAAATGATATTCCGTCTTGCAATTAATTTTACATTTGACAGCTCAAAAACTTATTTATCATTTAGTGATGACTTAATTGTAAAATTAATGGCCGTACGGAATTTAATAGCACTTCTTGAAAATACTTCTTCAAAAAGTAGGTATCTAAATTCACTTAAAAAATTGACAAAAGGCTCTTCTTATTGGATTCCTAAAATAACTTCAAAAACAAACCTGACTCGACACAGATAATGTAATATCCTCTTGTTTCGAAATTGCATTTTTAATATAGTACCGTGGTATTTTTGAACTGCGAGCCCTTCTTTTTAAAAAAATTCCTTTTTACGTTTAAGAAAACCAAAAGGTCCATTATGATGGCCGGTGAATTTAATTTCGTTTCATTTTAGTCGCTCCCGTTAACTCTTTTTTACAAAAGAGTCCAATTTTTAAATTAGCGGACGATTAAAAATACTTTTTGGTGTCAAAATGTAATAAAAATCGAGGAACTAAAATTAAACCTAATTATGTTATAGGTCTACCAGAATCTCATGGCATTTTTTATTTTTTTTAAATTGTGATTTTCATATGGCAATGTAAATTGTCACCTGTCAAATCAAAATACTTGATGTGTCAACCGCTGCTGAATTTTTTTGATATTATCTTGAAAATTTGTTATTTTTGTGAAAATTTCGAAAAACCCACTTCGATCTCAAGCGAGACATATTGTTTTCAATGTGTATCATAAAATAAGGGAAGAAGAAGGCGTAAATCAAACTCAATCTTTGATTTTAAAGTGCGTCGTAGAGTGGACCGGTAAGTTGGACTGACTTGTTTTGATACTTTTAGTTTATTTTATATTTTTCTTACTTAATTTTTATTTATTTTTATTACTAAAAATGAAGAAATGGCAACAGTCATGTAACTGTTACTAATTCTTCGACAAGATATTGATTTTAACGGAGATTGAGAATCTTTGACGTAAGAAAAATATTATGTAATAATCTGCGCCCTGCAGTGGGACGTGTATATAGACGGGCGTTTTTGGCGGGATTTTGTCGAGTGAAGTTCAGTGGCTGTTAATATTATTTGCAAATTGATTCCTAGTGGATATTGTGATATATTATTGGTGTAGTTTTGTGACTCAACTGTCTACGCAACTGGACATTTTGTAAAATCATTGACAGAAGCGATCTCGGGATAGTGGAGCGGAGTATTTTATTGTGGTATTGACTGCCTCTGCAAAGCTTACTGGAAAGACTCACTCGATACAATTTTTTTTTTTTTTTTTTTTTTAAAAACGTTGCCCCACACTAGGAATTTCTTCCTGTATCGTGGGTGCGTTTACAAACATATAAACTCACATACACAAACACCCAGAGCCGGAACAACTATCTGTTTGACTATCTGAGGTTTTAAGTTATTAGTATGATTTAAATGATATATAATAAATTAGTCCTTAAATTAATATTTAATTGATTTATTTTTCCTATGTTAAGAACCCGATGTATAACAACATTCTTCATACACATATCTATAATTCTCACTTACAGCGGATCTTTGTGTCTCAGAATTGGTTGCAAGACCCTGCGCAGTTTGTGTCAATGTTGAAGGTGAAGATAGCATTGTATAACTGTCTCTTTCACTCGCTTATGTATGTCGCATCATCCTATCTCGCTTACTCTATGCAGTATACTCGATGACAAACTAGTTCTTACGAATTAATTGGCAGGGCATACTTCAGAGACACAAAGATCCGCTGTGACTACTATAAAATAGGTACCTCATGTTCATTAATACTAAATACATAAATAAAAATTAAACAGTATCAAGATCGTTGAATCTAATTTCCCCAGTATTGCACACAACAAATTTTTATTTCCACATTTGCCATGAGATTCTGGTAGACCTATACATAGTTGGGTCAAAGTAGTCACTTCAAGATATCAACAATTTAAAATTAGAATCCATTTTTGTTAATAAAACAGGTGGTAGTGACAACCATAGATTTAGTATGTTTTTCGCAAACAGAATATGAACATTAAAAAGGTTAGTAATAATTTGAATTTGACAGATGGAAAGACCGAATACAGTTCAGTGCTTATTCTGTGCCAATAATGAACATATTGACTGGTTAAACATGGCTCCTAAATAGTCGCATGACTAATCATTTGTGCCTTTAAACCTGATGATTCCTACATTCTAATGTCGACCAGACCACTTTAATATGGTAAGCTCCCATCCAAATTTTTTCTACTATACTTAATATTACGCATAGAACGAACAATTTCCATACAGATACTCTTCATTCATCATTCCGCCATATCGATCAGCCGTCGAAGGCGTTCTCAAGTTTATCGGTTACTCAAAGGGTGTGGATGACAAAGAAAAACTTAGTTCCTCTACGTTTAGTGCGGACTGTCAAGCGGTGAAGTTGTAGGAGACGATATTAAATACTTGACGGTTTTGTAGGAAGTTTCAGTATTCATTTAATGTTGTCTTGGTGTTCCAAATGTGTAATGTATCATTATCTAGTATAGGTAAAGTTTTCTTCTATGGATGACGATTCTTTATTGTGTTGCTTTTGCTAAAATGGTGAATGACAAATGTAATTTAAACTACATAGTATCTTGGGGGAAACCGACCGTAATACTTTATGTAAGATAATTTTGTCAGACTTAGTTAATTTAGGATACTTACACACAATTAAGGATACAGTTAACACGGGAGAAAGAAGAAGAAAACGTGTTGCGCCGACCAGGCCGCAAGCCGTTTGAGCTTAAAGAAGTAACAAACATACAAACACACACGCACAAACTTTCGCCTGTATAATAATTTATGGTGTGATTATTGATTCATGTACATTATTTGTGGAACATGGTTTTTTCGTGTAACTAATAGTTTTGCTTTAAAAAAATAATTCACAACACGAAATTTTGTCTTTACTTTTGGATACTCCTTTCAAAACGACTTGGATGTTTACACAAAAAAAATGATGGCTAGATTTTCTTCATAATTTAAATAGCATATGTAAATCTATATATATAAAAGAAAGTCGTGTTAGTTACTTCACTTATAACTCAAGAACGGCTGAATCGATTTAGCTGAAAATTGGCAGGGAGGTAGCTTAGAACCAGGAGAAGGACATAGGGTAGGGTAGGGTAGGGTAGGGTAGGGTAGGGTAGTGTAGGGTAGTGTAGGGTAGTGTAGTGTAGTGTAGGGTAGTGTAGTGTAGGGTAGGGTAGTGTAGGGTAGGGTAGTGTAGGGTAGTGTAGGGTCGGGTAGGGTAGGGTAGTGTAGGGTAGGGTAGTGTAGGGTAGCGTAGGGTAGTGTAGGGTAGCGTAGGGTAGTGTAGGGTCGGGTAGGTTAGGGTAGGGTAGGGTAGGGTAGTGTAGGGTAGGGTAGGGTAGAGTAGGGTAGGGTAGTGTAGGGTAGGGTAAGGTAGGGTAGGGTAGTGTAGGGTAGGGTAGGGTAGGGTAGGGTAGGGTAGTGTAGGGTCGGGTAGGGTAGTGTAGGGTAGGGTAGGGTAGGGTAGTGTAGGGTAGGGTAGGGTAGTGTAGGGTCGGGTAGGGTAGGGTAGTGTAGGGTCGGGTAGGTAGGGTAGTGTAGGGTCGGGTAGGGTAGGGTAGTGTAGGGTCGGGTAGGGTAGGGTAGTGTAGGGTCGGGTAGGTAGGGTAGATAAATGTTTGGTCTTTTTATGGCAAAACAAAGTTTGCTGGGTCAGCTAGTCACAGAATATTTTGCAAACAAAACTGTCCAAAACGAGGTTCAATATTGATATTCTGGCTCCGAGCGGGCGCACCGCCAACTACCAAATTCCGGCCTGCTACTGAGAAATTTCTAATGGAAAAACCCAATATCACTTTCTGCCCGACCTTATATTCAAACCCGTGACGTCATGCTCAGCAGTCGCACTAGACGTTTTCAGTTTTAACACTAACGCTGCGTGCAATATTTTTTTTACCCCTGATACCTGCATGGTTACACTGAGATAAGCCACGAGATTGAAGCCGTGGGAAAAATAAAATTTAAAATCATCAACCTGCCCTTATCCCATGATACTTAGGGTCGGTACAACACGTTTTCTACTTCCATACCATCCTATCCCCCGTCACGCTATCACAGCCTCCTTTTTCTTTCATATCACTCCTCACACAGTCCATCCTTCTTTTCTTTGGCCTTCCTCTCCCTCTCCATCCATCTACATTTATATTCGTAACTCTTTTAGGAACAGGCGTTTCATCCCTCCTCATAACATGACCATACAAGGACAAACGGTTTCCTTTTAACTTTTCTGTCACTGGCCCCACTTTCAAATTTCCCCTTATACATTAATTTCTCAAAAATGTTCAGAAAAAAGTTTTTGTGAAAAGAAAACTTATATACTCTGGCTTTTCTTCTACTTCGCTAAAACGGGCCATAGTCCTCTAATTTTATGCCGAGTTTATTTAACCCTTTAATTCTCAGAACAACTTACATACCGAAGCAAAAACTAAACTAACCGAAGAGTTGAAGAGCGAAGTTCATCGCCAGTGATCTCAGGGCTCCGGCCGGCACTAACAACAAACTTCAAAAGGACTGGCTGGGCAAACAATAGTTATTCACAAAATAAACCGCCAGCTCTATCCCTTTTGAATTCAGGGTAATTTCATTAGACGCACTTCACAGGTCCTTAGTTATCTTCTTTAATTATATCATTTATATTTGAAAAATTATGTTCTTCACTAAGATAGAATGTTGCCATTTTTCTGTAGGCAAATCAATGGTCACTTAGTTTTATTGACGTCACCCAGGATTCAGTAAAAATACCAGAGCAGTTCACTAAGGATCACTTGCGCCAAAAACTTAACTTAGATTTAGTTGCTAACACGAGGTTAAATAACAAATATTTCATACATAAGTGGCCGGTTAGCTACTAACTTGGAGTTAGTAAGATAACTCTGAGTGGGTGAAAGATCCTTGTATTTCGCGCTTGCATGATTTTGTCACATTGTGACATTTGTGAAATAGTCTGTGAAATATATATTAAAAAAAAAACACAATATTGCGACATTAATTCCGATTTCGGCTACGCACCAAAGAACGTCAATACTATTCCTATATACAAGAAAGTTATTTAAGAAATAACTATACTTTTTGAAAGCAATTCACTGCAGTAAAATAAAACCAGTATTGAAGTATTTTTGTTTGAAAAGTAAATATTTGAACGAAGTACCTTAAAGACTTTTAGGACGCATAATTAACACAAACGAACAAGTTTTCGAGTAAAATTTATAGGATTTGAAATAATTTGAAAAGGTACACTTTACTTTCTACCGGTATTAGCTAAACGGACTGTTTTCGTACAAACTTCGTAAAATTCATCTTGCTCTTAAAGGTGACTTGGAAGTTTAAATATACCTAGCTAAGTTTTGGTAATGTAGAGTTTGATTTACAAATTAATTTGTAAACCAAACAGTTTGGTGTAAAGGTGATCGCTAATACAGATCGGCATAGCTTCTTCTGTCGTAAAAAACCGTTCCAAAAGGCTGTGATTATATTCACACTCTACCTGTACAAATAATTGCTAGAAAATTAATTTTATTTATGGTGTGAAAAGTCGGTTGGTATTTCAGTAGTGCGTAATGTAACGCACACAAAAGTCGGTAGGTATTTCGGTAGTGTGTAAAGCAACAAAAAAAAAGCGACTAACTCTGAAGATAAGTTTTTCATGCAAGTGGGCCTTATTTATTACTTCTATCAGACAATGTGCTGTGTGCAATGATCACTGATCTCACTTTTGTGTCAGAAACCCAATTCTGCCGTCCTTTAACTAGAAAGCCGTTAACCCTCAAATGGTCAATTTTTACTTTTTAATAGAGAGTGACAGAGTTCAAAATTCTCTATCTTTCTGTATAAGAAACATGTCTGGAATGTAAATAGTTCCAAAGATATGATTTTTTTGTAGGCCGTTGAGTAACACAATTTACGACGATTCCATCACTTGAAAGCGTCTAACCCACACTTCTTCGCTAAATGTACTTTAAAGAACCTTAACTGCCCGATGTGATGGTTATTTTCTAGCTTTTTGCTTAACTACAAGTTTGTTATCTGATTATTCTTGACTATAGAGACGCAAAAGGACTATAACTACTTTATAGTTAAACATTTAAAGAACAGTTTCAATGAAAAACTTAACTTATTTGCGGTTATTCGCCCTTAACGCTTTTTTAGCTAAGCTGCTTGAAAATAATTCATGCCTGTTTGATGAAAACACCGGCAAGAAATTAGATTTTTCTAAGCTACAAAGCAGCTAAGTCTCATTACTTAACTAAAAGGCAGTTAGCTGACTCTCGCGCTGCGTGCATTCTCCTTAATCCCGTGGGAGTCAATCTTTCCACCCGGAGCACCGACTCTGACACCGACGAACCATCGCACATCGGCAGGATCAGGTGGTCAGCCAGTTCGCGGATATGTTTCCTCCGACTGCACAGCATGATTTTTTCTTGTTAACAGCTTATAAGTTCGATTCTTAATCAGTCGGGTTTTTTTATTTTTGAATTAACTTTTTTTTATTCTAATCGGTCTAGCCCGGAAATATAAGAAAGTTACTAATTTATTAAGCTAGATTATTTTTTTTTTTTAATAATTTTACTGTTTCTAATTTAAGCCATGAAAAAGGTTCAAAAGATATAGACATTTGTAAAATAATGTATAAAATAAGTTACATACCTCTATCACCAGGATCCATCATCAATCTTTGTCAATAACGCTTAATTACTTTGTAATATCGCCGTGTAAAGCCTTAATTTTGCTGAAGAGTATACAATTTAAAGTTTTTAAACGACAAGTTTCTAAAGAATCCTCAAAAGTCAATTAAATTTCAAGCGCATCCTCAAGAAATTGAAAAATAACAGAAATTAAATATAATTAAAACATTATCAACGATAAATAATACGCAAGCATAAAATGTTTTAATGGCAAAAGTTACTTATTATTCGTGATGTCAATGAACATCATCAAAAAACCGATAGAGTCACTAAGTAAATTTGTTTAGTATTATATTTTAATTTCACCAAACGCCTAGAAAGTTTGTGTACACTATTTCATCGTTCCCTATCCATTTGCATAAAATTTTAAAACATAATATAACATGGCATACTTTTGTTTACCCTAATTATATTTACGCTAAACAGCTTGCGCATAATTTCTCTCATCATAATGATGTTTAAGTATAACATTCTACAGCATAAATTTATTTAAGCATAATATTCTACAGCATAAATTTATTTATGCATAATGATATTATAGCATATTTTATATGCATATAAAAAAGAGCATGCATAGAGAGAAACAGTGGGCAAATACAAATATATAAAAAGCGAATTGAAAAAAAAAAAATATGACGGAGGCCCGCTATGCGGGGCTCCTATTTCTGTCTGCAGGGTCTAAAGTAACCTGACATGAATAAGATGAGGGGAGCTGAGTTCACTCGCTTTGCTCGCTCACTTCATCCCGTCATCCTCTTCGAACCTAACCTATCCGTGTCGGGGTGCTCTAAATTCCCGAGCTCACTTTGTCCGCTCTTGGATTAATTCTTTGAAATAATTACTTAATAAAATGTATAATGCATGACAGTTATTAATACATCATTTGCATGACACTCCATAATAAATACGTAAATACAGACAAGACTGCGTGAAGTCGGTTTTGCAGCGATTCGTTTCTGTCACTAAATTTTGTAGCACAACGTATTAACTTTTTATGACACCATTTCAATTATAAATTGAAAATGCCACCACGTAACCGGCTATATATTTGTGACCAAATAATATTCCGTAAAATGTTGTTTCGGTGTGGTGAAAATATGACAAATAAAATATTAGACAAATGAAAAAAGTTCAAAAGAGGCTTCGTTGGCCGAAGCCTCTTTTGAACTTTTTTCATTTGTCTAGCCTAAAAATATTTTGTAAATCGGCGAAATGTAGTTCGGTAAAATAATACATTATGCCACATGATACTTCGATGATCTGAAAATATGTCAAATAATGCATATGGCAAAAAAGACTTCGGTCAATAGTTTTCGGTAAAATGAAATTCGACCAAATAATATTCGGAATAGTAATCGGTTGCCCCAAAGAGTTAAATAATAATTGGTTCCCCTAAACGCGATACCAGCTTAGTACGTGCAATGCTGGAGTTTTGCACAAAATGTTTGTTAACAAATGTGCTGCACACTATTTCGGTGGAATCGTACCTTAAGATCTTAATTAATTATTAGTTGAATATTGCCTATTAAAATTATATTTCTTTTAAGTATCTTTTAAAAGCTGAAATAAAATTTAAATTTTTGAAGATGTCTATAATTTCTTAGATATTCCCATATGAATGCTAAACTATAAAGAAGTTAACCACAATCGAAATATTTGTAGCCCCCTTTTAGATAAGCAAAGTAGTTAAGATTTTAGAAAAGTTCGCATAACATTGGCAACAATTAGCTTAAAAGCATCTAAAGCCCCGTAACCGCTCATTAGGAAAGTTATTAAAATTGAAATCGAAGCGAATGTCATGGCTATAAAGCAGTTATGTCACTTAACAACTTTTTAGGTAAGTATTTATGAACAAAATGTAACAAACATTATTAAGGCTAAAATTTTAAATAAATTACTTCATTACTTCACTAAAAAGCCGCTAAGGTATGGTTAACGGCCTTGTAGTACAGTAATAAGATAAAAAAACTGGATATGATGCTTAACAAAATAAGAAAAAAATATTTTAAAAGTAATCAATAAGAGTTTCTGGACGGAAACGATTCTTTAGGATAAATATAATTAAATATCAATTTATGTGTCTTACAACCATTAACCTAAGTATCATAGTTTTTAAGAAACAACGATTCCCGCGTTTTTTGTCATTTACTCGGAACTTACTTTTTGGGCTTAACGGCCTTCTAGTTAAAGGACGGCAGAATTGTCAATATTACAAAATTTATAAGAATCGGCTCTGAAAAAGACGTCCAGTTACGCATAAAACTTTCTAAGTGATGCAGAATGACGTGAAGAGCCATCTTACGAAGTTTATTGCGATATGAAATCACTCAATTTTTGTAGAGCGAGGGCGACTTTGACATGCTGTATCTTTGTGCTCCACCGCGGGTGTGGCGACTGACGCTTATTTTGCTAATCGTTGATCGTTAGGCAACAGCATTCGGTATAAAATGACTAATAATAAAAGTACCACACTGCCTGCCGTACTATAAACAGTCATATAGTAGCTTATAGTCGGTAATCTGTCAATTACAATTCATTAGGTATATCTTGATCAAACGCTGACCTTTACAACAAATGAATGATGAATAAAATACAAATAATACTACATTTACAATAACGTAGGCGTTACGCGAACTTCAAATGATTTATGACTCTGAATATCTAATGGCTTAATGAATCAAATGAACGAGACAATATTATGCACGAGTTCTGAAAATGTTAACTTTATTACAATTGTCATATCGCGTTTTCAATTTAGTTTTTTAGTTGTAAAACTAAAATAGTCGCACGTTATGATGGGTTTTGATGACCACTGAGGCTTTTATGATTGTTTGTTAATATGAAATGTTATATTCTGTCCACAAGTTTATTCACTTTTTGACAGATAGAACTTGTGATTGCAGCAACGTAACACTTTGATTATTCACATTTTAATTGCAGCAATATTTGTATAGGTTGCATAAGTAATCACAGCCCTTTGATGGGTATTTTTGCGAGAAAATGAGCTATGAGGATCTGCATTAGCGTTCACCTTTACACCAAACTGTTTGATTTACAAATTAATCTAAATCAAATTTTACTCTACGAAAACTTTGCTAGGTACCTATATTTAAACTTCCAAGTCACCTTTAAGAACAAGATGTATTTTACGAAGTTTGTATGAAAACATTCCGTTTTCTTCACTGTTTAGCTAATACCAGTAGAAATTAAAGTGTACCTTTCGAAATTATTTATCCTATAAATTTTACTCGAGAACTCGTTCATTTGTGTTGATTATGCGTCCTAAAAGTCTTTAAGGTACTTCGTTCTAATTTTTATTTTCCAAACAAAAATACTTAAATTGAGATAGGCAGCTTATGCTGTCAGAAAGATTCGTCAATTTACTGATGTGGATACCGCTAGGCTAGTCTATTTTAGTTACTTTCATAGTATAATGTCTTACGGTATCTTACTATGGGCAAGGGCTGCAGACATTGAGTCTATTTTTATTCTGCAAAAACGAGCCATCAGAGCGATTTACAATCTTCGCCGGCGCGATTCTCTAAGGGAACTGTTTAAGGACATTAACATCATGACGGTTCCTTGTCAATATATTTAAGAAAACATCATGTACGTGAGAAAGAATTTACATCTTTTTAGTAAAAACGGAGATAGACATAATTACATTACTAGAAATAGGGACCAATTAGTTCAACCAGGTTTCAGACTGGCAAAAGTGGCCTCATCTTTCATGGGGTACTTACTGTACAAAATGTTACAATAAAATTCCTCCCCACATTCTAGAACTGAATGAGACGAAATTTAAAAAAATTTATAAAACGCACACTATGCAGGCAGGCATATTATAAGTTGGGGGATTACATCACTGATAAAAATGCTTGGTTCAATGCTAGTCCTGCTCCACAACCAACTGCACGAATAAAATTGTAGGTTTATCATGGTACTCGGATATATCACATCGAAGCGTAGTGGTGTGTGGTGTGATGTCAGAGCCACTTCGCTATTATTAAACGCTTGCTCCCCACACATGAGTATGAAAAGCCCGCTGTTGACATTAGTTGGTAGAGGAGAGCTAGTATGGCACTATCTAGCTAGCCACGACCTATCTACTACGTAATACACGATAGTATACCACCGTGTTTATGAAATACTAACGGACGCCTCAGGGTTTCAACCGCGTAGTGCCCCATCCCGTGGGAATACAGGGATAAGAAGTAGCCTATGTCACCCGGGAAGAATGTAGCATTTTTGAAACTCGACTCTCGACTTCGAACCAGCCGTTTCGGAGTCTATAAGGAACATACATGCATACTTTCTCTTTTATATATATATATATATAAGATGGATAGAAGATAGATTGTGTTAATATCTAAAAAGACACTTCGGTTCCTAACCTGTTCCGTCATCGGTACATGGTGAACATAGACATCCCACACATACTTACTCAGTAAACGTTTTGGGAATACTTTAATTTTGCGTACAGCTAAGAAGTGGAATTTCCTACCGGAGTCTGTGTTGCATGATAGCTAAAATCTGGAAATCTTTACGTCAAGATTGAATAGGTTACTTCTAGGCAAGCGTTCTATACCGTCGACCACAACATCGCTTACCATCAGGTGACATAGTGGTCAAACACGGGCCTATCAATAAATAAAAAAGACATCTCAGGTAATTCGAAAGGGTAATTAACCCCTTGAGTGCCTGAAACGTGGCTCTACGCGAGACATAATAGCTTTTTAATTGCTTGGGTAATTACGGCATATTATTAAAAAAAAAACGAATGTTTTCTTTTAGTATAAATTAGTCACACCAGAAAGGGTACTTCCCTTCAGAGCCTGCTTCAGCTGTCCACCCTGTATATCGGCTTTATTAAAATAATACAAACACAATAATTCTGACCCTGATGCATTCAAAAGTGCTATCACTGCTAAGCTTTTCTTGGATCACTATTTTATATTGTGGGTAGGTATTACGGCTACGCATAACGTTAGTAGCACGAGCTTCGCAATCGAAATTATTAATCAAACAATACCTTATCATTAATAGTATGTACCTACATTAAAAATCATCAGTCAAATGTACCGGTGTGTGAAGTATCAGGCTTGGAACACAGAACAGATATGTGCAGAAGGTCTACTCTATACAACGAGAATAAAGAAAACGGGGAAAACGCGCGCACTCAGCCCGGCGAGCATGGCCTACTGTGACATCGCTTAAGTCACACTTTTAATCACAGTTTGGGCGATAAACTCATTTTGTCTTAAATGCTAGCATGGCGGCGTGAGATATTTTCTTGACTTGTGGCATAACTTCTTGACGTTTATTTTTTTCTTTTTCGGAAATTTTCTAATTTTATTACAGTTTCGGTTTAACCTTGGCCATAAAAACCATTTATGTTTAGAGAAGCATAGCCCTACGACGCACTGTTGCCGAATTATGGGCCTCCGTATCTTATTTAATTTTGCATATTTCCAAAATGATATCTCGAAAACGGTATGTCCTAGACCAAAAATAACCAAAATTTAGCCCCCCCCCTTTGCTACCCCCATGTTAGCAGCATCCCAACATGAATTATATATTTTTTTTTTTTTATATTGCTTTGTTTTCGACTCGGTCATGACAAGTTATGATAAAATATGTCATGTCTTAAAATTTTCTTAAATGCTAGCACGGGACAACCATGTGACATAATTTACAGGCGCGACTTGCTTTTCTTGTTGTTGACTTCATAGTGCGACATAATTTGAATAGACGACCAAATAAAATAATACGTAAAAAAGTATGCCGTTTATACAGCTAAACAACTTCTTAATTTTGTTGGGAATAAATTAATATTTGACCCACGACCATAGACTTATGCACACTTTATTTTTCTTTTTTTGTTTGATAACATATTAAGTGTTTGTTAGATATAATTATTGTGAAAATTTTAATAATTATTAAAAAATATAATAGCTTGGACCAATACCGGTGGGCCCCTGTTTTTTATATTTTAAATGTTTTTTGGGGATTTTATTTAAGAAACATTTAAAAATGTAGAAAGCAAGAAGAATATGGTATAAAAGAAAATAATTATAAAAAAAATAAAAAAATAAAAATAAGAACAATAATAAAAAAAATACAATTATGAAAAAGTAATAATATAAAATTAATTAATAATCCTGTAACATTTCAATTAATTAATAAGCATTGATCACCAATTCACCATACACACAAAATTAATTTATTGCCATTTGGTGCAGTAATTAGAAGGCAAAAATTTTATCACCACCTCCGAACGAAAGTGATACATTTTTCTAAATCATCTGTCAAAATGTGACATTTGTGACAAAATGGGTGCGCCCGTATTAGCAATTAAGACCCGATGAGTCCCAAACAAACGTCAGGAAATTTTCTCAAGCCGCCGCCGCCGGTGCTATTATTTAGGACAAAATGGCGTTATCGCCCAAACTGCGATGAAATGTGTGACTCAAGCCATGTCACAGTAGGCCGTGCTCGCCGGGCAGCAACAAGAAAGGCATGTTGCGCCTTTAAAATATATCACATGTTTGACCCGTGCTAGCATTTAAGACAAATTGTAAGACATGACATAATTTATCATGTCTTGTCACAAATGTCTTGGGTACGCCCATGCTCGCTAGGCAGATTCAGTTTTAACCCCCGACAAAAAAAGATTTCTCTGTATGTGTGTTTATTTCTGTCTGTGGCTCCTAAACCGATATAGACTTCGTTATTTTTTGTTTTGTTTAAAAGGTGACTTTATCGAAGATCTTAGCTAAGTTTGATGAAAAACGCTTCAGCCGCTCAAAAGTTATGGCCGTTTTACCGTTTGAATGTTTTAACGTGTAATAGTTACGTTTTCGATGGATTAACGGTCAAAACGTGTTTGCTACTAGATACATTATGTAGTTTAAAGAAGTCTTTCCGTCGGGAGTTTTTTTTAATACTTAATTTTATTTAAACCTCTAAATTGGCAATCTATTATAGAACGTCACGAAAACAATGCTCTTTATCTGGTTCACTTGTCTAGAAATCACCGTACAGCCGTTACTATATCGACCTTTAGGTATTCGTCTATGAATGTGAGCGACTATTTTCAATAATTGTACGGGGCTAAACTTCTGCACTTACCTATTTTATGCCTCTATTCTCCTCTCCGAAATCCGACTGTATTACTCTGAACTTTATACACATCCCACGTCTAGCGTGTCATGAGTGGATGTTACAGATCATATATTCTGACTGTCTAGAATGTCTACTTGCATAAGATCAACTACGTTGTAGGTACTGTAAGGGGGGTAGACAGGGAGAGCTTCAATTAAATATAGAAATAACTTTATTTTTTATATATTTAGTCAGAAATTACAATACGCCTGCCTTTGGGCGGCTTCAATCCAATTCCGTCACATTCAAACTTAATAAAAAACATCTACAGCTATTCTCTGTTCGAAATTCATACATCTTTCAAGTAATAAATATTGCCAGTGTTTTAATAGGCAAGTAGGTTGCCTTCTCAAGTGGTGAGTCCTCACAGTACCTAGGTAAATAAATGAAGGTTAAGGTTTAAATTAGCATGAATTCTCATTTATTGCTTTATAATACATTTTTCTTCCTAGAAAAAGTCTATTAAACTCTGTCTTCCTCCCTGAATTGGAAGTATATTGTTGTTTCCACAAATTTAAAGGGTACCTTAGAAACTTAAGTTGATTTCCGTACAAAGTCCGAAATGTCAGGACTGGTTAGTGCTACTTGTGATGTCAGAAAAAAGCAAACATTTGTAATAAACAGCAAATTTTGAAAAGGAAATTTGGGACGGTGTACCTTTATTTTATTGCAGTCAGAATAAAGATATACCTAATATGGTATTTTTTAGAATAAAACCTGAAGTTACTAGCTATTTCTTTTAAAGTTCCTGTCTGAGAAATTCAGTTATGAAAAAACACTTTGTCGGGGATCAAACTTAGCCCCTGTGGCCATTAGTACGATTGCGGAGCTACGCCCCAAACTATGTCTTATTTCTTGTCAATCGTACCAACACTGGTACCTACTGAAGTTTTTAGAAAAAAAAAAATCTTCTTCTAAAGGGGTGAAATAGGGGATGAAAGTTTGTATGAAACTCTGTCATTTCTAATTTGAAATGAATGAAATATGGTATTTAGCATCTCAAAATAAAACAATAAAATACGTCTTTAAGCTATTTTTGAATTTTATCCCTTAAAAGAGTAAAACGGGATGTTAAAGTTTGTATGAAAACTAAATTGTTTATTATCAAAATTACTTGCAATTTAGTATTTACGCTATTCAATACAATAACAGAAACAGGTATTTAAGGATTTTTTGAATTTCAACCCTTAAAGGGGTAAAAATGGTGTTTAAATTTAAATGAAAAATAAAGTGTTTGCTATAAAAATTACTTGAAATTTAGTATTTTTGCTGTTCTATTCAATTAAAGAAACACATATTTAAGACTTATTTAAATTTCATCCCTTAAAGCGGGTAAAAACGGGTGTTGATGCATGTGAATGATTACTGGATGTGCTCGGAGGGAAACAGCTTTCATAACTTGAGTACCATTGATAACCTCTTAAGGTCTGCTTTGCTATGACCATAAATAAATCTCAAGGTCAATTATTAAGGGTGGCAGGGATGGATTTAAGGCAAGATTGCTTCCGACACGGGCAATTTTACGTTGCCGGTCCGAGAGTCAACACTAGCAGTCTGGTCATTTTGACACAAAAAAGTGGTTACTTAAACTCTAACAAATTTATGACGACTTTGTTAGTGTAAGCTAATTGGAGTACCGATATCTAGATATATATATCTATTGTATCTGTTTACTTCGCAAATGTCAAAGCAGACTTGATATTTTCCGCCATTTGCAAAAATTAAAGCATCTTCAATATGTATTATGTATTTATGTTTGTTCTTATATGGCGTTCTAGAGACCAAATGTGCTGGCCGATTTTGATGGTTCGTACGTCAATTGAATCGTCGTAACCCTGCGAGTGTCACTGGCTACATTAAAATATATAAACGGTTTTGGCCGCCAAATTGTGAGGCCACATATTTTTTTTCTTCCATACCCATCGTGTGAGTATCAAAATAAAGGGTTTTTAGAGGTGATTTTAAAAATATATAACACTTGCATGTTTAAATGAACCTAATTCGAAAATTAAATAACAAAAAAGTTAGAAATAAAAAGTGAAATCAAAAGCGAACTAAAAAGACGTAACCAAGGAGAATATTATGCTGTGCAGGCGGCAGATACACCAGGTTTTGGTCAGGCAGCTCGCGAATATGTGTCATCCGACTCCGACATCCGAAAAAATAAAAAACCCCTTCCCGAATTTATATTTTTCCTACTCCTCCGTTATTCTTTTCTGATTAATTAAATTCATTCTCCGGGACTTCGGCGCTTTTCTGGTGGTCGCCACTGTTGATTCGGGCTTTCACGGCCTGCAGTCTCGACATAAATAGCAATCGATAAATCGTAACGATCGGTTGCTAAGTCCTAACGATTGTTAAATAACGATATTTGGTAGTCTCGACTGTCAAATCTATCGTTTTTCATCGCAAACTTAACGTATTTTGTCGTTAAGATAAGGATTTATCGGTATGATATCGAATTTCCAAGCAAGCATTTTTGACAGCCCGCTAAGTGTTCGTAACGATCATTATCTTGGTTTTAGAGGTTATAAAAACAATAAGTAAATATTAATTAGACATAAATATGGCTGTAGAGAATTTAGTCGTGCTCGAACACAGAAGCGATATGATAATGCGGCGGCAAATTGCACGAAACCGGCGTGAAGGTGCAAATCCTTTGGATTTAGAGGATGGCCAATTTCTCTATCTTCACCGAATAAACAAGGACATGTTTCATGAGCTCGTTGGTGAACTTCGCCCATCTATTCAAAGACGAGGGCCTTACGGACTTTCTGTGGAGTCTCAAGTGAGTGTAGAGTTGGGTAGATACCGTGCCTAAATAATATTTCTAATTATTTTTCCTAATATCCAAGATGTTTTTTCTAATTTTCTTCTTATTAGTCAAGTGGCAACTACCTATTGGCTTACAGTGGGGCTGCAGGATAGGTATGACAAATTTCTTATGACCCAAGAAGAACGGTGTGCAGTTAAAGAGAAGTTTAGAAATGCCCCACAGCCATTCCATGATGTGATTGGAGCCATAGACTGCACATATATAAAAATAATATCAATGGGGACCACCGTACATGGCTTCTTGGTAACTAATAATAAATGTTCATTAAAATCTGTCTAGAACAGGGGCTGTTGTCTGAATAAATTAAATTAAATAAATAAATAAATAAATTAGACTGCTGAAAGTACATTCTATGTTTTATCTTTTAGGTGATGATGGATATCCTCTGGAACCATAGCTAATGACTCCTTTAAAAATTCAACGACCAGGGACACTGGAGTATCAATACACAAATGCTCATTGTTCAGCCAGGAACGTCGTTGAAAGATGCTTGGGTGTGCTGAAGTCTGTTTTTAGGTGTCTTTCCCACCAACGCATAAATACACATATATAAAATATTAATTAAATGAACCAGAGGCCACCACACCCACACAAATAGTGGACAATGATGGTAGAGTTCATGAAGATGGTCTAGAAGTTACAGATACCTTATAAAATGATTTATTTTAAGGTATTCATTTAATGTTTTCACGGATAAGGGATTATTATTCAAGGCACAAAAAAGGTGCATTAGAGCCATGTGTGGTCTGAAAACAGATGACAGCTGTGCACCGTACTTTAAATCATTGAAAATACTTACCCTACCGGCGTTATACATATTAGAAATCAGTATCTTCGTCAAAACGAATCCCAACCTTTTTGAAAAAATGACAATGGTACGAAATGTTCCAATTCGTAGTCAGTACAAAAATTGTTTGAATAATTATAAGTGTAAAACTGCATTAGTAACAAAAAGTGTCATGGGTATGGCTCCATGTATTTATAATAAATTTCCAGACGCCATAAAAGAATTAAATCACACACAATTTAAGAAAAAAATAAAATTATTCTTAATTAATAAATGTTATTATAATATTGACGAATACTTAAATGACGAATTAATTTAGAATTACAATTATTGTATAAAATATAGGCATTAAATTATTTTGACATTTTAATTATTTTGAAATTGTTAATTATTTTGACATTTTTAATGATTTTGTAGTTTTTCGTTATTTTGACATTTTGAATTATTTTGACATTTTTAGTTATTTTGACATTTTTGAATTATTTTGACATTTTAATAATTCCTCATTTAGGTCTGACATATTTGGAGTATTGAATTGTTCAATTTATTTTTTAATGCAATACCAAAATTATGCATGATTTTCAATTATTTTTAAGGAAATTTTAATTTGTAATCCTCAGCTAGATTTGTACACCATATTTGTACGCCTCCTGGCATAACATAGCGCTCTGTTCAAACTAAAGATCTGTATTTATTTACCTATGTTAACAAATAAATAAATGATTGATTGATTGATGGTTTTATTATATTTATTAAATAGGTATACCTATATTTGCAGAACATATAATTTTCCCCAGATTTTTTTACCTATTTCATTGGCATCTTCATTTATATAGCATCAAGTCCGACTTATGTAACACCATTGTATGAATACTCCTAAAATCTTGTTTTTGTTATACAGGATTTGTATCGTGCTCTGGGAGAGCTGTTGCAGAGCACATAAGAAGAATACTCGTTAATACTAGTTTTATTTTACTGACCCACTGTGATTTATATAAAAACATATTAAACCATACATTATTTTTATTTAAAAAGTTGTTAAAGCGTTAGCTATTTTATTTGCAGCCTATGCAAATAGCACCGATGCCTCAGCTCGTGCCTTGCTACCTCAGCCTGCATCTTGGCAGCATCTGCTTGCACTTGAGTTGCAGCAGCTAGCATCTGTAAAAAAATTAGATATACTATAAATGTCTCTTAATGACCTCTAGCGTGCTAGTGATTTTAATAATAAAGAAGGAAATGGCATAGCATACGGGCAGTCGATGCCAAATGTGTACTCTACACCAATTAAGGACATTATACGTCTCTCCACCTCAGTCAGTGATGATGCCTTGGTTGCCAATTAGAATGATTTCTTTTTTTAATTTTGCCGCCTTAGTGCAGGCATGTCTTTTTAAATCTCTCCAAATCTGTAATTAGGATACCTAATGTATTCTACTAAATATAAATAAAACTGACGTGGCTTGTACTAACATTTAAAAACCAACTTGAGATTTAACGTCAAGCACTGCTCGGGCAACTTGTTGGATCCGTTTGGGAGGTTGCCAAGGAGGTCAACAAACCTCCTCGGCAACCTCCTTCCAGCCAGTTTCAAAATTTGCTTGTGTGGAGATATGAACGGCGTTCTAAAGTCGCCAAAAGCGCATCGATCTGCCCCGAAATACGACTGAAACATTTAAGATATTCATTAAGTAAACACAAACTACTTCGGACATACCCAAAGTATTCAAATTTGTACCAATAATAGGAATCGAAATTTTTTGTAGGTTGTATTTACCTGACGCGCACGCTGCTGGCACTCGGGCTTTGGCCTGCGCCTTTGCCACTGTACTCCACCATCGAAATACGGTTCTTTTCCAGTTTTTTTATCAATTCCAATCCTACTTCAATGTCATAATTTGTGTACAAATAAACTTCACATTGACATTGACATCGTCAGTTTGTTTCCCATTTTCCACGTCTGTGTCAAGGAAGCGAACTATTTTCTTCTTTGTTATGCGTATTCTTAAAATTGGTATAAGCTACTTACACGTTTCTATGCAAAAAAATGTTGACATGATATGGTTTACCTATCTTCTGTACAATTTTCAAAGAAAAATATTTTTTTTTTTTTTAATATCTTGTCAACCAATTTCCCTTTATTAAAAGGATTTTTTTCAACTGGAATAATTTTACAATAAAATCACCGCAATATGAATTCGAACATCGGTAGCGTACCGACATCACTACGTCAAGAAAGTGACCGATTGTGCACGGTAACTTGGCTGTCGAGACTTGCGTTTATCGTTAGCGTCGTTACGGCAAACGTATTTTTTCGGTAAGAATTAACGATTGTTAGTTAACGTAACGATCGTTAGCTATGTCGAGACTGCAGGCCCAGGAGTTGCAGTGGTTTGGGAATAGTGCGGTGGGACGGTCCGAAAAAAAAATGCTATTCATACCCTAATAGACGGATACAATGTATCGCCTGTTGACTTTAATTTATCAACCAACTAGCTTCTGCCAGAAGCTTCGCCCGCGTGAAAAGTGTTTTATCATCACAAGGGAAAATTATACCGCGATGAAAAGTAGCCTATGTGCTATGCAAGACTATAATCTCTTTCTGTGCAAAATAACATCCAGATCCGTCCAGTCGATTGAGCGTGAAGAAGTAAACAACATACAAACACACACACACACACACACTCACAAACTTTCGCCTTTATAATATTAGTAAGAAGATCTTAGAATTGTTGTAATATATTAATTGTTGTAATTCCTAGATCATCCCATGGGATCACAATTTGTTCGTAATTAAAAGTAGTATATTTAAGTGGTGTACAATAAAGTATATAATAAATAAATAAATATATTGTGTACATCCGGCCTGTTAGCTATTTCCATACCAAATTTCATCCAGATCCGTGAAAGCCGAAAATTATCCCGAGGAAACATATTCCCGGGATAAAAGTATCCTATGTGCTATTCCAGACTATAATCTATCTCTGTGCCAAATTTCATCCAGATCCGTCCAGCCGTTTGAGTGTGAAGAAGTAACAAACATACACACTCACAGACTTTCGCCTTTATAATATTAGTGTGATAGTAGTGCTGGGTGCATCGTCCTCACGTAAGTGAATTTATTAATGTATGTACTTATGTTAATATTTTAAAACAACTTATTGTTTTAAAAGAGTAAGTATGGAGTTTCTTGTGCGTTCGCTACTTTTCCGAATGCACGGTAGAATAAATTTTTATTACTTGTAAATTGTAAAGTTGAAAAGTGCTGCATAATGGCCTACTTGAAATAAACACATTTGACCTTGACTTCGACTTTACAATTAAATTGAATAAGTTCGTCATACAAATGGCAAGTTCCATTTACCTGAATAGATTACTGTTATTTTTGTAATTTTAAAATATAATTATTTGCATGAATCAACTCTTCTTCTAGATCCCTGAACTGCGGTTATTGAAACCATCCGTAACTGCCCTGAGTTGATTGCCTACATCAACAACATTCTGGTATTTAATTGCTGACTAAGTTTAACTAGCGCCCGTTTAAGGATTGTGTTTTTATAAACAATGTTCTCAACTTCTACTTCACAATCCTCTCTCTCTTTTGCAATATCACCCGACATTTTCTGACATCTTTGGACTGTGCAACTAATATTTATCTACCTATTATTGTTAATGTGCCTATTGTGTCCCACTGCAGGGCAGAGGATTCTCTTCCTTCTATCGATTTTTCTCGATCTTTTGCTACATCTGCACCAAAATTATGTAAGGTCAAAGAATAACGCAAGGTTACTATAGGTATTTACTTGCATTCATTGCTTCATATGTTCAAAAATCCGTCTACTCGACAGCGTAAAACACGCAATGAATACTGTTGAGTTATCAAAATGAAAGGGAAGGAGTATGATTCGTGCTGTTAAAACAAATACGCAATTAGGGTGCTGAAGACATGGTTACTAAGCAACGTAATTCAAAGGAATCTTTTACATACGAACTTTACTGTAGTTATTCTGAATTCTATTGTGGCTGTAATTTTCAGTAAAAAGATGTCACAGAATTTTAAGAATTAGGACACAAAGTAAATGAAACAATAAGTTTAATTATACATATATACCACCATAAATCATTTATTCGTTATACAAAAATACAACATATTCTTCCGTTTTAATAAAAAGAACGCATATCAAGAACAATTATGGTTTACAATTCATCGATTTTATACATCGACAAAATGTCTAATCAATAAGAGCTATTATATTTTACTGTACTTGGCAGTTACTTCGATTTAGTGTCGAAAATGCCAGTTGGTACCTTATCTCTAGAATGTAGAAAAAAATATTTTTTTAAAAACTTTTTCTACTCCGATTTACACCCGGTGATGTCACCTAGCTCTTGACCTCAGACTCTCAAATAAAAAGGAGTTTCGGATCCCCAGCTAAGTAGTAACAAATACTGTCCCTCCAGTTCTTTACTTTTTATAGCAATTGTATATATTGAGACTGGAAACCGACTCCAATGTAAATGGGAAAAGGCAGGGCAGATTGATCGGAGCCAATAGGGTATATGCATGTTTTTTTTTTGTTTTTTTTTTTACTATTTTATCGATAAAATACTGAAATAAAACAGTAATAGTGAAAACGAACGAGATATAACAATTTAATGAAATATGTCATTTGAAAATCATGAGGCAACTGGCCAGGTTCTAGAACCAAAAAAATCTTAGACATGTGACATACACCATTCACTGGGCCCGCGTGGTGGATAACGACCCATTCCCTCTCAAAGAGAGGAGGCGTGTGGGCACATTAAAAGGCAGATGATGATGATGATGATGATGAAATATGTCTGTCCTTCTCTACGAAAACGGCGTTTTCTATGGCAGTTGTACGGGTGTCGTGGCATCTGACGTCAGACGGCACGTTGGACTTCTCCTTCTAATTTTCAACTTTGACGCGATATAATCACGATATTTAAAAAAACCTTTCATATTTGTTTACTATAGTTAATAAGTCTTGACCTTACTGAAGTACAACTTAATAAATTTGAGCGACTTCAACATTATTACTTTTGTATTAGGGTTATATTTGGTTTGCGCAAATATGACCATGTTTCTGTATTCCGCGAGAGACTCAAGTTTTTGCCAATTCGGCTTCGCCGGAATGCTCATATTCTTTCCCTCCTAGAAAAGCCTGCGTCTTTCCCTCTTTACCTCAAAAACCGATATCAGTTTTTTAGACACGCACACGAAAGTTCTTAGGTCATCGGATAACATGAAACTTAAAATGCCAATGCATTTCACTACGTTCCTAGTCAGATCTTTTACTGTCCAGCCCGCTCGTCTATGGAATGCATTGCCTGTGACAATAAAACTAATATGTATGTACCTATTTTAGTATTTTATATTTAGTGCTTACTAAGTTTGTAAGTTATTATTTGATTTAAATTGCACCAAGTGGGTTGCCTCGAAGAGATCACAGAACGCGATAAGTCACCTGTTGTATGCTTTTTTTTAAGGTTTTCGTGTGTATTCTTGTTTTTATTTTGGTATACAATAAAGTATATTTAAATAAATAAGTTTTTTACTTAGCAAATAAATAAATTACATGCATATTCCTTATGTCTATCGATGGTTTTCCATGATGGATGGACCGGGTACAAAGTATAACTTGTTGTATTTTGCCTACTCTTCGACTAATATTTCATACGAAGTTGTTACTTCTTTCTCCTCACCATTATATGGCAGCCAGCACTTTTTGTTATAACCATGTGCGGCTTTTCCACATATAAGTCTGTCGTCAATCTTATGTCTACATATATACAAAGGTTCACCATTTACTTCGGTTCCAGCGACAAATGCATTTTTAGGTAGATGTTCGGCCTGTGTTTTAACCCATGTAGCATTGAGCCCACATAATATCTGAAAACAAAAATAAAACAATGCACATGAATCGTTATCATAAAAGTTTACTTAAAGGAAAAATAAAAATACTTAGAAAGCAAAACTTTTACCTCAAACTGTTCTTTGATGTATTCTTCGCGTTTAAAACAGACGGAAGCAATACCACTTGACTCCACATACTTTCCAGGACACAGCGAACCACTTTGGTTAGCTCTGGCTATGTATTCATTTCCGTCTTCAAACCCACCAACTATAGCATTTGGAGGCAATCTACCACCTACCATAGGAAGCCAGTAAAATCTTTCATAAGGCGTTGATGAGGCTGTAATAATGAAAGACACCTTGGTTTATATACTACATACATTTAAATACTGTAAATTGGAATAAAATAACTTGGATTTAAGTTCATCAAGTCGACTGCTGCCCGGCGAGCATGGCCTACTGTGACATCGCTTAAGTCACACTTTTAATCACAGTTTGGGCGATAAACTCATTTTGTCTTAAATGCTAGCATGGCGGCGTGAAATATTTTCTTGACTTGTGGCATAACTTCTTGACGATTATTTTTTTCTTTTTCGGAAATTTTCCAATTTTATTGCAGTTTCGGTTTAACCTTGGCCATAAAAACCATTTATGTTCTGAGAAGCAAAGCCCTACGACGCACTGTTTCCGAATTATGAGCCTTTATATTTCCAAAATGATATCTCGAAAACGGTATGTCCTAGGCAAAAAATAACCAAAATTAGGCCCCCCCCCCTTTGCTACCCCCATGTTAGCATCATCCCAACATAAATTATAAGTTTTTTTTTTTTACATTGCTTGGTTTTCGACTTGAACTACGGTCATGACAAGTTATGATAAAATATGTCATGTCTTACAATTTGTCTTAAAAGCTAGCACGGGACAACCATGTGACATAGTTTACAGGCGCGACTTGCTTTTCTTGTTGTTGACTTCATAGTGCGACATAATTTGAATAGACGACCAAATAAAATAATACGTAAAAAAGTATGCCGTTCATACAGCTAAACAACTTTTTAATTTTGTTGGGAATAAATTAATATTTGACCCACGACCATAGACACAAAGATATTATTATTGTGAAAATTTTAATAATTGCTAAAAAAAAATAATAGCTTGGACCAATACCGGTAGGCCCCTATTTTTTATATATTAAATGTTTTTTGGGGATTTTATTTAAGAAACATTTAAAAATGTAGAAAGTAAGAAGAATATGGTATAAAAGAAAATATTAATCAAAATAAAAATAAGAAGCACAATAAAAAAAATTACAATTATGAAAAAGTAATAATACAAAATTAATTAATAATCCTGTAACATTTGAATTAATTAATAAGCATTGATCACCATACACACAAAATGAATTTATTGCCATTTGGTGCAGTAATTAGGAGGCAAATATTTTTTTTTCATCTATAAAATTTTATCACCACCTCCGAACGAAAGTAATACATTTTTCTAAATCGTCTGTCAAAATGTGACATTTGTGACAAAATCGGTTCGCCCGTATTAGCAATTAAGACCCGATGAGTCCCAAATAAACGTCAGGAAAATTTCTCACGCCGGCGGTGCTATTATTTAGGACAAAATGGCGTTATCGCCCAAACTGCGATGAAATGTGTGGCTCAAGTCATGTCACAGTAGGCCGTGCTCGCCGGGCAGCAACTAGAAAGGCATGTTGCGCCTTTAAAATATGTCACATGTTTGACCCGTGCTAGCATTTAAGACAAATTGTAAGACATGATATAATTTATCATGTCTTGTCACAAATGTCTTGGGTACGCCCATGCTCGCTAGGCTGGACGTAAACCTCACCCAAGCGCCGCGTCGCTGCGAGATTGAATTATTTAAAAGAAAAAAATAATTCTGTAGTTTTTCCAAAGAAATTCTAAGGTTCTCTTTACTATAGACATGAGAAAAATCCCTGCTAGTATTAGTTATGCACCTGTCCCGCAGGCTTATTACGTAAGAAACAGCAATCAGCAATCACCGCGCGATCAAACGCTTTATGTCATAAAATTCTGAATTCACTACAATATGAGTATGATAGGTCCTACACAATCGTTTGCTAATCGCTCGCTGTTTGTCAAACACATTTATTAAAAAAAACACTGCCAAAAACTGTAAAACTAAGGATTGAAGAGCAATAAATACGCAAAAATCGCTATTGTTTTGCTCTTGTCAGATACGTAATAATCCTGTGTGTCTGCAATCAAATCTTGCATGTTAAATTTGACCCATTTTCTAGTAGGTATCGGATTGAGCTAAAATTTAGCACACAGATTTGTTTCTCGTGACCATCCGATTTTTTATAAACAAGCTCGTTTAAAAAAAAAAAAGTACCGGCAAAGTGTGTATCCTATGTACTATTCCTGACTATAATCTACCTCTGTGCCAAATTTCATCCAGATCCATCCAGCCGTTTTAGCGTGAATATGTAACAAACATACAAACACACACACTCACACGCCTTTATAATATTATAAGTGTGATTAGTTTGATGAAACCTTTGTTTATCAGCATCGAGACTTACAGGGCCCTAAATAAATAATCACTACTAACATATAATAAAATAAACTCCCCCGCCGCGTATGTACGCGATGAACTCAAAAACTACTGAACGGATTTTCATGCGGTTTTCACCAATAGAAGGAGTAAAAAACGAGGAAGGTTTTTGTGTATAATTTATCACGGCCGAACCCGGGCGGGTCACCATAGCTAGTCAGGATCCATCGCTGCCCTAGTTCAATAGTAGGATGTTTTGATCGAAATATGTTTTGAATTATTCACACTTTTTAGATTTTACTGTCACTAATTCTCTTGTTAATTGAAAAGTGGTTGATTTATTAAAACGATAGCTTAGCTTGATGTTTGGGTGTTATTTATATTTAAATATGAATAAAATATATTTTTTATTAGTTTTAATCTCATATTGAACTCACATTATGTAAGAAATGTTTGTGATTTTAATATTGTCTCTAAAATGGTTAAATAAAATTTGTGGTTATTAAGTTGTGGTTGTGCTCTTACAGTTATTATTTTATGTTTTGTTAAAGAAATACTAAATATCTGTCCAACCAAGCTTCTTCCAAGAAGAGCATATATTCGAGAATGTAAGTTGACCGACTTTAAGTTGTCCGATTAAGACATTTCAAGAAGTCTCTGTGTAGATATAAAAGAAAAGTAAAAATCTTCCTGACCTTCTAAGATGTTGAACTAGTTTTCTGTAAAAATATGCAAAAATGTCTCAGTGAGATATTGAAACTCAGGCATTTAGGTTGCGCTTTACATATATCCGATTTTCGAATCGGACACAAAGTATTTTTTACATTAAACAAAACTTATATCAATTTGTTTTTTTATAACGATATCTTACTGCTGAACTAGGACAGCGACTTAACCTATAGTTCTTACAATTGTGACCATTTAAGTCATACTTACTTGTCGGCATGTCAGTCGTGGTCGTAAGAGTTTCATAATTTTCTACACCAGTGTAAAACGCTGTCGTTGTCTCCATCGTCTGATTTATAGCTGTCCGAGTTCTGTCGTCAACATCAGAAGTGGTATCTGCAATATATATATATAATAAATATATTTTGAGCATAGCACCTAATTATAAAGGTGTAAATAAATATCTTTGAATTTAATTTAAATTTTCTCGAAATCAGCGTAACGAAATCAGTATGTACCCTACCAGTAAGGCTAGGTAAATCTTAGGTTTTAGCGTAGTTTGGACTTTTACAGTAACATATATATGTATATAGACTTGAGCAAAGCAGACTTGAAGAAAAAATATACCGTTGATAAGCCTTTCATCATCATTTCAGCCGGAAGACGTCCGCTGCTGGACATAGGCCTCGCCCAAGCGTCGCCACACTGATCGGTCTCGTGCGTTTTGCATCCACCGGACGCCCGCAGCCTTGACCAGGTCGTCGCTCCACGAAGAGGGAGGTCTTCCAACGCTGCGTCTTCCGGTACGCGGTCGCCACTCTAGAACTCTTCGGCCCCAACGGCCATCTGTTCTGCGAGCAATGTGCCCTGCCCACTGCCACTTAAGTTTGGAAATTCTTCGGGCTATATCGGTCACCTTTGTTCTCTTGCGGATGTCTTCATTTCTGATTCGTTCACGCAAGGAAACTCAGAGCATAGCCCTCTCCATTACCCTTTGGGTGACTTTAAGCTTTCTAATAAGGCCCATTGTGAGTGACCACGTCTCTTTTCCGTAAGTAATCACTGGCAACACACACTGGTCATAGACTTTCGTCTTGAAACACTGTGGTAAGTTGGATGAGAAGATACCGCGCAACTTCCCGAACGCTGACCAGCCTACTTTAATAGGAGTGGGTACAACATGGGCATTCAACATCACCTTGGTTTTGTCCATGTTCATTTTTAGACCCACTCTTTCGGAAGCTCTACTAAAGTCATCGAACATTGTACTGAGGTCCTCCATAGTCTCAGCCATGACCACTATATCGTTGGCAAACCGAAGTTGAGTGATGTACTCTCCATTGACGTTGATGTCTAGCCCTCTCCAGTCCAGAACCTTGAAGACATCCTCCAGTGCAGCAGAAAACAGTTTCGGAGATATGTCATCTCCCTGTCTTACACCTCGCTGCTGAAGGATAGGTTCCGAAGTCTGATCCTGTAGTCGGACTGACATGGTGGCGTTTTTGTACAAACACTTCAACACCTCGATGTACCGGTAGTCGATTTGGCACCGTTGGAGAGACTGCAGTACAGCCCAAGTCTCGATCGAATCGAAGGCTTTGTCGTAGTCCACAAACGCTAAACAAAGAAGTAGGTTATACTCTTCGATCTTCTGTATTAACTGCCGCAGCTTATGTATGTGGTCTACGGTGCTAAAGCCTGTTCAGAAACCGGCTTGTTCGGGAGGCTGGCAATCGTCAAACCTACGTGCGAGACGATTCGTGATGACTCTTGAAAACAACTTATAGACATGGCTAAGAGGTGAGATGGGCCTATAATTCTTCAACCGGGCATTGTCGCCCTTCTTGAAGAAGAGTACCATCACACCTCTGCACCATGCCTGTGTCGTTTTACCTTCGAGTATGACGGAATGAAACAGCTTATGAAGGGCTTTAAGTACCGGTCTTCCACCCGCCTTCAGAAGTACGGCCGTAATTCCGTCATCACACGGCGCCTTGTGAGCCTTTAAACAGAATTTAAAAAAAATTACCTGCTTTTAGGGTAGTAAGAACATCGCATCTTTTGCCCTCATATTGCCCTGTACATTCACACACTGCGTCATCCTCCTCATTGAGGGAACAGACACCGTTGTTTAGACAATGCTTATAGCACGCGTATACTTCGCACCTCGTTCCGGAGTAACCAGCATTACATCTGAAATAACGAAGATATTAAACAGAGTATCAAGGACGCCAACATATTATGTGAGTAGTTGCCACAGGTTAACGAAGAGCACGCCCAGTTGGGTTTAAACAAAACTGCTATAAACAATTTAAAGTAACCCCAAATGAGATAAAAAAAATTACCTGCATGTAGGCTGTCCTTCAGCACTTACACTACAATGACCCTGTAAACAGTAGTTCTCACATATTGAAACATCGCATCTCTCACCGATGTAACCTTGTTTACAGTCACAACGAAATTCTCCAGTTACTTTCGTACCATGAACACAAAACTCAGAGGCTTTCAGGCAGGCCTGGTAACCTGGAAGCAGACTCAATAGTGCATTGCATTTTGGAACACGCTGAGTTCGTTCTTCAATTGTATAGTGGCCAGCTATATCATGAGAAAGGCAAGCAAATATTGTTGTATTCATTGCTATTTTATTAGGTTTTATGACTGTTTCATTCAATGGATGTGTTGGTAATTGCCAGAAGAACGATTCAATGCTGTCCCCCCAGGAGATAAAATCTTTAGATACGGTTAGTTTTTCTGGTGTTGAATCTGATTCTATGTCACTATATAATGTTCTTCTGTTATTTCCATTCAAATCTGCGCTTTCAATAGAAAATCCACCATCGCTAAATTCTTGAGATTCAATCCAGTATACTTTCTGTGTGTCAATGGTCAAGCCTTGTCTTAGTGTTACATTATTTTCTATTATAACCTCTCTATCAGATCCGTTAAATAGAGCCCTCTCTATAATATTATTTGTTGTCCAATAAACATACCTGCAATTTGTATAAGGTATTAGTAATAATATATTTCAAGCTTTGACAATATTTTGTGCACTGAATTCATACAAACGTAGGTATTCTCCTGTTTTCTTCATGGAAAATAGAACTAAAGTAAACATTTTATGAAGTGATAACTTCTTATGGGAGGGTAAACCGCTTCGTAACGTAACGCGTTACGGCGCCCGTCTGCCTGGCTTCTCCGGCTCCTTCTCTCATACATACGGCAGCGGTAGGCAGGCTCTTTCTCTCTCACTCTAACAAGTGAAACAAAAGTCTTCACTTTTGTCGGGCGTTCTGAGACGCACACGTTTTTTTTTTACTATATTGGTATTACATACCTATCTAAACTTTTCATGTCTCTATTTGGATTTTTATGTATAGTGTTTTGTCGTTCTGTAAATTCTGCCTTCACCATTAGAAAAAGTCGTGAGTTTATGTATGTATGTATTTATGTTATATTAAAAATTGTATTGTTACAAGGAAAAAACGCGTAGAAAAATATCAGCTCAATCGAACACCGGGATGTCAGGCAAATTTAACTAGCAAGATTTGTAGGTAAAATCAATTCGAGCTACAACTGTCCCTCTCGCACTCTTACTGGGTCAATTTGTAGAAGCGCGAGAGCGATAGTTTCGTCGAATACATATTCTTAAAATTTCGGGAAGCTATCGTATCCTCTTAAATCTATAATCACGTACCCCCCACAGCTATCCACGGCGACTTCACGGGGTATAGTTTCTAAAGTGATCACAAGATCTCCCTTAACTTCGTTATTGCCAGGTCTTAATGGAAACGAGTATATACTTTTTGTAACAGTCCCAAAAAGTAATTCTGTGGCCGGATCGTAGGCGAAGCTTTTTAGGTATCGGTCTGCTTTCTTCTTAATTAAAGATTGCGTTGTCTGGTTTGCTATGTCAAAACTAGATGCAGAGTAATCCCTGTTGTATTTTTCAGAAAACAACACTCTCTCGTGTACTGGGTCGTAAGATATCCAATTGATACGATGCGATGCTGGCGTTGCCAAGTGTACTAATATGCCTTCATAATAAAATTCTAGTCTATTAGATCTGGCCACCACAATGTCTGAAACAATAAAGTAACATTTTAACAAGCTGATAGCTAGATAAAATTGATTGATTTAATATTAAGATTTTTATAAGTTTGATTTGACCATTATTTTGAATTCAAAATATAAAGTTTTCCTGTTACACCGTTTAAGGAAATTGACGTTTTAAATTATTTAGAGACTGAGTCAATATGTCAAAATCAAACGTCCTTAGTGTAGTATTTTGACCATTGTGTTCATTTATGTATTTATTATTAATTTATTAATAATAACAATAATCCCACCACCGTATCTTAACGGCGTGGCCCACCACGCCGGGACTTCAATGAACTCTCGATCTGTGCCGTTAGATTTTGCTCAGCTGCAACATGCCATGGGTGAGGGGACAGACTAAGAGAGATACAATCCGCAAGGCAGCTTTGTCAGCTATTGGTCGAGCTGTTTGCCAGTGGCGACCCCACGGACCTGATCTTCCGGGAGAAGTCTTGTTCCTTATTTTCGACTTGCCTGTATTGGCCAATTGAAGTGAACACTGACGAGGAATAGAGCTCACACCTCACTCTTGCCTTTATTGACTGGTTTTAGTAGAGGTTCGCAAGAGCAAATATGCTCGGAGGAAGGAAGTATTTAAGTACGGGCTGGTAAGAACTTGACTATCTACCAGGTTCTGAGATAGTTCCGATAGCCATGAAATACCGCTCCACTCCCCAAGCACCTCAGGATATGTTGCCTCCTTGGCGCTAGGTCACTAGAGTGCTAGTGACCGTTTTAGTGGGTCTTTTATATTACCTACGTAGTGTGCAAGTCGCCTCCTGCCATTTATTTCCGTATAGTTTAATTAGAAAACAAAGGGAGAAACTGTGGGGAAAAAATTGGGGCGCATGGTTGGCGCAGTGGTTGGGCGATTGACTGCTGCGCTGCGTGTCGCGGGTTCGATTCCCGCACGGAACAAATATTTGTACGACCTACAGATAGTTGTCCCGGCTCTGGGTGTTGTGTATGTGAGTTTGTATGTTTGTAAACGCACCCACGATACAGGAAGAAATTCCTAATGTGGGGCTTTTTATTAAAAAAAATAAAAAATATGCATTACTGCAACAAAACAGAAAAGCTCTACAAACAATAACAAAAATAAATACAAAATCTACATTGGCATGTGCCAATGTAGATTTTGTATTTATTTATTATACTCACGTTATATGTATAACGTGAGTACGCTGGCAACCCCGGTTAAACTCATTAAACTTATGAACCCACTTAGCAATATAAAATTTTCATATTATCGGACTGCCAGAAATGAGAAGACTAGGCTACGACATAGACTGGGCACGCCACAATTGCGGCGATAAGGCCCCTCTTTGAGGAGTGGTTTGAGAGGCGCCACGGCGTCCTCACCTTCCGCCTGACGCAGGTCCTCACCGGACACGGCTGTTTCGGGCAGTTCCTAAACGCCAGGGTGTAACCATTGTGTGGATCCTCGGAGGACACGGTGGAGCATACGGTGGAGATCTGCCCCGCTTGGGCTGAGCACCGCCGTGTCCTTGTGGAGGCGATCGGCGGTAGCAACCTCTCGCATCCAGCCCTGGTTCAGGCCATGTTACGGAGGAGAGGGTATAGGAAGCTCTTTCCTCGTTCTGCGAAGCAGTAATGCTCGCGAAGGAGGAGGCGAAACGCGTGAGGTAGACGCAACGGAGACGCCCTGGGTGTCGGGAGTCACAAGCCGATTTCCGGCCACCGTAGGCGCGGGCTTGCGGGTGGCGAGTAATGGGTAGCTCACCGGCCGGTAAGGACCCAGGCCCGAGTCGACGGCGCGTTGTGTCCCACGCGCGCCTCAAAGAGATGTCAGCAGATCTGATGGGGTCCGTGAGGGCCGATGCCTGTCTGGGTCGCGGCTGAATTTGGAAAAAAGTTACCGCGGCCCTGGCTTAAGCAACTGAAGAAACACGGTTGGGTTTTAGTCAGTAAAAGTCTGACACGCCCTCGCGCCTCACCTAGAGCGGGATAAGTCATTGGATGATTTCCCACACAAAAAAAAAAAAGGAGATGACATAGACGAATACGATGATTTCATACTATGCTACAACGGAGAGACAAATGGCAGATATGGAGTTGGCTTCATTATAAAAAATATCTTAAGACCGGCGTAAAAAGCTTTAGAGGTTTGTCCAATCGAGTAGCACATTTAGATGTCGACATGAATGAGTTACCAATCACTATTATTCAAATATACGCACCTACTTCCGTAGGTCGGAGATCGAGACATTCTATAACACTTCACATAAAGCCCATGAAATCTCGAGGAAATATATAATAAATATGGGTGATTTTAACGTGAAATTAGGAAAGAGGAAATTAGAAGAAAACAAACAGCTTGGGTAAGTTTGGCTAAAGGAAAAGAAGCCCCAGAGGACAACGATTAATTAATTTTGCTAAGAATATAATGTAGCCTCTACAAACTATTTTCACAATGCATCCTAAGCCAAATATATATATATATATGTATATCTGCGAAAATTAAGAAAACCAACCGGTAAAACAAGCAGGTTTTCGTAGAGGATACTCGACCGTCGACCACATTCACAAACTTAGCTCCCCAAAGAAAAAAAATAAAAAATAGAATTCTAAAGGCATCTCTACTTAGCCTTCATAGATAACCAAAAAGCGTTCGATTCTATCACACACATCTCAATATAGGAGGCACTGAAGTTGAACAACATAGACGAAACGCATTATAACATAATAAAAGACATTTACGATAGAATCACAAGTAGAGTTAGCCTGGTAACGAAGGGCCCGGATATAAAAATTCGAAGAGGTGTAAAGCTAGGCGACCCCTTATCGCCCAAGCTCTTTATCGCCGTACTGCCCGGCGAGCATGGCCTACTGTGACATGGCTTAAGTCACACTTTTTATCACAGTTTGGGTGATAAAGCCATTTAGTCTTAAATGCTAGCACGGTGGCGTGAGATATTTTCTTGACTTGTGGCATAACTTCATGACGTTTACTTTTTCGGACATTTTCCTATTTTATTGCAGTTTCGGTTCTAACCCGGCCATAACAACCATTTAGGTACTGAGAAGAATAGCCATACGACGCACTGTTTCTGAATTAAGGGCCTCCGCATCTTATTTTAATTTGCATAAAACGCTCTATATTTCCAAAATGGTATCTCAAAAACGGTATGTACTAGGCAAAAGATAACCAAAATTTAGTCCCCCCCTTTGCTACGCTCATGCTAGCAGCATCCCAACATAAATTTATACTTTTTTTTTACGTTGCATGTTTTTCGACTTGAACTAAAAATTCAAATATCATCGGTCATGTTAAGTTATGATAAAATATGTCATGTCTTACAATTTGTCTTAAATGCTAAAACGGGACAACGATGTGACATAGTTTAAAGGCGCGATATGCCTTTCATGTTGCTGACTTCATAGTGCGACAAGACCGACCAAATAAAATAATACGTATAAAAGTGTGCCGTTCATACAGATAAACAACTTTTTAATTTTGTTGGGAACAAATTAAATTTGACCCACGACCATAGACACACATTTTATTTTTCTTTGTTTGTTTGATAACATAGTAAGTGTTTGTTAGAAAGATATAATTATTGTGAAGATTTTAATAATTACTTAAAAATATAATAGCTTGGACCCTGTTCCCGATACCGGTGGGCCCCTATTTTTTATATTTAAAAAGTTTTAGGAGTTTTTATTTAAGAAATATTAAAAAATGTAGAAAGAAAGAAGAATATGGAATAAAAGAAAATAATTATAAAAAAAAAATAAAGAAATTAAAATAATAATTAAAATGAGAATAACAATTTAAAAAAATACAACTGTAAAAAAAGGACTAGTATAAAATTAATTAATAATCCTGTAACATTTTAAATCACCACACACACAATAGTTATTTATGCTACAAGTGCGGAAGGTAGGTGATTTCCGATGAGTGGCATTTTTATTCACGAGCGAGCGAAGCGAGTGAGTGGATAAATCGACACGAGTCGGAAATCATGTTACGTACGTGTATCATACAACATTTTACTATGCATTGTGCGAGGAAATAAAAACATATATAAATTAATAAAAATAAATTAATAAAATGGCGGGCTTATTAAAGCGCGCTCAGCACATCCACAGATAAACTAATAGTTCCTCGGGCATATCTACTGCGCATGTGCGAATAGCTGTCACATCGTAACGCAATAAGGCACGAGAAAAATATACGTTCTGCCAAACACATTTAATGAATATTTTAAATTAGTTTATTGATCAAAATCTAAATCTGGAGTAATTAAAAACGCCTTTAATGAAGTATTAGATTTATTTTACCTTTTATATGAATGATAATCTGTACTTAACTAATTTGTAAAACTTTTCTCAAATAATAAAAACTCTATGCGTCGGGCTGGTTATGGTTTAATTTTTGGAGTTAAAAATTAAAAAAGTACAGGAAAGTAAAAAGCACTAGTGAAAAAAAGTGACACTTTCCGCACAGTTTGGCTGCTTGGAAAGCCGCTCTTTTCGAGGACATGCATTGTAATAGTTATTTATGCTACAAGTGCGGAAGGTAGGTGATTTCCGATGAGTGGCATTTTTATTCACGAGCGAGCGAAGCGAGTGAGTGGATAAATCGACACAAATCGGAAATCATCTTACGTACGTGTATCATACAACATTTTACTATGCATTGTGCGAGGAAATAAATAAATTAATAAAATGAAATTAATAAAATGGCGGGCTTATTCAAGCGCGTTCAGCATATCCACAGATTAACTAATAGTTCCTCGGGCATATCTACTGCGCATGTGCGAATAGCTGTCACATCGTAACGCAATAAGGCACGAGCAAAATATACGTTCTGCCAAACATATTTAATGAATATTTAAAATTAATTTATTGATCAAAATCTAAATCTAGAGTAATTAAAAACGCCTAAAATAAAGTATTAGTTTTATTTTACCTTTTATATGAATGATAATCTGTACATAACTAATTTTTAAAACTTTTCTCAAATAATAAAAACTCTATGCGTCGGGCTGACGTTGGAGTTAAAAATTAAAAAAGTACAGGAAAGTAAAAAGCACTAGTAAAAAAAAGTGACACTTTCCGCACAGTTTGGCTGCTTGGAAAACCGCTCTTTTCGAGGGCATGCATTGTAAAATAAATGTATTGCCATTTGGTGCAGTAATTAGAAGGTTTTTTTTTTTTATCTATAAAATTTTATCACCACCTCCGAACGAAAGTGATACATTTTTCTCCATCATCTTTTAAAATGTGATATTTGTGACATAATGGGTGCGCCCGTAGACCCGATGAGTCCCAAATAAACGTCAGAAAATTTTATCACGCCGCCGGTGCTAGTATTTAAGACAAAATGGCTTTTTCGCCCAATCTGCGATGAAATGTGACGCAAGCCATGACACAGTAGGCCGTACTCGCCGGGCAGCAACAAGAAAAGCATGTCGCGCCTTTAAAATATGTCACATGTTTAACCCGTGCTAGCATTTATGACAAATTGTAAGACATGACATAATTTATCATGTCTTGTCACAAATGTCTTGGGTACGCCCATGCTCGTCAGGCTATAGGAGATATTAAGAAAACTCGACTGGAAGAATCTGGGAATCACAGTAATGAAGAAATATCTCAGCCATCTATTTATTATTATTATTATTTACGATTTGCTGATGATATAATATTGTTCTCAGAATATAGCTAGCAATTAGAATGAATGGTACAAGGCAAAAAGCGCAAGCGTGGGATTGGAAATGAACCGGCAAAAAACTAAACTGATGACTAATTCTTTAAAAAAAAAACAAGGAAAATAGGAAAAAAATAATTTTTGATTATGTACAGACGTATATATAACCCGAAAAACAAGTATCATTCCACCAAAACAACAACTTTGGAGAAATAAATAGAGGAATAAATATATCATGGCAAAAATACTGAGCTCATAGAGAAGTAATGAAAGGAGACATGCCACTGTCTGTGAAAAATAAAGTAATTGATAGTGGTATACTCCCCTGTCTAACATATGGCTTACAAACATGGACATAAACAAAACAGGTAAAAGAAAAAATCAGAATATGTCAAGCAGCCATGGAACGATCTGTCCAGATTTGTTTTAGTACTTTAAAAAAATGTTGGTATAGAAACAGTTCATTTAAGAAACTTATTCAAAATCTGTCGATAACAGAAGTGTATTTTTAAATATAAAGAAATATGCAAATATTTTTCTTACCCCAGGAAAATGACTGCACGAACCCCACATAGACCGCTAACAACATACACTGCGCCAAATACATTTTAACACGTTCCAGACAGCGGTAATGTTTCACCTGTGTAGATTATGGTCCACGCTTGGTGACGGCTTGTGGAATATATAAGTTTGTTAGGCTAGTTATATGTCGATATGGTAACGGTCACGTATTCCCAGTTGCATCATATTAACCGAAAATAACTTGTTTTTTTGTTCCATTATCCTGTTGGCCTTATGATAAGAAGCCACGGCGGATATTCAAGCAGATAAACTTAAATTTTAATGAAGTTCTTAACTATGTAGGTATGTAAAAATAACTTGTTTTCCTTTAAAGCACAATTTTAATTGGACTCAATATTTTTTATAAGACTGTTTTAAGTTTGATATGGATGTTTTTTTACTGTTTCACGCAAAAAAATACGGAACGGATAATGATGAAAATTTACACTAATAAAGCTTGTACTATAATCAGAATAATAATCAGTATCATCATCATCATTTTAGCCCAAAGAGGCCTCCCCTAAGCGTCGCTACATTGGCCGGTCCCGTGCGTCTCACATCCAGCGGACTCCCGCCAACCTCACCATGTCATCTGTCCACCTAATTAGAGGCCTTCCGACACAGCGTCTTCCGCTTTGCAGTCGCCACTCCAAAACTCAGAATAATACAGTAAAATATAAAATACAATATTAATAGAATAGTTATTGGCATTCCACTCGGGTGAGGCAGCGGGTAGCAGGTACTACGTACCTAATGTTTATAATACCATCAACCTACCTAGCATTTGCCCAACTAACTATGTATGTTGAAGTCAGCACACAGTTTGATCAAATGCAGCTGATTACCAATATTCACAAAAACCGTACTACCCACGTTCTGAGACAATATTTTAAGTGTTAACCGTTATTTAAAGTAAAACTCTTTGTCTGCCTGTCTGTTCGCGTACTTATATCTTGACAAACAGTTAATAAACTTTCGTGTTACCCAGATTGATATGGGGCGAATTTCTAAATTGAGTACGTAATTGGAATCAAACCTTACTTATTTATTGCCAAAGATTGACAGGACTAAAGCAGATACATAACATTAACTCACCTATTTATAATGGCACCATCATTCACATTAGCCCTAGTGTAAAAGATCTCGGTTTCCATCTTGACTCGACGCTTGACCTTCAATCGTTTTGTATTGTCTTGTCAGTTTTCGTACATATTCAATGTGTTTCGTTTTACGTTTTTTTTAGTTTTAACCCCCGCCGGAAAAAGAGGGGTGTTATAAGTTTCACGTGTGTATCTGTGTGTCTGTCTGTGGCATCATAGCGCCTAAACGCATGAACCGATTTTGTTTTTTTTTTTTGAAATGTCATTTTGTCGAAAGTGTTCTTATCTATGTTTGAATAAAATCGGTTCAGCCGTTCAAAAGTTATGGGCATTTTACTGTTTGAATACGGAATCATAGATAAATGTCCTCTTCAATCTGTATTATTTATTTTCTCTATAAAGTGTTTTTGTGTGTACGTAAATAAATAAATAAATATTTGTATGACCTACAGATAGTTGTTCCAGCTCTGGGTGTTTGTGTATGTGAGTTTATATGTTTGTAAACACACCCATTATACAGGAAGAAATTCCTAGTGTGGGGCACCGTTTCTTTAAAAAAAGAACAAATCAAAGATTAGAATATTTCCTTCGATTTCACTATAATTTTTGTATTCTAGTGCATTTCAATATTATTTCCTTTATTTATATTTAAGGAACCAGGGGATGCACTCTCATATAGTGCCAATAACTGGTTATCTTCCTCTACTTCTTTTGCTTCACTCACGTTCATACATTTAGTGATACACATACGCCGGTTTAGGTTTGCCATTAATATGTATTAATGCTAATATTTTATCCGTGGTGCTAGGCAACTGGGCTTATCCCAGTTGTATATGACCCTTTGTGCCTATTGGCCTTGTTTATTCTGTCTCCTGCTTGATATGGAGGGAAGTGGAAATTTAAATTTTTCCTACTCCTCCGTTATTCTTTTCTGATTAATTTCGTTGCGGGATCCAAGACAGTTAAATTCATTCTCCGGGACTTCGTCGAGCTTCATTGCCTCAGCGCTTTTCTGGTGGTCGCCACTGTTGATTCTGGCTTTCAGGAGTTGCAGTGGTTTGGGAATAGTGCGGTGGGATACGCCGGTTTAGGTGCGCAGTACAGTACCTACTCATGTAGGTACTGTACTGCGCACCTAGCCTGTTTGAAAAACACCATCAACAACGTTTAGTTTGTCAAATACTCAACTTTAAAGTCTGAATTCAGGAATCAGGGGTACTAGATTTATTCCCGCGACTTTGCCTGCAGGAATCTATTTTAACAACGTAACATAATATCATGCCAGTATTCGCAGAAGGTTTAGGGAAAGTGCACTTATAGAACGTCTCATTTCCCCAGTCAGGTTTAAGTTCCATGTAATAGGAGGGAGCCTGTTGCCATCAACCGAGCACAAGTCTAGATTAGACGAATGGGAAAATCCAGACCGAAAAAATTGATTACACTTTACCCGAGACTTGTTTCACCTTGAAATTAATGAAGTAGGTAGTTTGTACCTACCTCCATGAGGAAAAGTGAGTTTATGTACCTATGTTTGTAAGTAGAGTTCTAATGTATATCAATTCGACAATACCTTCTACCTATTCGATTCACCTAATTAATATTTGAGTTAATCATGAAGGCTATCTACTATTCAACGTTTGGGTCACCAAACGGTGGACGAAAACAGCCTAATTACGCAAGTGAAATCGGCAAAGCAAAGGATTTGACCGCCATCAATAGACCAATCATATGCGAGATGAAAGACGCGATTTGGATTTCCATCTATGTAAATACTCGCAAATGGCTCAATTTTTATGTTCTTGTTGCTTCTCTGACGCCGTCTTCTCCGAATGGGATCGGACTCACAGGTGAAGGCCGTTTTCCGTCTGTGCCAGGATAGCTCTCACAACTGCTGACAGAGCTATCTCTTACACCTGTACCGCGATACACCTACATATGTGATACCTGTGTATCGCCCGACCCTGGCGACCAAGACCTCCCGCTCAGAGGCCCACGCATGGCATTCCTCGAGCGTACGCTGTGCAACTAATATTTACCTACCGTATAAAGTTCCAAATATTTTGGTGTCGTCATCATCATCATCATCATTTCAGGCAAAAGACGTCCACTGCTCACACAGAGCAGTGGATGTCCCTGCGTCCCGCATCCAGCGGATAACCGCAACCTGCACTAGGTCATCGGTTTACCTAGTGGGATGGCTTCCAACGCAGCGTCTTCCGGTTCGCAGTCACCACTCCCAAAACTTTTCGGCCCATCGACCATCTGTTCTGCGACCATGAGCCACCCTGCCCACTGCCACTTTACTATCGCAATTTATGTCGGTAACTTTGGTTCTCCTAAGGATATACTTTGATGCGATCACGTCAAAGGAAAGGAAAGTTAACCAAATTTTGTAGTATCTAGTATCGACACTTTCTAAAATAAAAGGTTTGATGATTGGGTCCCAAAAATAAAACAGCAGTTTTTTTTGTCATAAATATATTGAAGTTCAAATTAATGAATAAATAAATGAGAATAATAAGAAAGATGGGCGCACGGTTGGCGCAGTGGTTGAGCGATTGACTTCTGCGCTGCGTGTCGCGGGTTCGATTCCCGTACGGAACAAATATTTGTATGACCTACAGATAGTTGTTCCGGCTCTGGGTGTTGTTTATGTTGAGTTTATATGTTTGTAAACGCACCCACGATACAGGAAGAAATTCCTAGTGTGGGGCAACGTTTAAAAAAAAAAAAAAAAAACAACTACATTATTTAACGCAGATAAGATTCAGTCCATTTCGACTTTTAAGCATTTATACAATTTATATATTATATAACATTATTTTAAACAATAATTTATCAATTATTCTATTGTTCTTTGTCAAGTCAGGTAAATAATTAGTTTACCACTTATGACAAGAATTTTCAGTTTATTGAAACTTCACTACGCTTGAAATAATGCAAATATCACCTTGGAACCTACAACCATAATGTGATAAATAATAAACATCCCCGAGTGTACATTTCTGTACTTAATCTATATCTATAAAAGCGAAAGGTGACTGACTGACTGAATGAATGACTGATCAATCAACGCACAGCCAAAACTGCTAAGCCTAGAAGCATGAAATTTGGCAAAAAGGTTCCTCAAGTGACGTAAGTGTGCACTAAAAAAGGATTTTTGGAAATTCCAACCCTAAGGGTGTAAAAAGGGGGTTGAAAGATTGTATGAAAAAAATCTAATTCCGTATAAAATCAAGGTCAAAAATATGTAAGTGTACAAATATTTACAAATTTCAAAAGACTGTTAAGTTGCTCTTCTAAGTTCAGATGTTGAAATTGATACAAAAAATGTGTTCAAAGATTATAAACAACTCCTCATATCATATCAAATAGTACCTAAATCATTAAACTTCCTTAAGACGGTACCCTGACCAAAAAATCGGCATGAGATATGAGCGTTCCTATTGGTCTAGCGGCACTGGTGGCGAATGAATTGCAGTAGTGAATACGCCCAGATTTTAGAATAAAATCTTTATAAAATCGAATTTTGGTCTTTTGAAAAGAATAATTCTACAAAAATGTTCGTTATTAAATTGTCTATCCATTAGTGTTAGTACAAACAATAATCAATGAACACTTTACGAGGAGATGCATAATATCAATAATTATTTCTCATTTTCATGTTTTTTTGGAAGTAGATTAGTGAAATATATACAACATTTAAAAAAAAACTAAATCTACCATTTTAGAATCAATATTATGTAGAAATTTAATGTATTTTTATTAATTGATATTTCTTTTTAAATAACGAGTAGATAGCTCCTAAAAACAGCACAAAAAACGGCCTGCGCGGCGTTTTGCTCGGGGTACCGCCTTAAGTGAATGCCACAATATACACTTGAGACGAAAACTATCGCACAGGTACCAACCCTATTTTAAACTATCATTAGAAAATAATGTGTATAATCAAATAATACTGTATCCGATTTTTAAGTACGGTAAGTACATATACGATTGCGTAAGTCGGTATATTCGACAGTTTCTGGCGCTTTATCCGAAATTACTTTCTTTAATTACTTAAAACAACCACCTGCGCAGCTTTCGCAGCTGTAGTGTCCATTTTTCAGTATCTAACGATAAGAACCTTTACTTGAAATTACAATAATGCTTAATTAGCAACTCTCAACCCAATTATGCTCACGTAATTCAAGTGAATAGTTTCTGATATGGCGTCAGAAACTATCGAATATACCGAAACTCGTTTGTAGTTATAAATAAACACATGTATGAGGAAACTTAAGAGCAAGCTACACTACGTGCATGAGAATAACGCATAAATTATTATTTGATTATAAACTTTATTTTAAAATAGTGCGTGAGCCGGTGTAAGAAATATAAGGATTATATGGTAGATCCCATCTTATCTTCTTTTAGGAGATGGAGGATTATGGTAGATCTCATCTTATCTTCTTTTCTTCTTTTAGGAGTCTTGGGTTTTAAGTCGTTGGAGGTGAGGAGAGGCTATGATCAGCTCGCGGTAGCATGTAAGATTCTAAGCGGACGTATTGACTGCCCTGAGCTACATGACCTTTTCTGCCGATTGTTTGTGCCCAGCAAATACGTTGGGCACCGTCAGAGTCGCCGTCACGACCTGTTCGCGCCACCGTCAGCCAGAACGGTCGCTAGAGCTGAATCCCCAGTGTGCCGTGCTTTGAAGATGCTCAATGCCCTCTTGACTGCCAATCCTGAATGTGATGTGTTTGCGGACGAATGGTACAAATTAATGCGAGCATGTCTGGTGTTCTGTGAGAGAAAGTATGCGAGGTTGTCCAGTGTTCCATGTTAATTGTATTGTTATTTATGAATTATTGAATACATTATATTTACCCGACTGCCGAAGGAGGGTAATGTGTTTATCAGTCTATGTATGTATGTATGTATGTATGTATGTTTGTTCCTATATGGCGTTCCAGAGACCAAATAAATGTGAGCGTCAAGATGGCGGGACCAAGTCCCCAATTTAAAATTTATCACATTAAAGTGTTTGTACTACATATGTACTATTTGTACCCTAAATAAGACATTTGTACTTCTAAAGGTAAAGGAAGTATCTCAACGTCAAAGTGGCGGGACCATCTCGCAGCACTACTCAGAGGCAGGTAATTCACCCTCTAAGACTTAGTACTACATATGTACAGATATATACTCAATTTTCAATAAAATTGTAAGTGTCAAATTCAAGTTATGTGATAAAAACATTGGTCCCGCCAATTTGATTATTCATGTTATCGCTGAATTCATATGAAAATCGTAACCAATGATGGAAAATCAGATGTAGAAACTTAGTACGTCCTAAGTACATGAACGTGTGTAATTTTCATATTCATAACTTAAGTACATCAAAAGTTATCTATCAATCATTGTTATCTTTGAAATGGACACATTTATGCAGTAATGAAACAACCCAAAATTGTTTTGAGAATTATATATATATTTACTTTTTTCATGCATAAGTATGTGAAGTGTGTAATTTAAGTATCATATTTTATTATAAAAGATCGATAATTTATTTTTATAGAATTGGACAGATGTATGTGGAAATGAAACAAACTATCATAATTCTGATATATATTTTGATCAGTGGACACCCTTATTAGTTTACGTAGTTTGTATTTGACGAGGAAATTAACTCCTAACTGTGTTTTATAAGTTGTTAGAAAATATTATTGAACTTGAGGGTAGGTAGTCGATTGCGTTTCAACCATACTGCTTTTTGCGGAACCGTGTTGTCTTTCTGTAGGTGAATGTGCTTGATATCAACAGTTAATTTTAGTAATATTGCGTATTTGAGTATCCGTATTTCCGTGAGCGACATAATGAATTATTTTTTATACTGTTCTACGTTAAGGATTAACAATGAAGAAGAAAATACAAACAGGAAGGAAAAGTATAGTGCTGTTGGAAGACCAAAAAAAGGTATTTGAAAATTATAAAGCAACTTTTATTCACGGCATACCATCATCGAATGATCTATTGTTTACTGATATAAGTAGACAACTCAATTTTAAAATGACCCCGAAAAGTTTATACCTGTCGGTTAAACGCAATTTCAAAGAACGCAAACGCAATTCGTTAGCTCTGAGCTAACGAATTGCGTACAGATATAGCTGATGTAATTTTTAGGTCATCACTTAAGCTGATGTCATTTTTAGGTCATCACTTAATTTCTTTCTTTTCATATATGACAATTTAATCTTTCTTTGAATTTTATGTTTAAAGTCTGGTTTGTGATTTTTTATTGAAACTTCACAGTTAGCTATTTTATCGGTGGGCCAATTTATAAGAATGTTAACATCCGCTTTACATTTTTTACATTTTTCGAAACAGCAGATAAATTCATCTTGTTTGATTGAATATGTTTTGAAATGCCAAGTGCATGGTATTTTGCTAACTTTCCATAACTCCTCTCTCAATAGGCCTGCCCATTCTTGACTAGGTAAACACATTTTCTTACGATACGTTGATGTTGTTAATTTAGGACAATTTCTCCTGACATATTTAACAATTGGCTGAATTTTACTACTCCAAGCGTAAGTATCTAAATGAAAAAGAAATTGTTCATTTTCTACAGGCAATTTATCACCATCGTAGTCACTGCTTTCATCATGTTCTATTTCCTTAACGCTATAATCGCTATCCGTTACAGTTTCAGATTCATCAAAAAAATAATTGAAATTGCGTTTAACCGACAGGTATAAACTTTTCGGGGTCATTTTAAAATTGAGTTGTCTACTTATATCAGTAAACAATAGATCATTCGATGATGGTATGCCGTGAATAAAAGTTGCTTTATAATTTTCAAATACCTGTTTTTGGTCTTCCAACAGCACTATACTTTTCCTTCCTGTTTGTATTTTCATCTTCATTGTTAATCCTTAACGTAGAACAGTATATAAAATAACTTATTATGTCGCTCACGGAAATACGGATACTCAAATACGCAATATTACTAAAATTAACTGTTGTTATCAAGCACATTCACATACAGAAAGACAACACGGTTCCGCAAAAAGCAGTATGGTTGAAACGCAGTCGACTACCTACCCTCAAGTTCAATAATAATTTCTCACAACTTATAAAACACAGTTAGGAGTTAATTTCCTCGTCAAATACAAACTACGTAAACTAATAAGGGTGTCCACTGATCAAAATATATATCAGAATTATGATAGTTTGTTTCATTTCCACATACATCTGTCCAATTCTATAAAAATAAATTATCGATCTTTTATAATAAAATATGATACTTAAATTACACACTTCACATACTTAAGCATGAAAAAAGTAAATATATATATAATTCTCAAAACAATTTTGGGTTGTTTCATTACTGCATAAATGTGTCCATTTCAAAGATAACAATGATTGATAGATAACTTTTGATGTACTTAAGTTATGAATATGAAAATTACACACGTTCATGTACTTAGGACGTACTAAGTTTCTACATCTGATTTTCCATGATTGATAACGATTTTCATATGAATTCAGCGATAACATGAATAATCAAATTGGCAGGACCAATGTTTTTATCACATATCTTGAATTTGACACTTACAATTTTATTGAAAATTGAGTATATATCTGTACATATGTAGTACTAAGTCTTAGGGGGTGAATTACCTGCCTTTGAGTAGTGCTGCGAGATGGTCCCGCCACTTTGACGTCAAAGTGGCGGGACCAAAGTTGTCTTGAGATACTTCCTTTACCTTTAGAAGTACAAATGTCTTGTTTAGGGTACAAATAGTACATATGTAGTACAAACACTTTAATGTGATAAATTTTAAATTGGGGACTTGGTCCCGCCATCTTGACGCTCACAAATAAATAAAATAAATCTTGTGGAGGGGCCGAGAAATAACTCGGACACTTCGATCCATTGGGGTCTTTTGTGGTCCCCTAGATAACCTACTCCTCCCCAATTTTGTTGATAACTCTCTTCATTAGTTTTACATCGAGATTAGGAGATATAGGGGTCCTTATTGGGGTCCTTAGAAGACACATTCGCTTAGCAACTTACACATGGGTGTCGCGGTTAGACCCATCTTCATGAGCATGTCGTTGGTTCCAAATTGGCCAGAAAAGGCCCCAAGCAGGTTATATGGTAGATAATAGTACATTCCTGCAGAATCCAGTAATCAAGCCTTCCTGGCCAAGTATGAGTTAACTGGACCGAACCGCAGGCGAGGTCCGGTTATATACGAGGCCAGGATGGCTTTCTTACTGATTAAGGCTTGTATAAAGCTTATCTCAAAAATAAAAGCAAGTTTAACAAAAAAATCGTTTAATTAATATTGAAGGTTACATTCATATAAGGTCAATTACAATTGAATGTGAAATCCTGCCAGTCGTTGCTAAATAAAAAACGCAACGTGCATACTTTTTCTGCGTCGCGTTAAGTGTCACAGACTATAAAATGGCTGTTTAAGGCTCCAAAAATATATCTATTTCATAAAATGTCAAACCAAAAAGAGAGATAGATATATATTTGGAGCCTCCCTCCAATAATCATGTTCTAATGGCTAAACTCTAATCTGTGTCTGGTACTGTATTAGAGTGATGTAATCGAAATAAAAAGAGAAGTGTTTAACTCAATGGTTCGTGTAATAATGCCCATAACTGGTGGGTGCAGTTACAAATATAAGGTTGGGCGAGCTGCACACTACACCTCACCCTTTTTTAGAAAAAAAAAAAAAATCTAAATACATAACATTTTTTTTTGTGTTAAAAGAAAAGCACGAGAATATATTTCTATGGAAGTATATGGATTTGCTGTCATGGACAATACTGGTTATTAGGCATGCATTGCAATTTCAATGCACAATGCATGAACCCTGTATGGGTACTGCAAATGTAATTAAATTATTTATTAATATATAAATTTATTCTAATTAAATATAATTAAATTCAACATTTTAGTGTATATTTTTATTAAAATACATTAATACATCAAATATTAATATAGCTAGCTTTTGTTACCAGCGATACCAAACTCTTAACTCACCCTTGTCACACATTTCTGCCCGCTCAATAATCAAAATAAATAATTTTCCATCAACTTCCTACAAACCAATCTAATAAACCTACAAACCCCATTTGCTTTTCTATTTAAAACTATGAGTATCTACACAAACATGTATCTAAAGTTCACCATGTTTTAACAGCAGGTGGCGCCATACACATTATAAGTTAATTATCTACCTACAAGGGCACATTAGGAGCTGTGACCCTTTTTTTACCACCTGTGTCTGACATGTACCCTTATCTGCCTAGGATAGTTTTAGGGTAAAATTATAATATTTTCTAACCTAACCTAATGAGTGCGACTACGGTAAGTGCCTACCCTATTTTTGGACGCCCACGTATAAACGTAATTCTTTAAGATGACCGACACTCCTGTGATCATTACAGGTTTTGGGTTTTATAACAGTACGTCTATTATATAGTCAGCCTCCAAGCAGTTTTTTGTTGGTGATTATGATTGGTTTTAGAAAGATATATCTCAGATATTTTTTTGTATTATAAGGGCAATTGGCTCATTCTAAACTGGGATGTACACCAACTAAACTAAACTACTACCATCTCCTCTGACTAACTAGTTGTCTGCATTAAAATATTGTTATTGGCTACAGTTTGACTAGTTGGGATATTGATAAATAACGGTCTGCTTTAATGGTAGGTAGTGCAATTATATTTGCACTAATATACATATGATTAAATATTATTATTTTATCCTACAACTATCCTAGGCAGATAAGGGTACATGTCAGACACAGGTGGTGAAAAAAGGGTCACAGCTCCTAATGTGCCCTTGTAGGTAGATGATTAACTTATAATGTGTATGGCGCCACCTGCTGTTAAAACATGGTGAACTTTAGATACATGTTTGTGTAGATACTCATAGTTTTAAATAGAAAAACAAATGGGGTTTGTAGGTTTATTAGATTGGTTTGTAGGAAGTTGATGGAAAATTATTTATTTTGATTATTGAGCGGGCAGAAATGTGTGACAAGGGTGAGTTAAGAGTTTGGTATCGCTGGTAACAAAAGCTAGCTATATTACTATTTAAAATGTTGAATTGAATTATTTTTTTATTAGAATAAATGTATGTGTGTTTATAAATAATGTTATTACATTTGCAGTAACCATACAGGGTTCATGTATTATGCTTTGAAATTGCAATGCATGCCTAATAACCAGTATTGTCCATGACAGCAAATCCATATACTTCCATAGAAATATACTTATACTAATATTCTAAATATATAATTACTTTATTTAAAAATGCGATAAATAGTATAATATAATAAATGTTTTCACGCCGCTGAACCGATTTAAATTTAATTTGGTTTGGAGATAGTTTGAGACCCTGGGAAGGACTTTTTATATAGGTGGGTGATAGGAGGGTTTTTATCCCGGAAAAAGTAAAAAAAGTCAAATATTTTATCTTTTATCTGTTATCTTTCATCTAGTTACATTAATGTTCAGCTTTCCTATTGGTATATATATAACTAGTTATCACTTAAACTACTAATGGATACTATATTAAATATTAATAACGATTTGGACATTTTTAGTCTAGATAACTGTTTTTCCTGTAATCCACAAGACTGTACAAATTATATTACTGTTTCGGAGAGTAATATTAAATTATTACACATAAATATACGTAGTGTAAAGAAAAAATTTGATAACCTACAAGCATTGATCTGTTCCACTAAAATTAGCTTTGACATTATTGTGTTAACGGAGTGCTGGCTAAGCAAAATAAATAGCCCACCGATACTTAATGGTTTTCTGTCACACTCAACTAAACTTACATCAAATCAAAATGAAGGTGTAATAATTTACACTAAAATGGGATTAAATGCCACAGTTTGGGAACCAAGCATAATAAACGCCAACTCCCTTGTATGTCAGCTAGATTCTAAGTTTGCTTTTGTAGCTATTTACCGCTCGCCGTCTTATAACAGCACACACCGAATAGAAAATTTCCTGTCCAGCTTAAATAGTGTCTTGGGTGAACTTTCTCCTTTCCCAAATATTGCACTTATCGGTGATTTAAATATCGACATAAAACCGGGTAACAAGTGCTCACATAGTCTTGAATATCTCATCCAGAATGCTTCCCATGGTCTACTCCCTACCCACCAAATACCCACAAGACTAGAAAACTGTCTAGATCATATTTTATTAAAGTCAAAATTACCCTCCACCACATTAATTTTAGAATCGTTCATCACCGACCATAAACCAATTATACTTACGTTAACGAACGCGAACCTAACTCGAAAGAAAAAATATACTATCGCCCGTCCTAATCTAGATGCCATTAAATCTGAACTAGAAACCATAAATTTTTCTGACATTTATAAAACTAATGATACAAATGAAGCCTTGAATAACTTTGTATCAATAGTAACTACCGTAATAACTAAACACACTACCAAAATTACAATTCCTAAGAAACATAGAACTATAAAACCCTGGATTACACCAGGCTTGTCAAAAGGTATTAAAAATAGGGATAGGATGCATATGAAATCAAATAAATCACCAAATAACTTAATTTTAAAGCTAACATATACACGCTATAGAAACTTTTGTAATGATTTACTCCGGAAACTTAAAATAGCATTTGATAAAAGTGAACTTGAAAAATCAAAAAATAATCCCAAAGCTCTTTGGAAAACCATACAACACATCACTAATACTCGCAAAGTACGCACAAGTCCCGATGAATTGTTAAAACTAGGTGATAATCCTCACTCTTCAGTGAACCAGGTATGTTCCTTTTTTAGTAATGTTGGTAAAAATTTAGCGGCAAATATTTTAAACTTTCATGATCCTTCTAACATGCCCTCTACCAGTGATCGCTCTGAAAAGTCCAATTTCTCACCTCCAGCGAGCTCCCTAGTTTTGCTTAACACCGATGAAGGGGAGGTAGAAACAATCATCTTACAACTACCTAATGATTGTGCTGTAGGTTGGGATGGAATATCATCAACCTTGCTGAAAATTTGTCGGCACGTACTAGTGCCTCCAATCACCTACATCTGCAATCTTTGTTTACAATCAGGAATGTTTCCTGATGGACTCAAGAAAGCTATTGTCCATCCAATATATAAGAGCGGGAACAGAAACTGTGTTAACAATTACAGACCAATCTCCATACTGCCTTCGCTTTCAAAAATTATTGAAAAGATTCTTAACAGACAACTTAGAGGCTTTTTAAATAAACATAGCATTATTGCCGAGAACCAGTATGGCTTCAAGTCTGGGGTTTCGACGGAAGATGCTGTACTGGATCTCAAACAATTCGTAGCAAGTAAACTTGATAATGGGGCTAAGTGTTTGGGTATATTTCTAGATCTGTCGAAAGCTTTTGACACAGTTTCTGTTCCCAAACTTACCTCAAAATTGGAGCATCTGGGTATACGTGGCATCGCACTCGAAATTTTCAAAGATTACCTCAAGAATCGCTCTCAGCAGGTTAAAATGGGTGATTATCTCAGTAATGAGGAAATCGTGACATACGGTGTGCCCCAGGGAAGCATATTAGGTCCCACATTGTTCCAAATTTATGTCAATGACCTCTGCAGATTGATTCTACCAAACTGCAAGATCTACGCATATGCTGACGATACTGCAATAATCATCTATGGTTCTACTTGGGAAGAGGTTAAAACGAATGCAGAAATAGCACTAAATAGTATAACAAACTGGTTCCACCAAAATCTACTTACTTTAAACTTTGATAAATCTTGTTACATTCCTTTCGCAATCCGACGAAACACCAAGCCACCGCATAGCTTTCTTGTAACTGCTCACTCATGCCTGAACTCGTCAACACCATGCTCATGCCCTACACTAGCTAGAAGTGATTGTGTAAAGTATCTAGGTCTGCAAATAGATGACGGCCTACGATGGGACAAACAGCTAGAAATGATAACTAGCAGGACAATGCGTCTTATATATGTTTTTAAATCCCTAAGAGAATCGGCTGACATAGACACATTAAAAATGGTTTATTTTGCACTGTGTCAGTCGATTATCGGATATTGCATTACAGCATGGGATGGTGCTATTAAAACAAATTTCCTGAGGGCAGAGCGAGCTCAAAGAGACGTACTTAAAGTTATGTTTAAGAAGCCGTACTTACAATGAATGTAAGGTACTAACAGTTACACAGCTGTTCATCTTGCAGTCTGTCCTCAGGACTCATAGAATCATGCCCAGATCCAATCCAAAAAAACGCACAAATGTCCCATCAGGTGTAACACATAAAACTACATTTGCCGAACGTCAGCATTACGTCATAGGTACTTATATATATAGGAAACTACACAAAGGACTAAACATACTTGATTTAAACAGACACGAGCTAAAACACAAACTCACTCAATGGCTACTACAACAGGACTACCTCACAGCCGAGAATCTCCTAGCATACATCTCGTAAAATACAATCGCAAAATTCACGCACGTATACTCACACACGCACACACAGCCTCACATTCACACTCACTCATACGAACACGCACATACATGAACTCTCACTCTCACACACACACACACACACACCACACACATAACACACTAAGTAACCACTAACTTATTACCCACTCTTATTTCTTATTTCATAATCTTTGCTTCAATGTAACATCGACACTGTTCCACTTGTTACAGAATGTAAACTATTCACTGTACCCATATGGCTGAACCCTATCTCTTAAGATACAGGCTAGACCTAGTTTAAGGGATAGAGTCTATAATAATTGTGCTTAAAGTGTGAAAAATGTAAAATGAATAATCTTCAATGTATATAGTGCAATGTGCTCTTGTTTTATGAAATAAATATTTTTATTATTTTATTATTATTATTATAATTATTATTATTATAATTATTACAACTAGGCCATTAAGCGGCACTTTTAAACGCCAACAATTAAAATGTACAAGTAATAACAATTGATTCAACCGTCCATTCGGAAAAGTAGCTTCTTATGGAGAAAAACGGACAATAAAATCCATAGTAAGTCTTTAAAAAAAAATAAGTGTTATACAATATTTAGGTAAGTACTTACATTAATAAATTCATAAGATAATAATATGTGAGGACGATGCACCCAGAATAGCACTACATACTTTACTACGTACAGGTATAAAGTATTAAAAGTACTCACACATATGCAGTTATAGAATACTAGAAAAAAAAATAGAATATACAATACAAATATATTCATACAGTCTTCAGCAGGTCATACTGGTAATACTTCAATAGTATAATGTTCTGCTTATCATCTGTTGCTGCATCCTAGTGGTTGTGGAGCAGGACTATCACTGAGCCAAGCATTTTTATCAGCGATGAAATTCTAAAACTTATAAAGAAATCGTGCTTAAGGAGGTGGCAAGGTGCTGGAAGTATATTTTCTCATGTACTAATGCTATGCAGACGAAATTGCGGGCAAAAGCTAATAAATAAATATAACTAAACATAGCTACATTAGTTATATTTATTTATTAGTTGAGTTCACTATGTTTTGATAGGATTCGTTCCCGCGAACTATCTGCTTTTTTATCTTGCTTATTCGAATGGTCTTGGTTGCCAACGCCGAGTAATATGGGACAAGGGCCAGGGGGGTGACCACAAGCTCTTAGAGTAAGGTTATTTTGAGATCGAGTAAGTGACAGATGTATACACGTCATATACATCTGTCCCTTACACACACTCAAAATAACCTTACTCTAAGAGCTTGTGGTCACACCCCAGGAAGAAGATGAAATGATACTCTGGATAAATAAATGCTGGTGACTTTTATATATTAAAACGCATTTTAGAAAATCGTTTAATAAATGTAATAAAATCATTCAGTAAAAAATATTTTTTTAAACAAGCTTTTTTTCGTATTCTTCTCAGCAAACCCTTTAATTTGATACCCATATCATTGCAGTGCACAAAAAATAACTAGTCCGCCATCTTGGGCCGTCCGCCATATTAGATTTAGAATGACCGCACTTAGCTAACCACGCATTGTCATCCAAACTAAACGTTTACGCAACATTTCATCATATTCGGTGGCAGTTAACTGCTTTAAAATTCAGTTGCAAGATTTGACCCGAATACACTTACATAGGTACATACCAGGCCCCTCAGAAAGTATTGCGAAAAAAAGTTTTTATATATGGGAGACTGGCCAGTTATAATGTTTTTCGAAAATATGATTATTTATAAGTAAAAATAAGTAAGTTCCAATTTCAAAATTTCCCTCCACATTTTTTGCGAGTTAATTCAAAGTATTGTGTCTCACTGAAATATGGATCTGCGCCGGGAACATTTTAGAGCTATGATTTTATACGATTTCAAGTGTCGCCTGAAACCGGATGAATCGTACGATAGACTTCAAATGGCATTCATGGATGAAGGCCCTTCCAAGGCAACCGTGTATCGTTGGTATAACGAATTCAAGCGCGGTCGACCAACTTTGGGGGATGACGAAAGAAGCGGTCGCCCTTTGACGGCTGTTACCGAAGAAAACGTGCTAGCAGTGAAAAATTTAATCCAAGACAATAGGCGAATTACATATCAGGAGATTCAACACATATTGAAGATTGGATCGGGAAGCGTTCACGAGATTCTACACAGCCATCTTCGCGTGAGGAGGATAGTATCACGCTGGGTGCCGCACAACCTCACCGATGCTCAGAAGCAGGCCCGGGTGGAATGGTGCCGTGATATGCTTAACAAATTTGAAGCAGGCTCGTCTCGGCGTGTTTACGACATCGTTACAGGTGATGAGTCCTGGATTTATCAATACGACCCAGAAACCAAGCGCCAGTCGACTGTTTGGGTGTTTCAAAATGAGCCAACGCCTACCAAAGTGAAGCGATCTAGAAGCGGGGGTAAGATTTTGATCGCTAGCTTTTTTAATTTGACTGGCCACTTGGTATCAATTCCCTTACGGGATCAAAGAAGCATTAATGCCGAATGGTATACTACCAAATGTTTGCCAGAAGTTTTCTCTGTTATAAGCAACAAGCGACCAAACACAGGGCTCCGCGGGCTACTGCTCCACCACGACAATGCACCTGCGCACACCGCACTCAAAACGAGGGACTTCCTGGACAGCACGCCAGTCAAACTCCTGGGTCACCCTCCTTACAGCCCTGATCTAGCACCGTGTGACTTCTTTTTATTCCCAAAAATAAAAAATCAGCTCAAAGGGATACAATTTTCGTCGCCGGAAGATGCGCTGGCTGCGTTCGAGCAGGCTGTAAACGAGGTGTCTGCGGCGGACTGGAAAAAGTGTTTTGAAAACTGGTTTAGGCGCATGAATCTTTGTATAGAGGCTGGTGGAAAGTACTTTGAAAAGATTTAATAAAAATATATGTACGTATAGAACAATTTTTTTTAGTTTCGCAAAACTTTCTGAGTGTCCCACGTATTACACAAAAAAAAGGGAAAACTGTTATAAATTTAGTATTTATTTTGCTATAAAAAATAAATACTAGGTAGGTACACTACAAGTAGGCATTTGTTGACTGTCTCGGTGGTCTAGAGCCTAGTATGAGATTCTGAACTAGATTACTGGATCTGGCAAAGGTTGTGAGTTCGTACCCGAAACGTACGATTCTGCCACAAAGTACGTAAGCGGCGGGCGGCGCGCCGCAGACAGAGGGGCCACTCTCACTTTGACATTTCGGTTTTACAGGGAATATTGGGCAATATTGGACCGAGCTCAGTCGCGGCTGTCATGATTGCTTTGTGCATGCGTTTGTCACGTCTTTGTCTAGGATAATTGTTAATAAAGATAACTATTACAGTTAGGTCTCAAGTTAACTTATTTATTGACTCTTACTATTCTGTTATTTCTTATTAACTTATTGCAGTCACATGTTGATTATTATTATAAAATATATGGATTTGGTTTTATTTATGCCTTGCCTTGTAAAACATCCTAAAAAGCCATAAACAAAGTCAAAAGTCAAAGTCAAAGTCAAATATATTTATTCAATTAGGCCAATAAACGGCACTTTTGAACGAAAAGTAATAAATAAAAAAATAAAAAAAAAGTAATAAAAAAAAAAAATATGATTCTACCGTGCATTCGGAAAGTAGATTGTTATGGAGAAGAACGCACAAGAAACTCCATACTTACTCTTTTAAAACAAAAAAAAAAATTGGTGTTTTACAATATTAACATACGTACATACATTTATACGTGGGACACTCAGAAAGTTTTGCGAAACTAAAAAAAATTGTTCTATACGTACATATATTTTTATTAAATCTTTTCAAAGTACTTTCCACCAGCCTCTATACAAAGATTCATGCGCCTAAACCAGTTTTCAAAACACTTTTTCCAGTCCGCCGCAGACACCTCGTTTACAGCCTGCTCGAACGCAGCCAGCGCATCTTCCGGCGACGAAAATTGTATCCCTTTGAGCTGATTTTTTATTTTTGGGAATAAAAAGAAGTCACACGGTGCTAGATCAGGGCTGTAAGGAGGGTGACCCAGGAGTTTGACTGGCGTGCTGTCCAGGAAGTCCCTCGTTTTGAGTGCGGTGTGCGCAGGTGCATTGTCGTGGTGGAGCAGTAGCCCGCGGAGCCCTGTGTTTGGTCGCTTGTTGCTTATAACAGAGAAAACTTCTGGCAAACATTTGGTAGTATACCATTCGGCATTAATGCTTCTTTGATCCCGTAAGGGAATTGATACCAAGTGGCCAGTCAAATTAAAAAAGCTAGCGATCAAAATCTTACCCCCGCTTCTAGATCGCTTCACTTTGGTAGGCGTTGGCTCATTTTGAAACACCCAAACAGTCGACTGGCGCTTGGTTTCTGGGTCGTATTGATAAATCCAGGACTCATCACCTGTAACGATGTCGTAAACACGCCGAGACGAGCCTGCTTCAAATTTGTTAAGCATATCACGGCACCATTCCACCCGGGCCTGCTTCTGAGCATCGGTGAGGTTGTGCGGCACCCAGCGTGATACTATCCTCCTCACGCGAAGATGGCTGTGTAGAATCTCGTGAACGCTTCCCGATCCAATCTTCAATATGTGTTGAATCTCCTGATATGTAATTCGCCTATTGTCTTGGATTAAATTTTTCACTGCTAGCACGTTTTCTTCGGTAACAGCCGTCAAAGGGCGACCGCTTCTTTCGTCATCCCCCAAAGTTGGTCGACCGCGCTTGAATTCGTTATACCAACGATACACGGTTGCCTTGGAAGGGCCTTCATCCATGAATGCCATTTGAAGTCTATCGTACGATTCATCCGGTTTCAGGCGACACTTGAAATCGTATAAAATCATAGCTCTAAAATGTTCCCGGCGCAGATCCATATTTCAGTGAGACACAATACTTTGAATTAACTCGCAAAAAATGTGGAGGGAAATTTTGAAATTGGAACTTACTTATTTTTACTTATAAATAATCATATTTTCGAAAAACATTATAACTGGCCAGTCTCCCATATATAAAAACTTTTTTTCGCAATACTTTCTGAGGGGCCTGGTATAACTTTACCGTTGGAAAAGTGTTGTCCTCGTACATTGACATGGGTCGCGGTCAGTTTTCCTACTATGTAGTTTTTACCCGACTGCCGAAGGAGGGTAATGTGTTTATCAGTCTATGTATGTATGTATGTTTGTTCCTATGTGGCGTTCCAGAGACCAAACGCGTTAGCCGATTTTGATGGTTCTTACGTCAATCGATTCTTCTTAACCTTGCGACTGTCACTGGCTACATTAAAATTGGAAAATAGGAAAATGGTGGCTTACCTATGGGTGCCATATTGTGAGGGCCCAATTTTTTTTTGGTCCAATCCCGTCGTGTGTGGTATCAAAATAAAGGATTTTAAGAGGTGAGTTCAAAAATATATAATACTTATATGTTTAAATGTACCTGACTCGAAAAAAAATATAGCTAATAAGTTTTAAATAAAAAAGATAATTCACAAAATCAAAAAACCCGACTGCTTAAAAACCGAACTTAAAAGATGTAAATAAGGACAAAATCATGCGGTAATGTGTTTATCAGTTTATGTATGTATGTATGTTTGTTCCTATGTGGCGTTCCAGAGACCAAACGCGTTAGCCGATTTTGATGGTTCTTACGTCAATCGATTCTTCTTAACCTTGCGACTGTCACTGGCTACATTAAAATTGGAAAATAGGAAAATGGTGGCTTACCTATGGGTGCCATATTGTGAGGGCCCAATTTTTTTTTGGTCCAATCCCGTCGTGTGTGGTATCAAAATAAAGGATTTTAAGAGGTGAGTTCAAAAATATATAATACTTATATGTTTAAATGTACCTGACTCGAAAAAAAATATAGCTAATAAGTTTTAAATAAAAAAGATAATTCACAAAATCAAAAAACCCGACTGCTTAAAAACCGAACTTAAAAGATGTAAATAAGGACAAAATCATGCTGTGCAGTCTGGTTTTGGTCAGCCAGCTCGCGAATATGTATCCTCCGACTGCACAACATGATTTTCTCCTTGTTTACGTTTTTTAAGTTCGCTGTTCGGCTGTTGGTGTTGCGACTCAGGCGAGGCGACTAGGGATACTCACTTAACATCGATATATCGAATTTACTCAATGTTTGCCACTTGATGTTTTGACAAATATTTATTATATTCGATATATTTAATTAGGGAAACATCAAATATAAGTTTTTTTTTTATCGTATCTGTTTAAAAACTAAATCTGACTAATATTTACAATTAAAACAAAAGTAAATTTTAACAATACTTTGATGATGATTTCAATTTTAAATAAACGTTATAACGGGTTGTGACAGAAGCAGTAAAATGTTCTCGACCTTCGATGTATAGAAATAAATCACTATAATAATATTATAGTTTAGCTATCTTACTCTGGTCTCTGATTTTACATTCATACAGACGACATCAAGGACCGCAAACTTTCTGAATTTGACTGAAAAAAGTAAATATTAAACTTTTGTAAAACTGTGTTTTCAAGCGATATATCGATAAACTTCAATGATAATGATAAAATGATAAATGATTTTATTTCTGTAAGTTGGTTTGTACAAACGCTTTTACATGTCTAACATATTTTTTTTTAAAACTAGATGAGGTCGGCGTTTCCTATCTGACTACTCTGAGAAGAAAGGCCTAAACAAACTCAGAGGTCACAGTCTCTTTTAAAGTCCTGACAAAATCTTGGTTCGATCATGTGAAGACCATGTAGACTGATGTCTGGAATGGTCTTTTGAGGAAAGAATCAGCCAGATTGAGTGGACCTGTCCAGTCAGTGCACGCATTTGTCAATAACCGAGCAGCTCAACTCAGAATTTAAGGAGCTCAACGATTCGACAAACAATACCAAAGAAAGGACATTCGGGTAGGCAGCATAAACTACTCAAACTGCCAGACCATGATTAAAAACTAAGATAAATTAAAAACAAAATAATGATCCACATAGTCTTCACATTCACAATAATTAAAATAAAATAATATAATACTTTAAAAAGTAAATATTCTTGTCATTGCAAGAAAACAAATAAAAAATAATATTTATAAAAAATAACAATATTCATGGTGCAAAATATTTTAAAAAAAACTAAATTAATTGGAGCAGCTCACTCCCAAGCCGTTTTATCCTCAACGTAATCTTTAATTCTATAAAACGCTTTTTGGCACAACTTACGTTTAATGAATAATTTAAATTTATTAAGACTTAGATTTTGTACGTTTTGTACTTCGATGTTGGGATCCGATGTTTGACATCAAATAGAAATATCGATATATTTTTTTAGTGGTCAACCCTAGTGGCGCCGCATACCCACTCGCTCGTAATTCTGCGACCTTCATCCTACATATCTTTTTTAATGGTTTAAATGATGTTATTAAAAAAATGTGTATTTTTAAATAAAGATTTTTCGCTTTAAATAATTCTGAATATTTTGTTTTTGATTATGTCATATTTATTTTCTTACAAAATAGTTTCGATGTTTCACATCTGCCAGGCGTCCCGCGACGACGGCTCAATTTTTTTGATGTAGCTACTAATTTACAGTTTACGGCTTTTTTTCTTTACTTGTATCTAGGTCAACGGCAAGTTCCCTATAGGTTTTGATGCCCTCGCGTTAGTTTTTTTATTAGTCAAATATGCGACGGAAACGGCTGTATCTTTAAAGTGCGTTAATTTTGGAGATTTAATTTTGCACATCCAAGGGATTGGCGATTTGAGTAAATGATATTAATTTCTATTTGCCTAATGAGATATCCAGGCGTTCCAGAGAAAAAAGTCACACGGGCTGATAGACAGACAGACAACGAAGTGGTCCTATAAGGGTTCCTTTTTTCCTTTTGAGAAACACAACCCTAAAAACATCAGAAAAATAGAATAGATTATGTTGTACCTGCATGTAGGATGCCCCTCGTCACTAAGGCTACAGTTGCCTTGCAGGCAATAGTGCAGACAGTGTGATTCCTCACATCTGTCTCCTGAATAATCTCCTTTACATTGACAGATTGGCTCACTGTTCTCGTTCAGGGAACAATCACCATTGTTTAAGCAGTAACCATGACACGCGGAGACTTCACACCTTAATCCGGTGTAACCGGGATTACAGCTAAAACAAATAATTAAATGCAAAACATGGATACAATGTCTCTATTAAACAAAAAAATAATCACAAAATGTAGAATAGAATATTTTGTACCTGCATGTAGGATGTCCCTCATCACTAAGGCTACAGTTGCCTTGCAGGCAATAGTTCAGACAGTGTGATACCTCGCATCTGTCCCCTGAATAACCGGCATTACAACTGAAACAGGTAATTAAAATGTGAAGCATGGGTACATTGACTGTATTAATGCCATGTCGTAGTGGCCCAGTGGCAAAGACTTCGGCTCTCGTGCTTGAGGTCGTGGGTTTAAATCTGGGCAAGTACCAATGTGAGTTTTTCAATTCATGTGTTTTCTTAAGGCCTATCCACACATATCAGGGTCGTGCCCGGGACGTGGACGGACCGTGCCCCGTCAGGGGCTCAAAAAAATATCGGTGTGTACATTTTATATGAACTTTTTCACACACGTCCGTGCACGGGCCAGTGGCAGCTTCAATGCCTGGGCCCGGCCCTGTCACATCCCGGGCACGGCCCTGTTATGTGTGGATAGACCTTTAGTTTATCTTGGAAATAGCTGAAAACGGTAAAAGGAAACATTGTGAAAAACCGACATTATAGTTTACTAGCTGTTTCCCGCGGCTTCATTCGCTTTTATATAGATTTTGTCAATCTTTTAAAAAAAATCTAATGATGCAGTTTTCTTTATCATCAAATTGTTGCAAATAAAAATAAATAAACTGCAGGGTCATTGGTTCTGTTTTGTCGCGAATTGAAAATACTAATCTATCTTACATTTTACCTACAGTTAACTGACCCTCCTTAATCTCGCCATTAAAGCCGTTACTCATGGGTACAACATTTTAGGACACTGCTATAAACGATGTTATATGTCCTTCCATTTGGTGCTAATATATACACAATCTAAGCTCTTGACATACGCGCACATGCTACATATAGCTGGCAATGGGTAAATAAAGTATGGCTTTTCCAAATGCACCCCAGCAACCCTTGAGCTTTATTAATATTAATAACAAAACTGACTTTGATTGGACACTGGAGTTTTGAATTGAAATGGTAGGTCATTGGAGATTATAGGGATTCGACGTATAAATTACGCTTTCCCCTTTTCCCATACCTATTAATATAGTGACATATATAATATTATACCTTTACTATGAAATACGAAGCCTTATCACATTACATAACCAACTTGCATCAAAATTTCGCAAAAACATAACTAATTTCCCCATTTATCAAATAAGAATATACTACCCCCGCTACACTCCTTTTTAGGAGTTATTTGAAAATTAAATATGCAGACCTAAATCATTTGTTATCGAAAATATTCCTGCAAAGTTCCAACCAAATCGGATGTCACAATAAAAAGTTGCATCCAAAGTTCTGCTTTCCCCAATTTTCCCCCTTAAAATGTGAATTTACTAAAATTCTTTCTAATCTAACGTTTGAACTACCCACCTTCCAAATTTCAGCTTTATAAAGATCATTCATTCTTCTCTTTACAACCCTAACAGGGGGTTAGGGTTGTAAAGATAAGATGTAGAAATTGAAAATATTTTTTTTTTTTAATTACCCCTATAAACATAAGTGTACAATATACTAAACAAATAAGTACACTTTAATTATCTTACTAAATTATTTGATATATATGTACCTATATATATAAATGTGAAAGTTTGTATGGATGAATGTGTGTATGTATGGATGTATGTTTGTTACTAAATCAGCCAGAATGGATGCCAGAATGGATGAACGGATCTGAATTTTTATCATCCTGGTTAGCATTTGCACTCAGAAAGTATCATTTGGTGAAGTGGAACTGATAAAGAAGTCCACAGGTGGCTGGCCACTACAACTCTTAAACGATAAGTATGTCACAGGTTTAAGATATCTTGAATAACTATGTGACTATGATAAAACAAATAGAGATAAATAAATAGTATTGATAAAAATGACACCATCGAACTGATCTGGAAACCGGAGGCTGGAACTCCGTCATAATACAATGTATCCTAGTCATATTTGGGTTAATTGGTATCGCCATGACATGTACTCTGGCGATAAATCATTTTCATGATAATATATATGTGGTACCAAAAACAGAAAAGAGAAAAATAAAAACTTAAAACAAAAAAACAATACTGACTTCCAAAGCAAAACACTGAAAGCGAGTGAGTTTTTTTATGAAAAGTCAGTCAAAACAAACATCAGAAAAAGCAAAATAGAATATGTTGTACCTGCATGAAGGATGTCCATCATCACCAAGACTGCAGTTGCCGTACATACAATAACCATGACACGCGTCGACTTCACATCTTTTACCAGTATAACCGGCGTTACAACTGGAATAACGATAATGTTACCATAAAACTTATCTAAAAAAGGAGATCAACACAAGGGGTGGAAATGTAGAATATGTTGTACCTGCATTTAGGATGCCCATCATCACCATGAATACAGTTGCCGTGCATACAATAACCATGACACGCGTCGATGTCACATGTTTCACCAGAATAACCGGCATTACAACTGAAACAACGATAATGTTACCATAAAACTTATCTAAAAAAGGAGATCAACACAAGGGGTAGAAATGAAGAATATGTTGTACCTGCATTTAGGATGCCCATCATTACCATGACTACAGTTGCCGTGCATACAATAACCATGACACGCATCGATTTCACATGTTTCACCAGAATAACCGGCATTACAACTGAAACAACGATAATGTTACCATAAAACGTATCTAAAAACCGGCCAAGTGCGAGTCGGACTCGCGCATAAAGGGTTCCGTACTTGGTAAATTGCGGTTTACGATTTATGACGTATTAAAAAAAAAACTACTTACTAGATCTCGTTCAAACCAATTTTCGCTGGTAGTTTACATAGTAATGTTCATCATATATTTTTTTTAGTTTTATCATTCTCTTATTTTAGAAGTTACAGGGGGGGGGACACACATTTTACCACTTTGGCAGAGTCTCTCGCGCAAACTATTCAGTTTAGAAAAAAATGATATTAGAAACCTCAATATCATTTTTGAAGACCTATCCATAGATACCCCACACGTATGGGTCTGATGAAAAAAAATATTTTTAGTTTTAGTTTCAAGTATGGGAACCCCCAAAATTTATTGATTTATTTTTATTTTTATGTGAAAATCTTAATGCGGTTTACAGAATACATCTACTTACCAAGTTTCAACAGCATAGTTCTTATAGTTTCGGAATAAAGTGGCTGTGACATACGGACGGACAGACAGACAGACAGACAGACAGACAGACAGACAGACAGACAGACAGACAGACAGACAGACATGACGAATCTATAAGGGTTCCGTTTTTTGCCATTTGGCTACGGAACCCTAAAAAGGAGATTAACACAAGGGGTAGAAATAAAGAATATAATGTACCTGCATGTAGGATGTCCACCGTAATCAAGCTTACAGTTGCCGTGCATACAATAACCATGACACGCGTCGACTTCACATCTTTTACCAGAATATCCGGCATTACAACTGAAATAACGATAATGTGAACATAACACTTATTTAAACAAGGATCAACAGAAGGGGTAGAAATCTAGAATATGTTTTACCTGCATTCAGGAAGCCTCTCATCATTGACGCTGCAGTTGCCCTGGAAGCAATAGTTCTTACACGCCACAGTGAGAGTTGGTATCAGACTTGATAGTGAATCGCAATCGTTAATTCCCTTGATTTGGTCAGCTATTTTATAGTTTGCCGCTATACCGCTTGCAGAAAAAATATAGAGCTCTGTGGGTTCTTCGAAATAGTCCTCATATTTTCGTAATCGCGAAATACTATTGTACCAAGTGATCCAGTAGACGTAATCTTTTGAGACGGCCATGTCTTTTCCCATAGCTTTTATTGCTTTGGGGTATTCTTTTTTACCATCCAGATCTGCAGAATTAATGTAGCCACTTTTCATATCTCAGACTATCAATATAGTAAAGTTTCTGAATTTTTGGCTCAATGGCCAAGCTGTTAATTTCAAAATTTGTGTGTTTGTAGATTGTGGCCCTTCTCCTGGAACCATCAAGACGAGCCCTCTCGATATTTTTTCCGTTTGACCAGTAAACGAACCTGTAAAATAAATACCACTCTTGAATATAACGAAATAAAAATATTTCGTGATGTTGTTACTTACACCTTTTTACTCAACTGCTGCGGAGTCCAAAAGGCAAATGACTGAATATGTCTGTCTGTATATATGTCTCATATCTCTATGTTCCTTTCTAAAGGCTCACATGAATGTACCGATTTTTTTAATCAAGTGTCCCTGGAGGCTTCTTGGCAAGAATAGGGGTTCCTCTCAGTGCTGGCGAGGAGCCGCCAATCCCGGTTCCGCGATTATAGAATCTCTGTACCTCCGTTTTCAATACAGAACAAAACGGAACTAAGATTTACCAAGATTGTGAAATTTAAGGAGTAATTTTTGTTTGGAATATTTACGCTGTTTGATATATTATTGGTATTGGTATATATTAGTGGATTGCTTTGCCAGTGTCAATAAGGCGTGCTCAATCTCTGCCCATTTTTAAAACTATGGTAAAGAATCACTACATATATCTATAATAGTTGTTTTACTTGATTTCTATGTTTTTGTTCCGTACTTATGACTTTATATATTTGTCTATAATATATATATGTATTTATTGTATACATAAATAGTACACCAAAGACTACCTACAGTACTGGCTTTCCTTTAATTTTTAAAATCCATCCAAAGGTTGTCTTGAAAAGATTGATTTTAGCGATAAGGCCGCCCATTATGTCACCCAGTGTAATGTTTTCTTCGTCTATCCTTTCTGTAACTTATATGGTGTACATAATAAAGAGTATTCTATTATTGTGACAAATTTGGCTGTGCTGGATGCCTGTAAAAGTAGGAGACTGTGGAATCCATGGCAGAGAATCCCTTGAAGTAGTTGGTTGAGGTGAATTGGGGCGTAAATTTATAGCTTCAGTTAGTTTCTTTGAAACTTTAGTATTATTTTGGACAGAATCCTCAATGTAGCCTTCAGCAACTGTACTGGATTTCAAAATAAAAAAACAAAAAAGATAATTATAACAGTAGAGTAATGTCCGCCTGTTTGCCCTTTCACGACTGTATGTGTAGTAACACATCCAAAATATTTATTTATGATGGTACGGAACCCTCGGTGCGCGACTCCGTCTCGCTATTGACCGGTTTTTTTTTTAATTTTAGATAAGGAACCTTACGCGTCACCGGCGTGTGGCGTCCTGTTTAATAGGTATTTTTTTTATTCAATTGGGCTGTTTATACATTCTCAACTCGACAAGATTGTAGCATTTTTTTTAAATTGATATTTTTCTTAATTATGAAAGATTAAAAAAACAACCTTAAATTATTTATATTTTTTAAATATATTACCACCCTAGAGAGGGCAGCTATTACTATAGTCTTGCCCAAAGATAGGAAGCAGCGTCTTCCACTCGCTACTTGGATCAAACAAACACCACTTACCGAGTATGAGAAATAAAAATGTAGGTATTTTACTATCCTGTTAAAAACTCCAAGCGCAGAAACGAGATTAATTTGTTTAATTGTAGTATGATCAGGATTACTGTTACTTTTATTAGTTTAAATACCTTTTTTAAAAAACTGGCCAAGTTCGAGTCGGACTCGCGCACGAAAGGATCCGTACCACTATCGCAAAAAACCGGCAAAAAATCACATTTGTTGTATGGGAGCCCCACTTGAATATTTATTTTATTCTGTGTTTAGTATTTGTTGTTATAGTGGCAACTGAGATACATTATCTGTGAACATTTAAACTGTCTAGCTATCACGGTTCATGAGAAACAGCCTGGTGGCAGACAGGCAAACAGACATACGGAGAGTGGCGTCTTAGTAATAGGGTCCTGTTTTACCCTTTGGATACGGAACCCTAAATACTTTTCGAATTATTTCTCAAAAACTTGGAATTTACTACTCTGAAAAAATTATAAAAGAGCTCTTCGTGTAATTTGAATTTTAGAAGACAAATGTACAAAAAAATTATAACTATGAATTTTCAGATTTTTGATGTTACCAAATATCAAAATTATTATTTTAATTTCGCGCAACCCGCTTTTACTTTTCAACTCAGTTTCATAACAAGGAAGGTTGAGTGTATTAAAAACATTTATAATTTTAGAAGCATTGTGCGCAAATTGGATTAGATTAATATTTAAAAATAAAATAATCAAAAAAAACATTCCAAGTCATTGATATGAAATACAGTTCAAAAATAAAATAATTTAAATAGTACCAACCTTGGTCTCCACCCAACATGTTTTAGAAATGAAATAACTTCAATAGTAAGACAAATACTAATTGATCAATGAACTCAATAAACAATGACGCAAATGTTTCTTAGCTAACTGATAACCTTTTAATAGGAGTCATTGTCAAGAATGCATGCGACAGGGTCTCTAATACAATAATATTAATGAGTTTTTAAAACTACATACCTTGATTTTAAAAATTTAGTTTTGGGTATGGACCTCATATAGCCTGCCCCAATGTGCGTCGCTACATTGACCGATCTCGTGCAATCCGCATCTCATTAATATGTATATCCATGCTAAATTATAGCTTTCCAGTACTAAGAGTCTCTGAGCTAAGCTGCGGACGGACGGACGGACGGACAGACGGACATGGTGAAACTATAAAGGTTCGTTGTTGACTACGGAAATTTAATAAAAAAGAGTACCGGTACCGAGCTGATCCCAGTACCGACAACTATATATTAGGAACTGCACCGGTTCTGCTAGCTCTGGCCGCGAGTGACTCTGACGACTGGTTAATTAAAACAAAATTACAGACTTATGGCGTGCATTGGGTTTTAACTTCTTATTAAATACCAGTACAATGGTATTAATAAATCAGTCTTCTTTATTAGACGATCCTCAGTGAAAACCAAAGCAATTGGTAGAACATTTTGAAAGCCTGCCCAAGACGACCAACTGAACTCCGTTTCACTGGTCAAGAACGCATCTAGATAGGCTGGCTTACTTTATATTTCCAGCTATATCCAGAGGACAACCCAAACAACAAATCAGGACAACTCTAACTGCATCTGAATGCTTCATAAGTGATTTTGTTTCAATTTTGTTTTAAGAAACTATAATTGGAAACAATGGGTACTTACCGTCTACAGCTGTCCACTGCAATATCAGTGGGAGTCTGACCTTCCAATTTAAATAAACGATTGCCGTAAATACTGTCAAAATATCGTCGTTTTAATGAAATCCAATTAATGCTTTGTTCATTGGTATCAGTGAAGAAGATTTTTTCTGTTGCCGGATCGTAGGCGATACTATGAATGTTACGACCGTTCCTCTCGATAAAACATTTGTTTTTTTTGGATGATATGTAATAGCCACATATAGCGTCATTGTTGTCCTGTTTGTCGACGTACAGCATCACGTTGTGTACTTCGTCGTAAGCTAATCCAGTAAGGTTTCGGGACTGAAAATGCACGATGTCTGTTTTGTTTCCGTCGTTATTATAAAATATTAGTTGATCTCCTACGCTAACAGCGAATTCTGAAACAAAACAATAGCATTTTAGAGTCCCATTGAGAGCTATTAGCTAGTTTCCCGTACTTCTTACTAAGAAACTCTTATATTGTTGTCTTTTCTGTCCAACATTGTAGTTTTAATAGCATTTTTTTCAAACAGGAAAATGTTTGTTCGTTGAATATAAAGGGCGGTTTGACAGTTTTCCTATTAAAAATAGGCAAGTCAGTGTAGACATAAAAATCACGTTAGGTCGCGCATAATTGCATGATACAATTTTGTTTTAAATTATAGTTAGGTGTGACCAAAAAGTATCTATTGTGAAAAACAATTACTTGTGTTGACTGTGTGGTGCACGGCAAACCCGAAAGTACCAGTGATTTTTGAGTTTTGGCTTGTAACGCCTAAACGGCGCATAGTACACACTCACTTTCACTTTAAACCTAAACAAAATTTGCTAAGACTTAAATCAACAGCTCTCAAAATCTAATAAGTCTCGAGATTCAGTACTTCAAATATTGCCAGTTATCCCCAACGAGTTCCAACATCCCAGGTAGCAAAATGACGTCTGCGACGAAAAAATGACGTCATCCTAAGGTCATATTAGGGTCCGTAGTTTATTCGTCAAATAAGTACGTCACACTGACGTCATTTTAACGTCTGGTACTCAAGGGAACGTCCTGGTGACGTCGATTTAGCGTCAATTCAGTGACGTCCTATGTTGGTCATGATTATGACGACGTAGCAACGTCCATATAAGGTCAATTCTGTGACGTCCTGTGTTGGTCGTGAATGTTACGTCCTAGTAACGTCCATTTACGGTCAATTCCGTGACGTCCTGTGTTGGTCAATAATAAGACGCCCTAGCAACGTCCATTTGGGGTCAACTGTGACGTCCTGTGTTGGTCATTAGTAAGACGGCGTAGCAACGTGCATTTAGGGTCAATTCTGTGACGTCCTGTGTTGGTCATGTATTATACGTCCTAGCAACGTCCATTTACGGTCAATTCTGTGACCTCCTGTGTTGGTCAATAATAAGACGCCCTAGCAACGGCCATTTGGGGTCAACTGTGACGTCCTATGTTGGTCATTAATAAGACGCCGTAGCAACGTGCATTTAGGGTCAATTCTGTGACGTCCTGTGTTGGTCATGTATTATACGTCCTAGCAACGTCCATTTACGGTCAATTCTGTGACCTCCTGTGTTGGTCAATAATAAGACGCCCTAGCAACGGCCATTTGGGGTCAACTGTGACGTCCTATGTTGGTCATTAATAAGACGCCGTAGCAACGTGCATTTAGGGTCAGTTCTGTGACGTCCTGTGTTGGTCATGTATTATATGTCCTAGCAACGTCCATTTACGGTCTATTCTGTGACGTCCTGTGTTGTTCCCTAATAAGACGCCCTAGCAACGTCCATTTGGGTTCCATTCTGTGACGCCCTGTGTTGTTCATTAATAAGACGCCGTAGGAACGTACCTACATTTAGGGTCAATGGCGAAAGTTCGTAGTGTCTATGTACAGACTCGCCAAGATATTTCGGCCGTAGTGTACTTACCTACGTACTATTTATTTAGTGCATCTAAAGGAATGCTCTAACACGTAGGTACTACTTAATACCTGCTTAACACGTTCGCAGTCCCAATACAAAAGTTTCCGACAACGCCATAAGTCCAATATCATTTTCATTACTTTTGACCATTAGTCGATGCAAACGTCACAACTGATGCATAATTATGTTAAAATAAAGGCCCGTGCCCCGACTTTGCTCGTGTACACCGGGCGGTACACGGACTTAAAACACGACGAAGGAAGACTCACTTCGTATGCACGCGCCAAAGCTAAAAGGGTGTCATCACAATGTAAAAAATGTAAAAAGGCATATGTATTGATTGTTTTCCTAAAGTTACAGTTCACCAATAAAACATTATATATTTCTACTAACTCGTTTCATTTTGTACTGTGAAAACATTATATAAAAAAAATAAGTCATGTTTTTGGTTTTTCTTGTCTAATAGAACCCTTGTCACAAGTCCAGGAACGATACACTAACAAATTTCATAAGTCCGTGGCTGCAGAGCCCATATAGTTATAGTGGCCTCGTGTACCGCATAGGGTACACGGACTCGGCGGAATCGCTCCGCGTGTACCGCATAGGGTACACTGGACTGCGAACGTGTTAAGGTAGGTACCTAATTGCAACCGATAAAATTAATATTCATCGTCATTAAATAAATTATCAGTTTAAATGATAAATGATTTATTTTCTGTAAGTAGGTTTGTACAAACACTTTTAGTTAGAAGTCCACTGCTGGACAGGCCCCATATACATAGAAATGCCACGACGAGCGGTCTTGAGCCGCCTCGATACCTACAGAAACATCCACCACTGACTTCCATTCGTTTGACTAGCAGAATAAACGGGAACCTACTTATGATGCTATGGACATTCAAGCATATTATTATTATTATGGGAATCAGAATAAAACCTAATTAAGTAAGGTAGGTATATGAGCTAGGTATGCCATTATCCAAGAAAAGAAACATAATTTTATTCTAGGAGAGTACAACAGGTGCCTACCATGCTCAAGCAGGCACGATTAAATTAGCTCTAACAACATAACTATCATGCGGCTAGCGAACGTTTTTTTGTATTAAAATATAGGTACTCTGTAAAAACTTTAACTCGACAGTAAATAGTCCATTTTAATAATTTAAAAATTATCACCAGAGTTTATCTTTCTTCCAATCTGCGAGGAACGGAACGCATTGATAGCATGTTGTTTGTTATTATTTTATTAAATTATTATTTTTTACATTTGTATTTGTTATGTAACTCAATGAAAAGAAATTCAGCTATTAGTCTATCATCAAACATTAGAAAGAACCAATATAAGATAGAAAAGGCTGATTAAAAATATAAATATTTAAAAAGTAAAAAAAATATATTTTTGTTTGCTTTTGTTTATTTCGGAACGGAACGAACGAACGCGTTGACGGTTGGTTGGTATCCCGCGCTTTTTTTCTTTCTCAATTCTCTGTGTCAAACAAATGTGTAAATTCTCATGTTTTTTTCTTGCTGTTGTTATAGTACGTATCACAGCACATAAAAGGATTGTAAATTATGTATAGTGTCGTTCAGTTCGCGGAGAGTGAGGGTGGCACTGTGGCTGTGGTCATCAATAAATGGATAACACCTAAAAAAAGAGAAATCTATTGGCCTCCCGTAAAGGAGGCGAAAGCATTTGATAAACTTCTACAGAGGTGTTCGTCTCCAAATGAACAATGGAAACTATACGAGATCGATAGAGTTTTCTATCAGACTGGTAAGTTTTTTTTATGAGTAGGTAGTGTAACACTACCACACACAACTATTTTAGCAGCTGGTGGCTTGAGGGCAGTTAACTTTACCATGCTTTAAGCCTGGGCACAGACAGACTGGCCCAGAATTTAATTCTAGTAGGTGCTAGTGTTTTAAAACCTAACTAAAAAAATACACGGTGCCATAACCTAAAAATCTAAGGATTACGGCCGAGCTGAAGTTGACTGCAGTTTTGATGCGCACAGAAAAAAAATATTCAGATTGCCCAAGATCACAAGACAGAACTGCTATTTTTAGGTCATGGCGCCGTGTGTAAACAAGCAGCAGCGGCGACAGCAAGCAAGCAACAGATAAGTAATCATTTCCAAGAAAGTGTGTTCACAGGTGTTTGGTTTTGTTTGTTTTCACAAATATTTGTTGGTCTTGTCTTATAATTATACATTGTATAACATACATAAACCTGGTGGTTAGGTGGCCACCGAACCACCAGGGGTATGTATGGGGGGTATGTACCCACATCCACCTAGAATGTGCCCTACATAGCATTGTGTTGTGTTCATTGCAGTCTCATGTGCCTGTAATCTCACCACCATACCATATCAAAACAGAAACAAAAGCATAGTAAATTATATAAGTAATGGCAGTACTATTAACTACTAGTAATGAGATAGAACTAATGGATTAATAAGTGCTGGACTACCAAGCTTGTACGGCGTGGGTGTGTTGCATGGCGTGACTAACTTTAACTTGCATGTTGTTTTGATATTAACTGTGTTGGTGTTTTATGCTTGTTCTATAGATGAATTGGATAAGGCAAAGAAAAAATTAAAGTTGGTGGAAGACACATCAGATATACAGACTGAGGAGGAAAATTATATAAGTAAGCCACCTAAACGCAAAACAAAAAAAACTAGCAGATACATTTCATCATCAGATGATAATGATGATGAGAAAGGGTGTGAATTCCCTCGTCCTCCGCCTTTAAAGAAACATCTATCCAATTGTAATTATACCGGATGATACATTAACTAAATTATTTTGAACATAATAATATTTCCTTCCATTATTTTCTTTTTTTTTTTGCTTTTTAGATATAAACCTTGAACCTTCAAGTACAAGCACAATTTACAGTGATTTGGTACTAAATCACAACTCACAGATGAATAAACCTGATGCACAAGAGAAGGCTTCTAACAGTCATCATGATCAACCATCTGGTTCACAAAGTATGACACTCGATGAAATTGTTGCCAGCAGTGCTTCCAATAACTGTGGTAAATAGTAAAAATCATTTTGATTTTTTTAAATCTATAGCTGCCTAACTAGATTCTTTGCTAGATACTACCTTATATGCATGAGTATAGTTTTCGACGATTATTTCTATTTTTTGGTATAGTGGTGGTGGTGGTGGTTGGTGTTAAGATTATTATAGACTGTAATACCTACCATACTACTTTTTTCATCCAGATTGTCAAGGCCAAGTTGTTTCACTACTTGCCAAAATAAAAGCCCAAAATGATGTCATCCTAGCAATTTTGAAAGACAGAGCAGGAAATACCAATGCATTGAAGCCTGAATTCAAATTTCCCTTGGAAACTTTTCAAGATTTAGAAACAGTGGAACAGTTACTGACTAATACAGAAAACTGTGCTAACCTGGTAAGTGTTTACTTTTAATAAACAGGAAATGCCTATTGAGCAATTATAATTAATTCCTACTTTACCATAAGAAAGCTTTTTATTACATGGGTACCTTGCTAGAATGAGTTAGTTTGTTTGTGAGTTTGGATGTAGGAGTTAATCATCGGAACTATTGATTCAATTCTGGGAATTCAGTCACTAATAGCAAGCTACATTACCCCTGACAGGCTATGTTTTATTAGCTTCTGCTCACATTATGTGTAGTTAATTCCTAATAATTTTGGCCACTGCTTCACAGTGGGCGATTAGAGGGCTGAGATGTGAGGTGTGGGTTCAATTCCTGTTGCAACACAAATATTTGCTCTAGGTCTGTGTCATGATACCTTGGCACTCGTAGTTCCTGATACCTATGACAGGGAATCCTATAGTGTGAGCTCAAGATTATGTATGTGACTGTTGGATCTTATGTTAATTCTAGTGTGTACTTATAGAGATATATGTGGATGTTTATTGCTATCAATTAATATTTACAGACAAGCTACCTAAAGAGCCTTGGTGGGCATGATTTAAAAAATAAAGTATCGAGAGTGATGAAATATACATTGTCAGACTCGTTGGCAAGCAAGTTCAACTTCTATGGTAAAAGGTCTGAGAAGAAGCCTTTTTCAGAGCTACGTCTCCGTGAATTTATTGTTGGTATGTGTCTATTGTCTTTCATATGATTAAATTTATTCTTTCTAGATCTCATCTATAATACAAAATAAGTGTGCTATGAAATACCTAAATAATTTCAAAAGATACATATTCCTTGTGTACTGGCAACTGGTTAATAATTGGCATGTTTTATGTAGGTGGCTAGGTGGGGAGACTCTTAGTACTAGAAAGCTGTAATTTGGCAAGGCTATATATAATAATAATCACGTCAATTAACTGGTAAAATAAAACAATTAAGTCCACATAATTATTGCGACGGGCTTACTACGGAACCCTACAATGCGCGTGATCCAACACCCACTTGACCGGTTTTTAATTCTCCGTTAAAAATAATATTTAACACCAGTTGTGTCGCGACTCGCGAGTCGCTGTGTGAGAGCGACCCGTCATCTGACCCCACAGAGCGTTGCAGGCATTTGGGCTATTCTTATATTCACAAACTTTTTTGTTTTCAGAGAGCTTAAAGAGTTCCTCTCCAAGGATTACAGAAAAAGACATTGAAGACGATATAAAGGTGTGGCTCAAGCACGCACCTGAACGAGCAAAAAAGCGATTGTCAAAGGAAAATAACAATGTCATCCTCTAGGAAGAAAAAAAATGTAGTAGGTGAGCGTCAAATGTATAGAAGGATTTTGGCAGAAAAACGAAAAATTATTTTAGAAATACAAAGAAGTACATTACAGCCATCATTAAGTGATTTGCCATCTTCACCACAATATACATCCACATCTATAGCTACGAGTAACAGTAGTATTGACAACAATACTTTAAATGAAAACTGTTTAAGGACATATAAAGAGAATATTTTTTTAGATGAAAATTGTCAATCAACATTGTTTGAGGATTGTTTTATAGATAATGATGATTCACGATCTGACGATGCTAACGATTTGCCATCGCAATTAAGACATTGGGCTACCGTAGAACATAAAATTTCCCACAGTGCTCTAGATAGTCTTCTAAAAATTCTAAATCCTTTTTGCCCTAAATTGCCTAGAGATAGCAGAACGTTTTTAAATACGCCAATGAATATATCAAGTAACTCTTTGCAATCTGGTGAATTGGTGCACATTGGTCTCATAAATCAAATACAAGCACAATTAAAACTGTACAGTGGGTTCAACTTTAAAAATAGTGAAATATTGTTGTCTTTTAATGTTGATGGTTTGCCACTTTTTAAAAGCACGAATACTCAACTATGGCCTATATTAGGTTTGATCAAAAACTTTAATTGTGCACAGCCATTTGTAATAACTCTGTTCTGTGGAAACTCTAAACCTTCACCATTGAATCTGTTTTTGGGGCCATTTGTTGAAGAACTGTCTACATTACTTAATGATGGAATAAATTTTGAAGATACTCATTATATTGTAAAAGTACATAGTTTTGTATGTGACGCTCCAGCTAGAGCTTTTATCAAATGTACTAAATCCCATGGTGGATACTCATCATGTGATAAATGTGTAGAACCTGGTGAGTATATTCAAGGTAGAGTGATTTATACAAGCGTATCTGCGAGTAGGAGAACGGATTCACAATTTCGTTTACAGTCTGATGACGACCATCATGTTGGTGAATCTCCACTTTTGACGCTTCCCATAGATTTAGTTTCATTGTTTCCCATTGATTATATGCATGCTGTTTGTCTGGGAGTCATGAGGAAACTTTTAAATGTTTGGGTTGGTGGTGATTTAAATGTTCGTTTAAATAGCCGTTTAGTAAATGCAGTTTCTGAAAAATTACTTAGCTGTGCAAGTTGTATACCTGTTGAATTTAACAGGCGACCGCGAAGTATCAGTGAGTTGGCTCGCTGGAAAGCCACCGAATTTAGGATGTTTTTGTTATATACTGGACCAGTTGTTCTAAAAAATATCCTTCCAACCTCCCTGTATGAAAATTTTTTGTTATTTCATTGTGCTATAACAATTCTTTGTAGCCCTAGAAACATCAATAAAGTAGGTACATATTTAGCACATGAGCTATTATTAATGTTCATAAGACATTCCGAAACTATTTATAGCCGGAAATTTTTAATTTACAATGTTCATATGTTATGTCATTTGTGTGATGACGTTCGTTTATTTGGTGATTTGGACAGTTATTCCGCCTTTCCTTTCGAAAATTATTTAGGCATGTTAAAAAAATTAGTTAGGTCACCTAACAAACCGTTGCAGCAAATTTATAAACGATTAAAAGAAATGGAATCTACTTTTCCTCCAAAACTGATTGACGAGGTACCAGCGGTTTTTTATTACAATAGCTTAGGACCAACGCCTGTTGATAACAATGCTTATGAATGCTTTAATAAACTTGTTTATAAGGGTTTTGCAATGTATACAAAATCTGGTTTAGCTAATAATTGTTACTGCTATGCAAACGGCAAAGTAGTCGAGATACATAATATTTTGAGATGTAAGATTAATGGAGAGGTTTCCTTGTTCGTCTATGGAAAAGAGTTTGTACATTATGATTCCTACTATACGTATCCTTATGATTCTGCTGTTATTGATATTTTTAAAGTTTCGGAACTCTGTTCAGCTTACAAAATTGTACCTGTTTATGATATTATTTCAAAATGTGTTGTTATTCCTCAAGAGGCAACTAGTAATTCTTTTATATGTTTTCCTATGCTCCATGGTTATAAGGATTAAAATTCTCCATTTATTAATTAAGTTGTGATAGTTAACTCGTTATAATAAATAATACTACAATGCAAATTTGTGTTTTTAATGTTGACCTTTCAGAGTTACTTGAAGACTGTGGCTGGATGAATTGCATCGAGGCCAAATTGATCCCGGATGACGTCATATTAACGCTTCAGATAACGTTATATTAATGTGTCTGAAGACGTTAATAGACGTTATTATAGGAGGTCTTCACAATACGTGGTATTGACGTCTTCTGGAGACGTTATCTGGCGACGTTAATATGACGTTATCTGGAGACGTTAAGGTGACGTTATCTGGAGACGTTAATATGACGTTATCTGGGGACGTTAATATGACGTTATCTGGGGACGTTAATATGACGTTATCTGGAGACGTTAATATGACGTTATCTGGAGACGTTAATATGACGTTATCTGGAGACGTTAATATGACGTTATCTGGAGACGTTAATATGACGTTATCTGGAGACGTTAATATGACGTTATCTGGGGACGTTAATATGACGTTATCTGGAGACGTTAATATGACGTTATCTGGAGACGTTAATATGACGTTATCTGGAGACGTTAATATGACGTCTTCAGAGACGTCGCTGAGACCTGACATTAGGCCGTCATTTAGTACGTCTGTGGGACGTTTTTTACGACGTCATTTACGTCGAAAATGACCGTGAATGGACGTCGTCATGACGTAAAATTGCTACCTGGGATGTAATTGGGTGAAGATTTTCTTTGCACTTCCGTCAATCCTCCATCGCTGCAATAACCTAAGTATAGCCCAGTAAAATAAGACATTTGCTCAGAATAAAATCCTAGTTATTTACTTTACAAAAATCCTGCATTAGATTCGCTTAAAATTGTCACTAGTGCTCGAGATATAAGCCAAAATTATATGCATATCTTAGTAGATGAAGTAGTAAGCGAGTCAAATTATGTTTTTATGCTACAACAAATTAACATATTTTAAAAACATTTTTATTCGAACTTGAGAAATGATGATTGAAAAATAACTGATATTGTAGGTCCATCCACTTTTACCAGAATTATGTTAAATTTTGAAAGTAACAATGCCGTGTGAAACAATCTATAAACTCCCATGTTTGAAAAATATATATTGGCTGTTAAAGGTCCAAAAAATCTTATTTTTTTTGCTTAGTTCATGAAAAGTTTTGGATTGATTGTAAATTATAGTGAGTTAATAGCTTATTCAATTTTGTACAAAAATGCCCTAGTCGTCAATTGCGAATGCCTTGCAGACTTACTTAAATGCGACACAATTGTGTACCGGTTTTATTTTTTACCCGAAATTTTCGCAGTCTATACATGTATGTTTGTATTTACGTATGTGCCTAAACTATTCATCCGATTTTGATGAAAATGGTGTGAATCGGATCATTTTTATGACCCGGGTAACATAGGCTAACAAAAACATCCTGAGTCGGGTTACAGTTTTAATGAAACTTTTTGTTATAAGCTCGCGTTTGACCACTACCATTAGAATTAAACATTTTATATTAACTAACTAGATATTCGGTTTTTTAAATCCAAAGTATTAAGTGCTTATTCATCAAAACAAAGAAGAAAAAAAAAGTCATGTCTACATACCAGTTTATATAAATATTTTAAAACGTTAATTTTACCTATTGTACATATTGATGAGGCTAAATACTAACAGCCGCACGGGTCGATCTTCAAGGTTAAGCAACGCTTGACGAGGTTCGTCCGTGGATGGGTGACCATTTCAACATACCGAGTTTCCTCCGTGCCTCGGAAAGCACGTTAAGCCGTTGGTCCCGGCTGTCATTTGAAGATCTTTGACAGTCGTTACGGGTAGTCAGAAGCCTAAGATCTGACACCAGTCTTGCCAAGGGGTATCGGGTTACCCAGTTACTGGGTTGTGGAGGTCAGATAGGCAGTCGCTCCATGTAAAACACTGGTACTCAGCTGAATCCGGTAAGACTGGAAGCCGACCCCAACACAATTTGGGAAAAAGGCTAGGCAGATGACATATTGATACAAGTGGGCTAACTTTATTCATTGCAGCCGAGGCGGAATAGACGTAATGGAGCCATTGGTTACAAAAAATATGTTGGTCGATTTAAAATAAAGGATCCTATGCCTTTACTTCACACAGCAAAAATCAGAGAATGCAGGATGTACTCACCCCATGGATGCGCCACTCCCACAAACCACGTCACCAGCGCCATCACGTACTGCACTCTACACATGTTATTGTTCAGAGTACAAAGTTGTTTCTACAAAGGTAGATGGTGCGACCACAGCTGGTGATCACTCTTGGAATATTAATAAAATATGCTAGCTTTTCGCTGCATATATACTACTTATGTCTTTTAAGCATAGGTACTGGTGATAAGACAGAGTTTGATAACTTCTCACTAGTACGCAGATAATTCGGTGAACTATAGGGGTCACGTAAACACTGTTATTTTAGAGTTCCTTAGTAGATTGGTAAAATCGGAACCTAAACAATGTGAGTTCGTGTAATTGTTGCTACCTAACATAACTAGTATTGCTATTAATATGAAGTAAGAACCCTTTTTACCCGACTGCAAGAAAAGGGTTATGTTTTTCGCGCGTATCTTGTATGTTTGTATGTATTTAATACTCTTTATTACCTCATACCTTTCAAACCTCGTTAGATATGTCTTGACCGCCCAAGTGTTTTTAATAAGTGACGTTCAAAGAAAACAACTACTACTTGCGAGCTGGTTAACCTGATCCTCCGACCACACATCGTGATTTTCTTCTTGTTGACATCTTTTTAGTTCGCTTCATAAGCTGTCTTTTTTTGAATAGTTCTAGTCCACCAGTAGGTATTGCAGATGGATTCGTCCGTAATTCCACTCGCACTTGTCTGAAGCGTTCCTGAGTTTATTATTATTGAAACTTGTTTTTAATGAATTAATATTTTCAGTAGGATACCTATTTTGATAGGGACGCAGTTGGTGACGATAAACATGATAAGGTGTATGGCGGGGTTTATACATTTGCGCATCGGGAAAACCGATTTCATATTTAAAGTAAACAATATTTTTATTGCCTGTTATGCGGTATATTTTTGCCGATAAATTAAGTAGGTTTAGGTTCATTATAAAGGCCATGGGGTCAGCCAAATAACGTTCAAATATCTCTGATGTTTATCGAGTTATATAGAATAAGAACATATAGTCATAAATATAGCTAGAAAATCGCTCCTGCATGAATACGCACGCATATTTATAGAATCTGCCACCAAGTGCAAAAGCCGCAGCTTTACCAGTTAGTTATTGAAGCGGTATGAACTTGAAAGTGATGACTTTCTGCACTTTATAGGTTGCCCACTATACCCTCAAAACAGTAAGACAATCCTACCATTGGCGTTACATCTCATCACCAAAACAAATATGGCATCATTGTTTTGGGTCTAAAAAATTATCCCTTTTTAGTCCCAAAGCATGGATTTGATCAATTTTGTACTTCAGGGTGTAAACTCTATGCTTCGGGGTATTGTGAGCCCTTAAAAAAAAATCAGCACAAGGGAACGGGACTGCTGTACAAGGGACTGCCTTCTGTACGACAGTGCTAGATCCCACACGGCCAACGCAACAAAGCTACTTCTGGTGTCGTTCGGATAAGATGTTTTGAACCACCCCGCTTATTCACCTGACCTGGCGCCTTCATAATATCATCTCTTCACTTGATGATGCACATTCATCATCATCATCATTTCAGCCGAAAGACGTCCACTGCTGGACATAGGCCTCCCCCAGGCGTCGCCACATTGACCGATCCCGTGCGTCTCGCATCCAGCGCCTTCCCGCAACCTTAACCAGGTCATCGGTCCACCTAGTGGGAGGCCTTCCAACGTATCGTCTTCCAGTTCGCGGTCGCCACTCCAGAACTTTTCGGCCCCATCGGCCATCCGTTCTGCGAGCAATGTGCCCTGCCCACTGCCACTTAAGTTTGGCAATTCTTCGGGCTATGTCGGTAACTTTGGTTCTCCTGCGGATATCATCATTTCTGACGTGATCACGCAAGGAAATTCCGAGCATAGCCCTCTCCATTGCCCTTTGGGTGACTTTAAGCTTTCTGATAAGGCCCATTGTGAGCGACCACGTCTCGGTCCCATAGGTGATCACTGGCAACACACACTGGTCATAGACTTTTGTCTTGAGACTCTGCGGTAAATTGGACGAGAAGATACCACGCAACTTCCCGAACGCCGCCCAGCCGAGTCGGATTCGACGGTTGACCTCTTTCTCGAAGTTGGACCTACCCAACTGGACCGTTTGTCCCAGGTAAACATAATCGTCTACAACTTCAAGTGTAGAGTCTCCGATCTTGATAGGAGTGGGTGTTACATGGGCGTTCACCATGACCTTGGTTTTGTCCATGTTCATTTTAAGACCCACTCTTTCGGAAGCTCTACTAAGGTCATCGAGCATTTTACTGAGGCTCTCCATGGTCTCAGCCATGATTACTATGTCGTCGGCAAACCGAAGGTGAGTGATGTACTCGCCATTAACGTTGATGCCAAGCCCCTTCCAGTCCAGAACCTTGAAGACGTCCTCCAGCGCAGCAGTGAACAGTTTCGGAGAAATTACGTCTCCCTGTTTTACGCCGCGCTGGAGAAGGATAGGTCTCGAGGTCTGATCCTGAAGGCGGACTGACATGGTGGCGTTTTTGTACAGACACTTCAACACCTCAATGTACCGGTAGTCGATCTGGCACCGTTGGAGAGACTGTAGTACAGCCCAAGTCTCGATCGAATCGAAGGCTTTCTCGTAGTCCACAAACGCTAAACAGAGAGGCAAGTTATACTCTTCGGTCTTCTGTATAACCTGCCGCAGCGTATGTATGTGGTCTACGGTGCTAAAGCCTTTTCGGAATCCGGCTTGTTCGGGAGGCTGGAAATCGTCAAACCTGCGCGCGAGACGATTCGTGATGACTCTTGAAAACAACTTGTAAACATGGCTAAGAAGCGAGATGGGCCTATAGTTCTTCAGCCGGGCATTGTCGCCCTTCTTGAAGAAGAGTACCACCACACCCCTGCACCATGCCTGTGGCGTTTTGCCCTCGAGTATGACGGAATCAAAAAGCTTCTGAAGGGCCTTGAGGACCGGTTTTCCACCCGCCTTCAGGAGTTCAGCCGTGATTCCGTCATCACCCGGCGCCTTGTTGTTTTTAAGCTGTTTCAGAGCCATCCTAATCTCGTACAGGCTGACGTCCGGGATATCTTCGGTCAGATGGCGCTAGCTGTCATGTAAACATTGTGCTCCCGTTATAAAATTCTTTAAAATTGTTATTTCAACAGTATCTGCTTAAATACGTCATAGAATCCAAGAAAACAGTACAATAAGTGTGTGAAAGTGTTATCCTATCAAATTATTCACTGTGAACTATGTAAACAAAACATATAAATGTGGACAAAATTTTGTGTTCATAAGAGAGTTGAGTGTGGTATTTATGTCTTTTATGAAGTACATAACGCCAAATACTTAGCTATAAAACGTGTGACATACAAAATATAAAGAATAACAACGAAAAAAGTGATTCAACAAAAAGTGACACATAGTGAAAAAATATTCAAATCGTTCAAATTACAGCTGACATCATTAACGAACTTTTTTTATTTGGAAGAGCCTACTGGTCAACAATTTCAACTACATAGATAACAGTCGCAGTGGCGAGTACGTCGTACGGCCTACACAGAACTCGTGTAGTTTGTGACTCGAGTTCGATTCCCGCAAAAGGTTTCACTTTTTGGAATGTTTGCAAATTAGTTAATTTATCAGACAAGCAATTTTAAATGTTCCGTTGTTATACATGTACCTGCCTAACCAAAAATGAACTTTCTCGAAAATATTACGTTCCGTCGTACAAGAACTACATCTGACTCCAACACAAATAGTATCGAAGCATCGAACGAGACCCTAGATGATTCGACCAATAGTTTGCCCGACACTTCTGTCGACAGCAATAATGAAGAAGTATTAAGGTTAAAAGAACAGATAAATAAACTTGAGCTCGAACTAAATATAGCTCATCAAGAAATTGAGTCACTTTCTTCGGAGAATAAAAACCCTTAAAAAACTAAATAAAGACTTGCTAAAGCAGAATGATTCCTCTAAAAAAAACAAAGTTCATTCGCCGTTGAAAAAAGAGCAAGGTAAGAAAAAAAACAAACAAATAGAGAGCTCTTCTTTACAATCATCTTTAGAATCACGTAGTGATGATGTTGATACCAAGCGCATAACCGGAAATGCAAAACATACCAGCTGTCTTGAGAAAATGAAGAGCTCAAAAAAGCGAAAATTACGAATAATCAGCAACTGTAACTATATAAGTGCACTGGCAAATATAGAAAACACGTTCAGCGACCAGTTCGAGTATTGTCATTATGTCTCACCAGGTAGCGGAATAAGAGAACTACTGACGAATATCACTGAGAAAGTCCAAAATCTTTCTATAGACGACTACTGCATGATTATGATAGGAGAAAAAGATTTTAAAAGCGCTGAAGACTATATTGAATTAGTCAAAACAATTAGGGAATTGTTAAAACAAATAACTCATACAAATATAATAGTATGTTGTCCCACGTACGTGAGAGGTGCTCTAATTCAAAACTATCGTGTAGAAATATTTAATAATTTGCTTTACCTGGACATGCAGAACAATAATTATGCATATTTCTTTGACACAAACCATGACCTGTCTTTGGAAATGTTTTCACATCAAACTGGCAAAGTAAACAAACTGGGAATAAGAAAGATTTTTGAGAATATTTACGATCGTCTGCTCATTGACATAAAAAATTATCCTATTGACACTGCTCACAATGACTAGTCAGATAACAGTGATTTTTTTCGTCTACAATAGCTTAAAGATTCTTCATCAGAACATTGCTGGGCTATTAAATAAATCTGACATATTAACTGTTCACCTGCAAGAATTATCCCAGCAGAAAAAAGACGTAGATATAATTTGTATCACAGAACATTTCTTAATGGCCGGACATGAGAACTTATTGAATATAACGAACTACAAGTTAGCAGCAATTTATTCAAGACCATCTCAAAAACGAGGAGGAGCATGTATTTTAGTGAAAAGTAGTATTGAATACAGAGAGCTTTTGGATGTCTCTCATCATTCCATACCTAATGTTATTGAATGTTGCGGTATAGAACTTACTAAACAAAGTGTAATTATTGTTTGCATTTATAGGCCACCAAGGTTAAATAACTTAAATGTCTTTTATGAAAAGTTGGAGATTATTTTGAAGAAGCTAAGTACCAAATGTGATAGGAAAATAGTCATGTGTGGGGACTTCAATATAGATACGCTTAAAAGAAGTAACTTGACACTGGACTTAGAATACTTTCTTTTGGGCTACAATCTTAAATTGGAAATACGACAGCCCACCAGGCTGGCCAGTAATACTTGTTTAGATAATTTTGCGTGCAACTCTAAATTAAAATGTAAAACCGAAGTATTGGACTTTGCATTGTCTGATCACACTGCTCAGCTATTGGAAGTTAAGGTTATTAAATCATATAGAATAAATTCATGGCGCATTAAAAAACGCGATCTCTCTGGCGAAAATATGACTAGGTTCAAAAATTATTTAAAATGTCTTTCATTCTCTGAAATTTACCAAACTGAAAATGCTAATGAAGCATATGATTGTTTTCTAGAGCATTTTCGCATGCTGTACGATGTTTGCTTTCCTTACAAATTAATAACAGTTAAGTCTAATAAGAATATTAAATGGGTTTCAAATGGTATCCGAGTGTGTAGTAGAAGAAAAAGACAATTATTATGGAAATACAGACGCGAACCATCAAATTACAATAAAAATATCTTTAAAAATTACTCGCGCAGGTTTCGAAAGGTTATTAAATTAACGCAAAGAGCACAAAATAATTATTTCATTAACAGTTCAAGCAATAAATCGAAAGCGTCATGGCAGGTTATAGATAACAAAACCCGAATCACTGAGCCTATTTCCCAAATAAAGGTTCAAAATACTACCATTACTAATCCAACAGACATTGCAAACGCCTTTAACAACTATTTTATTGACCAGTCACAAGATAACATGACGAAACCACCGGACAGTACAATCTTATCAAGTAACCCTAACTCACTTTTTATGCATCCAGTAGTACCGCAAGATATTATGAGAGCGATACAATCATTAAAAAATATGATGGATATGATGGCATATCAACAAAGGTTGTAAAATTCGTATCAGGCGACATCGCCTTGCATTTGTGTCATATATTTAACTTATGTATCAGTACTGGAGTATTTCCGGATGGTTTAAAAACAGTTATAGTGAAGCCACTTTTTAAAAAAAACAATAAAGAAGATCTAGCAAATTATAGACCAATTGCTTTAATACCCATTTTTTCCAAGGTTATAGAAAGAATAATTTATGACTCAGTTAATAACTTCTTATCCAAATATAATATTTTAAGTGAGGAACAAAAGGGTTTCAGAAAAAATAAAGGTATAAATACGGCCATTTACGATTTGATAAATGTCATAATGCAGAATGTAGATAAAAAAGTACCAGTTTGCGCAATTTTTACGGACATGACGAGGGCATTTGATTGTGTTGATTACGAAATTCTTATAAAAAAGCTTGACATCATAGGCATCAGAGGAAATGTACTTAATCTTTTAAAGTCATACCTTAGCAATCGTAAGCAACACACAGAAATATCTAGAATATGTCTAAAAACTAAGCGCGAAGAAAAATATTTATCTAAGGCTAGAATTATTAGGTATGGCGTACCACAGGGTAGTGTGCTGGGCCCTTTATTATTTCTGTTGTATATAAATGATTTACCTCGCCACATTCAACATCCTATGGTCTTATTCGCTGACGATAGTACTGCCTTGATTAAATGTATTGACAAAAAAACATACGAACATGACATAAATGACACTTTAATAAATATTATACGCTGGCTTGACCAAAATAATTTAATGATTAATATACCAAAGACAAATATAATGCATTTTTATCAACGGATTCCACCAGAAGTCTTACATTTACATTATAATGGACAAAAAGTTGACCAAATACTAGTTGCTAAATTCCTTGGCATTATGATAGATAGCCAATTAACTTGGAAGCCACAAGCAGAAGAAGTATGCAAAAAACTTAGTGCAGCTGCATATGTGCTCTTTAACTTGTCTAGGAAAGTAAATATGGCCACAAGGTTAATTGCGTACCACGGGTTAGTCGTATCGATTTTGAGATACGGCATAATATTTTGGGGCAATTGTAGTCTGAGAGAACAGGTGTTTAAGGCTCATAAACGCTGTATAAGGTCTATGTGCAATTTATTAGTAACAGATAGCTGCGTACCTGTATTTAAGTCCCTAAAATTACTAACATGCCCATCACTTTATATTTTAGAGGTGGCTGTTTTTGTCAAATCAAATATGCATCTATTTAATAAGGTGTCCGAAAATAGAAACCGGCCAATCAGGAGACGGTATAAAAATTTGCTAATTGTTAGCGGTTCCGATACCGCCCTATTAAAGAAAAGTATTATATGTATGGGTCCGATAATTTTTAATAAAATACCCGATGTAATAAAAAATGAGACATTTCTACTTTTCAAAAAGAAATTGACAGATCTATTAATTAGTAAATGTTATTACTCAATTAGCGAATTTCTGTCCGATAAGAATTTAAATTGATATGATGACATCTCTGTTTTTGTGACTTATATTTAATCATTTTTTAATTATTTTTTTTTTGTTTAACTGTACTTACCTGGAACTTGACGAATTTGTAATCCCATTTTATTAAAATTGACATTGTGTATTATATTGCCTATTTCAAATTATTTACTGAATTTCATCTTGACATGGTAAACTTGTATTGATTTAATTGAATGTTTTAATAATATATATTAAATGTGGTTTTATTATCATTGCTAAAACTGTTTGCATGCCTTTGTTAAGGTAGTTAGTATAAGGATCATTACATTAAAACTTAACATCTGTAACTTGTACCTACTTTCTGTGCAAATAAAGAACTATTCTATTCTATTCTATTCTATTCTATAGTGTCGGGTCAATCTAGCTCTTGGGTCGTTTGCTAGATTCGCAACGGGTTTACTGGTTGACGTGTACAACTGCCCATAGAAACTCTCGATCTCCCTCAGAAGCTCCGGTTTGGCGGATACAATACTGCCATCATCGGTCTTCAGTTTCGTGAGCTGGCTCTGCCCAATAGACAGATCCCTTGAAAACACCTTGGAGCCTTTATTTCGCTCAATCGCGTCTTTAATACGCTCGGTATTAAAGCGGCGGAGGTCTCTTTTCAAGGATTTAGAGATCTGTCTATTGATCTGCCGGTATTTGCACGCCTCATCTGAAGACTGCAGGATCATCTCACGCCTCTCCTTCATAAGCTTGAGGGTATGATCAGAGAGCTTTTTGTTTCTATCTGTACGACGGGTCTTGAAAAACTTAGACCCGACCGTATGGACAGCTTCCACGAACCCGTCGCTGTATTCGTCCACGGAGCTCCCCAGGCACTCGAAACGATTCTGGAGTTCGAGCTGAAAGCTCTCGGGGTTTTGGACCTGGACCTGTGCTGGACGGAGCGTGGACTTCATCAGTCGAGACCTTTCAAGCTTAATATTAATGTTCAATGAGCCTCTTACCATGCGGTGATCGCTCCCGGTTTTTACCGAATTGATCACAGAGACATCATTGAACATTTGCTTCTTGGTTGACATGATGAAGTCGATCTCATTTTTTGTTGCACCATCGGGGCTCTGCCAGGTCCACTTCCGGTGTTCACGCTTTTTGAAGAAGGAGTTCATCATATAGAGGCCCTCCTTCTCCATAAAACTGGCCAGTAGGTGACCGCGGTGGTTCCGTCGTCCAACTCCAAATTGCCCCACTTGCAGCTCATCCTCGTCTCGTTTGCCCAGTTTCGCGTTGAAGTCCCCCATGACAACGGTGAAGTGAGTTTTGAAACCATGCATGGCTCTGGAGATATCCTCATACATGGTCTCTACCTCGTCGTCGGGGTGTGCCGAGGTTGGGGCGTAGACCTGTATGACCTTCAGCGAATATCTAGAGGATATTCTGAGTATAAGGTACGCCACCCTGGCCGACACACTCTCGATCTTCACCACGTTGTTCACAAGGGACCTGTGGACGATAAACCCGACACCACCTTGGGACTGCCGGTCACCCCCTCGGAAATAGAGCAGGTTACCGGATTTGAGGATTATCGAGTCCTCCCCCTCTCTTCGGACTTCAGATAACCCTATAATGCTCCATCGCAACCTGCTCAATTCCTCTTCGAGCTCGGTGATCTTCTCGTCGGTCCGAAGTGTGCGCGTGTTGTACGTTGCCAGGTCCAGTCGTCGGTGATTGTTGGGGTAGCCGGATCTCGTCCGGAGATTCTTAGCACCCCTTGCCATGCCGTAACCTCGACCGCTACCGTAGTCGAGGGTAGGCGGGCTGCCGGGCACTAGGGGCCATTTTTTATTTGTGCTATTCATAGGGGGGGTTTTGCCATAATCGCCACGCTTGGCAGGCGGATTGGCGATCGCAGTATGGTTGTTATAGGAGCACAGAGGACGCTGCTGCCCATTCTCTGGTTTGTCCCTTAGTCGCCTTTTACGACACCCACGGGAAGACATGGGATGGTGAAATTCTTAACGTCCGGCACCATACGGAACACGGATGCACATTATCATCAGCTTATTAATGTTCCCACTGCTGGGCCGCAGGCCTCCTCGCTGTGAGAGGAGATGGGCCCTTAATCCACCACGTGGACCCATTTCGGGTTGGTGGATGTCACATGTCTTCGAATTTTTCGTTTTATGACATGCCGGTCCTCACGATGTGTTCCTTCACCGTTTTTAGAGCAGTAGTGATGAAGTAACTTGAACAAAGTAAAGCGCCTGCCTGGGTTCGAACCCACGACTTACGACACGTAAGTCACCACTGGGCAACCACTGCTCTTACCTCCCTGAAGATGCACAAGGGTGAAAAAAAAACCAGCCAAGTTTGAGTAGGACTCGCGCACGGATGGTTCCGTACCGTTATCGCAAAAACAGCAGAAAAATTACGTTTCTCGTATGGGAGCCCCACTTAAATATTTATTTTATTCTGTTTGTAGTATTTGTTGTTATAGCGGCAACAGAAATACATCATCTGTGTCGTCATAATTTCAACTATCTAGCTATCACGGTATATGAGATACAGCCTGGTGACTCACAGACAGACGGACCGTGGAGTCTTAGTAATAGGGTCCTGTTTTTACCCTTTGGGTACGGAACCCTAAAAACAACAGTCAGGAAAGTGAAGTAGGAGGTGAACAACTGGACAAAGCAGTTGGCGGGAGAGTCCTTTGAACAAGACGTACAAAAATGTATCCCTTATTGTCTCACTACGTGCAACAAGAGGGATGGCGTTTACGTGGAAAAATTGTTCACATTATGTACCTCTTTTTTTATTTTATTTTTGAAAATTACAACAATCTAGTAGGTACACTTACTTTCTGGACTTGCCTCGCATGTCATGATGACTCAGTAGCTAAGACCTCGCCTCTCGTGCTTGAGGTCGTGGGTTCAAATACGGCAAGTACCAATGTAGCTTTTTCAATACATAATTATGTACTTTCTATGTTTATCTTGGACATCGCTAACAACTGTGAAGGAAAACATCGTGAAGAACATGGACTTTAGTTAATATAAGTTTCAAATCGACGAAATTGAGCAAGCGTAGTGATTAATGCTCCTACCTTCTCTGTATGAGAAGAGGCATTTGCCCTGCAGTGGAACGGTTACAGACTGACATTATTTATTATTATTCGATATTGAACATGAGTAGGCACCTAGTCCATACTATTTTCGGTTGGTCATGCAACATTTATGTAGGGAATTTCATTACAAATCGAAGAACATTTTAATGCCAAGTCTTATAATATTTTAATGCAAACCCACAAGTATTTAAACGAAAACAGTACCTACCTATCAAATAAACGAACACGCTAGTTAAGACTAGTTATGTGCTAACATTTATTTAGCTAACACGTCATAACAAGCTATGTAATTACATCTGTATACACAAAGAGTTCATTACTATGTCCCACATAATCCCAAAGGTCATTACCAAGGAATTAATTAAAACTTTCCATTTTTGAGAACATTATTTGAGAACGGTGTTATTATTATTAAACACTAAAAAACAGATCACAAAGGACATATTTTTTGCTTAGAACCAAAATAGTCTTAGAACTAAAATTCAAAGACATGTGACATCCCCGAACTGGGCCTGCGCGTGGTGTATTACGACCCATTCCCATTCACAGAGAAGAGGCCCGCACGCACAACGGACCAAATGGGAGTCTAAGTGCGGAAAAAGGAGCTTATCTATCCTATCCCTAGTTGCTTGTATACGTACTAAAATATGCAAGCAAGTTCTTCAAACAAAACGCGATCTACTAGTCTCCAACTTTCTCACTGCAGGGCAAACGCCTCTTCTTATAGAGAGAAGGCATGAGCATTTTCAACACGCTTGCTCGAGTCGAACTGAAAAATAAAAACTCAAATTCGGACCTATGACACTAATCACACTAATATTATAAAAGCGAAAGTTTGTAAGTGTGTTTGTTACATCTTCACGTTCAAACGGCTGGACGGATCTCGATGAAATTTGGCACGGAGATAGATTATAGTCAGAAATAGCACATAGGAATCTTTTTATCTGGGGAATATGCTCTCTCGGGATAATTTTCGACTTACACGCAGGCGAAGCAACTGGCAGAAGTTAGAATTTTCCATAAGTCTGGGTTTCCGACAATTTTTTCCTTGACAAATGTCAGTGAGGTTAAAGATAAACTTAGAGGAAAAAGTCTCAAGATATTTACTCGCGCAAATTTTAAGCCACAGTCTCGTGATAACAACTGAGGTCATCTGGGCTATCACGACAATTTCAAAATACTAATTAAGAAACAGTTGGTTAGCTAACCGAAACATAAGAAAACAACGTGCAAACATTTCCCAACTTAGTATTTATTTAGCTTATAAATGCTACATTTCTAAGGCTTCGGAAATCATTCTTCGACCAATAGAAAGTCTCCGATCAACATGCCCGTAAAAAAACTTTTAAACTTCACAAGTTACCTTTCGTGACCTTTTTTGTGAAGGTAAATCTTTTGCCTTTATACCTTGATAGATCGGAAATTACATAAAGGATTCTGATTTGGATAACGTCGGCTAGCTTTGGGTTATTGTAGTAATCTATTTCATCGGTCTTCTTTTGTATTTATATACAGTATTGTTCAATTCTATGGTTGTCTCGAAAAACGAAAGAGAAAACCAATTGTTTTTACAAACTTTTATTTAACTTGCTATGTATGTACGTGGGACACTCAGAAAGTTTTGCGAAACTAAAAAAAATTGTTCTATACGTACATATATTTTTATTAAATCTTTTCAAAGTACTTTCCACCAGCCTCTATACAAAGATTCATGCGCCTAAACCAGTTTTCAAAACACTTTTTCCAGTCCGCCGCAGACACCTCGTTTACAGCCTGCTCGAACGCAGCCAGCGCATCTTCCGGCGACGAAAATTGTATCCCTTTGAGCTGATTTTTTATTTTTGGGAATAAAAAGAAGTCACACGGTGCTAGATCAGGGCTGTAAGGAGGGTGACCCAGGAGTTTGACTGGCGTGCTGTCCAGGAAGTCCCTCGTTTTGAGTGCGGTGTGCGCAGGTGCATTGTCGTGGTGGAGCAGTAGCCCGCGGAGCCCTGTGTTTGGTCGCTTGTTGCTTATAACAGAGAAAACTTCTGGCAAACATTTGGTAGTATACCATTCGGCATTAATGCTTCTTTGATCCCGTAAGGGAATTGATACCAAGTGGCCAGTCAAATTAAAAAAGCTAGCGATCAAAATCTTACCCCCGCTTCTAGATCGCTTCACTTTGGTAGGCGTTGGCTCATTTTGAAACACCCAAACAGTCGACTGGCGCTTGGTTTCTGGGTCGTATTGATAAATCCAGGACTCATCACCTGTAACGATGTCGTAAACACGCCGAGACGAGCCTGCTTCAAATTTGTTAAGCATATCACGGCACCATTCCACCCGGGCCTGCTTCTGAGCATCGGTGAGGTTGTGCGGCACCCAGCGTGATACTATCCTCCTCACGCGAAGATGGCTGTGTAGAATCTCGTGAACGCTTCCCGATCCAATCTTCAATATGTGTTGAATCTCCTGATATGTAATTCGCCTATTGTCTTGGATTAAATTTTTCACTGCTAGCACGTTTTCTTCGGTAACAGCCGTCAAAGGGCGACCGCTTCTTTCGTCATCCCCCAAAGTTGGTCGACCGCGCTTGAATTCGTTATACCAACGATACACGGTTGCCTTGGAAGGGCCTTCATCCATGAATGCCATTTGAAGTCTATCGTACGATTCATCCGGTTTCAGGCGACACTTGAAATCGTATAAAATCATAGCTCTAAAATGTTCCCGGCGCAGATCCATATTTCAGTGAGACACAATACTTTGAATTAACTCGCAAAAAATGTGGAGGGAAATTTTGAAATTGGAACTTACTTATTTTTACTTATAAATAATCATATTTTCGAAAAACATTATAACTGGCCAGTCTCCCATATATAAAAACTTTTTTTCGCAATACTTTCTGAGGGGCCTGGTATAATAAATACCCCTTAAATAGCCCTTCTAGTTGTATGTATCCTAATTAGGTTGTAAACAATATTTTTGCGTTTGAAAGTGATAAAACAAGTTGCTTATTATAAAGCCCTCATAATCAGCGAGTTTATGTGAATAAGCGAAAGTTACGCATACATTGTTTATTTTAGTTATCTACAACAAAAATTAGGAACTCAGCATTTATATTCTTGGGCATTTTTTGTAACTTTCCAGTTTTCAGTCTTCTGTCAGTCTTCTTAGACTAAAGTATTTAACCGACTTCAAAAAAGGAGCAGGTTCTCAATTGGGTTAAATTTTGTGAGTGACTCAATTTTAGTCAAAGTTGGAGTGAACCAGGGCTCGGACCTCAGCCCGAGCCCACTTCATATCAGCCGCACTAAAATCGAATATATGGAAAGCAATTATGGTGGTACAGAAGAAATGGGTCCCGATTTAAATACCTAGGCTCTATGCTGATTACTAACGCTCGGATAGATGAGTTAAAATAGGTACTGGTACCTGCTCAGCTGAATCTGGTTATACTGGAAGCTGACCAAGCAGACCAAAAGGCTAAGCGGATTGTATACGGAAAAATCTGTAACACTTGCTAGCAAAAATGTCTACGGCAGACAAAATTAGACCTTACGATAGATAGTAATATTATGAGTTTTCTGACCGGTTAGATTCTAGCATAGGATCGGACTAACATTGAACTAAATAGTTAGTCAGGAAATAAGTCATACTAGAGTTTATCTTGAAATGAGAATCGGTAGACAAACGACCGGCAACTGATCTACTCTGTAAGTGCCTACATAGCTAGATTGATCGAAACGTTTAAAGCGAATTAGTTGATATTACTACGTATAAATACACATTATAAAGTTAGTTCTACTTTCGAAACTAAGGGTCTATTTCTGTATTGAGTATTTGAGGTCAAGAACGTGTCAAATCCTAGTGCCAAATTTTGGCAGGTTTTTAGGCTAAAGTATTGTTTGACAAATACTCAACTCGTTCTTAACATCAAATATTCAATTCAGTAATCGGCACTTAGTTTCTTTGTCACGGGTGGTCACGGGTTTGGCGGATGGGAGCTACATGGAAAAAAATGACAGACCGACATTCGACATTTGAAATTTTGCGTGCAGTTTTTCACAGTTGGCCAGTGTCTTTTGAAAATTATTGATAGAGAGGCAGTTTTAATGTTTTTTTATTGCAGTGTGCTTGATAATATATAGTGAAAGGAACTTCGTTCTAAGTTCTTAAGGCGGTACCCCGAGGAAAACGCCGCGCAAGCCGTTTTTAGTGCTGTTTTTAGGAGCTATCTACTCGTTATTTAAAAAGAAATATCAATTAATAAAAATACATTAAATTTCTACATAATATTTATTCTAAAATGGTAGATTTAGTTTTTTTTTAAATGTTGTATATATTTCACTAATCTACTTCCAAAAAAACATAAAAATGAGAAATAATTATAGATATTATGCATCTCCTCGTAAAGTGTTCATTGATTATTTTTTGTACTAACACTAATGGATAGACAATTTAATAACGAACATTTTTGTAGAATTATTTTTTTCAAAAGACCGAAATTCGATTTTATAAAGATTTTATTCTAACATCTGGGCGTATTCACTACTGTAATTCATGCGCCACCAGTGCCGCTAGACCAATAGGAACGCTCATATCTCATGCCGATTTTTTGGTCAGGGTACCGTCTTAAAGTGATTTTATACCTTTTGTTTATCTAGTTTCGAGGCTCTACATAGACAAGTGACATTTCTGTCAACGAAAACGCCATCGTTGACAGAACGACATTTTGTCCAGTATTCCTTAGAGAATTTAACGATAGGGCCAAGCACAGAATTTTATGGGATATGATACTTAAAACCAGGGTTGTTGTTAGGATTGTACGTACAGAGTATAATCTTGACAAATAACATTAAAACCAGACTATCCACGGTTGCTGCCAACGCGTTAGAAGTAACGTTGTTTACTTCGTCCGGAGACAGCTAGACAACCTGGAAAATCTGGTTGTAGTGGGCAAAGGTGATGGATAAAGATCACACGGACGTTTACCTACTCGCAAGTCAGATCAGATCAGGGCGATTATACACTTCACAGTGACCACTGCCCTGAGAAGAACCGAAGACAGGGTACCTTGGAAGCAGCTCGTCAGTGACTCTTTCGCTCGTCTTGGAATGGCACGACCTTTAGCAGTGAAGATAACGACTAAGAAAAAGAAAGAAGAAGAAAAGAGTACAGAATAGTCGTGTCATTACCAATGTGTTCTGAAGTTCATATTAAAAACGCTCCAAACCTGTTAAAAATGGCGAAGTTTTGGGGTATATCTAGTGCTAGCCCCGGTACAAAGCATTTTTCATTCATCATTCTGGTTAACAGCTTTCAACATAGTTTTACCCGAGCTATATTGTAAAAAAGATACCTGAATCGCTGCTTTTCATTTTATGCATATATTTTACGCGGGTCGTGATTTTATTTGTCACAGTCCAGTGACCATCAGAAGCAATAAACGAGAACCCGTTGGAACAGCTGAAGGCTGAATATACAGAAGTATTTAGCTTTAATCCGCCTCGTGTATATGCACCTTTTTTAGGCGTGTTTATGAATCGTGGATCTAGTGGCCTTTAATTGGTTGCTATAGTGTTTGGTAAATGTGGTTGTGTTGTGTGCTTTGTGACAGTAATTACGGTTTTTGTATAGGGCCGTTTATATAAAAGTTTTATTTTATATTTTAAAAAAATTAGCCGAGCGTTAGCCTCGCAAAAAAACGAAAATGGGTCAAACGATTAGAATTTATTTTTCTGTGACATAAGAGAATTTTTTTTTAGGAAAATCCACCGAAATTAATGTACTTACACGTACGAAGCAGGGCCGGATTGCTAGTCTCTAATAAGGACAAGTAATTATTATCAAAATACAAGACGACAAATCTTGCTCAGTGGTTTTAGAAAGGAAAATAAGTTATTAGATTTGAGTTTTCAATCATTCGATTGCCGCACAGTAAATTGTTTCCTCAGGGTAGCTCAACAATAGGTAATTAAGTGTGTCTCATTAGTCAAGGCTGGGACACCCGGGATGCCGAATAGCATTGATACAATGCCCGTAAATGTAAGAAAAATAGGTCTCCCTCTAGGGGGACCGTTGAATTGGTTAAGGCTACCGGAAACCGCTGGAAGTGAGACGCAAGGGTGACGACACTTGGAGGAAACCCATGACCAGCAGTGGACATCTTTCAGCTGAAATGATAGTTATGAATGACAAGCCTTTTCTTTTTTGTTTTAATTTAAAATAAAACGTTGCACCACACTAAGAATTTCTTCCTGTATCGTGGGTGCGTTTACAAACATTTTAACTCACAAAGACACATCGACCGTCGATCACATCATCGCTTACCATCAGTTGTGATAGTGGTCCAGCGCGTGCCTATAGAATATTAGAAAAATAAGATCCGGAACAACTATCTGTAGGCCATACAAATATTTGTTCCGTGCGGACATCGAACCCGCGACACGCAGCGCAGCAGCCGATCGCTCAACCACTACGCTAACCGTGTCGTCTGTGTGAAAAACAATTTTAAATATTTGCTCAGCAACCAACTTTGAACCGAGTTTGTAGTTTCTAGTGGGACAATACTAGACCTCTTTTCAATTTCCAACTAAAGACAACCCCAGAATTTTTATCAAAACTTGACAGACAGCATCACAAAGTACAAGAATGTATACAGTTTAATTTTGATCCTTGTCACAAGTCAAGGGTCGAAATAGCTCAAAAACTTCTGGGAAACACCACTAAAATATATTTCTATTCGACAATATCACTTGTGGTACTAGATAACACTTAGCTAAGGATCAGAGGTCAGATGTTCAAAACTTTAATAACGTTAGCACAGAGGTATCGCCCTACAAAGTTATAATATCGAAGTATCACGGTACAAGAACTTTTCACGTCATGGTTTTGAAACACCTTCCCTTGTTTTATTACAAAAAGATTTTAGCAACCTTTAGCAAGCAAAAATTACTTTGAACCCTATTCGTTGGTTTGTTAAGGCTATATTTACTTTTTATAAAAGGTTCGAAATTTTTATTGTTTTCGTTAAGGTACGAAGATGAAATTTCTTTTTCACACATGATTATATATGCGCAATAGGAAGGATTTGATTATGTTTTGGTGGATACTTCACTTTTTCCTTTAAAACCTTATAAAGCGCATTTTTTTTTTTTGAAAATAGTCTTCGTTCGGGGTGGCTCGTGTAAGCTCATCCCACGAACGCATGTGGGTAAGGCAGAAGCGTAGAAGTGAAGTTAAGTGCTGTTTATCATAAACACATATTTGTTTAATATCTGTAAGTGAAATAAAATCTTAACTGCCCACCTACTTTTTAGGGTTCCGTACCCAAAGGGTAAAAACGGGACCCTATTACTGAGACTTTGCGGTCCGTCTGTCTGTCTGTCTGTCCATCTGTCTGTCTGTCTGTCACCAGGCTGTATCTCATGAACCGTGATAGCTAGACAGTTGAAATTTTCACAGATGATGTATTTCTGTTGCCGCTATAACAACAAATACTAAAATCAGAATATAATAAATATTTAAGTATGGCTCCCATACAAAAAACGTGATTTTTTTGCCGTTTTTTGCTATAATGGTACGGAACCCTTCGTGCGCGAGTCCGACTCGCACTTGGCCGGTTTTTCTATGCATTTTTTGTTCAAAAAGATAATAATTTAAGAAAGGTTTTGAGCAACTTCCAGTTCACACCCTAGTTTCTATGAATAGCAAATAAGCTTAAATAGGTACTATCGGCTAACTGAATTCCAAACAATTTACGTAATTGTGCAAAATTCGACCTACTTGGTCGAATTTTGCCTTGGCATCGATTTTTTACTTTTTAGTGGGGTAAATTTCAAGTTTAACGGGAGCGTTGCCACGGGCAAAAGCACTATACCATTGTCTTTAAGGCTAATACATCATGAAAGTGTTAAGGAATCCAACTAATAACCGCGTGAGAAATGTCCTCATATTAAAAAGCATTCATCAATTCGCTTTATAGGTTACCGTATTCCAAGTTTTCCACATTATTTTTCCAATCATGATGGTATGGATGGCAATTCATTTGACATTCTGGTTGGAAATATTAAATTTTCACGTCAAAATCACAGATTCTTAACCAACTGTATCGTGATCACTACAAGACGCTTTGCTTTAGCCTCTTTTTTACTTGTCAAAGCAGGTCGGTTAAAATTATTCAAAATTTCATTTTTCGTTTGTCATGAAAACAGAAGACAATTTTTCTGGTACTGACAGATAAAATTTTATAAAAAAAATTTGCTCAGAAATCATCTACTAAATTAATTATTGGTAATTTATTATAGTGCATCATGTTGACCCGACTTCGGCTCTTTACCACCGGAGCAGAACGAATGACCTCTGGAGTACCTGCATTCTTCGGGATTCCGAAAATCTTTCAACGGGTTCCGTACATATTTTTTTAAACGACCTGAGTTTTTGGGAGAAGTTCTACGGATGGCTGTTTTGTTCATCCAGCGTGGATTCCTGACGAATGGCTGTTATCGTACTTTTAATTTAGTTTGTTTTTAACCTAGCTTACCTTTTAAGTTTCCGTTGTTAAAAACTTTTATTACCTTACTTATATCACCGTTATGGTATCGTTCTTTACTTGTATGCTTAAGCCATCATTAAACTGGTTTCAACTGCGTTGAAGATTTGGCACGTGAATTTAGCTTTATACCTTTATTAAACCTTGCCATAATTTCACTCATAATTATGTTTATTTTACAAAGTATTTAAAATAATTAATACGATATTGACTACTGCGTATTTCTTTTTAACTCAAAATTAAACGTAATCTTTGTGTTAAAAAAGTTTTCTTTTTTATAACGCTACACTACCTACAGAAAAAGATAGTTAAAAGTTTAAGGATCCGACTCTTCAATATAAAAATGTAGGTTAAAGTTACATATACAACTGAATACTAGCAGCAATGGAAGAGAGTTCCTTATCGCACGTTAGTTTGTTCCCTGATAGCTACAACCTTGGGGTCTTTAATTCAAGAGTGAATAGGTTACTTCTAGGCAAGCGTGTTTCATCGTAGGCCACATCATCGCTTACCATCAGGCGAGGTAGTGGTTAAACGCGAGCCTATCGATAATTAAAAAAAAAAAAGTAAAAAAAAGTTATGATTTGTTTTGATTCAACTTGTCGTCAATTTTGAGAATATGCAAAAGTAATAATAATTTTAACATTTAAATACGCTTTTTTATTACTATAAATAAATATAAATATGTATTATTTCAGCGTGATAAATTGTGCGAGCCACAGTGTGATGCATGTAGGATAGTATAGTTGTCAGCACGTAACTTGGCAAGGTTTTGGCATAGTGGGGGAAAGTTTTTTTTATCTTTATTTATGATGGGTTTGCTCTTGACTCTAGTCTAGCTCAGAGGTGACAGAGACAGAGTCTACGATGGAGTGAGCTTACCCAGAAGAAGCCTTTGCACTCTAACTTTGAAGAGATTCAGGTTGAATGCGTTCGGAAACACAGACGCAGGTAGTGAGTTCCATTCATTCGCTGTGCGCATTATGAAGGATGTTTGGAAGCGCTTGGTGCGAATTGGTGGAATGGCAACAAGGTACGGATGGTAACTTGCAGTGCGTCTAGATGTCCGATGGTAGAAGGGGACTGGCGGGATGAGGTCGTGGAGCTCTTGAGCACACTCACCGAAGTACAGTCTGTAGAAGACCGACAAGCAGGCAACCTTGCGGCGATGAGCCAAGCTATTAAGCTTGGCATCCACCAGTTCAACGTCGCCGATGAGCCTCTTGGCTCTGCGTTCCACCGAGTCAAGCGTGGCAAGCTGATACTTTGCTGAGTCATCCCAAAGGTGGCTGCAATACTCCATGCAGGATCGGACTTGCGCTTTGTATAGGGTTAAAAGCTGTCCAGGCGTGAAGTATCGCTTTACTCTATTTAGGATGCCCAGTTTTTTGGCCGCAATTTGGGCTTTGTACTCAATGGATGCGCCGAAGTTGAGACTGGATGTCAACTCCATGCCTAGGAGCTCGAGCCGATCAGTCACAGTAACAGACGCACCCCGGAAAGTAGGAGTAAGATCGGATCGATTTTAGCGGTAAAAAGGCACGCTTGTGTTTGGCGATAAAGGAGACCAGATTTTCATCACCCCACTGGGAGACAAGGCTTAAGGTCAAATTTGTCCGCCTCACCATAGCCTCTCTCAAGGAACGAACTTCATCCACGCTCGTTTTTGCACTGGACAAGTATCTCTCTGAAACAGTACTGTCATCTGCGTACCCAACAATACCAGGCTGAAGTAGGTCATTGATGCGCAGCAGGAAAAGAGTTGCAGAGAACAGACCCCTGAGGAACGCCGGCATCGATAGCCATAAGGTCAGAGGAGCAGCCGTCAATGACTACTCGGATCGACCGTTCACTAAGGAAGTCTGATATCCAGCTACAAAAACCAGCGGGGATTCCAAAGGCAGGAAGCTTACAGAGTAGACTTGCGTGCCAGACACTGTCGAAGGCCTTTGAGATATCAAGCGATACAGCAACAGCTTCGCCGTGTCTCTCGATGGCTTCGCCCCAGCAGTGCGTGACATACACCAGAAGATCGCCAGTTGACCGTCCCCGGCGAAAGCCATATTGACGGTCACTGAGGAGATTATTGAGTGTGTTGACTGTCTTCAAGGTAGGTCAGCAAATTACTGTTCAGTACCCTTTCCATAACTTTGCCCAGTATGGAGGTAATGGCGATCAGACGGTAATGGACAGGGTCAGCACGGTTTCCTTTTTTGGGCACTGGTTGCACATTTGCAAGCTTCCAGGATTTCGGCACCGTTCTTTTAAGAAGAGAGAGGCGGTCGGCGAGAAGAGAGGAGCGCTCTCGCTGGAATACCATCAAGCCCGCTGGCCTTATTCTCGTCTAGACTGCACAATACTCTCCGGACCTCTTTAATGTGCACAGCGATCTCCGGCATCGAAGAGTCGCAATAGTGTTCAATAATCAAAGTTCGCGCATAATGCACGAACTGACCAACCACCATACACCATATAGAGCGAACGGAACGTAAACGCGACGCGATTGGTCAGTCGATCCACAAGGATCAACACAAGTCAACAGATTAACCAATCGGGCGTTCGGAACGGTGCTAAACATTCCCCGCGTTTCGTTTGATAACCGAAGAGACCTAATAAACGATTTGTGCGCATCTTACGATTCTTGCCATGTTACGTGCCGACAACCATACAAGCAAAGATCCGCACAAAAGGGAGGCGTACGAGTGCGCGCTGACTAGACACATACAGTACGCATACTATCAGCTGCTATTGTGTGTTTACACTGAGCATCAGCTGTGTTGTTGTTATTTCAGTTTCGTCTTAACGCCGTTCCAACCGGGTGTCCACTATATACCTCTCTTATTTTTTTTTACCTAAAGCGACTGCCTATCTTCTTTTTCTTCGTGTTGATGATTCTTTGTTCCCAATTTAAATGTTCTTCGACCAATACTAGGCCATTTCGATAGCCTTATTGCTGGCATTGCAAATGACACACATGGTTGATGGTGCAGATGTTTTTGTACAATGAGCAGGACAGGATATGGGGCATCGTTTATACATACTGCATAACTGACTGCCGCAATCAAGTTTATCTATTATTTAACACGAATCTTTGTTAGAATGGTAGTCAGATTTTTGAGCTAATGATTACCCGTAACGACTTTCAAAGATCTATAAAAGACAGTTGAGTTAAGACCGTACTTCCGAACTAATTATTCGAGGCTCGGAAGGTATGTATCTAATGGATGGCAGCCCATCCATGAACATACCTCGAAAAGCTTCGTTTAACCTTGTCTAACGACCCATGTCGGCTAATATTATTAACCCACTAACCTTTCCGTATACATTCCCATTGCTAAAAATTCACATACCTATCTAAAGAGCTTCGAAAATTGGTGACCATCAAAGATGTACACTCATGTACAGTAATGCAAGTCAAATCAGTCCATCCTAAATCGGATCTGTGCGACATCTTGGACAGGAAACATGTACAGTTGCGACCACCCATAGGATGCTTCATTAATCGCAACAGCTACCCGCATTGGATGGTGACAAGATGGACCTAATCCCAGCAGCTGTTATGTTTCAAACGTATAGTATGTTCTTTTTTATTGTCTGATTTGGTAAACTAATATGGTGTACTGCGAAACCGTTATGTCATATTTAGTTAGACTTAGTTAGACCTCTGGTCGACCGTGCGGAGAAAACAGGTGTCAAGCTATGTCTCTTACAAAGGTGGGATACTAATGCCAATCTTCAAGTGTGATTGATGTGAAAGTTTCACCATAATTGTTTTCTAATTAAGTCGTGTACCTATGGTTAAACACACTGTAGTTGTATCGACTGTAACACGGCTGGATATTTGACGCACTCGAGTGATTCGGTTGTCGCATGTCGAGTCGATTTAGTGTATCGAGATGATATTGACGTGAAGTCACATGAAATAAGACTAGTTACACTTACATTATCAGAATACCTCGAAGTTTTAATTAATTAATTATTGTTTTGCGTACGGAATATTTATGGTGTATTGTCTATGACCTGGAATTTTGATGTTTGTTTGTTTATTTGTCTTCGGACCACGATTCTGTATTTCTTGTATATATAACCTACTGTTACTGACAATTTTAATGTATAATGTAATAATTAAGTTGATATTTTTAATGAATGTTTTAATTTTAATAATTTTATTTAATGAGAATGACATAACTATTTGAATGTTCCAACAAGACTTTAAATTTTAACAATTTTAGTATAATGAAAATGTTTGCATGCCGAATGGTGAAATATGGCAGAACTCTGATGAAAACCTACTACTACCTACTTATGTATAACCCATATTTGCAAATAAATGCTATTCTATTCTATTCTATTCTATTCTATAATGTGCCTTTAAGGAGCTAGAAACAGTGACATTGATGTCAAAGTACGTGTCGTTGTCAATCCCAAACATTACGAGTTATCGCTGCTAGATTGCCACTTTGATGAGACTACCTAAGTTTAGTGACGTAGTTTCTGCTGTCTATGTAAAAAGTGTTTTTTTTTCATTATAATAAAAATGTTATATGTATATTTTTTTATTTGTGATAGGATCGCGATTGACCACATCTCACCTGATGATAAGCGTTGATGTGGTCGACGGTGAAGCACGCTTGCGTAGATGTAACCTTTTCGACTTAGCAGGTTCAAAGTCCCATGAGCCACATATGTTCTGTTGTATTGTTTAAAATATTATTTTACTAATTGGACAGTGACAGAAACCTCTTAAAGAGGAAGGGAGGTGGGGGGAGTTCTTTAAGAGGCTTGTAGCTATCAGGATAAAGCGAAGACTCCGGCAGGGAATTCTACGTCTGCTGTACGCACAGTGAAAGTATTTGCAAAACGCTTTGTGCGTATGGGTGAGATATCTACCATGTACCGATGGCGCATTGCCGTACGTCTTGCAGTACCACTGTCACCGTCTTGTAGTATCTTATTGTAGTCCAATGATGGAAAGAGCTAGGAAGAATCAAATTGTGCAAATCTATCGTACACTCAAGGCTCTGGAGTTTTGTGTCGACCCGTGCATCGTCACCGATAAGCCGTAAGTCTTGGCCCGTTTGTCATTCGACTCAAGTGCATCAAGCTGATATATTTTTTTATACTTAAGGATATCTCTTATGAAACTCGATCATTTGAGATTATTAAAATAGTGCTTTTGTTATTTGAAGTATTTTTATTATTCTAGAAATATTAAACGACGAAAACATCGCTAGAGGAAAGATCACCAATAGGGCAATATTTTGATTTAAAAGTAACAGATGATCATAAGTTTGCCGACTGGCTGACTGTATTTTGATAAGAGATATAAATAAATTAATAAGTTAAATACCTAGATTTGATATTTCTTTTTTTTATCCGGTATCCGGCCGGATAGTAATTTGGCTGGATACCGCAGATTTGCGGGCACCCCCGCAAACCTGCGTTTGTATGATTGGCTTTGAGTTTTGAAAATGTCGACATATTTAATTTATCCAAACAGTCATATCGGAGACAAGTCAAGCAGCCCGGCGAGCATGGCCTACTGTGACATCGCTTAAGTCACACTTTTAATCACAGTTTGGGCGATAAACTCATTTTGTCTCAAATGCTAGCACGGCGGCGTGAGATATTTTCTTGACTTGTGGCATAACTTCTTGACGTTTATTTTTTTCTTTTTCGGAAATTTTCCAATTTTATTGCAGTTTCGGTTTAACCTTGGCCATAAAAACCATTTATGTTCTGAGAAACATAGCCCTACGACGCACTGTTTCCGAATTATGGGCCTCCGTATCTTATATTATTTTGCATAAAACGCTCTATATTTCCAAAATGATATCTCGAAAACGGTATGTCCTAGGCAAAAAATAACCAAAATTTAGCCCCCCCCTTTGCTGCCCCCATGTTAGCAGCATCCCAACAAGAATTATAAGTATTTTTTTTTTTTTACATTGCTTGGTTTTCGACTTGAACTACGGTCATGGCAAGTTATGATAAAATATGTCATGTCTTACAATTTGTCTTAAATGCTAGCACGGGACAACCATCTGACATAGTTTACAGGCGCGACATGCTTTTCTTGTTGTTGACTTCATAGTGCGACATAATTTGAATAGGCGACCAAATAAAATAATACGTATAAAAGAATGCCGTTCATACAGCTAAACAACTTTTTAATTTTGTTGGTAACAAATTAATATTTGACCCACGACCATAGACTTATGCACACTTTATTTTTCTTTGTTTGTTTGATAACATATTAGTGTTTGTTAGAAAGATATAATTATTCTGAAAATTTTAATAATTACTAAAAAATATAATAGCTTGGACCAATACGGGTGGGCCTATTTTTTATATTTTAAATGTTTTTTGGGGATTTTATTTAAGAAACATTTAAAAATGTAGAAAGTAAGAAGAATATGGTATAAAAGAAAATAATTATAAAAAAAAATTCAATTATGAAAAAGTAATAATATAAAATTAATTAATAATACTGTAACATTTCAATTAATTAATAAGCATTGATCACACAAAATGAATTTATTGCCATTTGGTGCAGTAATTAGAAGGTAAATATATATTTTTACAACTATAAAATTTTATCACCACCTCCGAACGAAAGTGATACATTTTTCTAAATCATCTGTCAAAATGTGACATCTGTGACAAAATGGGTGCGCCCGTATTAGCAATTAAGACCCGATGAGTCCCAAATAAACGTCAGGAAATTTTCTCACGCCGCCGGTGCTATTATTTAGGACGAAATGGCGTTATCGCCCAAAATGCGATGAAATGTGTGACTCAAGCCATGTCACAGTAGGCCGTGCTCGCCGGGGAGCAACAAGAAAGGCATGTTGCGCCTTTAAAATATATGTCACATGTTTGACCCGTGCTAGCATTTAAGACAAATTGTAAGACATGACATAATTTATCATGTCTTGTCACAAATGTCTTGGGTACGCCCATGCTCGCTAGGCAGATATTGTTTAGTAAACTGATTGTGCCATAACTCTTAACTCTCATAACTCTTAGGATTAAGGATTATGTGTGATATATTTAGATGCATTCATGATGTTAGATTTCGCTAATATTTTGTTTTTGTTTGTTTTCCCCTTGTCTAATTAATATAGCCATATTTGCATGTTTACTTTACATACTACTAACTCTGATTTTATGTGATCAATGAGTCTTCATTCCCACATGATCACTAATAGCTGCACTTGTGTGTAGCTAATTAACATAACCTAACCTAGCTTTATCCATGCCGTGAAACTCTGATAATGGCTTAAGAGATAATTGTCATCATCTCGCTGTCACTGTGCAGTGTGTGTGTGTTCACTAATTACTAAGATGCTAGTAACGTTGATACAACTGCACTGGGCTGTTCATTGACAGTGAGGTGAACATCTATTCATGTAAATTAGTAATAAGCTGTTGAGTTTCCAAATAAATAAATTGGAAGCTACGGCAAACAAAGGTCGCACGCGCACCCCACGGCTCATGATTTTTCTAGGTACCACGTAACTAATCTTACTCACAATATCAATACAGTCGAATGTGTTATTGCAGAGGTGAAATAAAAACAGAGTGTCGACAATTCGAATTCAATCGATGTGGGTAGTCGACAATTTACCTGTCAACATCTGCCGCGATATATCTAAGTTAAAATAACAAACTTTCAGTGTATTTATGACTAAAAACAATATCTTTCTGACAATTAAAGTTCAAATAACCGCATTAAGCGTTTGTGTAAGTTGACATGAAGGACATAAACATAAAAGACAAAAAGTTTGTGCATAGTGTAAACAGTGACGAAACTCTGAAACAATTAACCAATTCTTTACTTTTGACGTAAATATTTAGAACATTCTACTAAAGTGACGTTTCGTGAATAGAGTGGCTTTTAATTGAATACTTTTGTGTGATAACTATGAATTTACAAAAAAAAAAATACGTTACTTTAATTAAATATTGATCATTTGGACTTTGAACTTTTGATAACATTGACAGAATTACTACAGTGTTTGCATGGAAGTAAAAAGTACTACGACATTAATGCATGGACGTAGCGTCTGGTATGACTGCATGGAAGTAGGAAGTACTGCGTACATTTAATGTATGGACGTAAATTTGACATTTGGGTGTTACCAACGTAAAATAATTACCCGAAATCTGGGAAAACATTTAAAATTGATAGAGCTTGGGTAACGCAATTTAGAATAAACTCTTTATATGGATATGGATAATATTACTTAACGCAGGACTAGGACAGCAGCCGTTTCGCCAAATATATCATTCATGTCGACGCAGTCGGAAACGCTGTCAAAGTCTCTGCCCGATTTATCAACCGGCAACGTATACAATGACGAAACCGAGGAGATGACGGAAGAAATTGACAGATTGCAACGACAACTTCAGATTGCGCACGCTGAAATTGATACACTGAACCTGGAAAATGTCGCTCTGAAAAAGAGGAATATAGAGCAAGACAATATTATCAAAAAACTAAAAACTATATGCACCGATTCAGTGACAAGTTCGAAAAAAAGCACAATTAAAAGCAAACGTAAACACCAGCGTAAAACTTTGAATAAAAACAACTTAAATGTTAGCTGTGCAGACTTGGGCTTGCCACTTGACGAGGACCTCACAACAAACACGACTATTAAAGAAATATCAATTAATGGAACGACTATAAATAATAATAGCGTAAACAAAAATAAAATAGTCTATCCAAAAATACCACAAGTAATGACAAAGCCTAATAAGATTTGCATTGTAAGCACCAACGACAAGAACAAAGTATTACCAATAGCAGAAACTACATTTTCTTATCAGTTCCAGTTTTGCCACTATTTAAAACCTGGAGGGGGGACTATGCAGCTTCTAGATGGATTACAATCAAAGCTGGCTGGTTTCACCATGACTGATTATTGCATTATTTTCTTAGGCGACGAAGATTTTAAAACCACTCAAAATTATGTTGGTTTGATACTGAACATAAGAAAAGCATTACGAGGTATTGAACATACAAATATCATTTTATGTTTGCCAGCATTTATCTTAGAGAACTTTGAATATAACTGGAGAATCGAGACCTTTAATAATTTATTATATCTGGACGTATCAACTCATGGACACGCACTTCTATTAGATAGTAATTTAAATCTAAAATATGACAACAGTATGTTTAATAGATCAGGCGGAATCAACAACTTTGGACTACATACAATATTTAAGGATATATTTAATCTAATAACTGACTTACCAAACTATATCAGGCAATCAAGCGGAGAAGACATAAGCAACGATGACAACAAAGACTATAGCCAATTTTTTCGTGACTAATCACCTGTATGCAATGCATCAAAACATTGCCGGCTTGCTATCGAAAGTAGACGCTCTATCTGTCTGTTTGCACGAATTATCTGAAAAAGGTATGGAAGTCGATGTATTATGCATAACAGAACATTTTATGATGCAAGGATATGAAAATCAACTCTGCATAGATAATTATTGTTTGGCAGCGTGTTTCAGCAGGAAAGAAAGTAAAAGAGGTGGGTCATGTATACTCGTGAAGAATGGACATCAATGGAAAGAATTACCTAAAATTGCAAAAATATCTGCTGTCGGTGTATTCGAATGCTGCGCCGTTGAACTTATTAACCACAACACCGTTTTTGTTTGTATTTATAGGGTTCCTAACGCCAAGAATTTTACCGGCTTTTTCGATAAACTGTTGACGCTGTTAAAATTATTAACTAAGAAAGCTCATAAAATTGTCATAGCAGGCGATTTTAACATTGACATATTAAAAAGAAACAATAATTCGATTGAATTTGAAAATCTGCTATTAAATTTTAACTTAAAACTAGCTCTTAATGAACCTACTCGAATGAAGAGCAAAACATGCATAGACAATTTTGCGCATAATTTCAGTAAGCCCTGCAAAACCTTGGTATTAGAATTCGCCTTATCTGACCACACAGCGCAACTACTTAAATTCCCTGTTAACAAATTGTATACCATAAATAATTGGCGTATAAATAGACGTCATTATAGTGAAGAAAACATATCTAGGTTTAAGAATCATTTAAGATGCTTATCATTTACTGAGGTATATAAAGCTAAAAACCCCGATACAGCAAATGAGGCTTTTTTGGATTTATTTACATTGCTTTATGGCCTATGCATCCCCCATATCGGGATAACAGTAAATATAAAAAAAAAGTGAATTGGATGTCACGTGGTATTAAGATTTGCAGCAAAAAGAAACGTCAACTGCTATGGCAATATAGAATAAAGCCTAGCCGGACCAATAAAACTCATCTTAAAAATTACGCCATGAGATATAAAAAAATTATAAAGCTGACTCAGCGTGCTCAAAATAATTATAAAATTAAGACCTCTACGAATAAATCAAAAACTACCTGGCAAATAATTCAGCAAAGTAAATTAAATATACCAAAGTGTTCTATAGATAAAATAAAAAGTAATAATAAAACGATAACAGAGCCAAAACACATAGCGGATCTTTTTAATAACTATTTTATAGACAAAATTCAACCAATTGCAAATTGTGATACAAGAGTCACGCAACATATTTTGAGTAAAAGAGATTCTATGTTTATGGCACCTAGTACACCGGATGACATTCTTAAAATTATATATACACTCAAAAATACAAACAGTGTAGGCTATGATGGAATTTCCACAAAAATTCTTAAAGCTGTGGCAAACGTCATATGCTCACCTTTAAGTTACATCATTAATTTGAGTATTAATTCGGGTATATATCCAACAGCACTTAAAACATCTATCGTCAAACCTCTGTTTAAGAAAGACAATAAAGATTTAATGGTAAATTATAGACCGATATCGCTCATCCCTATTATTTCCAAAATTTTTGATAAATATATTGCCAATCAGCTTAATTCTTATTTAGAACGCAATAAGATCCTCTGCGATGAACAAAAGGGTTTTAGACAAAACAAGACTATTAACATGGCAATTTATGATTTCTTACATATAGTTATGACGAATATGGATCAAAATAAACCGGTTTGCAGTATATTCTGTGATATGACTCAGGCGTTTGATTATGTTCAACACAGTATTTTACTCAAAAAACTCGAAACATATGGCATTAGAGGTAATGTACTAAAACTTTTTGAGTCATATCTTCAGCACAGGAAGCAAATAACGAAAGTCAATAGGGTAAACATATCTACTAAATCGGAGGAGTCACATCGGTCGCAAGAGCGTGAAGTTATGTATGGTGTCCCTCAGGGAAGTGTGTTGGGACCACCCCTATTTACATTATATATTAACGACTTGCCGAAGTCCACAGTGCAGCCGATGAGCCTCTTTGCCGATGATAGTGTAGTGACAATTGAGTGTAAAAATAGAATGACATATAAATATGACATTAATAATTCACTGACTGCTATATTAGAATGGCTAAATAATAATAACTTAAAAATAAATTTGACTAAGACTAAAATCATGCATTTTAGTCAACGTTCCTTGACATTTTTAAATAAACTTGACATAAGTTACAATAATGATATCATTGAGGAAGTTGATACAATAAAATTTTTAGGTCTTAACATTGACAAAAAGTTAAATTGGATGGCACATGTCGAGACTGTCAGCAGGAAAATAAGTACCTCAGCATATGCTCTGTATACACTCGCCGCAATAGTAAGTGTTGATGCTTTGCTCACCGCATATTACGGCCTAGTGGAGTCCATCTTAAGGTACGGCATCATCTTTTGGGGTAACTCGACTGATAGGGAACTAGTTTTCAAAACTCAAAAGAGGTGCATTCGGTCGATGTTTAAACTTGAAACCACTACGAGCTGCAAGCCTTATTTTCTAAAACACAAAATTTTGACATTGCCTTGCCTATATATATTAGAAAATGCCATGTTCTTAAGAACTAATCCTCATTTATTTTCTCGCATGGCAGATCGATTTCCCGGTAACAGACGGGACAATACCAAAATTTGTCAACATCAGCACAAAACGGCACTTATGCGTAAAAGTGTCTTTTGCATGGCTCCAGAAATTTACAATAAATTTCCAAAAAGCTGGAAGCAGTTAAATTATTTAGCATTTAAAAAGAAAGTTAAGAATTTCCTAGCAGATAAAGCTTATTATAACCTGAATGAGTTTTTAAATGAAAAATTTTAGTCTATTTGCTTTTATTAGTTTATTATTCTTGACATTTTTAATAATTTACTGCTATATTGATACTTCTGATTTGATTTATGATTTGATTTATTATTTTATTAAGTTGACATTTTTAATATCTAGAACGATAATTTTGAATTGTATTCTTATTATCATTTATATGACATTTTAATTCATTTGACTAAACGTGACAAACTGGAACTGTAATTTTATTTAATATTTTGACATTTTTAATAATTTTATTGACATTCTAAAATGATAATGTAACATTTGCACATTTTTTTTTTAATCACATGACATTGACATGACATTTAGGAATTATAATTTTGATTTGCATTTTATTATTTTGATTTGAATTGTATTATTTTATTCTATTATTAATATTTGCATGCCATTTTATACTAAGGCAAACATGACGCTCTGTATTTAACTTTTTTTTAACATCTCTTACATATTTACAATTTGTTATATGTACTGTACTCATGTTTGAGCAAATAAAGAATGATTATGATTATTATGTGTCCAAAAAAATACGTCTACTTTTCAGATTTTGTGTCTTGTATTTGTTTAAAAGATCACTATAAGATGCGTAAGTACGATAACAGCGGTACTGGCTTTCAAAAACTTTGTTGAACTTTTTCTATTTCGTTTGAATATTTACTGTAGAAGGGACTCCACACCGCAAAGCATACCCTAACTGAGACCTGATTAACGATTTGTAGAGATATAAATATGTATATGGGCGGGCAAATTCTTTGGCTGATCTCATTACAAAACCGTACAAACGGAATGCATTATTGACAATTTTACCAATGTGATCATCCAAGTGTAGTTTGTCATCCAATATGACTCCAAGATCACGTACCATTGTTTGTCTTGAAAGGATGGTATTGTTTAAAGCGTAAGGTTTAAAAATACTTTTGTTTTTTGAAAAACTGATGCAGCTACATTTGAATATGCTAAGTTGGAGGTTATTGTCCGAACAGTATGTAGTGAACCTGTCTAGGTCCTCTTGTAAGCGAAGACAATCATGCGAATCTCTGATAGGCCTAAAAATTTTAAGATTGTCTGCATACAGCAGCAATTTTGAATTTCGGAAACATATGTTTATATCATTAATAAAAACTATAAATAATAGTGGCCCCAAAATTGAGCCCTGAGGCACTCCCGAAGTAACACTTAAAGTGCTGGAAATAAAACCGTTTATTACCACCCTCTGAAACCTATTTGATACGTAGGAAGAGAACCATCTCAAAAGATCGCCACGTATACCATTGAAGGCAATCTTTCTTAGCAAAAACTGATGGTCAACCTTGTCGAAAGCCTTCCGAAAATCGGTGTATATAGTGTCCACTTGAACACGAGAGTCCATGTTGTTAAACAAATAGTCCACAAAGGATACCAGGTTGGTTGTAGTTGACCTCTTTTTGATGAATCCATGTTGTTGTTGGATGATGTTGTTGTGCAACAGAGAGTATATTTTACTATAAATTAGTATCTCGAAGACCTTCGACAAATCTGACAGTATGGATATAGGGCGGTAATTCTCGACATCATTCTTAGGTCCTGAGTTGTATCCCCCCCGTTGGGTTCCCGCATTGTCGAGGCGGTTATAGGGCTCAGTAACCGTGGCTTGGTCACCCACGGTGAAGCGAAGAGGGGGGAGGACCAAGCCCTGACGAGCGGCCCCTCCTCCCGAGGAGGGGCCGCTCGTCAGGGCTTTTGCCGACTAAGCCGACGACGTATCGGCCAACTAGTAGGTTGCGGTGCCGCTTGGTAACAGGCGACATCGCAACTGAGGCGGGCCGCGATGTCTTATGGAGCGTCCCAGGTCCCATACGATGTCGCGGCTGAGGGTTGGAAGCCACGGCGGGAGAGGAGTGCCGGTATTGCGGTGCGCCGCTCTCCCTACCTTCCGCGGCCTGGACGGGGTCGCCACCGTCTGATGGCGGCCGCGGTGGGGCCGCAAGGGAAGAGGAGTGTCGGTATTGCGTTAGCCGCTCTCCCTATCCCCTGCGGCCGACAAATGGTAGGTGGCGGGGCCATTGACATACACGGGGTCGTCTGGCGCCCATGTGCAGGTTTGGTCCCTGAGGTGGTCACGGCGTACAGAGTGTTTTGGTGCGCCGGTGATGGGGGTACTCCCCCGAGGAGGATCCGGTGACGGACAGCGGCGTCGGGTTCGCGGTGAGTGCTAACGCGTGCATTCCCGCCATAAGCGGCACAGGAGGACACCGTGGAGTTTTAGTGGGTTAGAGTCCCACATAACTGCACTATCTCCCCGTGGTAGTGCAGTATACATGAGCATTTCTCCATGCAAAAAAAAAAAAAGGTCCTGACTTGTATACAGGTGTTATATTTGCTAGTTTCCATGCTTTAGGAAAACATCCTTGGGCAAGAGACATGTTAAATTTTGTTTGTAGAGGTATACAGAGATTAACGGCTGTCTGTCTAATGAAAAACACCGGTAGACTATCCAATCCTGGCCCTTTAGAACTATCTAATGCCCTGAGCGCACTAAGTACCTCTTCAATAGTAAACTGTATGCTATTTAACAGAGTGCAGCTTTCAGAGCAGTCGTCGTACATGGGTGGAATATTAGCAGAAGTCGATGGTTCATAAATCGAATTAAAATATTCAATATAGATCACAAATATTTTCTAGTTTGTTAGTGGTCTTATTGTTAAATATCATAGTGGATGGAATACCAGGAGATTTCTCTTTTTTAGAGATAAAAGTCCAAAAATGCTTAACATTATGGCGAATACCATCTTCAACTGAATCTATATATTTTTTGTAGCAAATTTTGCATTCGTTTTGGAACCTAGAACGGTACAGTGAGAACTGCTCGTAATCCGAGACATTGTGATACAACTTCCATTTAACCCAAGCCTTGGCCTTATTTTTATAAATATGTATAAGAGGCTTTGAAAACCACACGGGAAATTGTAAAGATTTGCAGTTAGTCAGTAGTACGTGTTTTTTAATAATGTCAAAAATTATATTATAGAACGTATCTAGAGATGTGTCAACGGATTGGTAACTTAGGGCGTCGCTCCAATTTACTTCCATCAAGTCATCATTAATTTTGTCATAATTTGCCTTATAAAAATTAAACTTTTCACTTGCTCTGCGTTTCAATGAACTCTGAGTCAAACGCAGCGAGATGAGTACACAGAATGGAGGATGGTGGTTATCAATATGTAATAAATAATCTCTGGGTATGGAAATGATGCAATCATCGTTACTTATAACTAAGTCCAATATTTTCCCGTTCAGATTTTTGCAGTGTTATATTGATGAGCATCCAGAAAGTACATAAAAGCACTCAAGAGACCACATATGGGTGAATTACCTTTACAGATTTGAGCAGATTGCGAGATACTATCTGTGCAAGCAACCCAATCTATCTCTGGCAAATTGAAATCTAACAGATAAAAATATTCAATGTTGCGGTCCTCAATTAGTGCTGGCCGAGCTTGGCAATTGTACAACGATATGTTCTATGTTGCTGTGCATAGATGAACGCGGCGTTACGAAGATCGAACGCAAACCCTTCAAAACAGCTACGAGGACACCACCTCCATCCTTCTTATTAGTGGCCGCGCGATCACGGTCGCATCGATACACCTCATACAGCTCATCAATAAGCTCATTGTTAAATATCTCATATCTCAATATCTCATTCAATATGTACCTATAACGCTAGAATAGATCACCCGAATAACATGATACTTGAACATAACCAGTGAAATCAGAGATCTGCGTACCCCTTTAGTACGTACTGGCGTAATGTTATGTTATGAAATGGTATATACAATAAACAGACATGCGATTGCAGCAATCCTGAATGATTTGGCGTTATTTATTGAAGAGTTCTGTTGTATATCTCCGAAGATCTTCATCAGATCTTCACCAAATTAAAATGGGACCAATTTCGAAACATACTCTTTCAAACGAAAAAAGAATTTTCAAAATCGGTCCACTATTGACGGAGATATCGGGGAACATACAGAAAAAAAAAAAAAAAAAAAAAAAAATAAATGGTACATTTTGTTTTTTTTTAATGTTTTATATATTTCACTGATCTCCCTCCAAAAAATAAAATAAAAATGAGAAATAATTATTGATAGCATGCATCTCCTCGTAAAGTGTTAACTAATTATTAACACTAATGGATAGACAATTTAATAACGAACATTTCTGTAGTATTTTTTTTTCAAAAGACCAAAAATTTTGATTTCATAAAGATTTTATTCTATAATCTGGGCGTATTCACTACTGTAATTCAGGCGCCACCAGTGCCGCAAGGCCAATAGGAATGCTCATATCTCATGCCGGTTTTTTGTTCAGGGTACCTTAATCACGCCGAAAAAGTGGTAAAATAAGACCACGTTTTTTTTAATGTACCGCCCGTACACGTGAAGTGGGCATGTTTTTTTTTCTCGTCTATCCCATGGTGTGGGGTATCGTTGCATAGGCCATTCAAAGATATTATGGGACTGTGAAAACCATTTTTCGATTCAAGGATCCGTTGGCGTGAAATTAAGCTTTAAATGGCTAATTTTTGTTATATTCAAGTGTCTCCTCCCCTGCCAGCTAAATGGTTGCTTTTGAATATTTGAAACAATTCGCGGCAGTAGTACATACTCACCCACAGAACAGAGAAAGACAGTAGAAGTCGCTTAGCGCTTCATTAGTATTGGATCCAGCGTACCCAAACTCTCACATATACAGGTTAATTGTATTTCGTAACACTAAGAAATCTTTGGTATGATTGGTAGTTTAATTTTAGTTGAAAGTAGGAAATATGTCAGTCGTCACGAGTTTTGAAAATAAACCACAGTTGTATGACAATAGAGTTGGTTTATTGTCTACTCTTTTTGAGTATTTTAACTTTTTCCGTTTAAAGCGCACACGGAATAGTTTAATGAGCAAGTTACGCTACTCGCCGCTAGATGTCACTTTATTAAATGCATTCAATTTAAAACTGTATTTCGTTAACGATAAGATTTATATTTGCGAAATGAGGTCATTACTATTCGTCCTCCTGTAGGGATGTACCTCTGTCGTTGAATTATTTATCGACATTCCGTTTTATTTTCAAACAAAATACCTACAGTCAACAGCTAGAGTCGATAAATATTATTATGTTTGAAATCAAGTGTTTAAATATTTTTTTTCTAATACTTACGATTTATAGAAAGTATGATAAAGATTTTTTATGTTAAACTACTGATCCAATTTTGAAAATTATTCTATTGATACAAAGATACGCCCTGTGGTGTTTTCACCCGACTGCCGAAGGAGGGTAATGTGTTTATCAGTCTATGTATGTATGTATATATGTATTTATGTATGTATGTTTGTTCCTATATGGCGTTCCAGATACCAAACGCGTTGGCCGATTTTGATGATTCGTACGTCAATCGATTTGTCTTAACCCTGCGAGTGTCACTGGCTACTTTAAAATTGGATAATAGAAAAATGGCGGCTTTCGGAAGGCAGTCAGAATCTCAGAAGCGAGATACAACAACATTATACCGTAAATATTACCAAATTGCATTGCTTTGATACATACAATTGGCCTTAGGACAACAGGGAAAGAATAACGTAATTATACCTATACCTACTTGAAAATGTATAATTTTTAGTTTTGGCACTGCTGTGTCGGCTAGGTATTTTTTCCGCTTTTAATTAAAAAATCTAGTTCTACGAAGTGATCTGAGCAAATTGTACAAGTTTTTGCGGGAAACCAACTTTGCCTTCCAGTCGCTTGAATACATATTTCTTTTCTGTCTGGATCCTTAGGAAATCTGAAGTCACAAAATAATACGAAACCATTTTTTTATAGGTTTGAGACTTTATGAATTACACATGTTTGATTAACCTTTTCTCGATTAGAATATTACGAATAGATTACCTATATACATGTTATATTTATTTTAAACTTGGTTAGTTTAATTCGAAAAAAAAGGTTTAGCTATAAAAATGTGTTTGGTTACTAATACTGAATCACCAAAAAAAAGCCGCACACAGGTTTAAATTTTGCCCGATATATCATAGAACACAGAGAATTTTGCAAGTTTTAAATATCGATAACTCATCATCGATATTGGTAATCTCTAATTGAGTAGCTGACTATGACATGTGCACAGTTGGAATCTTCGAGAACAATATGTTTAACTTTAAAAGAAAGTAGACCTTAAATTTAACGTCATTAATTCAACTTTTACTTGTCTTGTTTAATAAAATATTGCTTTTACATTTTTAAAGAAATAAAATCAATTAAGACTTTCCGATGGTAAGATATACCTCCATTTGATACATTTTTGGTTCTTCTTTTGTGTTTACATTCTAAAACAGCACAATAGGGTATTTTTTGTATTTTTTCCAAGTTTTTGTTACCGTGACGGTTGTAACAAGAATGATGTGCGTAGTGTGGGCGGGGCAGCAGACGTATGCGGAACTGAGCAAAACTCGAGGTACGCGGGTCCCGCCTACTTGCGACTTCTATTGTAGAGGGCGTTTTTTCTGTTCTGTGTACTCACCACATTACACTCACACCCACTAGCACCTACATACGCCACTCACATACCTACACATTCTCAGAAACATACACCATACACACACTCACATATGAACACACACACTCACACCCACACACTAAATTAATAACAAATTGAAATTATGTATTTACAAATTATTTAACCAAAGTGTCACGGTGTGCGTGTGTTACTCATCACCTATTTTTAACCGACTTACCAAAAAGGAGGAGGTTCTATGTTCGACTTCTTGTATGTTTTTTTTTTTTTTTTTTTTTTTTTTATGTATGTTCACCGATTTCTCCGTCAATTGTGGACCGATTTTGAAAATTCTTTTTTTGTTTGAAAGAGTATATTTCGAAATTGGTCCCATTTTAACTTGATGAAGATCTGACGAAGACCTTCGGAGATATACAACAGAACTCTTCAATAAATAACGGCAAATCATTCGGGATTGCTGCAATCGCATGTCTGTTTGTTGTTTATACCAAAGTCAAAGTCAAAGTCAAAACGTTTATTGCGAACTAAGTGTATCATATTGGTGTTATATTATGTTAGTACTTTTGACTTAGCAGCCTTTTACAAGCATTGCAATTATCATTCTCCTGTGCTTATCATTCTAAATTAGCATGCATTAAACATTATCAACATTATCATTACTGAATTATTCTATTTTACATTAATATAATTAAATTGATAAAAATATAGTTATGTCAAAATTTAATGTCAATAATAATGAATTTAATACAATTATGAAGCAATATCAATGTCATCCTTTTCAGGTAGTACAAATTATAATTTTAATTTCGTATGAAGTTAAATAGGATAGAGTAAATTTTATTGTTTGTATAGGTCAGATCGCCACTAAAGATAAAATCTTCATTTTAAGCTGGACTCTAAATATTCTTTTACTGAGTAGAAACATTTTTGGATAAGGTATAATTTTAGCCTTTTTTGGAATATTGTTACTGATTTTTCAGTTTTAAACGTGTTGGGCAACTTATTATATATTTTTATTGCCTTATAATATGGGCTATCACTTAACATTTTAATTCTTGAGGATGGAGCGCATAACCTCTTTTTATGGCGTGTGTTGACGTTGTGCGTATCTTCTACTTTAGTAAACTTGTCGATATTTTTAAAAACAAACACGCAAATGTCAAGTATGTATATTGACGGCAGTGTTAGGATCAGGTATTTTATAAAGTATGGTTTGCAGCTCTCCGTGCTATCTATTTGGGCTAAAATTCTTATACACTTCTTTTGCATTATGAATAGATCATTAACGTTAACACTATTTCCCCATAGCATGATGCCATATCGCAGCCATGAGTATGCGTATGCGTAGTAAGCAGCCATAGCTGTTTGTGTGTTAGTGCTTTGTTTAATTTGAAGAAGAGCGTAAGAGAATCTTGATAGCTTTGTTTTTATATGTTCGATGTGTGATTTCCAGTTAATATGTGTGTCAATATTTATACCAAGTAGGCTAAATGTATTAACTTCTTCTATTTTAGTGTTTCTAAATGTTGTTATTAGATTGAGTGGTGGTTTTTTGTATGATCTGAATTGTATTATTTTAGTTTTATTATTATTAATTTCCAAGTTGTGGATCTGGAGCCAAGTATCTACAGTCTGGAGGGTGTCTTGTATTTGTAGACTAGGGTTATTTATATTTTCACACTTAATTAATATTGAAATATCATCTGCAAATAATACGGGTAAAACGTTTTCTTTGTCTAATATTTTGGGAAGGTCATTAATATAGATTAAAAACAGTGGGCATCCTAATACACTTCCTTGTGGGATTGAGCAAGTAATTTGTTTTTCTTGTGATCTAATGTTTTTGATTTCATGTTTTCCATGGTCGTAATTTTCAATTTGTACTATTTGTGTCCTATTATGTAAATATGATTTGAACCACGAATGTGCTGGTCCACGTACGCCGCAACCATATAATTTTGTAAGTAAAATGTCATAAAGGACCTTGTCGTATGCTTTTGTCATGTCTAGTAGTAGCCCAATTACGTATTGTTTGTCGTTTATATGTTGCAGAGCTTGTTGAACATATTTATATACTGCTAATGTTGTTGATCTACATTTTCTAAATCCATTTTGTGCGTCGTCAAGAATATTAAACTTTTCCAAGAACATATAAAGCTGATTGCACATAGCTTTTTCAAATATTTTGGAAAAGGTTGGTAGCAGTGCTATGGGTCTATAGTTGCTTGGGATATGCTTTTCACCTTTTTTATGTATTGGTTTTACTAAAGCTACTTTAAGTGCGTCTGGAAATTGGCCGTCTTGGAAGCTTTGATTGATCAAAAACATTAAAGGAATGGAGAGTTCTATTGCGCATTGTTTTAATAATATTGGTGGAATGTCATCGATACCGCAGCTATGTTTATTTTTAGTTGACCTTATTATATTAACTATCTCTTTTTGGTCCACCGGGCGTAAATACATTGAACAAGTAGAGGGGTTGACCACGGGTTTTCCAATGTTATTGGTCGAGTTAGTTGTTGGATTTTGCCCTACCGTCGCAAAGAATTCGTTAAATCTGTTGGATACATTTAACGGGCATTTTACTTCTTCATTTTCTATCTTCAGTGATATATTTTCACGTCTATTTATTTTTGCCTTCCCTGTTTTTGTGTTAATTATATTCCACATTGTCTTTACCTTATTGTCAGATTCTTGCATTTGTTTAATATATGTTAGTTTTTTTGATTTTCTAATAGTCGATTTTAAGATTTTACTAAATATTTTATAGTGCTTTTTAATAACACCACTTTTGGTTTCATTAAAAATAGTTCTTAACACTCTTTTGTGTTCGCATGATTTCTTGAGACCTTTAGTAAGCCATCCTTTTTTTGGTTTAGATTTTATTCTTATTTTTTGTAATGGAATATATGTATTTAGATTGTGTTTAATTATTGTAATGAAGAATTCGTAATTTGTATGTACACTATTATTTTTATTTAGTATAGCTTCCCAATTTTCGGATTTTATTGAGTTTTTAAAACATTCGAGGTTATTTTTTGTGAATAATCTTTTTTTGGTGTACCAAGTTTTACTATTGTTATTGGATAAATAGTCGACGTTTAACTGAACATTTATTGCTTTATGGTCCGATAATCCATAATCTTTAACAATTGCTTTGTTTATGAGTGGTGGGTAGTTTGTAAAAAGTAGGTCAATGCAAGTAGATGTTGTCTTGGTTACTCGTGTTGGTTCGCGGATTATTTGTTGCAGGTTATATGTTTTCATAAAGTTCAAGAACTCCAGAGTCTGTTTATTTTTATTGTTCACGTTTATGTTAAAGTCTCCTCCTATAATTAAGTGTTTATGTGATTTTTTTATATTTAATTTATGTAAAACTTTGCCCAATTGTTGAAGAAATATATCAATATGACGATCTGCTCTATAAAGTCCTATAAAAGTACAGTTAAGTTTGGGAACATCAATGGCACTAAATTCTATAACATACTCCTTTGAATGATTTACAATGTCTATTCGTTCTATAAAATCTAATGTGTCTTTAACAATAATACAAACTCCTCCGCCGTCGCGGGTTTTACGACAAAAAATGGACGCTATTTTATATCCCTGCGGCAAGATTGAATGACAATAATTTTCATTTTTCCACAATTCAGATAGTGAGATAAAATCAAATTCAGAATCAAAAAGTAATTGTTCTATTAATTCTACTTTGTTTCCGATGCTTTGGATATTTTGGAAAATTAGTGTAAATTTAGTCAGTTGACATATTTTGTTTCTTTTTATTACTTTGTTTCGTTGATGCAATACGAAGTTAGAGAAAAAACTGAGAGCCGTCTGCAAGTTTTCCTTTTGTCTCCGATTGACCCTTTTGTTCGAGATCGTAGTTATCGTTTGTCATAAGGTTTACAGCAATTATATCTTCCATTTGTCGCTTTATATCGTCAAATATGGTGCGCATTCCATTGTTATTCAGTTTTCCTGTCAAATTGCTAAACATTCTACTGTCATACGTAAGATGTAGGTTCGAGTCCAATAGGTATGCATGTAAATGTGTCATTATATCTAGATACAGTAAGTTGGCAAAGTTTTGTACTCGCCAGTTGAACAGATTTGAACTGCTATTTAACTTAAAGGTAGGTAGGCATAGGATTATATTTGTATTGTCAATTTCCTTCAAGGTGTTTCTTATGTTATAGATCAAATCAAAGTAGTCATTTGTTGTTATGAAGTCGTCTTCTCCGATTAATATTATACAAAAATCTTCCTTGGTATAGTTTTTAAGCATGTTTTTTATTCCTTTAAGTAGTTGTTGGGTTCCACAGTTTGTTTTTAGGTAATGATAGATATCATAATTGACTATCTTTTCCTCTGCAATCGATAATACTTTATTAGATTTGTTGGTACTGATGACACAAATTTTATTATGTTTGCTCTGATTGTGTGTAGTTGTGGTATTCAATTCTGGTTCATTTAAAACTATTGATTTTCTGTTTTCGTCTACCTCTTGGTTTACTGGTATTTTTAATTTTGAGGAACATGTCATAACATAATATCACGCCAGTACGCTCTAAAGGGGTACGCAGATCTCTCATTTCACCGGTTATTTTCAAGTTTCATGTTATTCGGTTAATCTATTCTGGAGTTATAGGGACCTTAATAAACAACTTGCTATTAGGTAGGTAAAACTAAAAAGGGAAAAATAAAAAAACTTTTTGCAAAAAAATACTACCGACTTCCAAATGAAAAACTACAAAGTGAAAAATAACTTAACTTTTGGAAGTCGGTGTCCATATCGCAAAAAAATGGTACCTACGAAAGACATTAGTATTCACTTAGTTATATTATGCTACCATTGCTTGGCACTTATTCTTATATTGTAAAAACTCGAGGGGAATGGTGCTGATAGCCGAAATACAGGCTATGCCTAGTTCGGCTACAGACGCTAATCTCTTTGCCCAAATTGAAATTCCTGCCAAATTGCCATAGTAAAATAGTTTTAAGTTTTTGGAAAATAAATATTAATATTATTATATATAAAGAAATTAAAAGGAAAACCCTCACAGCTAAGTAGGCTTTACACGTTTACGAGTAAAAAATAAATAAATTGTTTAATAGGAATAACAGTTTTCCAACGGTAAAGTTAATTTTGTCACTTCGTTAGAGCAATTTTTGTTGCTTTCATTGTTTATGAACGTTAGTAATGTTACCTATTTATATTGGTGAATGTAGCTGTTAATACGGAACACCCTGTGTGCGAGTCAGACTCGCACTAGGCCGGATAGACTCACACATGACCACTATCTCTCCTGATGGTAAAAGATCATTTGGTCAACGGTGAAGCACGCTTGCCTTTTTTTTTTTCGCGTGGAGAAATGCTCATGCATACTGCACTACCACGGGGAGATAGTGCAGTTATGGGACTCTAACCCACTAAAACTCCAAGGTGTCCTCCTCCAGGGAATAGGGAGAACGGCCAACGCTATACCGACACTCCTCCTTCCTTGTGGCCCCACCGCGTCCGCCATCAGACGATGGCAATCCTGTATAATCCGCGGAAGGTAGGTAGAGCGACGCATTGCAATACCGGCACTCTTCTCCCGCCGCGGCCTCCGATCCTCAGCCGTGATATCGTATGGGTTTGCGAGACCCCATACGACATCTTGGCCCGCCCCAGTTGCGATTTCGCCCAGGCAGCACCGCAACCTACATGTTGGCCGCTACGTCGTCGGCTTATCGGCAATAGCCCTGACGAGCGGCCACTCCGCGGGTTCCTTTTCGCTTCACTTTGGGTGACCAAGCCAAGGTTACTCAGCCCTCACGCCTCAACAATGCGGAAACCCACCGGGGGAGAAGCATGCTTGCCTAGAAGAAACGTACCTATTCACTCTTGATTTAAAGACTCCCAGGTTGAAGCTATCAGAAAATACAGATTCTGACGGGGAATCCTACTGCTTTGCTGCGCACTGCAAAGCAGTAGGATAATAAAAGTATTCCCAAAATGTTTGGTGCGTAAGGGTGGGATGTCCACCATGTACCAATGATGCATCGCCGTACATCATGTCGATGTTGTTGTTGTTCGATGATGCAACGGGCTAGGAGGAATCATCTCATAAAATTCCAATGCACACTCGCCGAAATATAACCGATAAAAAACCGACAGGCTGGCACACTTAGCGCCGATTTTCAAGGCTCTGGTGCCTAGACTCGACCAGTATCTAATTGCCGATGAGCCTCTTGGCCCTTTTTTTGATCGACTGAAGTGAGAGCAGAACTACGCAAGATTGAACTTGCGCTTAATACAAGTTGAGCAACTTTTTTGGGGTGAAGTACCGTCTCCCATCCGCAAATATCCCCAACTTTTTCGCAGCCAGCTGAGCTTTTGCCTCAATGAATGGAACAATATTGAGATTCAATCTCAACGTAACGCCAAGAAGCTCAAGACGGTACGTTATCGGCACGGTCACACCTCGCAAAGAATTGGCTCCTTTTATTTGAAAAAGACAAGCCTGGGTTTTAGCAGCATTGAACCTGACCAGATTGGCATCACCCCATTCGGAAGACATTCCAGGACAAATTTAAGCGCCCAATCATGGCCTCCCGGAGTGACCGGATATGAGGCCCAGTAGTGCGCGCGTCGGACACGTATCTCTCAGTCACAGTGCTGCCGTCCGCATACCCAAAGGTATAAGAACAATGTTGCTAAGAGTACCGACACCGATTCTAATATCCGGTTGGTCTGACGAGCGGTCATCAACAACCACTCGGATGGACCGGTCCCTCAGCAAGTCTGCAATCCAATCGCACAGACCACTGGGCAGACCGAATGAAGGAAGCTTACCAATAAGGCTTTCATATATCATATTCAATACCAGCTGGATGCACTTCAATCGATCGAAAAACGGGCCAAGAGGCTCGTCGTCGAGTCTAGGCTCCAGAACCTTGAAAATTGGCGCTGAGTTCCTAGCCTGTTGGTTTTTTATCAAACAATGTGATGGAGTTAAATCGGTAGGTTCCCATGGATCTTCACTTAGTAGGGTTAGCGGCCGTGAGTTGATTACACACTCTATCTGCATAAGCACAGTTGTCAGTTCCTCGTTTGTTAGCAATTGCGAACCAAGGACCCTATGAAGATGGCTTTTTAAGGCTTTAACATAGATTTCATAGTGACCCCAAAGTGAGGGCTACGCGAAGGATTAAATTTCCATTTTAAAAGTTAATTAATCTTTAAAAGATTCTATATGATCTGTAGAATTAATGAGCGTATAAATATCAGATAGCGCATTTTTTGCACCTATAAAATGTGTAGCGTTGTCCCAGTATAGGACAGACAGAGCGCCTCTACGTCAACACTACTTAAACATTTACCTGCTAGTGAGGCATCTAATGAAGCGCCAAGCTTACTATAAAGTTATGCTTTGCTAGATCAAATGGTACAATCGTTCGCAAAACGATGGAAACTAGAGTATTTGCATTTGCTTAAATCTCGTAAGAAATGGAATACGTTTTCTAATCCCATTATTATAGGTTCTATTGTTGTTATTGTCACTGACAATGTGTCTCCGCTTTCATGGCCTCTCGGCGTCGTTACTGCCACTTATCCTGGTAAGGACGTTGTTGTTAGATTCGCTTCAGTCAGGTCGACGACCGGTGTCTATAAGAGACACGTTGTCCACCTTTGTACTCTATATTCTCAATAACTAACTCTGCCCCTGAATTCCTTCTTTGTTTTCCAGCTCTTTTCTCTGAATTTTATGTTTATATTTTTCAAGCCGGGACCATGCACGCGCCACCTGTAGGTGCGCTTATTGTTTAGCTACCCACATTTCTCTTAATATTTTATGTACCCATTCTTGTCAATTTTCGCTGCATTAAACTACATGTTCGATTCTTGAACTGTCTACGTTCGGCCCTCGTTGAGGGTACCCTCACCGCTCGTGGTAGTCAACCGCCTGGCTATTCCCCCTGGATTCCCTACCCGTTTTGAGATCCCACCGCTTTATCACCGCTTTGTTGAACCGCATCGTCTGCGATCGACCCTCGTCGTCGTCGGATTCGTGGTGGCCACCTCTGATCATCACCTTGAGCCAGTATCACGTGGCTTGCCGGTCTACTGCGCCGCATACAGTCCACTCTCGCGTCAGCAAATCAAGACGTCAGTGTAACAGAGAAGGAGCGCTGCCAGGAGTAACCAGAACAAGCACGAGGAAACCCGCCTCTGAGGTTAGTCGTAGATTTGGTTAAAGCAGTATCTCTCATACCGACCCGTCCGTTTCCCTAGGTCTAGCCTATCTACATCTTTGAACCTAGCGCACCGCACATGCTTTGGCGTGATCAGTGATATTACTAACCTGCCGCGCCGACACAGACTTCGAGACAGGTGAAAGTAAATAAAAGCTTTTATAAACAGTTACCTGCAGATTTAAGCGGTATTATCTCGAGACTACTATAACAATTAAACAGAGTAATCTATATCGTTACTGTTTCACCCTACTTCATCCGAAACAGGAACAAGAAGCATATTGAGTTACTTACGTTACTCGCGCCTACAAAGTGGTAGTAAACCTCTAGCATTCGCCCGCGGCTCCGCACTCGTGGAGTTAGTACTCACAAAATCTTTTTAAATTATAGTTAAATATAATAATATAAAATTATAGTTAAAAAAAAAAAGAATGCAAAATCACTTATATACGTATCAAATAGATTATCTCATACATAGACCTTATAGGTGATGTTCTTCAGAAAGGCCAAGTGCGCAGTACCCATAACCGGCGTTTGTGTATGACTAGATGTATGAATGTGTGTGAAGCAAAAGAAGTATGTAAGGATCATAGCAGGTGGCGTTCTGTAGTTTCTGCCTACCTCTATGGGCAAAAGGCGTGAGTTTATGTAGATTATCTCCTTTTTGAAGTCGGTAAAAATAACACATAACTTCACGTAGTAGGTAAGTAGCTAAGGTGTACACGTTTTTGTCATTTAAAAATTTCGCTAAAATCAGGCAGCAAGCAAGTAATATATTTACAAACAAACCTTTTGCTATGACATTATAAACTTCATTCAAACTCGTATCATTTCCATAAACGAATCTAATCTTATTGAAAAGGTAAGAAAAACGTTTAGGTACTGGTAAATTGCTCCAACGACAACTTAACGGATTAATCTAGAAAGCTTTTAACAGATTTCATTTATTTCTTAATTCATATATCTTGTACCTGACCTTTGTGTTTCTCTGTATTTTGCTACCGGAAAAATTATAAAAGGCAGGTAGGGATTTTCTTTTTTTTTCAGCGTTTCCAGAGATGGAAAACGCAATTGAGTAGCCAACTTTATGAGGCAAAGATTTAAAATTCATGGTTGGTCATAATTGGAGAAGAGTAGCGCGAAACAGAAACCAATGTAAAATGTTAGATGAGTCTTATTTATTTATTTACTCATTTTTTTTTTTTTTTTTTTTTTTTTTACTTAATACTAAATAATAATTGTAATAACGTATTGTTCTGAGGTTCCTCTCTCTGGAGCCCTGACCGCCAGTAGATTGGCCTCTATTTGCTTTTTTTTTTAAATATTAGTAGTAGATAATAAGAAAAATTATAAATAAATGACATAATAATAAATGAATGTTACAATAAGAGGCACGCTGAACTACTCTGAGACATTCTACAAAGAAACCAAACTCTATTTTAATATATCTGTATGTAAACTAAGTGGTTCGGATCAAAGCTTTTAAACTTTGCTTTATTATTATTTAAGAAACGGAAAGACCTCAAGACCTATGCTGTCTTGAGTCGAAGATATAACAGCTCTGCCGCCGAGATAAAAATAATTATGTGGCGTAAAGCATTGTGGAAGATTTTGGAAGAACTAGGAGTACCTTTGCACCTAGTGGCTCTTATTCAATCACTTTACTTGACCAATCAGGTTGTGGTAAAGGTTGACAGATCAGAAAGGTCTAGGCCTTTCATTTTAGGCGAGGGCATAAGACAGGTTTGCATTCTGTCCCTTATTATTTTAAACATTTACGGAGAGTATATCATTAGACGAAACTGTGAAGACAGGGGCAGTTGGGTCACAATAGGGGGCACCAAACTAATTCGCCTCCGCTACGCAGACAATACTGCACTACTAGCTGCAAATGAAACCGAAATAATGAATTATCTTGAAAGGATGTAAGGAATTAGTATGGAACTGGGGCTCAAAATTAATCTAATAAAACTAAAGAAATGATAGTGGATCGCGCAAACCATCCGCAACATACAGATTCATTGGAAACCGTAAGCGATTTTGTCCACCTGTGTGCAAGTATCAGCAACTCAGGGTAATGAAAGAAAGATATCAGGAGGCATATAGGCATGGCCAAAAATGCAATGACCCGGCTACAAAGACTATGGAAAGACCATAACAATTCAAGGAAGATGAAGGTGAAACTGGTCAGCTCCCTGGTGTTCTCCATCTTCAGTTACGAGTCCGAGACGTGGACTCTGAAGAAGGCCAACCGTTACCTTATTAATGCTTTTGATTCTCTTTTTTTTTTTTTTTGATGTGGTGCTGGAGGAAGATGTTACAAATCCCCTTTTAGTTTTTTTTTTTTTTTTGGTTGGGCAATCATCCAATGACTTCTCCCGCTCTGGGTGAAGCGGGAGGGCGTGTCAGACTTTTACTGACTAAAACCCACCCGTGTTCCTTCAGTCGCTTGCGCCAGGGCCGCGGTAACTCTTTTTCAAATTTATCCGCGACCCAGACAGGCATCGGTCCTATGAGGCCCCGTCACTTTTGCTGACATCTCTTTAAGGCGCGCGTGGAACACTACGCGCCGTAAACTCGGGCTTGGTCCTTATCGGACGGTAAGCTACCCATAACTTGCCGTCCGCAAGCCCTTGCCTACGGTGGCCAGGAATCGGCTTGCGACTCCCTACGCCCGGGGCGTCTCCTGCGGTGGCTAGGGGCATGAGGGCGTCTCCTTTGCGTCTCCCTCACGCGTTCCGCCTCCTCCTTTGCGAGCATTACTGCTTCGCAGAAGGAGGAGACAGCTTCCCATGCCCTCTCGCTCCGTACCATGGCCTGGACCAGGGCCGGACGCGAGAGGTCGCCACCGCCAATCGCCTCCACGAGGACACGGCGGTGCTCCGCCCAAGCGGGGCAGATCTCCACCGTATGCTCCACCGGACACGGTGGAGCACTCTGGGCGGTCCACACAATGGTGACACCCGGGCGTTTCCTCCCGCCTAATCTTGAACTGGAACCTCCCAAAACAGCCGTGTCCGGTGAGGACCTGCGTCAGGCATGTTACAAATCCCCTAGACTGCCTTTCGCACCAATGATTCTATCCTCCGGCAACTAAACATAAATATCAGACTGTCCACGGTCTGCCTTCGTAGGTTTCTAAAGTTTTTTGGTTACATTGCCAGGACGGACGGACACAGCCTCGAACAGCTGATGGTTACTGGCAAGATCATAGGGAAACGTCCGAGGGGTCGAAGTCCAATACATCGTTAAATACGAAGCTGCATGACGCCAAAGACAGAAGTAGATGGCGCAATTTGTTAAAGGAGAAGTTGTTGCCACGAAGACCGGGGAATCACGACTCTCAGTAATGAGGAACACGATGCGAGGAGGGAGGATCATTATTACAAGAGATTTTCTAATGTACCTAGTTTATCAATCAATTTATCTGGCAATCGATACATTTTTTTCTTACTGACTCTAAAACTACTTATTTTTCACCAGCCATGATACCTCATGGTTTGTGTATAAAACTAAATAAACCGAACTACTTATAAAACGAACTGTAATTACAATAGATCGAAGAAAGCAGAAATCAAGAAAATTACGCTCCCTATTTTTCTCCAACCTGAAGTTCAGAAAATACAGACCAACCATCCTCTCCAATCAAAGGTAACTAAGGTGAAACAAAAAATAAAGTTGAACAAGCACAGTGTGTCGCCTACTACTGATTCGTGACAAATACGGCACAAATAACTGGAAGGTAATGGACTTGTTTCATTGTTGCGAGACAATAAGTCTTTTTCTTTGTTCTCTGTCTGTCCCCCTATGCACTTACTATGTATCCCCGTTGTTCTCCGAGCTATATTGAGAGGTTTTGCGCTTTGGAAAATTAAATAGTTGAGCGGAAAAATAACATTCATCCATTTTGTTTTTACGCGAACACGGGGAAGCAAACGGGAGGGTTATTTTTTTATTGATATGTTCATATGATCCCTCATATCTTCTAAACTGCTTATCATAATTTAACAAATTTGGTGTCGTTGGAAGCGTCTTGTTTGTCCGCTGGTTATGTAAGGTCACATTTAATTTAATATGGCGCTCTTTAGGGGCACGAAGACAAGAACAAAAATAAAATACGATCCACCCCATCATGTGTGGTGTCATTAGACAGGGATTTAAAAATGAAGGTACGTTCTGCTACTTTGCAGAATGTATTGTATTGTTACGGTAGGTGGCATACGACCACGGTAATCCTCTAAACACCACTATGAATATGTATGAAATACAACAAAATATTTATTACATGTAAGTTGTTTATTTAATACATATCGAATAGTTTGTACATAACAATTTCAGATGAGAATATTTTCTTGTTTCATACTCTTGTTTCAGTAATCGGGATTTTGTTGCACTAGAGATGGCTTGCTATTTAAGGAAAGGCTCACGAGACAGTTGGTTCTAGCATTGAAAAGGAAAACCCTAAAAGAAATAGTTGAATGAACAGGCCTGCGTATCACAGCCAAGAGACAAGAGACGCTGGAGCCCATAGCAACGCTGCGACTCTTGGATCCATCCAGGTCTATACCCGCGACACTGTGACTGCGCAGCAGCGGTAGCTAGGGGTCTGTTCTTAAGCGATACCTATTCCTGCCTGATAGCTGGGAAATGGTACAATTGGACACTCTTACCTTGGTGCTCGTCGTGATCTTCTGTGCTCGCTCAATCCCGTGCCTGGGCGGGGGTTTACTACTTTTACATCACAAAAAAACCTGAAGTCAGCCTCAGGATCTTCATCATAACTTCTCTGCTTCATACGAATTAATATTTAGATGTCAATGACTCTTTTCATACTCAATGAGGTTGGTTAGCAACCCAACACAAAAAAAACCTCTAAAGTACGTAAATTAAATTGACAATATTTGCGATCACGACGCGGTGTATTTTTCTAAGTGCTCACCTTTCAAAGCGGTCTTGGATTCACTTCAACGAGAAGTAAACTATACACCTGTCAGTGACCTACTAGTTTTCAAATCCAAATACTTGTTTTGTTTTAAGCGGATTTTTATTGGTTAAGAGCATTGAATCGAAATAGCGTTGTCACCTACTCGCTATTTGGATTTTTCTTCAAATTGCTGCTTCTGGTTAGTAACATGGGCATACCTATATGGGTTACGCTCGGTACAGCGCCGAGAGTTGAAAATACTGTGGCATGTTCAGGAATTCATTTAATTGTTTCATATAGTGCACGAAATTATATTATATTATAATTATTAGCTTTCTTCAGGACAAGGCTGCTAAGTACAAGTTTCTAAGGGCTAATATATCAAAACAAAAAACAAATATACAAAAGTAAGTTACAATAGTACTTAGTACAATAGTCACATATTTTTTAACTAAATGCTTGAATGGCTGCTAGACAAATATTTTAACAAAACTGTCCAACCGACATTTTTATTTCTCATTTTTTTTTTTTATCTGACTACCGTTGTTCAACTACTGATGCCGGTGATGAGCTTTTAGGACATATTTATAATGCATGGGAAGATAAGTGCGATGCCCTGGGAAACTTTTGTGATTTGTCCAAGGCATTTGATTGTGTTCTTCATGAAACGCTAATCAGGAAACTCCGCCACTACGGGATCCGGAACAGCGCTCTGGATCTTCTTACTTCTTACTTGAGTAATAGGATTCAGACTGTTGACGATAATGGAAAAAGATCACCCGGATCTATAGTAACAATGGGAGTCCCGCAGGGCTCAATTCTTGGTCCTTTCTTGTTTCTTATTTATATTAATGACTTGCCTTACCTCATAAAGGATAACCATGATATAGTGTTGTTTGCAGATGATACTTCACTTTTATTTAAACTTAAACGTCAGCAGCTGGTTACTGACGATGTAAATATCTCAAAAGTAGTTCACTGGTTCAATGTTAACAATTTACTCCTTAATGAAAAAAAAACCAAATGCATTAAGTTTACCCTACCTCACGTTAGGCAGGTGAAAACTGATGTGTTGATAAAGGGCAAAGAATTGAATCCTGATAATAGCACAGTATTTTAAGGCTTAACTTTGGATGCTAAGCTTCAGTGGGGCCCAGATATAGATAAATTGTCAAAGAAGCTAAGCTCCGCAGCATATGCTGTTAGAAAAATTCGTAATTTAACTGACATAGAGACAGCCCGTTTAGTATACTTTAGCTATTTTCATAGTGTAATGTCGTACGGTATTCTGCTGTGGGGAAATGCCGCCGATATCCAGACTATCTTTGTTTTGCAGAAAAGAGCTGTTCGATCAATTTATAAATTAAGCCCGAGACACTCTCTCAGAGAGAAATTTAAGGAGATTAATGTAATGACTGTGCCCTCTCAGTATATTTATGAAAATCTTTTATATGCCCATAAAAATATAAAATTGTTTAAAAAATACAGTGATATCCATAACATAAATACTAGGAACAAACACAAATTTGTAGTACCTACAACAAGGCTCAAAAAGATAGGTGGCTCGTTTAGATGTCAATGTGTACGCTTTTATAATAATCTTCCAAGCCACGTACAAGATCTAAGTCTTAATAAATTCAAATCTTTCATTTAACGTAAGTTGTGCCAGAAAGCGTTTTATACTATTAAAGATTACGTTGAGGACAAAAAGGCTTGGGATTGAGATGCTCCAATTAATTTTGATTTTTATATTTTGCACCATGAATTTTGGTTTTTAATTTTGATATTTTATTTGTTTTTTGTTTTTGTTTTCTTGCAATGACAAGAATATTTATTTATTATATTATTTTATTTTAATTATTGTGAATGTGAAGATTATGTGGATCTATTTTTTTTTGTTTTTTATTTTATTTTAGTTTTTAATCATTGTCTGGCAGTTTGAGTAGTTTATGCGGCCTACCCGAATGTCCTTTCTTAGGTATTGTTCGTCGAATCGTTGAGCTCCTTAAATTGGTTTGTTGAACCAATTTTTTTTTTGTTAAAAATGAAAGGATCATATATAAGTTTCCGTACAAAACTACTTTTAGTTTTTTTTATTTCACTGTAATTACAAAGTAAAATCCAATAGAAAATATTTTTTTGAATCCAGTACCGAAAACACTCCGATAGTTTGCCGAACAAAACCGAGCCCGTGTGACGTCACAACGTTCATTTCTACTCATTGTAGCATATCGCTGATAATGTGTTTTGACTTTTAACCGATTCAATCTTGTTATTATCGTCAATATATTGATGAAAATCGAATATATTGACCATAAATATCGAACCTTAAAAGTTATCGTGCTTGCTTCGTACCATTATGTACGAATACTACAAAAAGAACCCAATTATATGTGATTTGCGCAATAGCCTAGTACCTACCTAGCAATCTACTAAATTTGAGCAGAGTTCTACGTCTAACTAGATTCCAATTAAATATAATGTGTTAATTCTGTTGTTATATTGTTATAATTTAGTATTAAATTCGTATTAAATTCTTACTTTGATCATTAAAGACTGAGAATAGTAAATTTTTAAGAGAACTTTCGAGCAAGGTTGAAATTGTTGTATAATTACGTAACTTGAAAACATGATTTTTTGTTTATGGTGATATATTCATTATTTTATACTTAAATGACAGTTAAAGGCGTAAAACTAACATTTCAGTTTGAATTGCAAAAATCAGTCGACTTATGTATGAGATATTTACTGAAGAATTAGTGTAACGAAAATCTACCAAGTTAATATTTTCACGTTTCTTATCTACAAACTTTTTAGTGTTTGTAAATATATAATATAGACATTAGTGTTCAATATTATTGAGAGATATTGTCAATCTGCCTAGCCTTTTCCCAACTATATTGGGTCGGCTTCCAGTCTAACCGGATTCAGCTGAGTACCACTGTTTTACATGGAGCGACTGCCTATCTGACCTCCACAACCCAGTAACTGGGTAACACGATACCCCTTGGCAAGACTGGTGTCAGATCTCAAGCTTCTGATTATCCGTAATCACTGTCAAAGATCTTCAAATAATAGCTGGGATCAACGGCTTAACGTGCTTTCCGAGGCACGGAGGAAACTCGGTTTGTTGAAATGGTCACCCATCCAAGGACCGACCTCGTCAATCGTAGCTTAACCTTGATGATCGAACAGTGCGGCTGTTATTATTTAGCCACGAGCTCCTCTATTAAGGGTTATGTAAATAATGGGAATTACCGAAATTTATATGTGTAACTATGTGTATCATATTTAGTGGTATCTAATGAAGTTTTTTGATATCCAAAGTCAAAGTTACGCGCCAATCGTGTGTGTTTACTTTTAATTTTACACCAATATCACCTACCCATATGTAAAAACGATTACATTATGACAATTATGTTTCCTAATGTACCTGGTAAACAACATTAACTAATACCGGTCCACTCTCACGTATTATTCATTACGACTACTTTATATATGCTCAAAACTTCCAAATCGTTTATCAGGTTGGTATATTATCGACACTAGCCTTTATAAATCCTTTATCACGCGTGTCTAAATAAAATGTATTGTTTAATAATATTTTTGCACTCATTTTCGGATATTTTTAGTCAATCTACGTGTAGTTGACACTATATTGTCATGATTTCCTTGAACGTTATGACGTCACCAACATGGCAACCAATTGTGGTCCGTTTGTAGTCACGTGGTTCTTTTCAAAATTTTATCGATTTTCAATTGCTTATAATAAAATGAAAAATACATTTAAGAGTTTTTTGAAACGACAATATAATTTAAGATATGTAAAGTTTCGAAATACATAAAAAAAATCGTATATTTTTTTTAATTCAACAACCCAATTCTGAGTTGAGCTGCTCGGTTATTGACAAATGCGTGCACTGACTGGACAGGTCCACTCAATCTGGCTGGTTCTTTCCTCAAAAGACCATTTCAGACATCTGTCTACATGGTCTTCACATGATCTAACCAAGATTTTGTCAGGACTTTAAAAGAGACTGTGACCTTTGAGTTTGTTTCGGCCTTTCTTCTCAGAGTAGTCAGATAGGAAACGCCGACCTCATCTAGTTTAAAAAATATGATCGACATGTGAAAGAGTTTGTAAAAACCAACTTACAGAAATAAAATCATTTATCATTTACCTATTGAAAAATCGGCCCGTAGAGAAATTATTCATCTGTGTTCAATACTGAAACGAAATTAATCGGCAAATTTTCCTTTTTGGTGTATGTGGGGGATTTTTCAGACATAGCAACCCACGTTGCAGGCATGTATCTGAAATAAATGATAATTTATTTTATTTATTTATTCGAAAACAAAGTAAGTACAAATCTTACTTATCACACTAATATTATAACGGCGAAAAATTGTGAGTCTGTGTGTATGTGTGAGTTTGTATGTTTTATCTTCACGCTTAAACGACTGGACGGATCTGGATGAAATTCAGAGATAGATTATAGTTTGGCATAGCACATAGGATACTTTTCATGCCGGAAATATTCTCCTTTGGGATAATTTTCGACATTCACGCAGGCGTAGCCGCTGGCAGATGCTAGTGCATACATAAAATTACGCCTGTGTTCCCCAAAGGGCTTAGGTAGAGGTGAACTTATCAAGCCAAAGTAAACACTTATAGGATAAGCATACGTACGCGTGTCCGATATGAAATAGGCAATATAACTCAATATTAGACTGAAGCGGGATATTTAAATATGCCTAAGTCAAAGTAACTAGGTGCAGGAACCAGAACTGATATCCGACTCGAAGAGACCAGAAATAAATGTGTCGACGCGGCAGCGAAGTAATAGCACTGAGCACGCCAAGGCACGTGCGGTGCGCTAGGTTCAAATAAGTAGATAGGCTAGACCTAGAAAACTGACGGGTCGGTATTCTCAGAGAGATGCTGCATTAAACAAAGCTACGACTAACCTCAGAGGCGAGTTTCCTCGTGCTCGTTCTAGTTAATCCTGGCAGCGCTCCTTCTCTGTTTCACTGGACGTCTTCATTTGAAGTTCTCTGGGTACTTGCACAATTTGCTGACGCGAGAGTGGACTGTATGCGGTGCGGTAGAACGGCGAGCCACGTGTCGCTGGCTCAAGGTGATGATCAGAGGTGACCAACACGAATCCGACGACGACGAGGGTCGATCGCAGACGATGCGGTTGAATAAAGCGGTGATACAGCGGTGGGATCTCACAGCGGGTAAGGAGCCAGGCGGTTGACTATCACGAGCGGTGAGGCTACCCTCGACGAGGGCCAAACGTAGACTGCTCAATCTATTATATATTAGTCTATGGTAGACTGTTCGAGAATCGAACGTGTAGTTTAATGCAACTGAAAATTTACAAGAATGGGTACATAAAATATTATGAGAAATGTGGGTTACTAAACATAAGCGCACCTAAAAGTGGCGCGAACAATAATATTAGTATAGATAGATATTATTAGTACAGATTATGTTTTAAGAAGAGTATGAACGATAATTTCAAGACAAAATAAACTTAGTAATTCAGTTCGTAAGCAAATATGTAAGTGGCACTCTAACAAAATTGTGGCAAAGGAAAAATCTACGCTTAATTTTCAATGAAATGTCAACACAGGAAGTGTTGACGTTTCATTAACTTATGAAACAGAAATCCGGGAACAGCTTAGGAATGCTTCACAAGTATTTAAATTGCTCATTACAGTTTCGTACACTTAGAAAGATGCAAATTAATTACCGTTTGCATAACTAGATGTAAATTATTGACACAAAAAAGTTTGAACAGAATATTTCGTTATTTATGCAAAGAGATGTCATCAAGTTGATTTTCAAAGTGCTTGTGGCCAGAAGGTGGTTCAGATTGTGTATAAAATTCTTGGTTGTAGCGTGTCTAAAAGATCGCTGTATCCGATTTAAATGTAAATTGTTTGAAAGAAAACTTTAAAGCGAAAAAAAATGGGTGATTTTTACCAGAGGTTCGGTGCTCCGCTGTATTTTTATGCATTTTATGTGTGCTATGTTTTTCGCTTGGTTTTATTTGGATTTATTATAATATCCATAGTCGTTGTCTTATCTTTCTTTAGTGGCGCCCTGAAACAAGATAAGATCGAAAATGCATTTGCTTTCTTGAATTACAAAGCATTAAAAATTGTATTATCATTTACAGTGAAAACAAAACACAAACACACAATGGGAAACGGGCGCACGGGACTGGTCAATGTATAATATTTTATATAATAACTAGCTGACCTGGCAAACTTTGTTTTGCCATAAAAAGACCAAACATTTATCTACCCTACCCTACCCTACCCGACCCTACACTACCCTACCCTACCCTTCCCTTCCCTACCCTACCCTACCCCACACTACCCTACCCTACCCTACCCTACCCTACCCTACCCTACCCTACACTACACTACCCTACACTACCCTACCCTACCCTACCCTACCCTACCCGACCCTACCCTACCCGACCCCACACTACCCTACACTACCCTACCCTACCCTACCCGACCCTACACTACCCTACCCTACCCTACCTACAAACCTCACGGAGCCCGAGACCTTTACAACGAATGCAAAACCTTGGAAATCGGTTCGTGCGTTCTGGAGTTATATCGTCAGCAAGAAACCCGACTTATTTTTTTATAGTAGACTAGCTTTTGCCCGCGGCTTCGCACGCATAGACTACATGCTTCTCCTTACCATATTTTAACAGTATGTAGAGAAAAAGTAAAAAATAATTATGATAAAAATAATGTATTATGAAAGTGTTTCTTAGGACAGACTTATACTTACCTACTTTAAATCAATACGCTCTATCCTTGTCCTGTCCCTATCCTTTCATTATTTCTGTGTTTATCCATGACTAATAATAAGTAATCATAATCATAAGTAAGTAATTAAATTATAGTATTTCCTTATAAACACCATTTTTAACCATTTTGGATGTCGGCGCCAATATCACCAGACTATTTGATGAGCTAACACGTGAACACGCTACATAGAACTGTCCATGGGAAAAGCAATTCTCCCTTAAATCTACACCAGCATACTTCAGGGTTTGTCCTTGAGCCTTATTAATTGTCATGGCGAAGCAGAATTTCAAAGGAAACTGCAGTCTCTTGAATTCAAAGGGAAGATCATTAAGAATCAATGGAATTCGTGGTATGAACACAGTTTCGCCCTGAGAAGGTCCGGTCAAAATAGATGCCACTACCACATTACGCGACAAAGCTTTGACTTGTGTCCTATTTCCAGTACAAAGTTTAGGGGGTTTTAAATTTCTCAGAAACTTTACTGGTGTACCAACACGCAGTAAAAGCTTATGGTAAGGTAAACCTGATGAGTTTTGAGTGTTCAAGAACTCTACAGGATAATGGACGGCCTCGTCTGGATTTACTACAGTGTGAATCGAGCTGTAGAGCATTTCTTCGCCTTCAAATGATTTCAACAACATGTTATTAATTTTGCCCTTTCGCACAACCATTCCAAAGATTTGTTTTATATGCAAGCAACATCCGGATAAATTTTATCTATCAACTCTGGAACTCAACAGCCATTGCTCATGCACGGCGCTTACTCGCGTCAACCAAACGAAGTACCTGGGTGTAGTGATTGATGATGGACTGAAATGGTACAATCAAATAGACAGTATCACTTCAAAAGTCAGAAGACTCATCTACATTTTGAAATCTCTAAGATTCTGCGCAGACAAACATGTACTGAAAATGGTTTACCTAGCACTCTGTCAGTCCGTTATCACTTACTGCATCCCGGTTTGGGGAGGGGCCGCTAAAACAAAGTTTATCGAAGTGGAAAGGGCACAGAGAGCTGTGCTCAAGGTTATGCTTGGTAAACCATATAGATTTCCCACTATTGATTTATATGCGGACTGTAAGTTGCTTACGGTGAGACAGCTCTTTGTCCTCCGAGCTACGCTTAGGAAACATAAACAAATTCCCCCACCAGATAACACTAAGCGCAAAGCAAAAATGATATTTCCAACAATAAGCCATAAGACCACATTCGCCAGGCGCCAGTTCTACGTTGTGAGCTCTTACATTTACAGAAATATTTCTAAAAATATTCAAATAACTGGGCTGAATCACCATGAAGTCAGGGCTAAGGTACAAAGTTGGCTTCAGGGTCAAGACTACGTTCAAACAGAAGAACTACTCCACATCCAACAGTAGCCGTACAAAATTTCTTCTACCCATTTAATCACTCACAATCTCAATCATTTTAGCAAGATACACAAAATTACTAACAATATAATACACATACAGGCGAAAATATACAAACAATCCTTTTACGTACACTTACACCCCCTCATACACACTCTCACTCACATACACACCTCCACGCCACACACACAATTACATAACTGTCATATTATGCACACTCACTCACAACTCCGTTTAATATATTCCCTTACTTCTAGTTTAATACGTTGAAAAAAAAAAAAAAAAAAAAATTGTACTTTCAAACCTATTCTTTGCCATGATTTTGTATATCGACATAACACACTCTTTGTACAAGGTTTTTGGTATCATAGTGACAGCAGAACACTGACTCCTAAGTCACAGGATCTCCTAGTTTAGGAGTCAGGGTTTTCTCTATCTGTATGACCTTTATTTACTGATTCATGCGATCTAGTATGTAAGCATTGTTGAAGGTTTTTGTATAAATAAAGATTTTTATTTTATTATTATTATTATAACTGTTGTTACAACAGTGCAAAGGTCAGGTGGTAAACATACCATTATTTTCTGCATAAATACCATTTCCGAGTTTTAGTAATAGTGCCGAAAAATTATCAGCAGCGACTTCACCCATTATGTGTACTCTCATATTTTTGGATAGTTTATGTATTTTTACTGAAGACAGAGACGACTTCTTAAGACACGCCTTAATTTCATCCGCACCTGTTCCTCGCAGAACTATTGGAAATGTTTGACGAAAATCAGCAGCCAGTCATACTGTCATGCTGACAACCCAAAATATGAAGATCCTGACTTTAAAACTGACGGATTCTCATACAAACTTTCATCCCCTATTTCATGCCCTTAGGGGTGGAATTTCCAAAAATCCTTTCTTAGTGCTCACCTACACTACCAAAGGAACCTACATGCCAAATTTTATGATTGAAGCTTCAGCCGTTTGGGCTGTGCGTTGATGGTCAGTCAGTGAGTCAGTCGGTCACTTTCTTCTTTTATATGTTTAGATAGAAGATTATAGATAATAGAAGAAGAAGATATGAATATGTTTAGATGTTTATATACGATTTTAATCTTCAGCCCAAACCCAAAATTCGAAGATCCGAACTTCAATCCTGACCGACTTTCATACAAACTTTCATCCCCTATTTCACCCCCTTGGGGGTGGCATTCACAGAAATCCTTTCTTAGTGGATGCCTGCACAGTATAAAGTATCCATGTGCAAAATTTCAAGTCTCTAGACGATTTCATTATTCCCATGACTTCAGCCCCCGCTTCACCCTCATGGCGGCGGAATTTTCAAAATCCCTGTGAAATGTGAAAATTATTTATTAATCTTCAGCCTAAACCCAAAATATGAAGATCCTGACTTTAAAAGTGACGGATTTTCATACAAACTTTCATCCCCTATTTAACGCCCTTAGGGGTGGAATTTACAAAAATCCTTTCTTAGTGCTCACCTTCACTACCAAAGGAACCTACATGCCAAGTTTCATGATTGAAGCTTCAGCCGTTTGGGCTGTGCGTTGTTGGTCAGTGAGTGAGTCAGTCAGTCAGTCAGTCAATTTCTTCTTTTATATGTTTAGATTAAATTAAAAATGAAATAATTATTAAATTAAATATTGTTTAAAATTCTTTTTCATGCTCGATTGTTCTCTTTTTAATTTTCTTACATTTGTCTAATTCTGTTTTCTTATAAATGTAATATCTGTTTTATCCTTAGGTTTTATCTAATATGGCAGAAGTTAATGCCTGTGATACAATGATTTTTACTAGTAATCTACCAAGGATTCTCCTGTTCTGTGACTTACTGTTAAAACTGGCCTTACATTCTGATCCTGTAAATGTGCTTTTTCTGAATAAACGGTTATTGATATTGATTATTGAATCAGGCGATGCTTGTGGAAGGCTATGTTCAGCAGTGGACGTCTTTCGGTTGATCTGATCAGACTGCGAACCCTATACCGTCTACAATCGACCTTGCGAGTACTGCTTAGCTGCTTAGTCTTGACCATCTTCATAAAGAAATTTGTTGAACATTTTTATTATATTTAAACACCTACCATAAAGAGAGAATAAAAAATAAAAAAAAACATTCAATCTTTATATTAGAGCGCAGATGGCTGGCTTCCTAATTACAGCTCCAACATCATGCAACAAATTAATATTTTTCATCTTTCTAAGAGATTCGATGATAACTCATACCATGGTGACACCTTTATCTACAAATACTCGTAAAAGATTTAATCTCTCTGCTCATTTAATTAGTCCAAATATATACTTATAAATTCCGTCGTCTGTCACAAAAATTTGTTCCGAAGATTTTTTTTACTTCCCATTGACCTACAAACTTGAAATTTATTGATACTGTTTATTATTACGTATACTTTATTAAAAAATACCAATATTTCGTTAAATCAGACTTGTTCAATGTTACGGAACCCTAAATGTGTGAAGTCCGAAACGAATTGGCCGATTTCTTCTATATGATTTTGAGAAGTAAGAAAAAATTCAATAAATAAGTATTCATCAATTCTAGTAGCCAAGTAATAACAGCCGTACGGGTCGATCTTCGAGGTTATGCAATGCTCACCGAGGTTGGTCCATGACAGACATAAATCTAACGAGATAACGCAAGTCCCTCCATCTGTATGAAAACGAAGCGCGCCACTTTTTCACACACAATCTAAAAAAATAAATAACTTAAACATGGGAAATGCCTCGGCCAACTTATTTTATGCAGTCTTTACAACTCAATATGGCATGAAAAGGCATTTTTCTAGATATCGGCGGATTTCCGGTGCCGATAATGCTAAATGAAAAGCTCAGATTACGATAATTGATCGTAATTTTACTCCATTTTTTGACACGTGAAGTACATAGATACAATCGCGTCTTCTAGTTAGATTTATATCTGTCCATGTCAATGTCCATGAATTACAAACCAAAACTCCTCTGTGCCTAAAAATCTACGAGCTTATTGCTTGTTGTTTTAGCTGTTTTGTGTTCGGGCCCTAAGCCATTAGTCCCGGCTGTCATTTGAAAATATTTGACAGACGTTACCTTACGGTAGTCAGAAGCTATTAAATCTGACAACTGGTCAAACATTTGGACAGCAGATTCGTACGTTTCGGGTACGAACTCACAACCTTTGCCAGATCCAGTAATCTAGTTCAGAATCTCATACTAGGCTCTAGACCACCGAGGCAGTCAACAAATGCCTACTTGTCAAGTATTTATTTTTTATAGCAAAATAAATACTAAATTTACACAGTACACCAGTACAGTACAGTACAACAGTTTCTATTTCATTTTGTGTAATACAGTAAATAGTTCCTTGAATGCCAACCAGATAAAATTTCAGGTCACAATTGGTCGGAGATGAAAAGAAAAAGGTCATGGAATTGATTTTCACAAATACCAACTAGTTTTCTGTAAGGAAATTGGTAAATTTAACTAAATTAAGTTTTTTCTTTTTGTTAACGTCATAATAGAGAGAGAGACTCTAAACAGGTGGCATTCGATGTCAGCGAAAGGCGATAGTCGAAGTGTCAAAATGTAAGGGATTTATCACGTCCCTCCCATCCCCACACAATTTTGCCTTTTTGACAATCGCCATCACTACGGTTTCGATGATGCACAAACTCGCAAAATTAGCAGACCAAGAAAAAACCGGCCAAGAGCGAGTTGGACTCGCTCACGAAGGGTTCCGTACCAGTATCGCAAAAAACGGCAAAAAAAACACGTTTGTTGTATGGGAGCCCGACTTAAGACGGTACCCTGACCAAAAAATCGGCATGAGATATGAGCATTCCTATTGGTCTAGCGGCACTGGTGGCGCATAAATTACAGTAGTAAATACGCCCAGAATTTAGAATAAAATCTTTATAATATCAAATTTAGGTCTTTTGAAAAAAAAAAATCTACAAAAATGTTCGTTATTAAATTGTCTATCCATTAGAGTTAGTAAAAAAAAAAAATAATGAACGCTTTACGAGGAGATGCATAATATCAATAATTATTTCTTATTTTTATGTTTTTTTGGAAGGAGGTTAGTGAAATATACACAACATTAAAAAAAAAACTAAATCTACCATTTTAGAATCAATATTATGTAGAAATTTAATGTATTTTTATTAATTGTTATTTCTTTTTAAATAACGAGTAGATAGCGCTTAAAAACAGCACAAAAAACGGCTTGGGCGGCGTTTTGCTCGGGGTACCGCCTTAAATATTTATTTCTGCCCACGGCTTAAACCGCATAGAAAGTGTTTTATCATCCCAAGGGAATACAAACTAACCTATGTCTTTCCCAGGATCTCAAACTATCTCCATGCAAATTTCATCTAAATCGGTACAGTAGATCCAAAGATTACCCCCTTCTACCGCACAAACTTTACCTCCTTATAATATTATTAGTAAAGATAGTATATATTTTATTAGCACAGAATTGTTTTAAGAAAAGTATGAACGATTATTTGAAGACATACAAAAATCCTAGAAAATAAGTTCGTTAGCAATTATGAAAGAACTCAAACAAAATTGTGGCAAAGAAAAAAACTGCGCTTTATTTTCAATGAAACAGAAATCCGGGAACAGCTTAGGAGTTTTTTACAAGTATTCATATTGCTCATTACAGTTTCGTACCCTGATAGATGCAAATTAATTACCGTTTGCATAACTAGATGTAAATTATTGACACAAAAAAGTTTCTACAGAATATTTCGTTATTTATGCAAAGAGATGTCATCAAGTTGATTTTCAAAGTGCTTGAGGCCATAGCGTGGTTCAGATTGTGTATAAAATTCTTGTAGTGTGTCTAAAAGATCGCTGTATCCGATTTAAATGTAAATTGTTTGAAAGAAAACTTTAAAGCGATGAAAAGTGTGTGATTTTTACCAAAGGTTCGGTGCTCCGCTGTATTTTTATGCATTTTATGTGTGCTAATTTTCGCTCGTTTTTATTTGGATTTTATAATATCCATAGTCCTTGCACTTATGTCTTATCTTTTTTTAAGTTCGCCCTGAAACAAGATTAGCCCAAAAATGCATTTGCTTTCTTGAATTCCAAAGAATTAAAAATATTATAGTCATTTACAGTGACAAATTTAACACAAAGACACAGTGCGAAACATTTCAATTTAATTAATGGATATTATTTGTTTAACCTATTCAATGAAATTTCGAAGACTGCAAGTATTTTTATTTTTAGGCAATTTTTTGCTCCAATAAATTATAAATCCGGGTTGTGAAATGCAAGAAATCGGATTGCAACGCATCAAAGTTGGTCTGTTTATGAAGTAGCTATCTGCAATCGATTTTTGATCGTTCGATGATAGTGTCAATTTATTAGATCAACAATCCATTAAGAAAAGAGAAATGAAATTGCTCTAGGAACTTTAACGTGAAACAAACCTATAGGTATTTGGTTCATGTCCTAGGTGGGTTGTAGCGTTACGTATAGCTCCGGAGAGCTATACGTAAGCCACGTTAATAAAGATAAGATTAAATAAAATAAAATGAATAAAAAGGATATAGAAGTATAAAAATAGGCCGGCTTCAGACGACGTTGGGCAGCTAACCAGGAGCAGGTCGGGCAGCTAACCAGGAGCAGGTCGGGCAGGATGACGTGGCATGGTGTGAGGGACGGCTGATGGTGCGCTACCAGCGTGCGCACACAAGCAGCAGGTCGGGCAGGATGATGAGTAGGCGCAGGAATCTGCGCGGGCTGAAACGGGCGCGCTGTGGCCGCGCGCGTCTCCGTAGACCTGTCTGCCACAGCTCTTACTCCACGTGCAGTAGATAGGCAGCATGGAGTGTCAAGGAATCAGGGCTGTGGCGTTTCACGCCGTAGATACGAAGGTACACGATAGGCAGGATTCACACAAATGATACTCAATATATCTCACACCATATATATTATTGGAGCACTAAAGATATTAATAGTCATACATGAGCTTAAGAGTTTTAGAATAGAAAATACACTTTGTATCGTATCACAGACTGTTCGCATTCAGACCAGACCTAAGACTAAAAAAGCTGAAGCCCGTTTTTCATTCGATTTGCAATCCTTTCTAAATTTCAAATTCAAATCTCAATAAGACCAAAACGAATAAAAACGGCTTTACCAAGGCGGGTCAGTCTGCTCTGACCTTACAATAATGTACAACTAGCTTAAGGAAAGGTCTAGGTATTATAGTCCATGGTACCTATGGTATGTCTATGGCTTTAAGAAAATAAAATAGACAGACAGCTGTCATGTCAGATAAAACGTCACAGTAGAAAAATATTACAAGAAGAATTATAAATTACGAATATAATTTAAGTTTAGATATTTAAAACAGTCAGAGATAACTAAATATGCTTTCCAGATGTAATAATACAAAGAATATATATAAAAATGAGTTACACAAATTGATGCGATATCAAAAGATGTGAAGATGGATTGTGGAGTGTTATGAAACGTAAGTAGATCATGAATAAATACCACAGGGTGAATAGTTACTAAGGTAGGACTTGAACCAAGTGCATAAGGAACGATTTCTGAATTGAGTATTTGTAGTCAGGAATGAGTCAAACCGTACTTTATTTAAAGCCAAAGTTTGTCATATAGTAGAGTTGGACGAATACTTAACTTCAAATTCTTATATCTGAAATCAGGGCGATAATTTGGAAATCGGAGTCATTTGCTTTACCTCTTCTTCTTCATCTTCAGGAGCGACTTGACTAAAAAGCTTGCGATTAGTTTCTGCCAGATACTTGTCCTCCTCCTCACGTCCTGTTCCTTATTACTGAGGGTCGTGATTCTGACGATTGCAGATCAATTTTAAGTGATAATGTTTCTCCATCTGCGTATGGCCTTGCATTTTGCAGTTAGGTGTTCAGTGTTGCACGGAGTTAGACAGACCGTCTGATCGGGCGCGTGGGACCGGTCAATTTGGCGACGCTTGGGGTAGGCCTATGTTCAGCAATGGACGTCTTTTCGCTGAAATAATGATGATAATCTGATCGTGCTGCGAACCCTAGGTCTACTGCCAACGACCTTGCCCGGACCTAATCCTTAGCGGCTTGGTCTTGGCCATAATCTTGACCATCTTCATAAAGATATTTATAGAAAAAAAAAATTTAGTTATTACAAACCTTATATATGCAGTGCAGATGGCTGGTTTGCAAATTACAGCTCCAAAATCATGCAAAATTAATCTTTTTCATCTTTCTAAGAGATGCGATGATAACTCACCTCACTCACACCTGTATCTACAAATACTCGTAAAAGAGTAAATAAAGAGCTCATTTTTCAGTCCAAATGTATACTTATCAATTAATCTTAGGCAACAGGTTGGCGAGATAAGACTGAGGTTAAGAGACCTGATACACTGACTTATTTTTTTTTTTTATGATTTTGAAAAGCAAGACAAATTCAATAAATAAGTATTAATATAATATAATTCTCGTGGCCAAGTAATAACAGCCGTAAGAGTCGATCTACGAGGTTAAGCAACGCTCGCCGAGGTTGGTCCATGGATTTCATACCAAGACTCCTCCAGATACCCCACAGGAGCTGACTTTAAAATGAGAATCACATCTAAACGGCTGATCGTAATTTTAAGTAAAAAAAAAATACAATGGGCCATTTTTTTATAATTTGATCTGAGAAAATGTTGAGTTTTATTTGTATAACATAGTGTAATAAATTGTAAAATTATGACTAACACGGCCAAAAAAATGACAATCGCACCAATGCCGATGGGCGTATTTTAATGAAATTTTTACCTTCTCAAAGACAATTAAATGTAGATTTTGCTCTACGGCCTTTTTTTTTAAGTCATTTAATAATAAGGAAAGTACAAAAAACTATTGAATTTATGGTGGCGCGGGTGTAAAACGAGTGCGCGTTTTGTTCCCTCAAGTCGTTGGCGACTGTCGTCGTCTTAAGCCGTTAGTCCCGGCTGTCATTTGAAAATCTTTGACAATCGTTGCCTTACAGTAGTCAGAAGCCGTAAATTCTGACACAACTGGTAAAACGTTCGGACAGAAGACCGTTTAAGTTTCAGGCTCGAACTCACAACCTAAGCCAAATCCAGGGGTCGAATTCAGGACCATGAACTAGTCAGAGTCAGGTACAGTCAATATATGCCTACTTGAAAGTGTGCCTACCTAGTATTTGAATTTATAGAAAGTTTTCGTCATTGCGAATAGGGCATATGTATGAAAAAAATATTTGGTTATTTACCAGTTTATCGCTAAAATACTAAAATAGAATACTAATACTGAAAATAGAATCAAAATTTATCGAAAAACGAACGAGATAAATAAAAGAAATATATTTGTGCCTATCAATGAAAACGCCGTTTTCTTTGGGCGTCGCTCTATCTGACGTCATCATGAAACGTCGGACTTCTCTTTCTAATTCTCATCTTTAGAGCTTTATAACGTCTCTAATCAAGATATATAAAAAAAATACATATTTAATTACTATAGGTACATAGTTAATTAATATTTCATTTAAATAATGAAAAATTACATGCATATTCCCTATTGCCAAGCAAATTCGAACCCCTTGGTTAAAAAGACTTTTCGACCCTGGGCTAATCATATCTGTTTGAAATACCTTTTTCTTTATATTTTCAATTCGTCGGTAATAAAATGAGGTACGTACCTACAAAGAGAAAAATATGTAAATTGATCGTCTGATACCAAATTGGTATAATTTGTATGTTTAAACGGCACATCGTTGTAAATACCGCTTAGAAAAGTTGTCATTTAAATAATTAAAGAGCTACTGAACATTAAAATGGAATTAATACTCGTAAGTACATGTGCTTGCTTTTAAACGGTAATTCAGTTTTTATTACAAGTAAAATTTCAAAATTTAAAAAACCCCCGACACGTTTATCTTGCGAAAACACCCCGATTCAAACAGTAAAACGCCCATAACTTATGAACGGCTGAACCGATTGATTTTATTCAAGCATAGCTAAAAACACTCTCGACAAAATCACCTTTCAAACAAAAAAAACTAAATCAAAATCGGTTCATCCGTTTAGGCGCTATGATGCCACAGACAGGCACACAGATACACGAATACACAGATACACAGATTAAGAACCAAATAACTGTATTCATTCCATGCAAAATATGCTCAGTATTAACATTAACACCTTAAACTAGTAATAAAATTTTCTGAAGACCAATTTTAAGGTGTATCATTATATTCCCCAATGTTAACGCGGTACTGACCGTGCGCCCGCTCGGTGTCAGAATATCACTATGTACTAGGGCATGAATATCGGAATCTCGGCATCTCGTAATATCGAAATCTCGGACCGAAATGACCGATATTTCAATTCCGATATTGAGTGATCCAATATCGGGATCTCGGCATTAGAAAACCGTTGACTACGGTGCTTAGAAGTGGTCGCATAATCTGTTTACTAATTGGGCGCTTCTTTACTTAAACTTCACTTCATGAAAAAATAATATGTGCCTTGATGAATTCCGTATTTACAGCCGCGAGATTGCTAAAAATGTTACCTTTAAGAGTACAAGTAAATACACAGTTTCATAGAACCGATTTGTGATGCACGGGATCGGCTTATGTGATGTCAGAATTGGACCTCTTTCGGCTGAAATGACGTTGACAATGATGATGATGATGATGAATGCTAAGATAGTTTTTTATAGTTATGAGCGGGCTGTTTTGGAACGAGTAAACTTTATTTCAAAATAATCGTATTCCTTGCTTGGACACCTCAATAAATTAAAGCTTAATATTTTTCGTTCTTCTGCTTGTATTAAATACAACAAATTTGTCTATCCAATCACAAATTTTTTTGTTGGATAAATCAACTTACACTACTTGACTTCATTGTCTCTCATCATCATCATCATTTCAGTCAAAAGACGTCCACTGCTGAGCATAGGCCTCCCCCAGGAGGCGTTGCCACATTGACCGATACTTATCTGGATTTATTAATTATTATTACTCACTACACTTATCGGTAGTATTTTCAAGTTTATCGATAAAGATTTATTTTCTGGATTTTTTAGCATTATCCTTTGTCAGAAAGACATGACTTATATTCTTTCTTGGGAACAAATGTGCAGTTTAGGCAAGTAAGCTCCCAATTACCGAGTCATTGGTGATTAGAGAGATAGGCGTGAGGGGTACTGCACTTAAAATTTTTGAGATCTACCTCTCTGAGCGGACACAATGCGTCAAAATTGGATCAGACATAAGCGATGAACACTCACTGACATATGGAGTTCCGCAAGGCTCAATTTCAGGACCTACCCTATTCTTGGTATATGTTAACGGCCTATGTAATTTATCCATCCCACACAGTAGCATCTATAATTATGCAGACGATACGGCTTTACTCGTGTATGGTCCTGACTGGGAGGGGGTCCGAGAGCGCGCGAATTTTGCGCTCGGTATTGTAATGTCATGGTTAGATTGCAATATTCTAACACTTAATGTTGATAAAACGAAATACATCCCGTTTTCAATAAAATCCTCCACACATCCGGGTGAGTTGTATGTTCTTAGGGCTCATACCTGCAATTACCAGATAGATCATTGCCACTGCCCTCCCCTAGTCAGGGCAAATCAAGTCAGGTACCTAGGTATCATGATAGACAACCTGATGTCCTGGAAGGTGCATATTGGGGGAACGTCTGGCAGAGTGAGGAAACTCATAGCGATTTTCAAGAACTTGCGACATAGTGCTGACTTAAATACGCTCCGGACGGTGTACTTTTCACTCTGCCAGTCGGTACTCTCATTTGGGATAACCGCTTGGGGTGGCAATCCAAAAACATACATGCTGCACTTGGAAAGGGCACAGAGGGCTGTTCTTAAAGTTAAGACTTTTAAACATTTCCGGTATAGCACCATGCAATTATATAAAGAATGCAAAATTATGACCGTCAGACAGCTTTTTGTTCTCAGCACTATTTTGCGTAAACATGGTTCACTGGATCTGGAACACAGTGCGGGTTATCGGGCTAATAGGAGATGTAAATATGTCTGTCCTGTAGCTCGTTATAGAACCAAACTGGCTGAGAGACACTTTCAGGTCATTGGTTGTCGAGTTTATAATGCAGTTAACAAAAAATGCAACATACTTGGTATTACAAAATTTGAATGTAAAAAGAGGGTGAGTCAATGGCTCATGACTTTTACTTACCTGGAGATTGAGAAGTTGTTAGGCAAGCTTTTCAGATTTTTCATACAATACAACCATACACCATCCATACACACAACACTTACACATTCACATATACACATTCACACATTCGCATCCATACTAAGAGAGGCTTTACATTATTTTTTCGTTATTCTTGGTGACATAATTTTTATTGTTAGTCAATTAATCGAGAGAGTCCTGGCACTCATATCACAAGTTAAATCTTAGCTTGGGTGCCAGAGGTCATGTATCTGTAATGTATGCAATTTTTATAATGATTTTGTTTTTGTTTTTTTTTACTTGTAAATTGAATTTTAAAATGTGAAAATTGTATTTTTGGAAATAAAGTTATTTATTATATTATTATTTATTAATAGAAATCCTAATATGTCGCGGTATAACTTTTTTTTTTGTGTGTTTTTTTGTGTCAAAGTTTTTAAGTAATTTGTAATACTAACAAAAGTATGGACCTTTGAGTCTGTAATAAAATATTTGAATGTCTTTTTTATGTTTAATACAACCTCATACCGAATATGATTAATGAACAAAAAAAATGCGATATGTAACAAAAGTGCTCAATTCCGATATTACGATACTGAGATCTGATATCAGAAATCAATATCAGAATTGAAAAACTTCCGATATTACATGCCCTATATTGTACCTCTTTTTGGACAGTTTGTTTGCAAATAGTTATTTGTGCAACAAGAGAGCAAAGTTGGTTTTAGCCGCGAGTGTTGATTTTGAATCCCGAGTAAGCGAAGGATTTTATATTTGAATCACGAGCGTAGCGAGTGATTCTAGGTTAGAATCCTGAGTGCAGCGAGGGATTCAAAGACACGAGATGCAAATAACTTTGGTCTCGTGTAGCACATACAACTTTTCACTTCAGCAGCGAGAACAAATAATCTAAAGGTAAAAAATACAACTTGGTAATATTTAAACCACATGTATATTTGTAAAAATTAAAAGTTAAAAGTAAAATTATTGCAGTTTTGCAAATTAAAAGTACCTACCAGTTTTGTTTGGAACCAATGGAACCGATATTGTTGTTTTAGCGACTTCAGTTTGAGTATTCACTGATTCGCTTTTTACATACTGCTTCAATTCTTCCGGTGTTAAATTGCAGACATCATCACTGGATGAGTGAATCCTATATTTATTTGTTATTATTTTAATAATATCCAACGTGTATCGTAGTACACTTTGTAGCTAGCAAACAGAAGAAGAAAACAATAAAAATTTAAAGCCCGCTATTTTTAAAGATGCGTTCGGAAATTGCACTATTACTAAATTATTCTGTCACAATAAAGATTGTTAAAACTTTAAATAATTATGTAGATACATGATATACTTCGTATTTTTTACTTCAACATTTCTTTATTTGATTATAAAAAATGTAATTCGATTATTAAGAGAAAAGTATAATAATTACATTTAAACCATGATTTGAAATTTTATAGATGACGTGTTTCCGAACGTTTTATTGTTGGTTTCTTTTTTGAGCCTATTATATATGGAATTTGAAAATCGAATTTTGCTCACTGTCTTTAAGCAGCAAAACCTGCTTGTTTGAGGTGCTGAGGTGAAATAGTTATTTATGCTACAAGTGCGGAAGGTAGGTGATTTCCGATGAGTGGCATTTTTATTCACGAGCGAGCGAAGCGAGTGAGTGGATAAATCGACACAAGTCGGAAATCATCTTACGTACGTGTATCATACAACATTTTACTATGCATTGTGCGAGGAAATAAATAAATTAATAAAATGAAATTAATAAAATGGCGGGCTTATTCAAGCGCGTTCAGCATATCCACAGATTAACTAATAGTTCATCGGGCATATCTACTGCGCATGTGTGAATACCTGTCACATCGTAACGCAATAACAATAAGGCACGAGCAAAATATACGTTCTGCCAAACATATTTAATGAATATTTAAAATTAATTTATTGATCAAAATCTAAGTCTAGAGTAAAACGCCTAAAATAAAGTATTAGTTTTATTTTACCTCTTATATGAATGATAATCTGTACATAACTATTTTTTTTAACTTTTCTCAAATTCTGCCGCTGACGTTGGAGTTAAAAATTTAAAAAAAACAGGAAAGTAAAAAGCACTAGTGAAAAAAGTGACACTTTCCGCACAGTTTGGCTGCTTGGAAAACCGCTCTTTTTGACATGCATTGTAAAAAATATTGACATACGTATATCTCTGATATTTTTTTATACTTTTGTTACATTTTTACAGACATGTTTAATATTGATTGATACTGTTTCTGACAATTTAATGTTTACTTGGATGGATTAAATTTTAATAGCTTCAGTTTTAATAGTCTAATGCTAGTGAATGTAATTTTATTTTAATGATGTTTTGGGACAGAGAATATTCGATTCTGCAAATACAATTGAGTAAATCTTAGGTATTACCGGTAAATCCTAGGTTATACCGTAGTTCGGGCTTTTACAGTAAGATATTATATATATTGTGTAATTAAAACCTTTAATCCACAGAGTAATATGTGCCTGTAATCATAGAAGCCTATCATTGATTTCTCCTTTCTCTTACCTATAAAGGAGAAACCATTAAAGTTGAAGTTTTTCTCTTCTCTTTTAAACTTAAGTGATAGATATATACATATATATAAGATAAAGTGTATCAGTTACAACAACAAAATGAAGTCGCCCACTATCGATAAGAAGTAACGGAAAGACATTGTGTCCGTCTTCAATGCAGGAAGGTAACAAATAGAAACACGCTAGTAAGGTATCTTCACGCTCCATTTCCTTTCAGAGCAGAGACAGCGTTTCAAGTAATGTAACCATAAGTTGCATCGTCTATACGATGTTGTGTGACAATATCGAAGAATGAATTGATCCACAATTAAATAGTTTCATTGTTAATTCATCACTAGTAATCTAATACAGTAAACTAACCCTCTAATAAGAGTCAGATAAAATACGACACAAGCGTTTTCCCGCAGCTTGGCTTATTTGGCCTGCCTCATAGGAATCGTGGTTTTGGGATTGAATATAGTGTACGGACATCAGAGAAAAATAATAGTATCAGTAACATAATTGCTGAGATTAATTTTATATACTTTCTCTATTTGTAGTTAAGTTTTTCTTTTGTTTTTATCGACACCTAAAAAAGGAGTGCACAATATTCACATAATCTTAAAAAATATTATATTTAATTCATTTCCGTCTGTCCGTAGCTTAGCTCAGATACTCTTAATACTAGAAAGCTATAATTTGGCATGGATATAATCACGCCGACAGTGTTTAAACAAAACCATGTTTTTGTTTTATGGCTCCTCCTGTACACGTAAAGTGGGGATGTTTTCAACAAGATTTTATTAGCTTTGTATGTATGTATCTATGTAAAGGAATCTTTGAACGTGATTTTCACCCCCTTCACAACGTCGGATTAATTTGAATCTTTGCACACTTATCAAAGACCGATGACAATAAAATAAATTAAATAGTTTGTCCCAGTCCCCTTACCACCATCGTACCACCCGATAGTTGACGTCTCGCTTACCGTATGCTTACCACGCGCTTCAAGCGGGCGGCCCGCACGCTGTACGCACGCAGACTGCTCGCTTGAAGCACGTTGCTAAATATATTATCTCGAATAGTTAACCGACTATGATGAAGCAAATACTTATAAATAAATGGTATTTATGAAAATGGTACCACCGAACTGATTAACGAAACTAACCTCTCCGTATCGGGATGCCCCCCATCTCGCTTCTCTCGCTGATAAACTAATAAATCTAATCAGTTTTTGCAAAAATATACAAAACAAAGTAGACGTTTCTAAAATATTAAGATTTTGAATATTGTATTTACTGAAGCCGAGTTTCTCACCTTTAAATTATCGCAGAATTAATGTGACAAATTATCAAGCACGCGTTATCTGCTATGATTGGTTGAATGAATTTTCAACAGCCAATCACAGCAGATAATAATAATAATATAATAATATATTTATTTAAAATCATAAGGCAAAATAATCAATACAATTTTGGCTTAAGTCTATGTCATGTTCACATTGTGTTATGTGCCTGAACTAGGTAATCCTGTGTTTCAGGCGAGAAGAGGTACATTTCTTTATTTTAATATTTATTTTAAATAATCACAATTAATCAAATATAATAATCTTCTAATCTAAGGTAATATTTTAGGTGAAAGGTGTAAATTATATAATAAAATTCTTATTTTCTAACATCCTAGATTCTTTAAATAAATAATATTCGTACAATATCTATTTTAGGACACTTAATAACTTCTCTGTATCTTCGTAGGACATATTTTGAAGAGCTTCTTTGACAATTTTCTTACAGTTACAATAATTTAGGGAATAAATATTTGTTGTTGCGTTTAGTCTGTTGTAAAGTAGTGGTCCGAGGAACACATAAAATTTGTCTGTGAATGCATGTTTTGTGCTATTTGTAGGGCAAACTACATCGCTCCGTCTTTTTTTAGTATGTTCAATGTGATAGGGGAGGGCTGCGTGTTGTTTTAACACGATGCTCATTATGAATAACTGGCGAACTGTTAGTACTTCACAAGATTTATAGAGGAGGTTAGTGGGAAAAAGGAACGGGCGGAAAGTAGACACCTTGAGGATCGCTCTTTGCGCTCTCTCAATAGGTAGTAATACAGTTTTACCCACCCCACCCCATGAGGTAATGCAGTAAGTCAAAATTGACTGACATAGAGCAAAGTAAACTTGTCTAATTATTACTGGGTCTGTAATATATCGTAGCTTTTTGAATACAAATATTAGCTTACGGATTCTATTATTTAAAGCTTCTAAATGTTGTTTAAAGGAAAGGGTTTCATCAATAATGATACCCAGGTATTTTATTTTATTAGTCATTTTGATATTGGGGCACCCGCACTGGCTATCATTAGGGTAATAGAGTGCCCTTGATCGCCACAGTGACCACAGGTGTGGGTTGCCTGCCGACATGACTTGGCAGCATGTCCATACTGCTGGCACTTATAACACCGAGTGACCAGAGTAAAATCCCTTACAGGGCATGATGACCAATTCACAAAAACTCGGTCTTTTGACATCAGGGCTCTGCGTATGATTGCTAGATAACGCGTGCTTGACAATTTGTTACATTAATTCTGCTATAAATTAAAGGTGAGAAACTCGGCCGAAATATTATACTAATTGAATATTAATTTAAATGTACATTATATAAAATGTTCATTAAACCATATAAAATTAGGTAAAATGAAATTATATCAATAATTCATTATATCATTTGATTGTTATATAAAAAGTATATTATAGGATTTAAATGATTAAATAATATGATCATTAAAACTTTTGTTATTATTTCAAACGTAAAAGAACCTTCGCAAAAGAACCTTCCGTGTGAGAGTGGGTGACACACTGTCCGAACAACGAGATATCCATAGTGGTGTGCCGCAAGGCTCCGTCCTAGGCCCGGTGCTTTATATTATCTTCACCTTCGATCTGTGTCAATGTCTTGATTGCAAAGTCAGCATGTTTGCCGACGACACAAAGGTCTTTGCAAACCCCCTTTTAGACTATGATCGTCTCCAAGCAGACTTAGACAAAATCATGAAGTGGTCCAAAGACTGGCTCATAAATTTGAATCACACGAAATGTACGGTATTGCACATCGGAAATCGGAACCCCAGGCTAACTTACAAACTTGGCGACACTCAGCTAGCCGAAGTCAAAACGCAGATGGATCTGGGAGTTAAGATCTCGGAGAACCTAAAATGGGAAGACCATATCACGAATATTGTCAAAAAAGCTAATACCATGGTATACCTCATACGGAAGGCCTTTGGAACATTGACACCTGAAATGGCTCTTAGAATCCACAAAACGTATGTAAGACCAATACTAGAATATGCCTTTCAAGTATGGAGCCCCTATTTCATAAAAGACATAGACCTGTTGGAAACAGTGCAGCGTAGATTCACGAAAGTCCCCAGACAGCTGAAACGTTTGCCATACGAAGAACGACTAGATAAACTGAACCTGACCACCTTGAAGGAGCGCAGAGAACGTGGAGACCTAATTGAGACCTTCAAGATAATAATTGATCACTACGACTTGCAAGGATTCAGCAACATGTTCAAACGCGCACCAGACCGAAATCGTAGAGGACACAATACTTAGACTGCAAAAATCTAGTTGGATTTGGATTGGATTGGCAGTCCAGGATTGAGCGTCGTATCGGTGAAGCTAGAGCACTCATCGGCAAGCTTATCTGCTTCAGGAATGGTAACACTCGTCCTAGAGTGATGCGCTTTGTGAGGCGGGCGTTCTCGGGGACTGATATCAGTTCTCGAGATTATCTGTCCCGCGTCACAGAGCGTATCGACTTCCTGAAGCAGAAAATCTATGCATGGGCAAACCGTATTCGTCGGTACAAGCGGCGAGTGGAGCGATACACGCAGAATCGTACATTCCGGAACAACGAATGGTGGGTTTATAGGGCTTGGGAGCGACCCATCCAAGGTGTGACTGATGCGCGCCTACCAGATGATGACGCGATGTATTCGTTCTGGCGCAATATCTGGTCGGTGCCTGTCAGTCACACTGAGGGTGACTGGACTCGGGAGGTCGAACAAGCGTGCGATCCGATACCACAAATGGGGGCAATTACCATCAGCCCCCAAGATGTAGCTCGTGCAGTCCGTCCGTTGCCTAACTGGAAATCTCCAGGGCCGGACGGACTGCACAACTTTTGGATTAAATGGTTCCAAAGGTCGCACGCTTGTTTGGCAACTCAGTTCCAGTCTGCCTTAGAGTCAGGATCGCTGCCCCAGTTCCTAAAGACAGGAATAACCCACCTGCTCCACAAAACAGGTAGTACTGCGGAGCCTAAAAATTATAGACCAATAACATGTTTACCGACGGTCTATAAAGTTTTTACATCCATTCTGAGAGCTAAAATTAATCAACATATTGACACGAATTCAATCATGTCTGCTTCTCAGAATGGATGTAGGAACGGGTCCCGCGGTACTAAGGAGCTGCTCCTTATAGACATTGCCATTAGCCAGCAGGTTCGCCGTTCCCGAAGGGATCTGGTGACATGTTGGATAGACTACAAGACGGCCTATGACTCAGTGCCACATACATGGCTCATGAGGGTGCTGGAGTTGTATAAAATTGATGCAACTCTGCGCACCTTCCTGATGTCGTGTATGGGGCAGTGGAGGACGGTTCTTCGCTATCCAGGATGTCAACAGATTCAAGAGGACAGCGAACCTATAAGGATCGAGCGTGGAATATTTCAGGGCGATAGTCTGAGTCCACTGTGGTTTTGTTTAGCCCTGAACCCTCTTAGCACATTGCTGGAGGGTTCAGGCCTGGGCTATCGGTTGAGAAGAGGAGGTCAGGTCATATCTCACCTCCTTTACATGGATGATCTGAAGCTCTTTGCCTCCAACAACTTGCAACTGATGAAGCTACTGAAGGTTACAGAAACCTTTAGTGACGCCATCAGGATGGAATTTGGTGTGGACAAATGTGCAGTCATGCATGTAAAGCGAGGGGAGATTATGGAATCCGTGGGAATACAACTCTCGGATTCCATACACCTTCGATCCCTTTCCTCAACCGAAACTTACAAGTATTTGGGTATGTCGGCAGCACTAGGCATCAACGCTACTGACGTGAAACAGTCGTTGAAGGAACGCTTCTTTGGCCGCCTGAAAAAAGTACTAAATAGTCTTTTATCAGGCGGAAACAAGGTGCGCGCCTTCAACGGCTGGGTCATGCCGGTCTTGATGTATTCTTTCGGCATACTCAAATGGACTCAGACAGAACTTGACGCCCTGGATAGGAGAGTCCGCACATTGCTTACCGCAAATCGTATGCATCACCCACGATCATCGGTTATGAGACTGTATATCCCGCGGAAGTGCGGTGGTCGTGGCTTTTTAAATGCTAAGACCCTGCACAACCGCGAGGTATGCAGTCTTAGGGAATACTTCCAGGCCGTCGACGTGGGTATGCATCGAGATGTGGTAGCGGTGGACAAGGGCCTTACCCCGCTCTCCTTGGCTAACGAGAACTGGCGCAAACTTATTGTATTAGATACTAATGACCGCAGGAAGGTATGGCAGAGCAAGGAGCTTCACGGACGCTTCTACCGGGCCCTACATGGGTCCGATGTTGATCTTTTAGCGTCCGTGGCCTGGCTGCGATTTGGTGACCTTTTCGGGGAAACCGAAGGTTTTGTCTTTGCGATTATGGACGAAGTTATGATGACGAACAACTACCGGAAATACATTGTGAAGGACGGCACAGTTGACATCTGTCGGGCATGTCACCGGCCGGGAGAATCTATCCGTCACATTATCTCCGGTTGTTCTAGTCTGGCTAACGGAGACTACTTGCATAGACACAACCTTGTAGCCAGGATTATCCATCAGCAACTTGCTCTTAAATACAATCTTGTGGAATCGGAAGTGCCTTACTATAAGTATGTGCCCGACCCAGTTCTCGAAAATGGCAATGTCACATTGTATTGGGATCGGTCTATCATCACTGACAGGACTATTGTTGCCAATAAGCCTGACATAGTGGTGATAGACCGACTAGAGCGTCGCGCAATGATTGTTGATATAGCGGTCCCCCATGACGAGAACCTCGTGAAGGCTGAGAGAGATAAGAAAAGCAAGTATCTTGATCTGGCTCGCGAGGTTGTCGACATGTGGTATGTGAATACAGCAGTCATTGTGCCGATAGTCGTGACGGCCAATGGCATAATAGCCAAGAGCCTCGACGAACATCTGAGGAGGCTCTCGTTGGGCAGCTGGATCAAGGGCTTGATCCAGAAAGCGGTACTCCTGGACACGGCGCGTATCGTTAGGAGGTTCCTCTCTCAGGAGCCCTGACCACCGGTAGCTTGGACCCTGTTCCCGATACCGGTGGGCTACTATTTTTGTATTTTTAAATGTTTTTTTATTTTATTTTTCAATAGAATAATATTTAAAAATGTAAAGATATGTATATATAAAATGAATAAATGGAATAATAATAATAATAAAACACCAGTAAAATACTGATATTTGAATGCAGCCATCTGGTTAGATTGGAAGCCAACCTCAAAAGAGCTGGCACATTGACTTCAGCCACTCTTGACTGACTACATACAATAAGAGCTCCAGCGTGCAAGCTCCCTTACAGCAATCGCGTCGAAATTACAAATACTTAGGCGCCATTGAAGCGGTGAACAGATACGTCAAACACCTGCTGTTACTGAAGTGCGGCCAAATACTTGCATGACTTATCTTGCGTTACCTTATAACCATTAGGAATTAATCCTAACTCTCTGTTTATGTGGCTGATTTAATTAGGAATCATCGATACGACGAAGAAAAAGAAGGAGTTAAATTAACTATAGGTATGTTTAGGTTATGGAAGGAACTAATTAAGTGACTACAAAAATAGAGATACTAGCTTTTACCACGGCTTCTGTGTTTTTTCTTTGGCTTCGTTCACGAGGCCTATATCACAAGAACTGTGTTTTTCCACGGATTCGTTCACGACGCCTATATAACAAGAACTGTGTTTTTCCACGGATTCGTTCACGACGCCTATATAACAAGAACTGTGTTTTTCCACGGATTCGTTCACGACGCCTATATCACAAGAACTGTGTTTTTCCACGGCTACATTCACATGAACTATGTTTTTCACGGCTTCGTTCACGACGCTTATATCACAAGAACTGTGTTTTCCACGACTTCAATTTACGACGCTTACTTATATCACAAGAACTGTATTTTTCCACGGCTTCATTCACGACGCCTATATCACAAGAACTGTGTTTTCCACGACTTCATTCACGACGCATATATTACAAGAACTGTATTTTTCCACGGGTTCATTCACGACGCCTATATCACAAGAACTGTGTTTTCCACGACTTCATTTACGACGCTTATATCACAAGAATTGTGTTTTTCCACGGCTTCATTCACGACGCCAATATCACAAGAACTGTGTTTTCCACGACTTCATTCACGACGCCTATATCACAAGCACTGTGTTTTTCCACGGCTTCATTCACGACGCCAATATCACAAGAACTGTGTTTTCCACGACTTCAGTCACGACGCCTATATCACAAGCACTGTGTTTTTCCACGGCTTCATTCACGACGCCTATATCACAAGAAGTAAAAAAAAAAAAAAGCTGTTTATTTCAATTAAAATACAGTTTTACCCAATTCTTAACTTAATCTTAAACAAAAATAGAAAAGATTTTACAGTTAAGGAGTTGCTATTCGATTACAATTCATTAAATGTCGCTTGAATATGTTATAGGTCTGCCTTTTATTTTTGTTTTCCAGTTTACAAACTATGTGTTTTGGCATCTTGTTTAGTATTCGGGCGAGACTGACATTCCATACTCTCTCACCATAATCGTGTAACTGTGTTTTTCCACGGCTTCATTCACGACGCCAATATCACAAGAACTGTGTTTTTCCACGACTTCATTCACGACGCCTTCCGCCGACGAATCGAAGTTATCACAGTTCAAAGTGACTAGTTTAATAAGACGGCTATTTCTTAGGTTCATAGTATCTTGACCAGGATTTTTATAACCTTCTAGTCTAACCGGCTTTTAACTGCATTCTAGTTTTATGTCATCTGACTTCCGAGACAGAAAACCGGGGCAACTAGCTGTAGCCACGATCCACTTAAACGTGGTTTCCGAAAGCAATTTGATTGGCGGTTGCTATTTCTGTCAGACAATAAGTTAGTTTGAGTTCCAAGATTTTCCAGATATTATTTTTACGTTTTCAAACCTACGTGTAAAATTGCGTAATACTTCATTTGAATCCAGGGATTTTCAAACATCCATTGCTCTTTTTGATTGGTTAGCAAGTTGTCCTGGGGTACAATAATAACATGATAAATATGATTAAAAAGGTTTCGTCGCAGGATATCCCTTTCGCAAAATGCCTTTTTCGCAAAATGTCCCTTTCGCAAAACGTCCTTTTAGCAAAACATTTTTGGACATTTTGCTAAATACTCGTTTCGCAGAATTTCCATTTTGTCAAAAATTTAAGTCAAATTTGGTTTTATTATTGTTTCTTATTACCACGACGATATTAACTGTTCATAACTTTTCATTCCACATCCTTCTTCGACAAATCTTTCACGGTACAAGCAGCTCGTTTGTGGAATGCATTACCTATTGAGGTAAGGCGTGCGCAAACATTACCTTCATTTAAAAAAATGGTGAAGGAGCATTTCCTTTCTCTATAACTATTCTTCTCCTTTCATTCATCATTTGATATTTATTAGTATATTATTTTATTTGTATGTATGTATTTTATGTTATATCTAAGTAATATTATTTAATATAGTTTTTGTACACCGACAGCCCAGCTAGATAATGTCTATCTCCTCTCGTTCAGTCCATCCAAAGGTTGTCTGTAAGAGATTGCCCTGTGCGATAAGACCGCCCATTGTACACTATCTTTATAAATGTTTTGTCCTGTAATTTTTAAGTGGTGTACAATAAAGTATATAATAAATAAATAAATATATCGCAGGTTTTTCATAAAATTTGGTTTTTAATGAAAAACCGGAAGATGACACATTTTAAACTCAATTTCATCATAAGCCTGTAACAATCCAGATTTTTGATGAAAAACCTGAACTAGTTTGGGTTTATGATCAATCTGATATACTTTTCCGTTGACTGGGACTTAGGGACTTCGCCCTTTTTTGTTTCATCTGCGCTCGCGCCCGTTCTTTCCCCGCTTCTTAGTCATAGCATTAATTTTAAAGATAATTCTCGACACACGCGGCTCAGACAAGCCTAGAACTTGCGTGTACATACCCAATGAAATTCCCTTTACGACACTGACTCAATTCTGTTCCAGAGACTTGACAACTGTCAGGCTCCATACTGTAGGTAGCGATCCAGATGTTGTACTAGCCTCGGCATACATGCCAGGCGAGGACACAGATTGCCCGCCAAAGGAGCTGGCCGACCTAGTGTAGCACTGTGAGCGCGCCGGTCTGGACCTGATCATCGGCACCGACTCTAACGCCCACCACCCGCTCTGGGGCAGCGACACACCGAACTCCAGAGGAGAGGTATTATCCACCTTTTTATTCTCTACTAATCTTAACATTGTTAACCGCGGCCCAGAACCCACTTGGGTTACGGTCCGGGGACAAACGATCATAGATTTAACACTCGCCACAGAAAACGCGACAAACCTTATCACAAATTGGCACGTTTCGGATGAGCCTTCTTGTTCAGACCATAGAAGGATCCGCTTTACACTTACCACAAACACTAAAAAACCCGCACCAAGGCGAAACCCGAGGCGTACCAACGTTCCCGGGTTCAAAAGCCTTCTGGCCTCACTATTAGCTGAACATCTAGCATGGGTAACCATAAGGGACCGAGCACAATTAGAACACACCGTAACAAAATTATCCGAATACTTAACAGAAGCTTACCATGCATGCTGTAAATCAAGAGCGCCACAAAGCAGGAACGAGAGGAACCCCTGGTGGAACGCTGACCTTGGTAAACTCAGAGACACGCTGCGTAAGCAATTTAACAGAGCAAAAAACACAAGACTTTCGGAAGACTGGGAGATATACAAAGAGACCCAATATGCATACAAAAAACAGACTAGAACCGCCAGGAGGATGGCATGGCGGAAATTCTGTGAATCCATTGAAACAAATAACGAAGCAGCAAGGGTACGAAAGATCCTATCAACTGACCAGGACCGTACCCTCGGCGCGCTGAAAAAACCCGACAACACATATACACAAACCGACTATGAAACCAGCAAGGTCCTCCTCGAAACTCACTTCCCAGACTGCCGAGTCCTGGAGGACAGGACGTGGGAGGCCGAACCCGAATGGACCCCAACGGAACAAGACTGGTTAAGTGCCCACAACATAGTAACAGTAGACCGAATAAAATGGGCTATCAACACCTTTCAACCATACAAGTCGGCGGGGCTGGATGGTATCTTCCCAGCTCTGCTACAGTGGGGGATAGACTATCTGACGCCGTGGCTGTTAGAGATCTATCGGGCCTGCATAGCACATAGACACATACCCCTTGCATGGCGCGAGGTGAAAGTCATCTTCATACCCAAACCAGGGAAAACTGATTACACGCAACCCAAGGCATATAGACCTATAAGCCTTACATCCTTTTTATTGAAAACCCTTGAAAGACTCTGTGACAGGCACATCCGTGATGGGCCTCTCCGGGAGAAACCACTGCACAAACAGCAGCATGCGTACTCGACAGGCAAGTCAACTGAATCCGCGTTGCACAATGTGGTTTCTAAAATTGAATGCGCAGTGGATCACAAATGCTCAGCACTGGCTGCCTTCATTGACATCGAGGGCGCCTTCGATAAGACCATGTTCAACAGCATAAACACGGCCCTCGACAGACACGGCATAGACCCAACCCTAGGGGGCTGGATCACTAATATGCTCAAACTGAGAGCGGTTCAAGTCACGGTTAACGACACAACAAGGGCTGTCGTCGCAAAGGGCTGTCCGCAGGGGGGCGTCCTTTCGCCACTCCTGTGGAACCTGGTTGCTGACAGCCTCATCAAAACACTAAATGACAAAGGTTATTTCACCGTAGGTTACGCGGATGACATAACCATAATAATAAACGGGACCCATGAAAACACTCTATGCAATCTCATGCGTCAAGCCCTGAAAATAGTAGAGGAATGGTGCAGCGAGCACCAACTCTCAGTGAACCCCACAAAAACTGAACTAATTCTCTTCACAAAAAAGAGAAAACCAATGACACTGCAAGTGCCACGCTTCTTCGGAACAACCCTAAGCCTTTCAACCGAAACCAAGTACCTGGGCATCTATTTGGACAAACAATTGAATTGGGCTAAACACATAAACCATATCATCACAAAAGCCAGCATATCCCTGTGGCAGTGTAAGCGACTGCTAGGCAGGAATTGGGGAATTAGCCCCATGATCACTTACTGGCTATACACCACAGTCATCCGCCCAATCATCACATATGGCTCGTTGGTCTGGTGGCCCAGGACAGACCTCAGCACAGCCCAAAGAGATCTCGAAAAACTGCAGCGGTTTGCTTGCGTTGCAATCACTAGCAGTATGAGAACCACACCCACTGCCGCCTTACAGGCAATGCTGGGACTGCCACCACTACACCTTATTGTGCGGGAGGAGGCAGCCCTGGCCACTTTCAGACTCCATCTATCAGGTACCCTAAACAAAGACTCCAGAATTAAGCACACACGCATAAAGGAAGATGCGATCAAGCGTAAACCAATGTTAGCATCACCATGCGACAAAGCCCCCAAAACACATCACTTTCATAGGCACTATAACATAGTACTCACAGAAGAACGATGTGACTACTCAGGCCCGAAAGAGATGAGAGTATACACCGACGGATCGAAAACGGACTCCGGTACCGGAGTCGGAGTCTTCTCACACGATTTCAATATACATATATCCAGACCGCTAGGAGAGTTCAACACCGTCTATCAGGCGGAATGTGTGGGCATTATACAAGCGGTCCATGCCCTAGAAGATAGGAGGGTTACGGACACTCACATACGGATACTCTCCGACAGTGCATCAGTACTCCAATCCTTACGAAAAAAATACATTACATCAAGTTTAATACTAGAATGACACAACGCACTGGAACAAATAACTGTATCTAGTCGTAACACGGTGACACTACAATGGATAAAGGGTCACAGCGGATCGCTGGGCAACGACGCGGCTGATGAGCTTGCGAGACGCGGATCCAGCTCAGCGGTCTATGGGCCTGAACCTGTTGTGCCCATCCCCTTCAACCAAATACGCAGGTGGCTACAGGAATTCACCCAGACACAGGCAGAGAACTGGTGGGCCTCGACACCGGGCTGCAGACAATCCAAAGAAGCTATGCCATCCTTGGACAGTAGGCTTACCAGGCGTCTTTTACGCCTGGATAGGAATGGCCTGCGCCTGGTGACGGGGACCATCACGGGACACTGCTCACTTAACAAACACTTCCACACAATAGGCATAACGGACAGTCCTCTGTGCAGGGCATGCATGGAGGCTGAAGAAACCGTTACGCACGTCCTCTTTGAATGCACAGTTGTTACCCAGATAAGAACACGAACCCTTGGGTCACCCAGATCTTACACTGATGTTTTGAGGAAACCAGGAGCTCTAGTCGACTTCTGAAGGGAGGTGGGCTGGTTGGAATGACCACCCAACGGCCGCCATGGCCCACGTGCAAAGGTCCATTTGAGGGACTAAGTGCGGAAACCAAACCCCCCTAACATAGAACATAGCATAAATTTTTGCGACAAATAATTACGTAAAATATAATTAAGTGAATAAATCTCATTAATATTGTGCTAGTGCTTACTAAAAATGGCATCTACAGGAAACCAAGTGGATAAGCAATTTGTATGTAAATAAGATTTTGAAAGATCTTTTACTACTCTGTTTGAAGGCTGAAAAAATAAAGAGAAACCATTGTGGACACAGAAGAGAATAGAAGAAGCTATTAAAAATATTGAAAAATATAAATCTACATCTTCATCATCAGACGGACGAGGTCTACAAAACAAAGACTACTATGGAAAAAAATATGATGTTTTGGAGGTAGGCACTCAAAACTGTTTTGACCTTGAGACGGAAATCTGAATCGGAGCCTATAGTTAAAGTAGTACCTCCAAAAGAATTTCATGGGATATTATTTGAAATTCATCAATCTGTTGGCCACGGAGGAAGACACACATTGATGTATGCTTTAAAATCCAGGTATGTTATTCTGGTTTCTGTGGTCAAAGAATTTGTAAAGCTATGTACGGTGTGCCAGAACAAGAATAAATTTCCCCAAAAGGGAATTGTTGTCCGCCCAATTGTGTCTATTGATTTCATCAACCGCGGTTAAGTGGACCTTATAGACTTGCAGTCAACTCCAGACGGGCAATGGAAATGGCTGTTGCATTGCTGGACCATACAACAAAATTTAGTTTCCTTCGCCCTTTGACATCAAAAAGAGCCGCTGAAGTGGCTATAGAATTGTTAAAGATCTTTTTTTAGAAGTAGGTTGTCCAGCCATACTTCAAATGGCCGTGAATTCACAGCTACAATTATAAAAGAGTTGACGTCGATGTGGCCAACTTGCAAAATTGTAAATGGCAGACCCAGACATCCAGCAAGTCAAGGCTCTGTTGAGCGCTCAAATCAAGACGTAGAAGCTATGCTCCGTGCTTGATTAATTGATAATATCTGCAAAAAATGTTCCATGGGATGTTACTTTGTCCAATTCCAAAAAAAAACTTCCTTTCATAGAACCATGCAAAGGACACCATATAAGGCTTTGTTTGGCATAGAGCCTGAAATAGGACTGAAAACACACATTCCAGCAGACTTATTAGACAAACTTATTACGGAAGAGGACTTGGAGAATTTTTTGAACTCAAAAAATTATGATGAAACAATCGAATCCTTTCCGGAAATGGACTCAGATAATGATTTAAATTCTCTAATCAGAATTTAATCAGACAAAGAAGGTGCATCAAAATCTCAGCAAGAAATAGCAACAGCTGCAGCAGTTCTTATAGATCCTCCAACATCCATAAAGTAAAATATATTAACATTAGAAACTGTTTCTACTTGTGTTACTGAGGCTGAGGTGATCAGTGATCAATCAGAAAGTAGAATAATTGAAACAGAAGAAATGCTTATTGATGAAACACGAATATTTTGCTTTGTCTGTGGAAAGGAATCCACTGGAGCACATCGCTGTGGCGGGAAGATATTATCAGAAGAAAATGAAGGGTATGGATCAAAGATTCTGTGTGATTATTTTAAAAAGAACAAAATATACTTATCGAAAGGGAACAAGCCATTAAAAATTTTTAAATGTCAGCAAAAAAAATGAAAACAGCTTCTTCGAAAAAAAATGGAGAAATCGATATTGGTTCTAAAATTTTAGTTGATGAGTCGAAAATAGATAGAGGGCCACTGGATGCAACAACATACAACATAAAAACATTATAGGAAAGGTAATGGATAAGAAGAACGATTTGTTCAAAATTAGTATTTCAGCTGGGGTTCTAAAAGACTGGCTGCGTCGAAACTCTATTCAAATATCAAAGCCTTTAACGAACCTGTATCGGCAAATGAACTGTGTTTGTGTGCGAATTGCTTCAAAAATGTCTTTATTTGGATGCCAAGGTTTTAAGAAATGCTCGTGCGAAAAATAAAGTGCGCTGCAAGACAAATCGATGTGCATGCAAAAAATTTTTTTTATGCAACTCTAGATGTCACAAGTCAACAAACTGTCATAATAAATAAAGCATACTAGCAGATTTATAAAAAAGCAAGTACGTGGTAAACGTTCCTTTATTACATTTTTATTTATTTTTTTAATTTTTGCTCAGCTTAGTCGTATTTAATAGTTACGAAATTTCATTTTCGCGGCTTATCAAAATCAGATTAATTTAGTACGTGAAATTGAAACATTTCATTTCATAATTGGATTGAAAGAGGAGAATATTGATTGGATCATGGATGTAAAATTTTGATAAATAAATAATTGCTTTCTTTCTACTAAGTTACAAATGATGATGGATTGTTTATTTATTTCATTTAAATTGATTTATTTGTCATAAAACAAAACAAACCCGTGATTTTGACAAGAACTTTATCATAAACCCAAACTAGTTCAGGTTTTTGATCAAAAATCTGGGTTGTTTCAGGTTTATGAAGAAATTAAATTTAAAATGTGTCATCTGGCAATTTTATGAAAAACCTGCGACATATATACAATTCTTTCAGGCCTGCAACCCTGATATAATGTCCCTTTGTCTAGGCCACAGATAATTAGTAGTAGCATAGTATAGGCCCTCCTATTTTCTATTGTTTGTGTGTATATAGTTACGTTTTGCTGTATAGTCTTTTTTAGCAGTACCTAACAACAGCAGCCATAATGCGTAAGTAAATTCGGCAAGGCAAAGAGCAAAGAGTATGAAAAATCGATCAATGACTTATACGGAAATCCAAATCGCGTCTTTCGTCTCGCATGTGAATGGTCGATCGTTCATACTCTTTGCCCTGCGCCTTATCGAATTCATTACGCAATAAGGCTGTTCTCATATTTGCTACTTTTCACACTATAAAACTTTGAAAACAGTTTAAAAGTCAGCTTGATTTTATAATGTTCTGTATTTTTCAACTTAAACTCATTTCAAATAGTTACACCATTCGCTTGCGGCAGCCTTTCCCCACAATATTACAGGTATTCCTCTAATACACGTGTCGTCGCCGATAGATACAAATGGCTCAATTAAACGACACTCGCCGACACCACGTGGACTTAGCTTTTATTTTCTAAACACAATATATCAGAGACTTTTCAACACACGTGGCTTAAAGATAGAAAGAAAATATTCATTACTTGCATTACATTTTATATTTAAAAATATAAAAATACAATACTTGCATTACATTCTACATTTTAAAAATTAAATAAAAAAAACAACAGACAGTCGGCAATGACAGGCTGGAAAGAAAACTTAAATATTTAAGAATTTCCGGCAAAGGAGTGGAATAAACTATTATACGATGCTGCAAGATAGTTACTTGAGAAGGGGCATTTAAAAGGTAGACAAATGTTAGGTTAGGAATGAACTCCTAAGGACGTATTGTCGTTAAAGAAGCTGCACTTACTACCCCTTAACAAATTACTATCCAACCACTCTATGAACTGACTTAGATACGACTGCGGTTTTTTTTTAAATCAAGTATGTCTTATCATTGTTACTAACCTCACTTATCGAGATTGTTAAAATGCACGTGAAACTGTCGCTTATATTATGTAAAATACGTGTAAAGATGACATAAGTAGATTTGGATAAATCTCGAAATTATTATCTTTCATCGGGGCTATCTCATTCTTGGGATTAGGCGCAGTGGTTAATATGCAATAACATAACAAACAGTGTTCGCTACATAATTTGAAAATGATTTTGGATTGAATTTATCATCGTCATCATCGTTACAGCCGAAAGATGCTGCAGAATATAGGCCTCCCAAAAATGTCGCCACATTGACCGGTCCCGTGCGTCTTGCATCCGACAGATTCCCGCAACCTTAATCTTAATCTCCAGAACTATTCGGCCCCATCGACCATTCGTTCTGCAATTAATATGCCCTGCCCATTGCCTCTTATGTTTTGCTAATTCTTCTTATTTCTTGGATTGAATTAACCCCTTCAGTGCCCGAACCGTGTACGCGAGATACAATGGTTTTCTATTGTTTCAGTAATTAAAATATATATTATTTAAAGCTTCCTATCGTACTAATTTAGTTTTACCTACCAAGTAACTGTGAACAAGTTCAAGCTTGCCACCAAAGCTGTACCTACTAGGAAGCTGAATGGTACGTGGATGTGTAGTAGAGTCACTTGTATGAGGAAGTGGTATTTTACTGAAAAATCAACCGACTTGAGAAAGGAAGTACTTACAATCGCACTCATTCTTCGCTTACATTACCCGCACATATTATTCTAAACATTTGTTTGTATGTAAAAGTAAAAGCCATTTGCCTACGCTAAGCCTTTTTCCACCAGAGCTTCTATGCGAGAGTAGGTCTATGAAGTTATCCTATTGATGGTTATTACACACATCCACTCTCAAATAATCGAATTTCTTATGTAATTTTTTAACAATAAATTATAGTTCTTATTCTCATTCCCATATTGCGGCTCTAACATCTCTAGTGGAAATACCTTTGTCACTCTAAGTTATCAATTCATTCTTACCTGCTTCAAAACGATTACACAACAAACTGCATGATTCAATGGATTCAGTAGCATTATTTAAAAAAAAACAATGAAATCAGATTCGCAACTGATATTAAGAAACCTAAATCCTCTGTCAGATTGCAATAAATACTAGACACTTATCATCTCGTCGGACACACTTAATCCAAGATATGTTACACAATAGCACACGTATGTAAACGTCACAGATTGAGACTACGTTTACGTAAAAAACTACTTATTGGTAATTCCCTGTAAAAATTGCCCTTTCTCAAAAGACAACTGAAGGCGTGTTCAGAAATAGATGATGTTCGAATATCGTCGACGGTATGGAAATGCGAAGCGATATTTCTCGAGATTATCTTTATGAACAGCGAGAATAACATACTATTTGATTGCCTACTCTAAGTAGAGAATAGATAAGCCTCAGGTCTATCATTAGGAGACTTATCCATTATAAATCTAGTCAATAAGGTCCTTTTGTCTCCTAATTAACAACAAACTTCGATCATCCAATCCTACCAATCGGCAAAAGACAGTGAGCAAAAAAGTAGTCCAAATGTCCACCACCAATGAGAATCGTGTCATTGAATAGCCTATCAAAAATATTCAGTTGAATTATGAACCTACTTCTTTTTTTAAGCCGGTTAAAAATGGAATAATGTTTACTAAGCCACCCATTAAAAAAGACCATCAGTTAAAAGTTAGAGCTACATACAGTCACATGTTTTTGTAGTAGTTTAGTAGTAGTTTGCCAAATATCTTTTGATTCTTTTTTTTTAACTTTCTTACTAAACATAGGATGTCTGTCTAGGACCTAAAGTCTGGCGTCAAAGTAAAAAATCTCAACAGTTGTATTATGCAGATCTATAAGCACTTCATTTGAACAGCTCAGTTGAATATGTTAGGCTCTAAGCAGTCGTAGAGCGGCTTATGGGCGCCTCACCAATCTAATTAGATGATTGGACACGGATGAGCAGTAAGTGGAGTGCACGAGCCAATTTGTTTTGAACCAAACTGAGACGCATTAGAGCAGTTTTTTTAATGAATTAATGCCATGCTTCACCGTCGACCACATTATCGCTTACCATCAGGTGAGATAGTGGTCAAGCGCGAGCCTATCTATAATTATTATCAGTCACACACAGGTCGGCACCCTTCAAGTCTGAACATTTTAAATAAATTAAGTAAGTAACCTAATGTGTGTCTAGTATATAGGAAAGTATTTGGGGATTGTCCCCATCACAACGTCACGACGTCGCGTCGTCAACGTGGAACAGGGCGGTGACGCGGCGCGGCACTTTGGCGTACCCACCTTATTATCGTTGCTGTATCGTAAAAATGCACGTCACGGTGGCGCAATGTTACACGTTGCCGTGCCATGTAAAATTCCGGTACATTTTACAGCATTTCTGAAAGAACGAAGCAACGTTTAGTTTCGTTTCTTGTAGTTTCAGGCAGTTATAGTATTACTGCCATCTTTTTTGCACAACTAATCGCCAATACATCGCAAAGTAGCGCTTCCGACGACGTACGACACGTCGTTCCGCGGTGACGATGCCGTACCGTGCATTAGCACTCCATTTCAATTCAACATTCTGCGACACCACACCGTTCCACACGTTGACATCGTGACGTGATGATGGGGACAAGCCCTATCTATTCTGACTAGGAATAGATTTCTAGGGAATCTATTTGACCGAATTGTTAATTATTGCAATTAATCGCCGTATAATTATAAAAACCGGCCAAGTGCGAGTTGGACTCGCGCACGAAGGGTTCCGTACCATTATCGCAAAAAACTGCAAAAAAACACGTTTGTTTTATGGGAACCCCCTTAAATATTAATTTTATTCTGTTTTTAGTATTTGTTGTTATAGCGGCAACAGGAATACATCATCTGTGAAAATTTCAACTGTCTAGCTATCACGGTTCATGAGATACAGCCTGGTGACAGACAGACAGACAGACCGCTGAGTCTTAGTAATAGGGTCCCGTTTTTACACTTTGGGTACGGAACCCTAATAAAAGACAAGCTTTCTATGATTCGATAAATTGTTTGATACGCCCAATGCCCATCATAACCTTCACTTTCTGCACGTACCACCATATCACGGCCTTGGCTTTCACATGTCATTCCATTCGCTCTCTACTCCGTGTCTCTATTACCTCAAACGTTTACGAGCTAACAGCGCTTAGCACCGGCTGCACACTGCACATTGATACTGCCTCCTAAGTGAATTGAACATAACAGGAATACGATTTGAAAGGGATGCACTATTGCTGATTATATTAACTACTAATACTTTTTGTAAAACGAATCTGTACATCTCTTAAATTATAAATGATATTTTGCTAAAAAAGTCCTGAAACCCTGAAATCTAACAACAGTCCTAGCAAGTTGTATCGCATTTCCCAGTTACTGGGTTGTGGTAGTCAGATAGGCAGTAGCTCCACGTAAAATATTGGAATAGATAGTTCAACTCATCTTTGCGCACGGCGCTATGTGTGGGTAGTTGTTTGCTTGGAACCCGACTGCTGCATCACTACCACACAAATGCATAATGTATGTTTACAAGCGCACGCACACATGGCGCCGCGCGCACAGATGTGTTGAACTCAGCTATATCTGGTTAGACTGGAAGCCGACATAATTTGGAAAACTATCTGCAAGCACCTGATGACTGCGCCAGCGGATGGTGTTGCCGTGGCTAAGTACCTGGCCAAACAAAAATTTGTTCGAAAAGATTAATTAAATTAAGAAAAAGAATAGCTAAAATAGTACGTTCAAATGATATTCCGTCTTGCAATTAATTTTACATTTGACAGCTCAAAAACTTATCCATCATTTAGTGATGACTTAATTGTAAAATTAATGGCCGAACGGAATTTAGTAGTACTTCTTGAAAATACTTCTTCAAAAAGTAGGTATCTAAATTCACTTAAAAAAAGGCTCTTCTTATTGGATTCCTAAAATAACTTCAAAAACAAACCTGACTCGACACAGATAATGTAATATCCTCTTGTTTCGAAATTGCATTTTTAATATAGTACCGTGGTATTTTTGAACTGCGAGCCCTTCTTTTTTTAAAAATTCCTCATTACGTTGAAGAAAACCAAAAGGTCCATTATGATGGCCGGTGAATTTAATTTCGTTTCATTTTAGTCGCTCCCGTTAACTCTTTTTTACAAAAGAGTCCAATTTTTAAATTAGCGGACGATTAAAAATACTTTTTGGTGTTAAAATGTAATAAAAATCGAGGAACTAAAATTAAACCTAATTATGTTACATAGTTGGGTCAAAGTAGTCACTTCAAGATATCAACAATTTAAAATTAGAATCCATTTTTGTTAATAAAACAGGTGGTAGTGACAACCATAGATTTAGTATGTTTTTCGCAAACAGAATATGAACATTAAAAAGGTTAGTAATAATTTGAATTTGACAGATGGAAAGACCGAATACAGTTCAGTGCTTATTCTGTGCCAATAATGAACATATTGACTGGTTAAACATGGCTCCTAAATATTCGCATGACTAATCATTTGTGCCTTTAAACCTGATGATTCCTACATTCTAATGTCGACCAGACCACTTTAATATGGTAAGCTCCCATCCAAATTTTTTCTACTATACTTAATATTACGCATAGAACGAACAATTTCCATACAGATGCTCTTCATTCATCATTCCGCCATATCGATCAGCCGTCGAAGGCGTCAAGTTTATCGGTTACTCAAAGGGTGTGGATGACAAAGAAAAACTTAGTTCCTCTACGTTTAGTGCGGACTGTCAAGCGGTGAAGTTGTAGGAGACGATATTAAATACTTGACGGTTTTGTAGGAAGTTTCAGTATTCATTTAATGTTGTCTTGGTGTTCCAAATGTGTAATGTATCATTATCTAGTATAGGTAAAGTTTTCTTCTATGGATGACGATTCTTTATTGTGTTGCTTTTGCTAAAATGGTGAATGACAAATGTAATTTAAACTACATAGTATCTTGGGGGAAACCGACCGTAATACTTTATGTAAGATAATTTTGTCAGACTTAGTTAATTTAGGATAATTACACACAATTAAGGATACAGTTAACACGGGAGAAAGAAGAAGAAAATGTGTTGCGCCGACCCAGCCGCAAGCCGTTTGAGCGTAAATAAGTAACAAACATACAAAGACACACGCACAAACTTTCGCCTGTATAATAATTTATGGTGAGATTATTGATTCATGTACATTATTTGTGGAACATGGTTTTTTCGTGTAACTAATAGTTTTGCTTTAAAAAAATAATTCACAACACGATATTTTGTCTTTACTTTTGGATACTCCTTACAAAACGACTTGGATGTTTACACAAAAAAATTGATGGCTAGATTTTCTTCATAATTTAAATAGCATAGGTAAATCACAGAATATTTTGCAAACAAAACTGTCCAAAACGAGGTTAAATATTGATATTCTGGCTCCGAGCGGGCGCACCGCTAACTACCAAATTCCGGCCTGCTATAACTGAGAAATTTCTAATGGAAAAACCCAATATCACTTTCTGCCCGACCTTATGTTCAAACCCGGGACGTCATGCTCAGCAGTCGCACTAGACGTTTTCAGTTTTAACACTAACGCTGCGTGCCATATTTTTTTTTACCCCTGATACCTGCATGGTTACACTGAGATAAGCCACGAGATTGAAGCCGTGGGAAAAATAAAATTTAAAATCATCAACCTGCCCTTATCCCATGATACTTGGGGTCGGTTTCACACGTTTTCTGCTTCCATACCATCCTATCACCCGTCACGCTATCACTGCCTCCTTTTTCTTTCATATCACTCCTCACACAGTCCATCCTTCTTTTATTTGGCCTTCCTCTTCCTCTCCATCCATCTACATTTATATTCGTAACTATTTTAGTAACATGCGTTTCATCCCTCCTCATCACATGACCATACAAGGACAAACGGTTTCCTTTTAACTTTTCTGTCACTGGCCCCACTTTCAAACTTCCCCTTATACATTAATTTCTCAAAAATGTTTAGAAAAAAAAGTTTTTGTGAAAAGAAAACTTATATACTCCGGCTTTTCTTCTACTTCGCTAAAACGGACCATAGTCTTCTAATTTTATGCCGAGTTTATTTAACCCTTTAATTCTCAGAACAACTTACATACCGAAGCAAAAACTAAACTAACCGAAGAGCAGAAGAGCGAAGTTCATCGCCAGTGATCTCAGGGCTCCGGCCGGCACAAACAACAAACTTCAAAGGGCTGGCTGGGCAAACAATAGTTATTCACAAAATAACCCGCCAGCTCTATCCCTTTTGAATTCCGGGTAATTTCATTAGACGCACTTCACAGGTCCTTAGTGATCTTCTATATTTATATAATTTATATTTGAAAAATATGTTCTTCACAGGGATAGAATATTGTAATTTTTCTGTAGGCAAATCAATGGTCACTTGTTTTATTGACGTCACCCAGGATTCAGTAAATGCACTTCACTAAGGATCACTTGCGCCAAAAACTCGACTCAGATTTAGTTACTAACACGAGGTTAAATAACAAATATTTCATACATAAGTGGCCGGTTAGCTACTAACTTGGAGTTAGTTAGGTAACTCTGAGTGGATGAAAGTTCCTAGTATTTCGCGCTTGCATGATATTGTCACTGTTGGGATTTGTGAAATCGTCTGTGGAATATACAATGATTTCGAAAGGAAGGATACGCCCATCTGAACATTTTATAGAAACCTTCTAAATACGAGCAACGTATAACAAAAGTAATGTAAGGTTACTTAACGATGATACGATATCCTAAGTTTCTTTTTAACCTTTGTATCGTTATTTTTGCAGCCTTTTACCACACAACTAGGCATTATTATGAGAAGCAAATACTCGCTCACTCCCGCACACGGACCACTGTCGCGTTGGCCCTAAACTGCAATTTAGGGCCAGCGCGCTGGTGTCATTTAGTCGCGTGGTTGGCCTGGTCCTTACGCAAGTAATATATATGTCAACGAGAATATATATTTAAAAAAACCGGCCAAGTACGAGTCGGACTCGCGCCCGAAGGGTTCCGTACAATTATAGCAAGAAACGGCAAAAAAAAACACGTTTGTTGTATGGGAGCCCCACTTAAATATATATTTTTATTCTGGTTTTAGTATTTATTGTTATAGCGGCAACAGAAATAAAATACATGATCTGTGAAAAGTTCAACTGCCTTTTGCTATCACGGTTCATGAGATACAACCTGGTGACAGACGGACAGACAGACGGACCGCGGAGTCTTAGTAATAGGGTCCCGTTTCTAACCATTGGGTACGGAACCCTTTGGGAACACAACACTGCGCCATTAATTCAGATTTTGGCTACGCACCAACGAACGCCAATATTATTCCTATATTGTAGTAAGTTATTAATAAAATTACTGTACTTTTTGAAACCTATCCACTGCTGTAAAATAAAACCAGTATTGAAGTATTTTTGTTTGAAAAGTAAAATTTTAACGAAGTACCTTAAAGACGCATAATTAACACCAACGAACAAGTTTTCTAGTAAACTTTATAGGATTTGAAATAATTTCGAAAGGTACACTTTACTTTCAACCGGTATTAGCTAAACGGCGAAGAAAACGGAATGGTTTTAGTACAAACTTCGTAAAATTCATCTTGTTCTTAAAGGTGACTTGGAAGTTTGAATATAGTTACCTACCTAGCAAAGTTTTGGTAAAGAAAAGTTTGATTTACAAATTAATTTGTAAATCAAAGAGTTTGGTGTAAAGGTGAACGTTAATGCAGATCGACATAGCTTCTTCTCTCGAAAATAAAACCTTTAATAAAGCTATGATTATATTCACACTCTACCTGTACAAATAATTACTAGAAAATTAATTTTATTTATGGTGTGAAAAGTCGGTAGGTATTTTGGTAGTAAGTAATATAAATTACCGGCGTGTGTGTATGACTAGATGTATGAATGTGTGTGAAGCAAAATAAGTATGTAAGGATCGTAGCAGGTGGCGTTCTGTAGTTTCTGCCTACCCCCATGGGAAATAGGCGTGAGTTTATGTTTGTATGTATTTATGTTTTATGTATTTTAGTTTTATTGTAGTTTATGTATGTATTGTAGTTTATGTATGTATGTATTTTAGTTTTATTTATGATTGTGTATATCACAGCTCTTTTACGAGAAAATAAGCTATGAAGATCTGCATTAGCGTTCACCTTTGCACCAAACTGTTTGATTTACATATTAATTTGTAAATCAAACTTTACTCTACGAAAACTTTTCTAGGTAGGAAGGATATTTAAACTTCCAAGTCACCTGTAAGAAATCTCGCAAGCACGGGGCCGGTCAATGTGGCGACACTTGGGGGAGGCCTATGTCCAGCAGTGGACGTCTTTCGGCTGATATGATGATCATGATGATGTTGATAATGTACGAAATCACTCCATTTTCTTCGCGGTTTAGCTAATACCGGTAGAAAGTGAAAAAAAAAACATTTTCATGTAAAATGTTGCCAAGACGAGACTTTCTAAACAATCAAAAAGTTATCAGATCTCATTTAGAGCCTCTTACTCTACATGCCCTAACTTCACAAACTATTGATATTATTATTTGTCTTATTTTCAAAAAAATATTGAAAGTTTTCTTTCAGTATAAATTTGGCACACCAGTATTAAAGAGTACTTTCCTTCAGAGCCTGCTTCAGCTGTCTACCCTGTATTTTGACTTCAACAATCCAATACAAGTGAAATAAAGCTGACCCTGGCACATTTGAATGTGCCATCACTGCTAAAGTAGGGTCACTATTTTATATCGTGTGTAGGTATTAAGGCTTCGCATAACGTTAGTAGCTCGAGCTTCGCAATCGAAATTATTAATCAAACACTACCTTATCATTAATAGTATGTATCTACATTAAAAATCATTAGTCAAATGTACCGGTGTGTGAATTATCAGGCTTGGAATACAGAACAGATATGTCCAGAAGGTCTAGGTCTCTATACAACGAGAGAAAAGAAAACGGGGAAAATGCGCACACCTTCATTTTCAAACCCCGACGTAAAAAGAGGGGTGTTATAACTTGGACGGGTGTTACTGTGCCATGATAGCTCCTTAACGGATGAACAAATTTTGATTTCGTTATATTTTTGTTTAAAAGATGACTTTATCGAAGATCTCAGCTATGTTTGAATAAATCGGTTCAGCCGCTCAAAAGTTATGGGCGTTTTACTGTTTGAATCAACGTGTTTTCGGCAGATAACGTGTAATAGTTATGATTTCGATGGATTATCGATAGAAACGAGTTTGCTACTAGATAAATTATGTAGTTTAAAGAAGTATTTGTGTCGGGGGTTTTTTAATTTTTAATTTTAATTGTCACAAATTCATTGTATCACAAAAATAATGTGACATAAATGTGTGCAGTAGTGTGTCTTCCGAGACGTATCTATGTGTTCGTGCATTCTGCGAGCAATGTGCCCTGCTCACAACCATATATATGTTTGGCAATTTTCCGGGTTAGGTCGGTAACCTTTCATCCACATACTTTTTTCATCCTTGAGCATAGCCCGCCCCATTGCCTTTTGAGAGTTTTTAATTAGTATATCCATTTTACAATTTTCAAGAAAATAATGCTCTTGATCTAGTTCACCTTTCTAGAGATCACCGTACAGCCGTTACTATATCGACCTTTAGGTATTCGTCTATGAATGTGAGCGACTATTTTCAATAATTGTACGGGGCCAAATTTCTGCACTAACCTATTTTATGCCTCTCTGTATTACGGTACGTTCACACGGCGTCGAGTTTTTCTCTACCGAATCGGTTTTTTGCAGGATTCGGTTTAGTGGCATAAGTATTTCAATGAAGGAGTTCACACATGCATTCGGTTTCAAGACACGACAAAAAAACCGAATCTTGCTGAAGTTGACATCCGATTTTGCGACTAAAAACCGATCCGGCCGTACTGCAAAATGTAAGATCCGGTGCAGTGGTATAGCGCATTCAATACATGCGTTCATACGATACACGCAAAGGGTAGATTCGGTTATTAGATTTTATCTCTATACGAGGCCGTCGGATACGGCAATGCAAGATGTGCTGTGTGAATACAACATTCGGTTTTTCCAGATCCGATGAAAATAAGATTCGGCAAAACGTGGCTCCGTGTGAACGTACCGACTCTGAACTTCATACACATCCCACGTCTAGCGTGACATGAGTAGATGATAGAGATCATAAGTCCTGACTGTCTAGAATGTCTACTTGCATAAGATCAACTACATTGTAGGTACCTAGGTAAATAAATGAAGGTTAAGGTTTAAATTAACATGCATTCCCATTTATTGCTTTATATTATATTTTTCTTCCCAGAAAAAGTCGATAAAATTCTGTCTTCCTCCCTGAATTGGAAGTATATTGTTGATTCCACGAATTTAAAGGGTACTTTAGAAACTTAAGTTGATTTCCGTACAAAGACCGAAATGTCAGGACTGAACAGACTGAAACAGCAACTTTTGAAAAGGAAATTTCGGACAGTGTACCTTTATTTTATTGCAGTCACAATAAAGATATACCTAATAAGGTATTTAGAATAAAACCTGAAGTTACTAGCTATTTATTTTAAAGTTCCTGTCTGAGAAATTCAGTTATGAAATAACACTTTGTCGGGGATCAAACTTAGGCCCCTGTGGCCCTTAGTACGATTGCGGAGCTCACGCCCCAAACTATGTCTCATTTCTTGTCAATCGTCCCAACACTAGTACCTACTGAAGTTTTTAGAAAAAAAAAAAGTTTCATAAATGTCCCGAGCATCGCCGCGGGTATAGCCTATGCCTAATTTATTAAAATACAAGCTCTACCCTCTGTTTTGCTAAGGAGGACATAGAAAAGCAGTTAGGGCTTGAACTCTTGCACAACTGAGCAATCAAACAGGGATTGTTTGAATTTTACGATCAATAATATCTCTTTAGCAAGTCGCAAAAAATTTGCTTTGCAAAGAACTTGTATTCTTATACAGTTATCAGCATACAGTAATCTTCTCTATATATATAAATAGCAATGTTCCGACTGACATATCAACGCCCAGGCTAAACCATTAATGATAGAAGTTTGAAATTTTTAGAGGATGTTGATTTTAAACTGTAGGCGTCATTTAAGAAAGGATTTTTGGAAATTCCTCCTCTATAGGGGTGAAATAGGGGATGAAAGTTTGTATGAAACTCTGTCATTTCTCTATCTGTAATGAAATATGGTATTCAGCCTCTAACAATAAAACAATAAAATACGTCTTTAAGCTATTTTTGAATTTCATCCCTTAAAACTTTTTAACAAAAAATCAAACCGACTTCCAGAACAAAAAACAATAAAGCAAAAAATAAATTTCTTTTCCGAAGTCGGTGTCTTTTGTACCCATTTTTTTTCAGTTTTTCGACACCGACTTCGGAAAATAAATTTATTTTTTGCTTTATTGTTTTTTGTTCTGGAAGTCGGTTTGATTTTTTGTTAAAAAGTTTTTTTTTCTCTTTTTAGTTTTGGTAGGTACTTCCAACTAACATGATTATCATTTATAGCCAAAGTACATCTCATGGCAATTCCAATAAGCCCAAACACGACTAGGATACATTGTTTTATTTTAGAGTTCCAGTGCCTACCTTCCGGCTTCATCATTAAATCAGTTCGGTGGTGCCATTTTCATCAAGTTTGGTCTTATTTAAAAGTATTTGCTTCATTATAGTCGGTTAATTAAACGAGATATCTTATGACCGTGACATACAGCATTTAGGTGTTCCAGTGGCCATCTGTGGTCTTCTTCATCAGTTACAAATCACCAAATTATACTTTATGAGTGCGAATGACTGCATTGTTGATGAAAATACCAAAATCGCTATATGTTTGCCTATAATATTTGAGGAGTTCCCTCGATTTCTCTAGGATTCCATCATCAGATCCTGACCTGATGACTATGGGACCAACTAGGAAGTACACCCTTTCAAACAAAAGAAGAATTTTTGATATCGGTCTAGGCGTCTTTGAGTAATCGGGGAACATACATAAAAAAAAAAAAAAAAAAAAGTACTGTCGATATGAGGGGGCTGAACTGTATAACTCTATACCCTAATGTCATCAAAAAATCGAAATCGCTTCCAAATTTTAAAAGGCTATTAAAGCACCACCTGAATATTGAATAAATTGCAAATGTTTACCGTTTTTATAATTCTCTTTCGTTTATTACCAAGCGAAACCGTCGCTTATCGTAATTATAATATATAATTTTTTTTTTCCTCATAGGAGTGAATAATTATATTTTTTTTGAGCGAAATAAATTTCTTTAACCGTAAACCGTCTTCCACTATTTGTATTTCCCCGTGAAAATCGATCCCACGAGACCTCCCGATTGAAAGTCCAGGCGCTTTAGCTATTAGAACAGGAAGGCAGTGCAGTTTATGCTCATTTTATATCAGATGAGATAGTGGTTAAGCGCGAGCCTATTGACAATTAAAAAAATTAAAATATGTTTAATTTAATTACACGTAATTTTTATAATTCTATAAAATAATAAAGTTGAGCAAATGTTGTGTCTACGCGAACACTATGCGCGCGGAAAACTATGTTTGGATAATAATTTGCAAGAACCCACCACAACAAAAAAACGAAACAGCCAATATCGTGTAGTCCACGCAGGCGAAGCGGTGAGCCGCATACGGCGCCTTGGCCTGGAGGTGGCCCTCATCAAGTCGGAGGCCATGGTCTTTCATGGCCCCCGGCAGGTGCCACCACCCAATACCCACATCGTCGTCGGGGGGGCTCGAATCGCTGTCGAGTCAACCATGAAGTATCTGGGATTGGTGCTCGACAGCCCAAGTTGTTGGGCGCGGCTGGGACGCTGTCAACGCTGCTTCCCAATGTGGGGGGCCCGAGCGCTGCCTGTAGGCGGCTCTACATGGGGATCGTGCGATCGATGGCCCTGTATGGGGCCCCGATTTGGGCGGCTGACCTGGTGGCCGGCAGCATCGCTATTCTGCGAAAGTCGCAGAGAGCGATGGCCGTCAGAGTCATCAGGCGGTATCGCACGATCTCCTACGAGGCGGCTTGTGCACTGGCCGGATCTCCGCCCTGAGACATGGAGGCTACGGTACTCGCGTCACTGTATCGGTGGCGCGAGGAAGCGCGGGTGCGGGGCGAAAGACTGATGCAGTGAAACATGGAGTTGCGTCAGTCTCAGATTCGTGAGGTCCTGGTGGTGGAAGGGCGGGACAGGCTTGCACGCCCTACCGCCAGCCTCATTATCATCGAGGCGTTCCGGCCAGTGCTCGATCTCTGGCTCGGGAGGAGGCACGGCTCCCTGTCGTTTTGGGTGACGCAGGTGCTCTCGGGGCATGGTTGCTTCGGGAAGTACCTGTGTCGCATAAACAGGGAGCCGGACGCTCGGTGTCACCACTGCGTCGACTGCCGTGAGGACACGGCGTGGCATACGCTGGCAGAGTGTGCCGTTTGGGAGGAGCCACGCCGTGCCCTCATCTCTGAAGTAGGCAGTTACCTGTCACTGCCGGCTGTAGTAGAGTCTATGGTTGGCAGCGAGGAGTCCTGGGACGCGGTGGTATCCTTCTGCGAATTAGTCGTCTCGCAGAAGGAGGCTGCGGAGAGGGAGAGGGAGATTTCATCCGCTAACCCGATCCGCAGCAGACGCGCCAGGCGTCGGCGGAGGGCAGATGGGCTCATATCTCATATTAGGCCAGGTCGTGGCCCGCAGAGGCGGGCCGGCAATAGCTGGGGGTTACGGAAGTATCGTTGTTCTTGCGATCCCCGGTTTAGGTGTGAGCCGGAACACCGGGGTGGTTTTGTAAAAGTCTGACAGACCCCTCCGCCGAAAAAAAAAAGAAGAAGGGTTACACCAGCTTGGAGGTTACCAGCTATATTTTGTATCTGTTTTCTTCGCAAATGTCGAAGCAGACTTGATATTTTCCGCCATTTGCAAAAATTAAAGCATCTTCCGATAGATTGATGTGTTTTTCGCCATCCTGTATAGTCTAGATATCGGTACTCCAATTAGCTTACACTAACAAAGTCGTCATCAAGAAGTTAGAATTTAAGTAACCACTTTTTTGTGTCAAAATGACCAGACTGCTAGTGTTGACTCTCGGACCGGCAACGTAAAATTGCCCGTGTCGGAAGCAATCTTGCCTTAAATTTATCCCTGCCACCCTTAATAAATGACCTTGAGATTTATTTATGGTCATAGCAAAGCAGACCTTAAGAGGAATTGTAATCGTTTAAACTCAATTCTCAATTCAATTCTCAATTTTTTATTGCGTACCATAATGTATATACATAGTTGGCAGGAAAATAATTATATAAGTCACAATTATGGACCCTGTCGGGCACAGCATATATAAAGTAGGAGAGAGGAGGAAGGACACTGAGTGTTTAATGTGATAAATTAATTGTATTATTGGTGAGTTTAGGTATTAGTAAGTTATAGGTACTGTTTTATTAATATAGAATTTAAGTTAAGAATTATAATTATTGTTTTATTAATTATATACTCCGTATTATTTATATATTTAGAAACATTTGTACAAAACATTATTTTTTTAATTACAATTAATATTAGTTTTATTTAATCATTATTATTTATTTTATTTAATAATCAACATTTTTATTTATTACGTAATTAATATGTATTTTCATAAGGTAAGTTATTTATTTATAGGATACTCCATGATTATTTAAAAAAATAATGATAATATATATTGCATTTATGGGTCGGCAGGCGTCTTTAATAGTGAATATTTACGAGTATAGGTACAAATAGATAGTTATAAGTTCCTTATAATTTATCATTTAGGTATTCGTTTATGCTATAGTAGCATTTGCTTACAAGGAAGAGCTTTAATTTATTGATAAAGATATTATATGTGTTAGAATTCTTTATTATTTCGGGTAACTTATTATAGATTTTGATGGACTTGACAAAGGTACCACTGGAATGCATGTTTAGTCGCGATTGTGGTAAGTTTAGTCTATTTTTATGTCTTAAATTAATTTTATTTTGTATGTCCTCTCTTTTTGTAAAGAATTCTGAGTACATACGCACAAACTTACAAACTTCAAATATATAAAGACAGGGTAAGGATAAAATCTTTAGTTCCTGAAAGTGGGGTTTACAGCTATCGGTGACTTCAATATTTACTAAGATTCTTATAAGTTTTTTTTGTAGGGTAAATAGCGTGGGTGCATCAGTGCTGTTGCCCCATAAGATGACACCGTATTTGAGCCATGCGTAGGCGTACGCGTAGAACGTTACTAGTGCAGTTTTTAAGTCTGTAGTTTTTTTGATCTCACGGAGGGCGTATGAGAATTTAGATATTTTTGCTCTTACTTTCTGAATGTGTGACTTCCAATTTATGTGTGTATCAATGTTTAGGACTAGTAGGGTGAAATTATCAACTACTTCTAATTTATTATTTTTAAAGCTAAAGTTTATATTTATTGGTATCTTTTGGCGAGGGTGGAATGAAATTATTTTAGTTTTATTGAAGTTAATTTCTAGGTTGTGTTCAGTCATCCAATTTATTGTAGAATCCAGTATGGAATTCAATTTATCATTTAAATTGATGTTATTTTCACATGAGGTAAGTATAGATATGTCATCCGCAAACAGAACACACGGCTCATTTATATTATTAGGTAGGTCGTTTACGTAAACAAGGAACAAGAAGCACCCAATTACGCTTCCTTGTGGGATTGAGGCGGTGATTTGTTTGCTGTCAGATCTGATTAATTCTATTTCATTATTTCTGTTGTTGTAATGTTCGATTTCAACTATTTGTTCCCTATGTTTCAAATAAGATACAAACCAGTCATAACATTTGCCACGGAGTCCTATACTATATAGTTTATTTAATAATATTTCAAATTGTACTTTATCGTATGCTTTAGTCATATCCAGCAGATGTCCTATCGCGTATTTTTTATCGTTAATAATATCAAGGGCTTTCTGAATATATTTGTAAACGGCCAAGGTAGTGGAACGGTTTCCGGAAACCATTTTGACAATCGTTAAATATATGATATTTTTCACAAAACGCATATACTCTATTACACATGGCTTTTTCGAATATTTTAGAAGCTGTCGGTAAGAGGGCAATAGGGCGGTAATTATTCGGATCAGTTTTTTGTTTTTTTTATGGATAGGTTTTATAAGAGCTTTTTTAAGAGATCAGGAAAAGCTCCTTCTTCAAATGATTGGTTTAATAATTTATAGAATGGTAAAGTTAATTCATCTGCACATTGTCTTAATAAGGTAGGTGGAAGTTCATCAACGCCGTGACTTTTTTTATTCTTCAAGTTTTTTATCAATTTGTTCACCTCGTAAGGATCAATTGGGCTGAGAAAAATTGAATTCTCTATAGGGCATACAACTGGAGATCCTTTCGGTTTGCCGGTCGAGTTATTCGTAGCCTCCCCGATAGAAGCAAAAAAATCATTAAATATGTTTGCTACATCTTTGGGGTCAGAAGTTATGCCATTATTTGTTTGTAGGGTTATGTTACATTTCTCACTTGCAATTTTTTTGTTTGTACGTTCATTCACTATGCTCCACATTGTCTTAACTTTATTATTAGATTCAGTCGTTTTATTTTTGTAGTGTAATTTTTTTGCTGTCGTTACTGTCTTCTTTAGAATTTTTTCATATTTTTTGTAATATTGAGTTAAAATCGGATTGCTTGTTTTAGTTGTTAGTATTTTTAATAATCGTTTATTTTTGCAGGAGTTTTTTATGCCTACGGTGAGCCAGTATTTTTTATATTTTGGTTTTATCTTTAGTTTTTTTAATGGCATACACTGATTTAATATGTTGATGAGTGTGTCATTAAAAGCTTCATAATTACTGTTCATATCCTTTCCGGTTATTATGATATCATTCCAATTTCACATTTCACTTACCCTACTGTATTGTTTATATGTAACTACAAATGGCGAATATAAATGACATTTTAAAAGAAATTGATGCCAGCACGTGTAAGGGTACTTCTTTCACCTGCTTACCAGAGGACTGTCGACAGCATGTTATCTCATCTCCTCCTGGCAACCTCAACCTTCTACATCTAAATATCCGCAGTGTCAGTAAAAACTTTGACCACCTACAAGTCCTCATTAACCTAACAAAAATCAGCTACGACGTTGTGATTCTTACTGAATGCTGGCTCAGTAAGGTTGTCTGTATACCTGTTTTGAATGGGTTTCTAAGTCACTCCTCCAGTACTAACTACAACCAAAACGATGGCATTATCATATACACCAGATTGGGGTTACAGGCTACTGTGCGGGAACCGAAATTTGAGGGAGGAAATTGCCTGGTATGTGAATTGGGTAGTAGTAAATTAGCAGTAGTTGCTGTCTATCGTTCTCCCTCACTTAACTCAAATAGCAGTTTCAGCTCTTTCTTATCGCACCTGGACGGTGTATATAGTGGAATTTCGCGGTACTCTAACATCGTCCTTATGGGTGACATGAATCTGGATCTGTGCCCGACCAACAGAAGTGACAGAACTGTCGATTACCTGATGCTAAATGCCTCTCATGGACTCTTGCCCACCCATCTCACCCCAACTCGTTTAGAGCGATGCTTAGACCATATTTTTCTTAAGTCCAACCTATCATCCACTTCTCTCATTTTAGAATCACACATAACAGACCATAAACCAATATTCTTAAACATTTCTAACTTTGATCCACCGCGTAAGTCTCTCCACAAAGTCACTCGATTAGACTATCCAGCTATAATTACTGATCTCGAGAGTTTAGACTTCTCACCAATGTATAAGACTGAGAATGTCAATACATCGACTAATATATTTTTGGACATTGTTACTTCCATCGTCTCTAAACACTCACTTCTGGTAAATGTTCCCAGGAAAATACATGTTATAAAACCCTGGATTACTCCAGGGCTATTAAGATGCATAAAAAATCGGGATAGAATGCATATTAACGCCAAAAAATCTCCAGACAATATAATCCTTAAAAATACCTATACTCGGTACCGCAACTTCTGCAACGATTTACTTAGGAAGTTAAAAACAGCTTATGACACAAATGAGTTAAAGAAAGCCAATAACTGCCCCCGTAAGCTGTGGCAGGCAATCAACTCAATCACACACAGGCACAAACCGCGCAGTGGTCCCTCTGAACTGCTGGATTTGAAAGGTGATCACAGGTCCTCAATTAATGAGGTGTGTCACTTTTTTAGCTCAATAGGCAGCGTCCTAGCAAATAACATCACTTCACAGCGGCATGCCTCTAACATGCCAGCCTCACACCTTTCCACCCCTGACCACAGGCTCCAATTCGCACAAGCCAATTCCCTCGCTCTTTGCGAGGTTAGTGATTCCGAAGTCGAGGCCCTTATTCTCCAGCTACGTGATAGGAGTGCCGCGGGCTGGGACGGCCTGTCACCTCTGTTATTAAAATGTACTCGACATGTCCTGGTTCCACATATAACTTTCCTTTGTAACCTTTCCCTCAGGACGGGCGTTTTCCCTGATGCTTTTAAAAAGGCTATTATTCACCCGATTTACAAGGGCGGGGATAGAAACTGTGTCTCCAACTATAGGCCGATTTCAGTACTGCCGGCTCTCTCTAAGGTCCTGGAAAGAATCCTAAACAACCAACTTAGACGCTTCCTTGATAAATTCCAGATTATCTCTAGCAACCAGTACGGCTTCAGGTCAAATTTATCTACAGAAGATGCTGTATTGGAGTTAACGCAATCGGTTGCTAGAAAACTAGACAATAATATCAAATGTCTTGGAATATTTCTAGACCTTTCAAAGGCATTTGATACAGTTTCTGTTCCCATCCTCCTCTCAAAGCTTGAAGACGTGGGTGTTCGGGGTATTACTTTGGATTTATTTCGCAGTTACCTTACAAATCGTAGGCAGTGTGTCAAAATAAATGCTGACCTAAGTGACGAAGACATCATATCCTACGGCGTTCCCCAGGGAAGTGTTCTTGGTCCTACATTATTCTTAGTTTATGTTAATGACCTATGTAAGATGAACCTCCCTAATTGCAATATCTACGCTTATGCTGACGATACTGCAATTGTAGTACACGGACCGGCCTGGGGTGTGGTAAGGGAGAGTGCGGAGGCTGCTATGTCTAGGATTATGTTATGGCTAAACTCTAATCTGCTAACGCTAAACATAAACAAAACCACTTTTATTCCTTTCGGGTTAAGACGTGGCAGTTCTCCTGGTTCTGACTTCACTCTTGGAGCCCACTCCTGTCATGATCCTTCATTACTTTGTTCTTGTCCCACTATAAGTCGTTCTAGTTCCGTAAAGTATTTGGGTGTTCATATTGACTGCGGACTGCGGTGGGACAAGCAAATTGAAGTTCTAACTTCTAGAACAATGCGTCTAATTCACATATTCAAATCTCTTAGAGCTGCTGCCGACCTTGTCACTCTAAAGATGATATACTTCTCTCTGTGCCAAGCTATACTGGGGTACTGTATAACGGTCTGGGGTGGAGCGGCTAAAACCTATCTTCTTCAAGTGGAGAGAGCACAGAGAGCAATACTAAAGGTAATGACCAAAAAACCTTTTAGATATCCAACAACTGAGCTCTATTCTAACTGTAAAGTGTTAACAGTACGGCAGCTCTTTGTGCTCAAGTCTATTTTAAGGACACATAAGTCCCTTCCTCCGCCGGACCGCAATAGACGAACCCTAGCACTTCCCAGGACCCAGCACAGAACCAGTTTCGCTCGACACCAATATTATATCCTAAGCCTGCATTTGTATAAAACAGTTAATAGGAATTTAAAAATAACGGACATGAACTCCCATAATCTGAAAAACAAACTGACTGAATGGCTTCTTCGAAGAGACTACTCATTTACGGAGTCTCTTCTCATATTTTTACGTTAATCCCAAAGCCCATATCACAGTTCTACGTCATTCACTCATCTAGTAATTCTCACACCTGGATACATTCATACATCCACTCTTTCCCACATACTTTCTTCCATACTCACCTCTCTCACACATAATTACTCTCGTACACAATCAGACTCACAACACAATCACTAACAAACACATTTATACACTGTTACACATACATAACATGAAGACACTATTTTCGCGCTTCCCTCTGGCTGCAGCTATAGCTACATAATTTACCGCCCTGTATGGCCTAATCACTGTCTCCTAAGATACAGGAATACCTAGTTTAGGAGACAGGGTTACATTACTGTTACAGATTTATGTAGATATAATATTGCTTTGTACAAATATTTATTGTGTCATAAATCATGTGTGTATGGTGAATAAATGATTATTATTATTATTAATTTATATCTTGCAATTTAGACTTAAATTTCAATATATTTGTGTGATTGTAAAATCTTTTCTTTACGTACCAGGCGATTCCCTTTATTTGTTTAGGCAAGTTTAAATGTAAAATGGTACCTGGCCTGAAATGCTATGCTATGGTCTGAAAAACCTAGTTCTTCTATTGTTGTGTACATATCTTTGAATTTAAAATTTGTAAATATTAAATCTAAGCATGTAGTTGTGTTTGGCGTTACACGTGTAGGGCTTTTAATGTGTTGGGCAAAATTATATTCCTGCATTAAATTTATGAATTGGTTTGATTTAGGGTTATCTGATAATATGTTTATATTGAAGTCGCCTCCTATAATTATATTTATTTTTGAATATTTATTATTTATATATTTTAGAATTAGTTTAAGTTGCTGATAAAAAACTTCTTCCTCTCTTCTATTCCAATACATAGTTATAATCAATCAGTTTTCTGTAGGTAATTCAGTAGCACATAACTCTAGCACATATTCTATAGATTTGTCTGTTATATCACTTCTATGTATGCAGTCTATATGTTCCTGAAGCAGAATACATACTCCGCCGCCTGTTCGGGTACTGCGACAGTACGATGATGCAAATTTGTAGCCGCTGATCTTAATTAGTTCTAGTTTTTCTTCTGTGAGCCAGGTTTCCGAGATACATATTGCTTTATACATAGAATTATGGGTAATGAAAGCATCAAGTAAATGTTGTTTATTGTTAAGACTTTGGAAATTTTGGAATAGTATTTTAAATGGTAGGTCTTTGTTTACGAAATGTATGGTTTACAGATTCATTCAGTATATCCATATGGTGAGATTGGTTAGCGAAGCTCATCATTCTCATATCGTTATCCTGGTATTTCGAATCTTCATTTTGTGGTTTGATGTTTTGATATTTTTTGTTAGCAGATTTCCCATCTATGTATAATTGGTTATTTCTTATTATTGCGTGGTGTCCGTTTTGTCTAGCCTTAAATAATTCTTCTCTCATTAGAGCCCTTTCTTTTCGTGATTTTGCATCTAAAAACTCAGAAACACCCAGCCCAGTTCCCTGGAAGCACTGGCTGCTGCTGACTATATACTTGGACATTCTTTTACTGAGCAATTCTATTACAAGCGGTCGATTCTTTATGCCTTTTTTCCCTACTCGATACATGTCTTCTATGTAGCCTGATAGGTCTACGTTGACTATATCGCGGATTAGTTCTATCAGTCTGTTATATAGTTCGTGTTCAGGTTCTTGATAATACTCTGTAAGTCCATAGAGTACTAGTTTGTGGCGGTGGTTTTCAAGTAGGCTTGGTGCTTGGAGTGTCCGAGTTGATAAATCTCCTATTACTTTTTTAAAATTTTCATTTTCTAATTGTAGTGTTTCTATTTTAATGTTTATGGTTTCTATTTCTTGCTTTCTTTGTTCATTTTGTATAGTTAAAGTATTCATTTTGGAGTCGAAATCTAGTTTCAGTTCCGTAATCGCTCTATTAATCTCGGTTTGTATTGTGTTCTGTACTTCTTCAATGATAGATTTGTTGTTTTCTTTCAAATGTAGTATCAATAATTCGCTCAAACTTTGCATGTTCAACTGACCCTGTGTAATGTTCAATAAATTTATGTTTTCCTGGGTAACACTTGATTTTCTTAATTTAGTATTGACAATATCCTCTGTCTGTAGAGTGTCTCCTAACAAACTCAGGTCTTCAGAGCTAGTTGTGTCATTATTAGAATTTATAGATTTCTTTCTCATAGTAATGTTGTTGCTCGCTGTTGGTGTGGTTAAGTTGTTGTGTTCAGGGCTTTTTTGGGATCGTGTGGGAATGTCAATGTTTCCTGTCTTTGGTGTTTTACAGACGCAGACGCATGTCTGGCACTTCCAGGAGTTTTTAAGTTCCAATGACATCGATTTTATGTAATACTCTTTTGCTACACCGGCACACTCCAGATCATATCTACACTTGCAGAGCGAACAAGTAAGATTTTCCCTTATTGGCAACTTTTTTCGGCATCCTGTACATAGGGATGCTGGCGCCATCTTTTGGAGATATTTTTTTCGTAGAAGTTTTGAAATTGGTTCGAAAAACTACTGCCTTCTGACGATAGATGGCGTTTTTACACAGTAAGTGAAGTAAGGTGACTTGTATTTTTTATTTTATATTGAATTGCTTATTTGGATGTTATTGTTATAAAATATCAAATTATGTACCTTTTCATTATATATCCTTCTCAAATTTGCCAATATAGTCCAGTATACATCCGTTTTTGAAGAGTATTCACTATAACTTTTGAATTTTATTGTCGTTTAATCAAAGACATAGACATAAAACTCAAAGACATAGCCAGAGGGTATCAATGGTACTCAAGTTATGAAAACTGTTTCCCCCCGAGCACATCCAGTAATCATTCACATAGGCTTCAACACCCGTTTTTACCCGCTTCAAGGGATGAAATTTAAATAAGTCTTAAATATGTGTTTCTTTAATTGAATAAAACAGCAAAAATACTAAAATACAAGTATTTTTTTTATTTTTCATTCAAATTTAAACACCATTTTTACCCCTTTTATTTTTCATTCAAATTTAAACACCATTTTTACCCCTTTAAGGGTTGAAATTCAAAAACTTTTTAACAAAAAATCAAACCGACTTCCAGAACAAAAAACAATAAAGCAAAAAATAAATTTCTTTTCCGAAGTCGGTGTCTTTTGTACCCATTTTTTTTCAGTTTTTCGACACCGACTTCGGAAAATAAATTTATTATAATTTATAAAATAATATATAACCTACCCTACCCTACCCTACCCGACCCTACACTACCCTACCCTACCCTACCCTACACTACCCTATCCTACACTACTCTACCCAACACTACCCTACACTACCCTACCCTACCCTACCCTACCCTCCCTACCCTACGCTACCCTACCCTACCTACCTACCTACACTACACTACTCTACCTACCTACCCTACCCTACCCTACCCTACCTACCTACCTACACTACACTATTCTACCTACCTACCCTATCTACCTACCTACCCTACCTACCTACCCTACCCTACCCTACCCGACCCTACACTACTCTACCCTACCCTACACTACCCTACCCTACGCTACACTACCCTATCCTACACTACTCTACCCAACACTACCCTACACTACTCTACCCTACATTACCCTACCCTACCCTACCCTACCCTACCCTACGCTAACCTGCCCTACCCTACCCTACCCTACCTACCTACCTACCTACACTACACTACTCTACCTACCTACCCTATCCAACCAAACATTTTTTTTTTTTTTTTTTTTTTGCTTTTAAACCTTCCTGTATTCTGTCGAACATAACAAAAAAAGAATTATTCAAATCGGTCCAGCCGTTCTCGAGTTTTAGCGAGACTAACGAACAGCAATTGATTTTTATATATATAGATAAATAATTTTGAAAGGTAAGCTGTACTTTCTACCGGTATTAGCTAAACAGTGAAGAAATACATCTTGTTCTTAAAGGTGACTTGGAAGTTTAAATATAGGTACCTAGCAAAGTTTTCGTAGAGTAAAGTTTGACTTAAATTAATTTGTAAATCAAACAGTTTGGTGTAAAGGTGAACGCTTATGCAGATCCTCATGGCTTCTTTTCTCGTAAAAGTACCCATCAAAGAGCTGTGATATACTTACGCAATCTATACAAATATTGCTACAATTAACATTTCAATAATCAAAGTGTTACGTTGCTGCAATCATCCATAGCTGCAATGACTAGTTCCATCTGTCAAAAAGTAAACAAATAACTATATATAGCACAATTCATATTAACAAAATTCATAAAAGCCTCAGTGGTCGTCAAATCCTATCATAACTTGCGACTATTTTAGTTTTACAACTAAAAAACGAAATTGAATACGCGAAATGACAATTGTAATAAAGTTTTATCAGATTCAGATTCATAAATCATTTGAAGTTCGTGTAACGCCTACGTTATTTTACATGTAGTATTATTTGTTTTTTATTCATCATTCATTTGTTGTAAAGGTCAGCGTTTGATCAAGATATACCTAATGAGTTGTAATTGACAGATTACCTACTATCAGCTACTTTATGACTGTTTGTAGTAAGTACGGAAGGCAGCGTGGTATTTTTATTAGTCATTTTATACCGAATGATGTTGCCTAACATTCAATTATCAACAAAATAAGCATCAGTCGCCATACCCGCGGTGGAGCACAAAGATGTCACATGTCAAAGTCGCACTCGCCCTAAAACAATTGAGTAATTTCATATCGCAATAAACTTCGTAAGATGGTTCTTCACGTCATTTTGCATCACCTAAAAAGTTTTATGCGGAACTGGGCGTATTTTCAAAGCCGGTTCTTATAAATTTAGTAATTTTAACAATAGGGTTTCAAACACAAAAGTTACATCGGTGATCATTGTACACAGCACAATGTCTGAAAGAAGTCATACATAAGGCCCTCTTGCACGAAAAACTTAACTCAGAGTTAGTTGCTGATATTTTGTCATACAATATTGTTAATTTAACCTCGTTACCAACTAACTCTTAGTTAATTTTTTTCGTGCAAGTGGGTCTTATTTATGACTTCTTTCAGACATTGTGCTGTAATAACAAGCTTGACATCAGAGCAGTTGCATACACCTATTATCACTTCTTTTGTGTCCCTTAGGGAGCGTCCCATTTTACATTACGCACTACCAAAATACTTATCGACTTTTGTGAGCGTTACATTGCGCACTACCAAAATACCAACCGACTTTTGTGTGCGTTATATTACGCACTACGCACTACCGACATAACAACCGACTTTTCACACCATAAATAAAATTTATTTTCTAGCAATTATTTTTACAGCTAGAGTGTGAATATAATCACGGCTTTTGGAACTGTTTTTTTACGAGAGAAGAAGCTATTTCGATCTGCATTAGCGTTCACCTTTAAACCATACTGTCTGATTTACTAATTAATTTGTAAATCAAACTTTACTCTACGAAAACTTTGCTAGGGTATATTTAAACTTCCAAGTCACCGTTAAGAGCAAGATGAATTTTACGAAGTTTGTACGAAAACAGTCCGTTTAGCTAATACCGGTAGAAAGTAAAGTGTACCTTTTCAAATTATTTCAAATCCTATAAATTTTACACTAAAACTTGTTCGTTTGTGTTAATTATGCGTCCTAAAAGTCTTTAAGGTACTTCGTTCAAATATTTACTTTTCAAAAAAAAATACTTCAACACTGGTTTTATTTTACAGCAGTGAATGAATAGCTTTCTAAAAGTATAGTATTTTTTTTAATAAATTACTAAATTAAAGGAATAGTATTGGCGTTCTTTGGTGCGTAGTCAAAATCGGAATTAATGTCGCATTTTTGTGTTTTTTTTTTATCTATATTCCACAGACTATTTCACAAATGCCAACTGTGACAATATCATGCAAGCGTTTTGAAATACAAGGATCTTTCACCCACTCAGAGTTACCTAACTAACTCCAAGTTAGTAGCTAACCCGGCTACTTATATGAAATATTTGTTATTTAACCTCGTGTTAGTAACTAAATCTGAGTAGAGTTTTTGGCGCAAGTGATCCTTAGTGAACTGCATTTACTGAATCCTGGATGACGTCAATAAAACAAGTGACCATTGATTTGCCTACAGAAAAATTACAATATTCTATCCCTGTGAAGAACATATTTTTCAGTTATAAATGATATAAATATAGAAGATAACTAAGGACCTGTGAAGTGCGTCTAATGAAATTACCCGGAATTCAAAAGGGCTAGAGCTGGCGGTTGATTTTGTGAATAACTATTGTTTGCCCAGCCAGCCCTTTTGAAGTTTGTTGTTTGTGCCGGCCGGAGCCCTGAGATCACTGGCGATGAACTTCGCTCTTCTGCTCTTCGGTTAGTTTAGTTTTTGCTTCGGTATGTAAGTTGTTCTGAGAATTAAAGGGTTAAATAAAATCGCCATAAAATTAGAAGACTATGGTCCGTTTTAGCGAAGTAGAAGAAAAGCCAGAGTATATAAGTTTTCTTTTCACAAAAACTTTTTTTCTGAACATTTTTGAGAAATTAATGTATAAGGGGAAGTTTTAAAGTGGGGCCAGTGACAGAAAAGTTAAAAGGAAACCGTTTGTCCTTGTATGGTCATGTGATGAGGAGGGATGAAACGCATGTTACTAAAATGGGTACGAATATAAATGTAGATGGATGGAGAGGGAGAGGAAGGCCGAAGAAAAGAAGGATGGACTGTGTGAGTGATATGAAAGAAAAAGGAGGCAGTGATAGCGTGACGGGGGATAGGACGGTATGGAAGTAGAAAACGTGTGAAACCGACCCCAAGTATCATGGGATAAGGGCAGGTTGATGATTTTAAATTTTATTTTTCCCACGTCTTCAATCTCGTGGCTTATCTCAGTGTAACCATGCAGGTATCAGGGGTAAAAAAAAATATGGCACGCAGCGTTAGTGTTAAAACTGGAAACGTCTAGTGCGACTGCTGAGCATGACGTCCCGGGTTTGAACATAAGGTCGGGCAGAAAGTGATATTGGGTTTTTCCATTAGAAATTTGTCAGTAGCAGGCTGGAATTTGGTAGTTGGCGGTGCGCCCGCTCGGAGCCAGAATATCAATATTGAGCCTCGTTTTGGACAGTTCTATCTATTTACCTGTATTGTAACCTCAAAATCAAAACTGATTCACATCCGTGCACTTCAACGTAAGGTTCAGTTGAAAACCAGCGTCAGGCAACTCCCAGTTGTCTGGCATTTTGCTGAACTGGACCTTTTTGGCGCAGCCACGGGGCACACTATGTATGTAATTGTTTTTATTAAATTCTTTTTCCTTATATTTGTACATTGTGTGTATCTGTGTGTGCCAAATAAACAAGTTTTCTTTCTTCTTTCTTTCTTTTTTGTTTGCAAAATATTCTGTGATTTACATATGCTATTTAAATTATGAAGAAAATCTAGCCATCAATTTTTTTGTGTAAACATCCAAGTCGTTTTGAAAGTAGTATCCAAAAGTAAAGACAAAATTTCGTGTTGTGAATTATTTTTTTAAAGCAAAACTATTAGTTACACGAAAAAACCATGTTCCACAAATAATGTACATGAATCAATAATCACACCATAAATTATTATACAGGCGAAAGTTTGTGAGTGTGTGTTTGTATGTATGTTACTTCTTTACGCTCAAACGGCTTGCGGCTGGGTCGGCGCAACACGTTTTCTTCTTCTTTCTCCCGTGTTAACTGTATCCTTAATTGTGTGTAAGTATCCTAAATTAACTAAGTCTGACAAAATTATCTTACATAAAGTATTACGGTCGGTTTCCCCCAAGATACTATGTAGTTTAAATTACATTTGTCATTCACCATTTTAGCAAAAGCAACACAATAAAGAATCGTCATCCATAGAAGAAAACTTTACCTATACTAGATAATGATACATTACACATTTGGAACACCAAGACAACATTAAATGAATACTGAAACTTCCTACAAAACCGTCAAGTATTTAATATCGTCTCCTACAACTTCACCGCTTGACAGTCCGCACTAAACGTAGAGGAACTTAGTTTTTCTTTGTCATCCACACCCTTTGAGTAACTGATAAACTTGAGAACGCCTTAGACGTCTGATCGATATGGCGGAATGATGAATGAAGAGCGTCTTTATAGAAATTGTTCGTTCTATGCGTATTATTAAGTATAGTAGAAAACATTGGGACGGAAGCTTATCATATTAAAGTGGTCTGGTCGACATTAGAATGGCGGAATCAGCAGGATACCAGTATCAGGTTTAAAGGCACAAATGATTAGTCATGCGACTATTTAGGAGCCATGTTTAACCAGTCAATATGTTCATTATTGGCACAGAATAAGCACTGAACTGTATTCGGTCTTTCCATCTGTCAAATTCAAATTATTACTAACCTTTTTAATGTTCATATTCTGTTTGCGAAAAACATACTAAATCTATGGTTGTCACTACCACGTGTTTTATTAACAAAAATGGATTCTAATTTTAAATTGTTGATATCTTGAAGTGACTACTTTGACCCAACTATGGAACATAATTAGGTTTAATTTAAGTTCCTCGATTTTTATTACATTTTGACACCAAACAGTATTTTTAATCGTCCGCTAATTTAAAAATTGGACTCTTTTGTAAAAAAGAGTTAACGGGAGCGACTAAAATGAAACGAAATTAAATTCACCGGCCATCATAATGGACCTTTTGGTTTTCTTCAACGTAATAAGGAATTTTAAAAAAAAGAAGGGCTCCTAGTTCAAAAATACCACGGTACTATATTAAAAATGCAATTTCGAAACAAGAGGATATTACATTATCTGTGTCGAGTCAGGTTTGTTTTTGAAGTTATTTTAGGAATCCAATCCAAATCAAGAAGTACTACTAAATTCCGTTCGGCCATTAATTTTACATTTGACAGCTCAAAAACTTATCTTTCATTTAGTGATGACTTAATTGTAAAATTAATGGCCGAACGGAATTTAGTAGTACTTCTTGAAAATACTTCTTCAAAAAGTAGGTATCTAAATTCACTTAAAAATTTACAAAAGGCTCTTCTTATTGGATTCCTAAAATAACTTCAAAAACAAACCTGACTCGACACAGATAATGTAATATCCTCTTGTTTCGAAATTGCATTTTTAATATAGTACCGTGGTATTTTTGAACTAGGAGCCCTTCTTTTTTTTTAAAATTCCTTATTACGTTGAAGAAAACCAAAAGGTCCATTATGATGGCCGGTGAATTTAATTTCGTTTCATTTTAGTCGCTCCCGTTAACTCTTTTTTACAAAAGAGTCCAATTTTTAAATTAGCGGACGATTAAAAATACTGTTTGGTGTCAAAATGTAATAAAAATCGAGGAACTTAAATTAAACCTAATTATGTTCCATAGTTGGGTCAAAGTAGTCACTTCAAGATATCAACAATTTAAAATTAGAATCCATTTTTGTTAATAAAACACGTGGTAGTGACAACCATAGATTTAGTATGTTTTTCGCAAACAGAATATGAATGTTATATCTTGTATTAAATAAAATAGATTGTGTAGTCTTTACATGTTTTAATTGTTTCCTACTTGGCATCTAAGTGTCACCTGACCTACTGTATTTATAGTATCCCCATTATAATTCAACAATTTTAATTTAGAATTTTCGAATCTGTATACACCAAGTTTGTTACAATCTTTTTTCGACAAAACATTACACTGTGCACCAGTATCTAATTTAAAATCAATACCTTTTTTCTGTTCTACAAAAATTACCTTTTGACTCCATTCTTCTGTTTCCAATGTCTGGCTAGTTACAGAACCCAAGCACACCTCTTCCAGATCTTCTGACTGTGATCTTCTATTTACTGTCTTGATTAATTTGTTTGTACTTGCTCGACAAGCCTTCGCAAAATGCCCTACTTTCTTGCACTTCATGCACGTTTTCCCATAAGCCGGACAGTTCCTTATTTCATGACTGTAACCACAGCGTGAGCATCCTTCTATTTTTCTAATATCTTTTCTTTCTTCTTTCTTTTCTGCTTGCCTGCTAGCCTCTCTTCTATGAGTCTCCGTAGCCAGTTCCTTTCTTTTTCCTGTTTGTATTCCTCTCTTCGTCCTTATTGCGTCCACTGTAGATTTTTCTTCAATTTCTCTCATGCCTTGTGTTGCTAACTCTGCTGCTTTACAAATCTGAATAGCTTTTTGTAGTGTTAGGTCACTTTCTCTTAACAACCTGTCTTTCAGTTTAGTATCCAAGATCCCAGCGACCAGCCTGTCTCGTAACAATCTTTCTTGTAAATTCCCAAAATTACAATCTATACTTAATTTTCTTAATTCTGTCAAATATGCATCAAAACTTTCGCCCGTTTTTTGTTGCCTAGTAAAAAAGATGTGTGATGCAACACTTTCATTCTTTATAGGTATGAAGTATTGGTCAAACTTTGCTATCACCTTTTTATAATCTTTCCTTTCTTCGTTTGTAAGGTCTGCAGTATTATAAATCTCTAGTGCTTCCTCTCCAATGCAATGCAATAGCAACGCAACCTGTATCTCGCCATCATGCTCCGTTGAGCCCGTTGCGACTCTATAAATTTCGAATCTCTGCTTCCATTTCTTATACTCTTCTGCTGTGAGTGCACGTAATTTCTCTGGGGGTTTTAAGCCCGATATACCTTTATGCACCGATGACATGTTTTCGGAAGACAGCATTCCTGCCAAACAAAATCCCTTGCAATCGTCAATGTGGATCTTCTTTTTGTACTAATTTCTTATTCTGTTCTTTTCTATCAATTTTTCTTCTTCTCATCTTTATTTATTATTACGCAGCGCCATGTTATATCTTGTATTAAATAAAATAGATTGTGTAGTCTTTACATGTTTTAATTGTTAACCAACCAGTCTATGTCACAGAGCAGTCTCCTCAATCTACATTCTGTTTGGATACACATACCACAGAGTACTATTATAATATTGATTATAATTATGTTCGGATACATTTACAACATCCTTACAAACGAAGAAAGAAAAGATATTTATTTG